>JAYESA010000017.1:22285902-22885902 GCA_036927795.1 Iris macrosiphon
CCAGACTAGCCAAAACCCTAAAACAACCAATAAAAATAATTACAACCACTAATTAAATATAAATACAATTATTTATGAACAATACACAATTTATCAAATTAAAAATAAAAAAATCCTATTTTCTAGAATTGGGTAGTGACAGAAGGCCTCCCGACCACAACTTTCTCCCTCGGTGCTCCCGCGGGGCGCGTATGGCCGTTTGATACCGGTACGTGATGTCGTGCGAGCTTGGGGTTGCGCCCGCATAAGACAACATCGTTTAAGTTATAGAATTCATCGCATTGAATCGAGTAAGCAGCGGAGGGACATTGTTGCAAGCATTTACCCATCTGAGTATTCGAGGCAAATTGAGGCAACATGGGTTCTCTGATTACAAAGGCATCATTCCATACATTATGTCCCTCTATACGAAAGCAGCTCAACGCAATCGAAACCAGATTTCTGGGTCTTGGAGATGAGGCATGCCTATCGCTTCCTCGGACGATCCAGTACCTGCAAGCAAGCAAACTGTTGGTGGGTCAGCACTTATAAAAGTACTGGTGAGATATAACAACTGAACAGAAGCAACTTTCAATAAAACCAACACTAAGTAATCATGTTGTAAAATATTACATTACTAGTGATCTTTCTAGTTTTACCAATGTTGGTTACATGCAGTTTGATAGCAGAGTCATATTACTTTGTTTAGAAAATAACTTTGAAAGCAGAGTTCATGTTCGATATAAGCAAGCAGGCAAGACAAGCCGATTGTTCTGTTAGGGTATGCGCAGCGTGCCTCATGAGCTATACTCAAAGACTCTAGGGACAAATGCACATCTAAGCAACTAATGCACATCTAGGGGCAATCCTCTAGCAAGCTAACACAATGAACTATCTTATATGCAATGCGGACCCCAAGTATCTCAGGATCGGCAACGGTTGATCCAGGTAACCAATGACTCATTTATTTGATGCTATTGGCGACTGTGACTCATTGTTGATTTTCACTATTATGCTAGCAGCCGTGACCAAGGTTTAGATCTCTGCCAATAGCCATTGTCCGACTAATGCGAATGCATGAAACAGTATCAAATAAACTCTAGGATGTAGACGAGATGAACATCAGACCATATATCTCTGTTGTGGGCAAGCCGCCTTATCTCTGAACATATTCAAGCACATGATATGGTTCTCTCGAGGCATAAGCGATATTGGAATATGTTCATGCAAAATCTTACTCTTGGACAAGCGTTTCAGGTTCTCTTAGCTAAGCAGACAAGCAGACAAGTTCGTTTGAGTGACAAGCTATGTGATTTCTCTTATTTAGTATGCAAGGCAGGTTCTATCATTCTCTTTTATAAAAAACTTTTTTTAATCAAGCAAGTATTCAAAAACTCAGATTCATAAATAAGGCGTGCAAGAATCAGAGAATGAAGTTATGCCCACTCACCCTATACATAGTGCCAACGCAGAACGGGGCACTATACTACCCATCTATTACTGCTCTTGTATAGGTCAAGCTTCTACAAGGCAGGAGAAATGACTGAGTCAGATCTAACTAAGGCAAGGTGGTAGAGAGGCTTCGATCATTGGTTGGCAATGATGACGAAGAGACCACAAATTTAGGCCACAACAAGAAGAATTTATGATAAGTCTACATGGTTGAATAAGGCACGATTAGGCAGGTATTTGGAGAATTGAGTCATGGTGACTAGATCAAGGGGATTAAAGTAGAAAAGAACTGATACATATGGTGATATGGATATTAACACAAGGAGTGGTACCAACTAAGGGATTGGTTTTATAATTAAGGCACAACTAGGGAAAGAGGAAGGATCTACTCATTGTTATAATTAGAAGGATCGTTGTTGCAAAAGCACGAGGCCATATATGCAACACAAGATAAGAATTTGATAGGAAGGATAGGAATACAGTCGAAGGGGTAATACAACTAATCCTTAACTCAATACTATATTCAATTCTCATGCTAACAATCTATACTAGCTCTAGCATATAGGAATAACCCATCTATCAACCCTACTAAGGGTAACCATCTTCTCAAAACTTTATATCCAGTATGTCTTCTTCCGCCTTGACAAGGATCTTCATCTGGAGGAAATACCGCGCACGAACGTCCATCTCTATAAAATAGAGAGAGATGATAAACAATAATAAGGATGTCAAGGAGAATAAATGAGTACAATTATGAAGCCCAGGGGCGATAATCAAATGCTAAAGAATTTTTAAATCAGTTATGGATTGAGATACTAATACAGTTAATCCTGATTACAGGCTCGCTCGGTACCGAAAAGTAACCTAAACAATTTAATCAGGACCTGCATGGGCCACCACAAAAATATGTCACGCCCCATGTAAACCCCCTCACCCAAAATTAGGGCTACCTGGCTTAGATAGTAAAATTAGGGCTAGTTTGAACCCAATTAGAATTAGAACACGGCTTTTATTTAATTATGCAATAATTAATTAACGTGTAGTGCACCTTACCGTGCTTCGATAATTGGAGTACCTCACTAGCCATTGCCTATCTAAAACTTCATGATCTCATCCTAGACATGTCCGCCTACTATTCTGACCCTTGTGTAATTTATAATATTACTCTCTGATGCTATATTTTAGCCGCACAATAAACGTCGCGGATGTTATTTCTTAATTCGAGATAAATTCCAATTTTGTACCCTTGTGCGTCCCAATCGAAATTGAGGACACAATCTTGACCATTTTGTGCAAACCGAATCTTATTAATATTCTACACTGTTCCCTCTACGCCCCAGATAATTGTGTCCCGTCTGATCTAATCCCATGTACTCCTAATTAATTCTAGAACCTCGTGCGTATTTCAATTTAATTAATTAAATTCAATTTTTGCCTTTGTGCAATTTTCCAATTGTTGGGGGAGGCTATTATGCAAAAATGCATTGAGGTGTCCCCATCATTGGATAATTCATGAAGAAACTTAATTTTTCCATTTCATATAATTTTTCACATAATTTTTTGGGATGTGCAACGCGCGCACATCGCCCTGTATATTAAATCTATCCCTTGCATTTAATTAATACAATTTGTAGGCTTCCCAAACATCCTCATGCAAGCCCAAGGCCTATCACAATGAGATATTGACCAAAGTCAAACTCACCTAGGTCAAACCCTAAAACCCACATGTGTATAAATATAATTTTTCTTCCTTTTCTATTGGAAAACCAAACCAATGCAATATACCTCAACCGACCACCCCCTATTCCCTATTCATCTCATCTTCTTCTTCCTCTCCTTCCCTGCTCACCGTCGGCCAGAGAATCCACCTCGCCGGAGTTCTCACCTGAGAGCAGTGCCGTGCCCCTCCCATCTCGGCTGAATCCCGATAGTACCACCGCTAACCCCTTCTTCCTCACGTCTCACTCGGCGTCCCCGGTGCACTGTCTCCTTCCTCCCGCAACCGGAGCTCCGGCCACCCCGACAGTGCAGCATCAACGATTCCTCCACCATCGACGACTTCCATCGACGCCAGGCTCCCCTCGCTGCACGACTCCATCATCGCCACCCCCTGCGCCGTGGAGCACAACCTGCCACGACCCTCCTTTCTTTCGTCTAGTCCTTTCCGCCGGAGCTGCTCGCAGCCCCGACCTCCGGAGCAGCCGACCAGACCCCTCTGCGAAACCACCGACCCCATCACCATTCCAGTCAGCCACCCTCTTCCACCCTCGTCCAACTCGCCACCAGCAATGCCACTGTCATCACAATCACCACCGCTGTCCTCGTCCCTCTTCTTTCCGACCTCCAGCACCCACACCTCCAGTCCGTCAACCCGAGCACCCCATCTCCGGTGAAGCTCCTCCACACGACTTCCTCTTCCTCCTCCTCTCCTCCTAACATCAGCCCCGCTCCCTGTTCCTCTTCTCCTCCTGGTCGGACCCTCCACTAGTCGGCGTTCAACAGACCTTACCACCATCATTAGCGTATCACCACCCATCACCACCACGGTCCACCTCTCCCTTCCCTGAATCAGAGCAACCTCTCATGGACCTCTCCTCCCCTAGCTGGCCGGACCACCCCCTCGCTGGCTGGAGATCAGCAGCCACCACCTGATCATCAACATTATCACAATTCATCATCATCCTCGCCGACGTTGTGGCCAACAACGTCGTCATCCCCTCTTCGTCATTCCATTATCGGTATCGTACCATCGTCATCTCACCATCAATCCACCATTAATATAAACACATCCCCATTAACATCACCACCCTGCATCATCATCATCCATACCATCCTAGTCTCCATCCTCGCCATCGTCCTTGTCAAACACTATCGTCCTTGTCATCATCTCAGCTTCACTTCAGCATCGTCGTCATCATTATCAGCACCACCATCATCATACTCATCTCAATGCATCAGCATCACTCTATCAATCTCACCATCATCCCATCACCATTACCTCATCGTCACCCCACCAGTCATTATCATCACCAGCATTGTCGTCCTCACCATCATCGCCGTTATAGTCGTCATCATCGTCGTCACCTCTCTTCGTCGACGTCCAGTCAATCCCGTGCGCGTACACCGAGGTTCAAACCGGTCCCACCTTCTTATTTCGTATGTGTGTTTGAGTATATGTTATTAGGACATGTGTATTTCTTATGATTGCTAGCTGATATCGGACCCTGAGTCGGTTAACCCAGTACTGCATACACGAACTTGTACTCGTACGCGTATATTAATTAGTTTGATATAATTATATATATTTAGTATATACATACTATTCAACTTGGAATACGTATAATTAATGGATATATATGGTATATGTGTATATTGTAATTAATTATATATTAATAAATAATTAGGAGTAGGTGTATTCAGATTGTATGACCTAGGACACCGTGGACTGCCCCGTATTTGTCCTTGACCCTGTTGACCCTAAGAACAATGTTGCTGTCTGCCTTGAGTACACCGACGTACTGGCGAGACCGTGTTAGTTGACTGACTGATTGTGTACAGTACTTAAAGACCCGATACCCGCGTAATTCAATGCGTAATTGACCGTGTTAGATGACTAGTGTTACCCCTAGTGTACCCCCTGAGTCCAGTGTAAATATTATTGTGTGTGCACTAGTGTAATGACTAATGATTTTATTGTATTATATCATATGTACATAGGATATTGGATTTATTCTGCGCGACTTCTGGAGCAGGTTATTGGTACATTGCAGCTTCCTTGCCAGGCAAGTATACCTTGCCATTGTACTGTTATTCTTATTCCATATGATTGCATGCATCTTTATTTTCTGTCTTTAGTTCATATATTTTAACTGTTATATAAAATGCACGCGGCGGTGTCGTCGCGATAGGTTTTTATTTATGTATTTGCATTGACCCTGGTTATGAGACTACCCTATTATCATGTAGTATCATTAGGTTCATTGGCCGTGACACAGTTGTTACACGGTTGTGAGTCTCATATAGATCACTGACTGCATGACAGGTCTGGCCTCCTGTACGTATGGGCCGTGCGTTAGGAATAACTGCTGTTAGAAACTTTGCATGCTAGTAGACTTGGCAGTTATTAGAGGTTTATCGTATCATGGACATGACATGCTTAGAGCATGGGGTGGAGAGAACAACAAGTACCGCATTTGAGCTCCTTTGCACTTTTTCCTGTGCACCCGGATTCTCCACTGGAGATACGGGCAGTGATGACCCATATATATATATATTATGTAAATTGGCGGGCCTCCGCCGTTCAAAAGATGACGTGCCTTTGGGCCCCTGGATCTTCAAAAGAGAACCATGCCAAATCCCAGTTTTCAGCCAGATAGCTCACTTGTGGGGAAGTTGTTCTTAACTGCATTCACTTAGACGGTTAGGCGACCCTTTTGGATATTTATTTCAGCACTTTATTGGCATGTGTTTAAGTATCTTGTTATGTTCTTCTGAGGACCTGGTCCGCTGCCAGGTGTACCTGTTTTTGAGTATTTGCAGGAGCGTAGATTTGGATTGTTGTGTATGCTTCGTGGAGGTCTTCTCTTCGGGCCGTGATCGATAGCTGGTATACTTATATTTTGGTTGATTGTGTTGTACTTATTTTGTATTTGCTCTTATATTCGAGTTGGTAGTGGATTTGTTTCCATCCAACCATCATCCTTAGATACTTCTTATTGAGATCTAGTTCCCTAGATATTGGTTATTTAATTATATTTGATTTTGGTGGATGAGATTTAGATTTTACCCTGTGACTTGTATTACCTTTTATACCACTCGTGGATTTGATATTCATATTACAGCGTACGTATGGATTTGGTTTCCATATATTGGAGATGCCATATCCATACGGCTGGCATGCTTACGTGTCCTAGTCTTACGTATTTTTGGGACTGGGGCATGACATGTTTTTGTGGTGGCCCATGCAGGTCCAGAGCATATTGTCTCGATTACGTTACTGTACCGAGCAAGCCTGCACCTAGGATTGGAGTATAGGATCTCATCCATAATTGACTATGATTCATCTTCCTCCTATCTGATCTAATTGAACAATTGTATCCTGCTTGATTCCTATACTTCCCTATTAGTCCTTAGAGTATAGCCTTCTGCTATAATATAGGAACCCTTGTTATTAGGATGATAATTAGGGTAGCACACCTGTTAAGAATACAACGAGAATATAGACACACCACTAAGATTAGGATGTCTAGTGAACCCTAGAATTCCTTATCTCTAGAATTGGTTTACCATTACCCCCTGATGTATTATGAGGACTTGAGAGTAGTATAAACACTACTAGAGTTAGTTAGAAGGTTACCATAACGTTTGCCCCTAGCATTGAGGAACCAATAGAAAACTAAAACTTAATATTTGGACTGAACCTAACCTTCATAATTAGATAATATTAGAACTATAAACTTAGATCATTGTCTTATCATTAGTAGACAGCACCTTAGGAAGCCAAGAGCATTGAATATAGTATTTTCTTGATCATACCGCAAACACAGAGAGTAGCGTAGCATCTCCCCTTAGGAAATCTTGACATTATCTATAGCCTATCTATTTTATTTCATATATTGTTCCTCTGAAAACTAGCGCTCGCTATTCGTGCGACGACTAATCATGTTTTCTCTTCTTCATCTTTTAACTCGTGCCACTTGCCACCTCTGATCATAGACCAAGTGATCATACTCTACGATAGGATATATAGTTTGCTATAGTCATAATTGTAATCTTGAATTTTGAATTGTGTACCTTATAGCTAGAACCTGATAGTTGAGTTGTTCAATTAGATTGTGATGATTATCCCTTAGAGTTAAATCACGTAATTTATACCCCCACCTCGATACAAGTTAGATCCCTTTCCCTTTAAACGGCTAGTAACTCTCCTATCCCTACCATTGACACATATTCTATGAGCACTGTGACTAAGGCTTAAGATGACCATGACTATATACTAGGATACTCTAATAAGCACGAAGACCCCTTCTTGTAAACCTTAATAGGAATTCCTACATTTTCTTTTAAGGCATTAGCGTATTAATTTATTATTCTAAGTTGAGTAATATGCCTCGCCACCTAGTATCACACAGTCCTCTTAACCCATTGGTGAAGTATAACCAAATGACACCGACTTTAGACTTGCATAAGAAGATAACATTTAGACTATAGGAATGGAAGGTCCTATCCCTAGTTGGTCGACTAAAGACTTAGACAAGGAGGTTGTATGATAACTGTGGAGATTGTAGAGTCTTTTATTATTATTGCTTATGTTGTTTTTGTTTTTGTGAACTTGAATTATTTGTAACTTCTCTCATCATAATCCAGCGTTATATTTTTTTTCTGCTACCTTGAATTATGCTGCTATTATAGCCTAGTTTTTGCAAGCTTAATCTTATATCGAGCTTGTTCATGACATATGTGTTATTGGGGCCTGATCAACCACACTAATACAAATTGTCCAATCAGGATCAGTGTATTATGGTCTAGCTAGACATAGTGCGCTTGATTCGTCCTTCGCAATACTATTTTACGTGGATTGAGATGTATAATTGACCAGTAGACAAATATACTTACCCTCTAGATACGACAAAGCATATCATATCATGTACATAACTGCACAGATGTGAGCATGCGAATAAGAAATTACCAAATAGTGTTTCAATCCACAACTGCCTTGACAATTCCTATCTGAATCCTTTAAACACTTTGATTCCCATACTTCCATTCTATTACCCCTCCTTGAACTCTTTACCATTGTTTTTCGTCTTTCCTTATTTCAGAAAGACGAACCCTCGTGCTTGGAAATAAGTGATACACTGATAGTGCTAGGTGTACCCCATAGACTAATCATATGACTTGGTGACCCTCTGTTATAAATGATTAAGAGCATATCATAGATATTATGTTTGGTGTTAAAAAAAAAAAAAAAAAAAAACTTCAAGGATTCAATAATATGATTAAATAGTTTGGGGCATAGCCTTCTTAGATGTATAGCCTTAGATGAGAGATGGGTAAATTTTAAGTTGGATAGAAACTGTAAATGTTAACTTAAGGAGAATTCTTTAGACTATAACCAATAAAGATTTGATAGAGAGAACCCTACCCTATTTTAATTTCGAGGACGAAATTATTTTAAGTTGGGTAGATTATAAACCCCCTCACCCAAAATTAGGGCTACCTGGCTTAGATAGTGAAATTAGGGCTAGTTTGAACCCAATTAGAATTAGAACACGGCTTTTATTTAATTATGCAATAATTAAATAACGTGTAGTGCACCTTACCGTGCTTCGATAATTGGAGTACCTCACTAGCCATTGCCTATCTAAAACTTCATGATCTCATCCTAGACATGTCCGCCTACTATTCTGACCCTTGTGCAATTTATAATATTGCTCTCTGATGCTATATTTTAGCCGCACAATAAATATCGCGGACGTTATTTCTTAATTCGAGATAAATTCCAATTTTGTACCCTTGTGCGTCCCAATCGAAATTGAGGACACAATCTTGACCATTTTGTGCAAACCGAATCTTATTAATATTCTACACTGTTCCCTCTACGCCCCAGACAATTGTGTTCCGTCTGATCTAATCCCATGTACTCCTAATTAATTCTAGAACCTCGTGCGCATTTTGATTTAATTAATTAAATTCAATTTTTACCTTTGTGCAATTTTCCAATTGTTGGGGGGGGGGGCTATTATGCAAAAATGCACTGAGGTGTCCCCATCATTGGATAATTCATGAAGAAACTTAATTTTTCCATTTTATATAATTTTTCACATAATTTTCTGGGATGTGCAACGCGCGCACATCGTCCTGTATATTAAATCTATCCCTTGCATTTATTTAATGCAATTTGTAGGCTTCCCAAACATCCTCATGCAAGCCCAAGGGCCATCACAATGAGATATTGACCAAAGTCAAACTCACCTAGGTCAAACCCTAAAACCCACATGTGTATAAATATAATTTTTCTTCCTTTTCTATTGGAAAACCAAACCAATGCAATATACCTCAGCCGACCACCCCCTATTCCCTATTCATCTCATCTTCTTCTTCCTCTCCTTCCCTGCTCACCGCCGGCCGGAGAATCCACCTCGCCGGAGTTCTCACCTGAGAGCAGCGCCGTGCCCCTCCCATCTCGGCTGAATCCTGATAGTACCACCGCTAACCCCTTCTTCTTCCTCACGTCTCACTCGGCGTCCCCGGTGCACTGTCTCCTTCCCCCCGCAGCCGGAGCTCCGGCCACCCCGACAGTGCAGCATCAACGATTCCTCCACCATCGACGACTTCCATCGATGCCAGGCTCCCCTCGCTGCACGACTCCATCATGGCCACCCCCTGTGCCATAGAGCACCACCTGCCACGACCCTCCTTTCCTTCGTCTAGTCCTTCCCGCCGGAGCTGCTCGGAGCCCCGACCTCCGGAGCAGCCGATCGGACCCCTCTGCGAAACCACCGACCCTATCACAATTCCAGTCAGCCACCCTCTTCCACCCTCGTCCAACTCGCCACCAACAACGCCACTGTCATCACAATCACTACCGCTGTCCTCGTCCCTCTTCTTTCCGACCTCCAGCACCCACACCTCCAGTCCGTCCAACCGAGCACCCAGTCTCCGGTGAAGCTCCTCCACACGACTTCCTCTTCTTTCTCCTCTCCTCCTGACATCAGCCCCGCTCCCTGTTCCTCTTCTCCTCCTGGTCGGACCCCCCACTAGTCGGCGTTCAACAGACCTTACCACCATCATTAGCGTATCACCACCACGGTCCACCTCTCCCTTCCCTGAATCAGAGCAACCTCTCATGGACCTCTCCTCCCCTAGCTGGCCGGACCACCCCCTCGCTGGCCGGAGATCAGCAGCCACCACCTGATCATCAACATCATCACAACTCATCATCATCCTCGCCGACGTTGTCGCCAACAACGTCGTCATCCCCTCTTCGCTATTCCATCATCGGTATCGTACCATCGTCATCTCACCATCAATCCACCATCAATATAAATACATCCCTATTAACATCACCACCCTGCATCATCATCATCCATACCATCCTAGTCTCCATCCTCGCCATTGTCCTTGTCAAACACCATCATCCTCGTCATTATCTCAGCATCACTTCAGCATCGTCGTCATCATCATCAGCACCACCATCATCATACTCATCTTAATGCATCAGCATCACTCCATCACCCTCACCATCATCCCATCACCATCACCTTATCGTCACCCCACCAGTCATTATCATCACTAGCATTGTCGTCCTCACCATCATCGCTGTTATAGTCGTCATCATCGCCGTCACCTCTCTTCATCGACGTCCAGTCAATCCCGTGCGCGTACACCGAGGTTCAAACCTGTCCCACCTTCTTATTTCGTATGTGTGTTTGAGTATATGTCATTAGGACATGCGTATTTCTTATGATTGCTAGCTGATATCGGACCCTGAGTCGGTTAACCCAGTACTGCGTACACGAACTTGTACTCGTACGTGTATATTAATTAGTTTGATATAATTATATATATTTAGTATGTACATACTATTCAACTTAGAATACGTATAATTCATAGATATATATGGTATATGTGTATATTGTAATTAATTATATATTAATAAATAATTAGGAGTAGGTGTATTCAGATTGTATGATCGAGGATACCGTGGACTGCCCCGTATTTGTCCTTGACCTTGTTGACCCTAAGAACAATGTTGGTGTCTGTCTTGAGTACACCGACGTACTGGTGAGACCGTGTTAGTTGACTGACTGATTGTGTACAGTACTTAAAGACCCGACACCCGCATAATTCAACGCGTAATTAACCGTGTTAGATGACTAGTGTTACCCCTAGTGTACCCCCTGAGTCCAGTGTAAATATTGTTGTGTGTGCACTAGTGTAATGACTAATGATTTTATTGTATTATATCATATGTACATAGGATATTGGATTTATTCTGCGCGACTTCTGGAGTAGGTTATTGGTACATTGCAGCTTCCTTGCCAGGCAAGTATACCTTGCCATTGTACTGTTATTCTTATTCCATATGATTGCATGCATCTTTATTTTCTGTCTTTAGTTCATATATTTTAACTGTTAAATAAAATGCATGCGACGGTATCGTCACGATAGGTTTTTATTTATGTATTTGCATTGACCCTGGTTATGAGACTACCCCATTATCATGTAGTATTATTAGGTTCATTGGCCGTGACACAATTGTTACACGGTTGTGAGTCTCATATAGATTACAGACTGCGTGACAGGTCTGGCCTCCTGTACGTATGGGCCGTGCGTTAGGAATAACTGCTGTTAGAAACTTTGTATGCTAGTAGACTTGGCAGTTATTAGAGGTTTATCGTGTCATAGATATGACATGCTTAGAGCATGGGGTGGGGAGAACAACAAGTACCGTATTTGAGCTTCTTCGTACTTTTTCCTGTGCACCCGGATTCTCCACTGGAGATACGGGCGGTGATGACCCATATATATATTATGTACATTGGCGGGCCTCCGCCGTTCAAAAGACGACGTGCCTTTGGGCCCCTGGATCTTCAAAAGAGAACCATGCCAAATCCCAATTTTTAGCCAGATAGCTCACTTGTGGGGAAGTTGTTCTTAACTGCATTCACTTAGACGGTTAGGCGACCCTTTTGGATAATTATTTCAGCACTTTATTGGCATGTGTTTAAGTATCTTGTTATGTCCCTCTGAGGACCTGGTCCGCTGCCAGGTGTACCTGTTCTTGAGTATTTGCAGGAGCGCAGATTTGGATGGTTGTGTATGCTTCGTGGAGGTCTTCTCTTCGGGCCGTGATCGATAGCTGGTATACTTATATTTTGGTTGATTGTGTTGTACTTATTTTGTATTTGTTCTTATATTCGAGTTGGTAGTAGATTTGTTTCCATCCAACCATCATCCTTAGATACTTCTTATTGAGATCTAGTTCCCTAGATATTGGTTATTTAATTATATTTGATTTTGGTGGATGAGATTTAGATTTTACCCTGTGACTTGTATTACCTTTTATACCACTCGTGGATTTGATATTCATATTACAGCGTACGTATGGATTTGGTTTCCATATATTGGAGATGCCATATCCATGTGGCTGGCATGCTTACGTGTCATTGTTTTACGTATTTTTGGGACTGGGGCGTGACACCCCAGTCCTTAAATAAGTAGGACTAGAAATACGTAACATGCCAGCTACACATTCGACCAGACTCCGGTCCGACTCGAATACGTATAAGCTGTATTAAATGGTCACTATCTAAATAATCAGGTAAATAAAAATATCTATGCCTCAATCCACGATGAAAAAAATACACAAGAATGAGCTACATGTGCTAAAGTCGGCCGCCTAGTAACACACAAACTCGAATAGACTCGAGAAAAAAATATGAGTCTATAAAACTAGGCTACATCAATAGATAAATAAACAATATGAATAAATAACCATAACTCCGGTAGAGTGATATAAGTACCTAGTACCAATGCCCGCAAGACAAGCAACTCCATCAGCAACTCCAAAAGCTCCATAACCGTCTATGCTGCAAAAACTGGCAGGAGACCAGGTCCTTAGAGGGACGTAACAAGGTACAAGAAATAGCCTGCCAAAAGTAAAACAGTATAATGCCACATACTCAAGGGTAAACTACTGTAACAATCTAATTGATATGCACGTGAGAGCATCACTCGTACTCATGCTGAAACCACTACAGGCTCTATGTCGGGAAGCCCGTAGCAGTAAGTAGTATCAAGACTTAGTATAGGTGCCAAAGATCTGAGACAGAGTCTAAGGCACCTCTAGTAGTATCACGAATCCAGTATATGTGCCACAGCACCTCTAGAAGTATAGTATATATATCAATAATCAATTTGTAGTATGGTATGTCTTTTCCCACCCAATGTAACCTTACGTCTTATGTCCACAATGTCTTATGTACATAACACGCAAGATCATGACCTCTAGCTAGTGCAACGAGTCATAATAATATCTATATAATATGCAAGTATCATATCACGAATCCTGTAAGCCTATACAGAATCACTATGAATAACTCAAGAAAGATTCTGTCACATGAAATAGTGTCAAGTGTCCTAGGTTATGGCGTACTTGGTAAAGCAAGCACGTAAAAATAGGATCGTGGAATCAACTCTCTAAGTGACGTTACTCGACTCCGCGTACGGTGTCGACACCCGAATCTTGCTCGGACGCTAAGCAATATCTCACGGTCCTAGGGTAAACACACACATCACACATATCAAATAACTATAATAATGGCAATGCACACTTGTCTGGGTTCTAAACTCCGTCAACTATTCGTGGAAAAGTAGAATATGCTCATACACATCCGAATGCTAAAGCAAACATCACCAATATTCTTAGAATACTAGAAATATCTAGGATTGACTACCCATAAGTCCAATTTGGACACAAGGGCAAAATTAACAGTTTTGGGTCAAAGCGGGGTCCACATGTGGCCCACTTCGCACCAAAAAATATGTCAGAGATAAAGTTCTCCAAATTCGTTAAACTTAGTGTCTAAGAGTCAAGAACGAGGACACGACCTCAACGGAATATCCGAAATCAGATTCTGGTGAGCCTATCATGAAGATGCCTGTCATGTGGAACCGTAGGGCCCACAAAATGATGTTTCGTCAACGTTCTCAGATTTGAACCAAACTTGGGTCACAGGACCAATGTAACGCTGTGAATCCAATGGCACAAGTTTCGTTATGAACCAACGAGCACAAACAAAATTAGGACGAGTGTCAAAATATGTCGATGTGGTTCTTTTCGACGGATACACATTGATTCCGGTGTACACACACATCAAAATCAAGTTCCGTGAAATCCCATATGTCCGCATTGATGATACGCGCCTTTCGATAAAATCCTTATACGACGAAATTGCCTCGTTTGGCGGGACGTATCCTATATCAGAGACTTTGGGTGTTTTAAAAATAAGTTTTTGGTCGTTTTAGAACCAGAATAATTTAACCATTAAAGCAAACTAATAAAACTAAAAGAACAGTAAAAATCTTGGTTATATTATGAAAAGTCCCTTCAATTATATTTTGAAAATATTAAACGGGTTGATGGAAAATTGGGCATGAACATGGGGGTTTGGATCAAAATTCTGGACTGTTCTTGGTCAGTTTTTTGGCCGACTTCCATTCGATTTTTTGACCAATCCAGGGCAGGAAAACTCGTCCCGCTTGGAGAGAATCCTAGAGGATTAGGTTGTGAACGTACCAGCAAAGACAGGACACAAATCGGACGAGCGAGGAGGGCGGAGGCTGCGTACGAAGGAGGGGTCGCACGACTGTGCACTGTGCACGGGGGAGGACACGCTGCTCCGGCGCGGCGGGTCGACGATACGGTGGTGCGGGCTACGGGCTGTGGGGCTACGGGCGGTCGCCTAGGTGTCGGGGTGGTGTAGGCAGAGTTGGGATTAGGGTTAGGATTTGTTACATATGCATGTATATATAGGAGAGGGGGGTTGATGTGCACGGGTGAGGGGAGTTGATTTAATGGGTTAAAGGGTTTAGGGTAGGGTTTGGGTTAATGGTTTAGGTTTTAGGTTTTATTCTTTTATTCTTTTTCTTTTCTTTTCTTTTATATATATATATATATATATATATATATATATATATATATATATATATATATATATATGTGTGTGTGTGTGTGTATGTGTGTGTGTATGGCCATTAAAAATAGTTTTAGACCTCAATAAATTCCAGAAAAATTATACAATACACTAATACTAGTTGTACACCCAAAAATATAATTTTTGAATAATATTAATAATTAATTAAATACACATAATCATAAATTTATGAATATTATATATTATAATTAGCTAAAAATAAATAAAAATTTCTCTGAATCACAATAATTTCAGAATACCACTATTATTAAATTTTAAATTTTAAATTCTAAAAATTATGGCGGTTACATATTGCCTACTTTCCTGCAGTTATCTTGCTAGACCGTGTGCCTTACTAAAATTTTGAGGACGAAATTTATCTAAGGAGGTGAGGGTTGTCAGACTCGTCTCGCTATTTTTGTATTTGTATATGGTTTAATTGTGCAATTGTTGTATATTGCTACATGTGTATTTTTTTAGATTTTTGTAGAATGCTTTTGTGTAATTTTTAGTTTTTGTGGCAACTCATACATCCCCTTATTATATATAACCCTCTCTTTCTCTCTCTTCCTCGCTTTCCTCATTTCCTTTCCTTTCATTTTCTTTTCTCTTCCTCTCCTTCCCTCCTCTCTCCTGACCGTGATCTCGAGGCCGGCCATAGACCCCCCTTCTGTAGTGGTAGTAGTGGTATGGGTTTAGGCAAGTATAACTTTTCAAGGATAAAGAACACGTTAACTTTATTGCTTTCTTGCATCATATTTGCTTATATTGTGTGTTCTTGAGTTTTTTGGTGTTCTTGGGATTTTTATGGTTTTGATCTCTAAAATCTTATTTTTCAAAACTTGTTGTTCTATGTTGAAAAGAATATGATTCTATGTAGTTTAGAACTTTATTTTACTAGATTTGGGTTTAAATCAAGGTTTTTACAAAAGAAACAAAATTGGGTTTCAAGCTTTTCGTCGATGGAGCCATGTTGTTTTGGAGAAGGAGTTCATGCAGAAGGAGGCCATTCGACTGAAGCTCCTTGGCGCATACCCTGGATCATGAGCCATGCAACCCACGCGCTATACTTCCTATGTGCCATGCAACCCATACGCCATGCAACCCATGTGCCATGCATCCCACGCGCCATGCTTCCCATGCGCCATGCAACCCAAGCGCCATGCAACCCATGCGCCATGTATCCCATGCGCTATGCAATCTATGTGCCATGCTTCCCGTACGCCATGCAACACATGCACCATACAACCCATGCGCCATACTTCCCATTTGCCATGCTTCCCATCCGCCATGCAACCCATGCACCATGCTTCCCATGCGCCATGCGACCCATGCTCCACAGATCCTATGTGCCATAAATCCTATGTGCCACTGATCCTATGTGCCATTGATACCATGTGTCGTATATTCCATATGCTATATACCCCATGCAACTAGCTTTCATGCTCCTGTCTATACCATGCACCAGGACTGGTTATCTAGCATTTTTCCTTTAGTATCTTGGTATGCATCTTTTCTCATGTGCCTGTGATATTAGTTATTAGAATTTACTTTTATGGTATTTTCTTATTGTTTGCTGGTTTGTCCCTTGGTTTGGCATATTATTGTGGAATTTCAATGAATGCAAGTTTTCCTTAGAAAGACTCTAAACTGACTGTGGCATTTACATAAATATGGAATTCCTGCACATGGATTGTAGTTACACTGTTAATCATAAACTCCTGATTCTAGATACCTGATAAGCACTGATATACCTGATAGTGGCTCGATGAAGTGCGCTCCTGATATGATAGATTCTTGGAATGTAATACCTGAACTGTTAAGATTACTTCGCATGGTTGATTTCTTGTCCCTATCCTGAATGTACTTGTCCAGCTCATGTCCAGTCTTACATCTTTTTTAAGGCAAAATCTTGACCACTATGGTCAGGAATTCTTGATAACATGTCCAGGCTAATAACTAGAATATTAATCTAGAAAGCATATAGAGAGATTTTTTTAGCTGCATGCATTCCCGGTATCCCAGAGACACCTGATAGATTTGGAACTCTCCGTTGTGAGGGACACACTTCCAGAACGTTGTCGAGTGTTGCATCATCAAAAAATAATTATACCAGATAAATCTATATTATGTATCAATTCGTTTGGATAACACGGATTATCTGCAGGGCATGTGGCTGTAAGAAATCTCAACTTGCATGTGCTAGTAATTAGGGCTGTGATAACCCTAGTTAACTAATGGTAGAAAGCCGTAGGGCATGATTGTCCGTGATTGCTTAATTTTCTAGTCTAGTCCTGTCTTGCTTCATCCAGTTATTGATCTTGAGTAGTAACTTTAGCACTGTTACCCGAACACTGATTCCCTAATACTTCTCCAAAACTGGTTTTAACTGCAAGATTATACCTGTTGCACTTAATTACTATTTTTTATATTCTATTTCTTATTGATTTGTCTACATGCTGGTTTTAGTTTCTAAGTTGGCTCTCTTATGGAACTTTACCCTTTTGGGGCCTGACCCCACTGGTTTTGTATGGCCAGATATCAGAGAACACCGCAGGATCTCCCGTACTTCCGTCCTCAATATGGTGAAAATGAGGAGCACCAAAATAAAGAACTTCTTCATCACCCACCTGATCTTGTACTTATACTTTTGAGACATTTAGCCACCGAGCACATCTTTAGTTCGAGGTTTGGAACTTGATATCCTACATGCGGGCCTACATGTAAAGCGTATTTTATACTATAGCTAAAGCTGATCATATAATATTGTACTCTGCTAGTTCTTTATTTTGGTAACTAGCTTCATTATCATCTATGTATGTATAGTTTAGGACGCTTTACTATTATATATTTGGTGATTATACATCTTGTAACTTGTTGATTGCTTGAGATTGATACAACTAGGAATTGCTTGACGTAGGAATGACTGTTGGATTGTAGAGTAAACCCTCACATGTCTTAGACAGTCGTGACCTTATCTAGGGGTATAGAATACTCTGGTATACGTAGATGGATTTATCTGCCCCCGTGTAAGCCCCTGATTTTTTTCAAAAATACTAAAACTGGGATTTTTCACAATTTTTTGAAATTTTCTGGGAATTTTCTGAAATTAAAATCAGAGTTTTGAATTATTACATGATTTTTAATTGATATTAAACAACATTAAAATATTATGAAAATAATATTTTTGGATGTAAAATGAAAAACTGGATTTAGGGTAATTTTTCTGGAATTTATTGGACCCCGGACCTAATTTTAATCACCTAAAAACTATTTAAACTATTTATTTATTATTATTATTATTATATATATATTTTTTTCAGTAGGCCGGCCCGGCCCAGTGGGCCGAGCCCAGCCAGCCCGGCCCAAATCCTAGCCCAGCCCAACCCGTGGGCTATCGGGTCGGGTCGGGTCTGCCAGACCCGAACCCGCCCGACCCGTTCAGAACCCCTCTCCCCCACGAACCCGGTCGGCCCCCGCTTCCCGCGCCGCCACCGCCGACCGCGCACCCCCGCCCGCTCCGCGCTATCTCCGCCCCCGCAGCCACGTTCCCGCACCGGCCGCCGCGTCCCCCGCCTCACCCGGCCACCCGCTTCCCCTATTTATTTCCCCTTCCTCCGCCCTAGCCCCCGTCGACACCGCACCCCTCCACCGCCCTAGACCTCGCCGCATCACCGTCTCCCCTCGCTGTGACCCGCCCTCGCCTCGCCGCACCGCCCCCGGCCTCCAGCTCCTCCGGCGGCTCCTCCAGCCGCACAGCAGCAGCAGCAGCCGGAGCTACCCCCGACCGCCGTGGCCACTCCGCCTTAGCCCCACCGCTGCTCCCCGACCGCCGTCCGGCCTCCTCGTCGCGCTGCCCCGGCCCCCTCCGCCTCAGCCCGGCCGCCCCGGCCGCCCAGCTCCGGCGAAGAAACCCTAACCCTAACCCTAATTTTTGGGATTCGCGTGTCCGACACGAGTCGGACACGACTCGACCCTGATTTTTGGGTCCCCTTCAGGTGCGTGTAACTATCGCCTCGTAGCTCTGTTTTTGATTATGTAAATTGTGTTGTGAAGCCTGTATGACCCTCTCGATGTCCGGATAAACTGTTCGGGACATCGCGTCCTGTGGTGATCGCACACCGCGATCCAAAAATAGGAAAAACCAGACCCTGTTTCACCCCGGAACCGAGTACGCCCCGCCAAACGGGACGACTTGGTCGCGTGCGGTCTTCACAGATACGTGTGCCTCGTCGATACGGACGTGTGGGATTTTGCGGAAATCGATTCGGGGGTGCGTGCACCCCGGAATCAACGCGTATCCGCGGACATCGCCTCGTATCCGCCTTTTCTGCAATTCGACCTAACTTTGTGCACACACGTCGGATCGAGACGAAACTTGCGCCATCGGACTCGTAGCGATACGCTGGTCCTGTGGGTCAAGTTTGGTTCGATTCTGAGGACGTTGACGAAATCGCGTGTCGTGGGCCCCACAGGCCCCGCTCGACGGGCGATTTTGTGTTCGGCTCATCGGAATCCAAATCTGGAAGTTCCGTTGGGTTCCTATCAGCGTTCCTGACCTGTTGACACTAAGTTTAGTTAATTTGGAGACCTTTGACTCGGACACATTTTTCGGTGCAAAGCGGGCACACCGGCGGACCCCGTTTTGACCCAAAACTGCCGTTTTTGCCCTTGCCTCCAAATTGGACCCAAGGACAGGCGTTTCTAGCTATTTGACATCTTCTGAGCGTGATGGTAATGTCTATTTCAGCTTTTGGACTCACCTCTGGAAATTTTCCTCAAGAACCAATTTTAATCAGATCCAAACAACAGGCAAGTACCTGCACTTCAAGTTAATCTTATATTGTGATAATTAATTCCCTGCTTTACTAGTACCATTGATGATTACACCTAGTGTTAGAAATGCTGGATTTTATGTCTTGAATATTGGAGTTCATGTCTTATTTTCATGTCGGATGGGAGAATACTAGGAGGCATGTAGTTTACCTTTCCCCCTATTGTTTAATAGCTGTTGGTACACGACTGTCCATCAGCCGGATCTCGATTTTTCTTGTTTAATAGCCGTGTATGACGGCCGGATTAGCCTTATAAACCCCTACATGCCAACTATGTATTCTAAAACAAACACAAGTTCACACAGATAGTTTCTAGATCTTGTTATATTTCTTGTAGACTGTGGTAGTTTCTTTTCCTGTTTCATTTATTTCTGTTTCCCATATTCCTATTTACAGCTTTAACTCTGAGATATTGATGTTCTTTTATGAAACTTTCTCAATATGATGCTCAATTTAATTGTCATAAATATTTAGTTTAATCTTGTTGTGCACTGTGTACTTTGCTCCTTTCCTGACTGGATCTGTTGATTTAGGCGGTGATGAGGATCTTGCCCCTACTTATTATGGTCCCTATGAGGGGACTGATGTTACCTATGAGAAGCCAGAACCCACCCAGGAGACCCCTGCTGCAGAGTATCTAGTAGTAGCTATCTTTCATTTATACTCTTATCTTAATTAATCGGGTTTGTCCCCGATTTTATTCTGAATTACTGTACTAAACATTTGAATCTGTTGTCACATTTATTTTCAGTTGTAATCTTAAGTTTCAATTCTCATTATTATCTCGCCTATGTTATTTGTGAATGAGCTAGTTAGTAAATTTGGATTTGACCTAGACAGCGTACTACCGCCGATTCTGCGGTATAGGCTGGACGTACCCACGCACTCGTGCCCAAATTTCCGGGTGCGGGGCATGACACGTTTTTATGGTGGCCCATGCAGGTCCTATTCTAAAATAGGGTAATACCCTAGGACAGGGTATGGAATAAAATTTGAGGATTCTAGGAAAAGCTCATTCACAGTATAGAGTCCTTATTTCAATTCTTGATATCTTTGCTGCTCACTTTTCCCATCGCCTTTGATTTCCAAGTATCCTATTCTGATCTTCCTATCCCTTAATCTTTCAGAATGGTCCAGACCAAGAATACAGTAGGAGGCACATCAGAACCAGCTGAGCAGAATGTGCCCGAGACTCTTGCACTCCCGTCGCCTCCATCTATTCCAGCAGTTACTCTGGATGGGGCACATCTACTTGGAGTGTTCCAGGGACTAGTGGAATCCCAGAAGGAATAAACTGCCCTGCTACGGACCAGCCTTTCAGAAGCCCTTCGGACCCGGGAGTCACCACAAAAGAGGCCAGGAAGTGCCAAGGACTTTAAGAACCTTAGACCCCTGGAATTCTACGGAACTGAGGGCATTCTCTATGCCGATGAGTGGATAGAGAATGTCGAGAGACTCCTGAAGACTGCTCGGGTTCCTGATGATCTCAAAGTGGAGTCCGCAAGCCTGCAACTGTTCGACATAGCTCAGACCTGGTTCAGAGATGAACCCCAACTATCTGCTCCTGGCCTCACCTGGGAAGATTTTAAGAGGCTATTCAAGGAGAAATTTTACCCCGAAGTGGCTCGAGAAGCTCTCGAAAGCCAATTCGAGAGACTGGAACAAGGTAACCTGACTGTTGATGAGTATACTGCTAAATTTAGCAGGTTAAGCCACTTTGCGGAGTACATGGTTCGTACCCCGGAGGACAGAGCCCGTAGATTCAAGAAGGGGCTGTCTCCGGATATTCGCCTTGCTGTCACCACCAGCCGAGCTCACACCTATGAGGAAATCTTGAGCGTGGCACAAGGCGTTGAGAGAGACATGGGGCATAAGCTAAAGCGAGAAAGAGATACCGTAAATGCGGGACTCAACAAACGCCCTTTTCAACAACAACAACAACAGAGGGCCCCGCAGCAAACTCAGCGTCCTCTCCCTCGAGCTCCAGCACCCCAACACCAGGCTCAAGGACAGAACCAACAAGCGACTGTTTGTAACTTTTGCCAAAAATAAGGTCACACCTGGCAAGTTTGTAGGAAGAGACTGGGTGCCTGTCTATATTGTGGATCAACAGAACATCAAGTGAGGGACTGCCCCACTGCTCCAGGACGCGGACAAATTTACGTGATGACCGTGGAGAACGCGCAAACTCTGGAAGCAGCCAATGCGCGTAAGTGATTCATAGATACCTTTTCTAGTATTGTTTTCGTGCCTATCGGTTCGTGACCTCAGCCCCAACCTAGTAGTTTTTTTTGCTAAAATAACCTAGTATGCTTTTTAATTTTGATAACTGTAGAGTTTTTAGAGGCTTTTGCTATTGTGCTTATTTTGTGTCTTGTGAACTTCAATAAATTTGTACCTCTTTTTATCATCATCTAGCGCACTTAATTTTGCTGAACTCGACTGATGCTGCTATTTTATAGCCTAGTTTTGCAAGCTTACTCTTTATCGGGCTTGTTCATGACACCTGTATTATTGAGGCCTGATCAACCCCACTAATACAAGTGTCTACTCAGAATCAGTGTACTACGGTCTGATCAACCTTAGTGCATTTTGATTCGTACTTCGCACGACTACTTTATGTGGATTGAGATATATAGTTGACTAGCATATTTGTCCCTAAATACGCCCGAGTATATCGTATCAGTTACATAACTGTACTAATACGAGCATGCGAACAAATGATTACCAGAATAGAATCTCAATCCATAACCGCCTGACAATTCCCATTAGAATTCCTTAAACGCCTTGATCCCTATACCTCTGCTCTACCACCTCGCCCTTAAACTCTTTATTATTGATCCTCGTCTTCCCTCAATTCGGAAAGACAAAAACCTGTGGTTGGTATAAGTTGATTTGTAGTGCTAGACATACCCCTCAGACCGGTCGAATTGATGATAACCCTTTATGACAAAGACAAGACCCTAGGTGCTGTATTTTTGTGTTGCAGACTTAAGATTCAATACCCTGATTTATTAAGTTGAGACTTAGCTTTACTAGTTGTACAGCCTTAGAGGATATGGGTGAAATTTTAAGTTGGGTAGCGACCGCAATGTCCACCTGAGAGAAACCCGTTAGACTGTAATCAAGTGAGTTTGGACAGAGAGAACCCTGCCATAATTTAAATTTCGAGGATGAAATTTTATAAGTTGGGTAGATTGTAAGCCCCTGATTTTTTTCAAAAATACTAAAATTGGGATTTTTCACAATTTTCTGAAATTTTTTGGGAATTTTCTGAAATTAAAATCAGAGTTTTAAATTATTACATGATTTTTAATTGATATTAAACAATATTAAAATATTATAAAAATAATATTTTTGGGTGTAAAATGAAAAACTGGACTTAGGGTAATTTTTTTGGAATTTATTGGACCCCGGACCTATTTTTAATCACCTAAAAACTATTTAAACTATTTATTTATTATTATTATTATTATATTTTTTTTTATTTATTTTCAGTAGGCCGGCCCGGCCCAGTGGGCCGAGCCCAGCCAGCCCGGCCCAAATCCTAGCCCAGCCCAACCCGTGGGTTATCGGGTCGGGTCGGGTCTGCCAGACCCGAACCCGCCCGACCCGTTCAGAACCCCTCTCCCCCACGAACCCGGCCGGCCCCCGCTTCCCGCGCCGCCGCCGCCGGCCGCGCACCCCCACCCGCTCCGCGCTATCTCCGCCCCCGCAACCACGTCCCCGCACCGGCCGCCACGTCCCCCGCCTCACCCGGCCACCCGCTTCCCCTATTT
The DNA here is from genome assembly GCA_036927795.1 of Iris macrosiphon. Lineage (NCBI taxonomy): Eukaryota > Viridiplantae > Streptophyta > Magnoliopsida > Asparagales > Iridaceae > Iris > Iris macrosiphon. The sequence goes on from JAYESA010000017.1 coordinate 22,309,648, forward strand.
ATTTCCCCTTCCTCCGCCCTAGCCCCCGTCGACACCGCACCCCTCCACCGCCCTAGACCTCGCCGCATCACCGTCTCCCCTCGCCGTGACCCGCCCTCGCCTCGCCGCACCGCCCCCGGCCTCCAGCTCCTCCGGCGGCTCCCCCAGCCGCACAGCAGCAGCAGCAGCCGCAGCTACCCACGACCGCCGTGGCCACTCCGCCTTAGCCCCGCCGCTGCTCCCCGACCGCCGTCCGGCCTCCTCGCCGCGCTGCCCCGGCCCCCTCCGCCTCAGCCCGGCCGCCCCGGCCGCCCAGCTCCGGCGAAGAAACCCTAACCCTAACCCTAATTTTTGGGATTCGCGTATCCGACACGAGTCGGACACGACTCGACCCTGATTTTCGGGTCCCCTTCAGGTGCGTGTAACTATCGCCTCGTAGCTCTGTTTTCGATTATGCAATTTGCGTTGTGAAGCCTGTATGACCCTCTCGATGTTCGGACAAACTGTTCGGGACATCGCGTCCTGTGGTGATCGCACACCGCGATCCAAAAACAGGAAAAACCAGACCCTGTTTCACCCCGGAACCGAGTACGCCCCGCCAAACGGGACGACTTGGTCGCGCGCGGTCTTCACAGATACGTGCGCCTCGTCGATACGGACGTGTGGGATTTCGCGAAAGTCGATTCGGGGGTGCGTGCACCCCGGAATCAACGCGTATCCGCGGACATCGCCCCGTATCCGCCTTTTCTATAATTCGACCTAACTTTGTGCACACACGTCGGATCGAGACGAAACTTGCGCCATCGGACTCGTAGCGATACGCTGGTCCTGTGGGTCAAGTTTGGTTCGATTCTGAGGACGTTGACGAAATCGCGTGTCGTGGGCCCCACAGGCCCCGCTCGACGGGCGATTTTGTGTTCGGCTCATCGGAATCCAAATTTGGAAGTTCCGTTGGGTTCAAATCAGCGTTCCTGACCTGTTGACACTAAGTTTGGTGAATTTCGAGACCTTTGACCCGGACACATTTTTCGGTGCAAAGCGGGCACACCGGCGGACCCCGTTTTGACCCGAAACTGCCGTTTTTGCCCTTGCCTCCAAATTGGACCCAAGGACAGGCGTTTCTAGCTATTTGACATCTTCTGAGCGTGATGGTAATATCTATTTCATCTTTTGGACTCATCTCTGGAAATTTTCCTCAAGAACCAATTTTAATCAGATCCAAACAACAGGCAAGTACCTGCACTTCAAGTTAATCTTATATTATGATAATTAATTCCCTGCTTTACTAGTACCATTGATGATTACACCTAGTGTTAGAAATGCTAGATTTTATGTCTTGAATATTGGAGTTCATGTCTTATTTTTTATGTCGGGTGGGAGAATACTAGGAGGCATGTAGTTTACCTTTCCCCCTATTGTTTAATAGCTGTTGGTACACGACTGTCCATCAGCCGGATCTCGATTTTTCTTGTTTAATAGCCGTGTATGACGGCCGGATTAGCCTTATAAACCCCTACATGCCAACTATGTATTCTAAAACAAACACAAGTTCACACAGATAGTTTCTAGATCTTGTTATATTTTTTGCAGACTGTGGTAGTTTCTTTTCCTGTTTCATTTATTTCTGTTTCCCATATTCCTGTTTACAGCTTTAACTCTGAGATATTGATGTTCTTTTATAAAACTTTCTCAATATGATGCTCAATTTAATTGTCATAAATATTTAGTTTAATCTTGTTGTGCACTGTGTACTTTGCTCCTTTCCTGACTGGATCTGTTGATTTAGGCGGTGATGAGGATCTTGCCCCTACTTATTATGGTCCCTCTGAGGGGACTGATGTTACCTATGAGAAGCCAGAACCCACCCAGGAGACCCCTGCTGTAGAGTAGCTAGTAGTAGCTATCTTTCATTTATACTCTTATCTTAATTAATCGGGTTTGTCCCCGATTTCATTCTGAATTGCTGTACTAAAATATTTGAATCTGTTGTCACATTTATTTTCAGTTGCAATCTTAAGTTTCAATTCTCATTATTATCTCGCCTATGTTATTTGTGAATGAGCTAGTTAGTAAATTTGGATTTGACCTAGACAGCGTACTACCGCCGATTCTGCGGCGTAGGCTGGACGTACCCACGCACTCGTGCCCAAATTTCCGGGTGTGGGTCGTAACACCCCGCTCTCAAGTATTCTGATTATGGGGCGTGACAATGATAGTAATTAAATATGAGTTTGAGGCCCTGTCGCTTTTGTGTTCTCTACCAAAAAGCTGGGAGACAGTGGTGAAGGGAAAACTATAGTCACTCTAGAAAGGGTTGAATAGAGTATGTGTGACAATAATCCAATTAAAGTAAGCCAATTACCAACTTATAAAACTTTTATAATGAGTAAGACTAAGATACGAGTGGTAGTAGAGTATAAGTAAAATAAATTGAACATAGTTTAGAAATCAAGCGCAAACACTGAGATTTTATACTGGTTTCCCTCGTGTAAAATTAGTCAAGGTCCCAAGAACTTACTCGGAGTTGAATCCACTATTTGTTAAAATCCTACATCACAAGCTTTAATCTGAAGTCTTGTAGACTTCTTACAGACATGAGCTTTTGATCCAATGTACTCGCCAACTTTAGACTCATGTGCTTTGATACGAAGAGCACGATGACTTCTAGACTTGAGAATTTCGTAACCGAATTTCAAGATTTTATAACTCGAACAAACTTTTAATCGACGACGCACTTGGTACTTAGAACATTATGGGAGTTGCTCTTGGTGATGGAAAAGTTTAGAGCTCAGCTCATAGAGATATGAAAGTTAAAGAATGAATGAATGATTGAGTGAATTAGAATGGTGAAATTCATTCTCTATTTATAACATTTTTCCTGACAGAGTCCGGGCAGAGTTCGGTTGCCCATATTCATAAATTCGAACGTTGTACCCTGAACTCGTGGGATGAACTGAAGACCCAAGGAATGGACTTTGCTTTGACCGAACTCGGTCTGAGTTGGATCCGAACTCTGGCCGAGTGTTGTCACCCTCGTTCCAAAACCTAGTTTGCAAGTTTAGGTCTAGTGTGAGTTCGGGTTGAACTGGGTTTTGGGTAGGCTTATTTGAGTTGACTTGAGTGTCATCTAGTTTCCATGTGCGACTCAATTTACATAAGTTCTAGATGCAAATAAACTACAAAAATATAGAATAAAATAAAAGACCACTCAACAACTACAGACGATTGTAGCAGGTATCTTCCAGTAGGTGTAGCACCGATGTACTTTGTAGTAGTCCATTTGTATTAAGTCTAATTACGTCGATTATCAGAATTTGGTTGGATTGTGACCACACTGTGCCAACTGTAACAGCCCACTTCGCTAAGTTCTGCAAGATGACTCAAACGACATATCCGCACTTGGACTTGGAGTTTCAGCGGTTCACTCGGAGTCTCGCTTGGCCGAGGCAAGCTCTCGTTCAGGTGGGTGACTACGACGAACCTGTCTTTGCTTTGCCAGCACACCTAAGAATTTGGATATATATGCTAGATCTCTTGGCGATAATCCCCTGCATGCTAATAGAATATAACGCACCTAACTAAGGGAATAATCCTATCTTGTATTGCTTGTTTAGAACATAGAAATAAAACTTGGTATAATGTTGGTTCCTCACACTATACCTTAGTCCCGTGCTAGCGTAATTGCTTATATTTTCAAGTATGGCTTTGCCGCATATTTTTCTTAAAGATATATTCATATTGTTTCAATGCTTAGTTGCTTACATATTCTCTATGCTCGTCTCGTAAGGTTTATGCCACGACCTGGTAGCGCTATCCTTATCTTGCATTCATCTAGTTTAGCAGAAGACTATCAAATAGTCGTTCTGGGCAAGTATGAACCTGAAAGTAATCGAGACTGTTGGATCGCCAAGGAATTTCCTGAACTAGGGGATTGCATCAAGTCAAGTAAGGCAAGAATCATAGCTTGTGGAGCAATGTTCGTTCAGAATAAGAATAAAGAATTATCATGTCGTTTCGTGAATCCCGTGAATCCGGAAGACCCAAGACGTGAATGTCGCGGACAACTTGGTACACAAGAAAGATTCTCGAATCTCGTTCCGTAGACGGTCTCTGTGGCACCGGGGCCGATCCAATCCGGACGAAACCTCTCTCAGTCTTAATCATGTAAGAGCAGGATGGCGTGTAGCATTTCGTTTTCCTCGCGTCATTCTTCCTCTAAGACTAATAGTCGCATGTTAGTAGGCGGATGGAGTGTAACGCCCCATATTTCTTGTATTGAGTGAACACCCTTGACCCTGGCGTTGCACCCCATTCTAGTCCCGGACGAAGATGTCGTGCTGCGATTCTTACCTCACGCATCTAATATCGCCCTGAGACTATAACTCGTCCTTTATGGCTTTACTAGCGACACATGTTCATATAGATAAGTCATCCTCGCTTAGCGGTAATCCACGTGTGAGTTATTGCATCGCAACTAGTAATCTGGAATACCTAAACAGATTTGAGTATTATACATTTGTAGACTTTTAGAACATATTTGAGCACTTATAAAGTCTTTTACAATACGTCTAATAACCCGTGTAACTCGTGCACCTGAAATCAGAACCCGCTCGTGATACTTGTGTTTGCTTATGCAATTTTTCTCGGTTTTCATTATATATATTCGTTCTCGGTTTAACTTGGTTTACCTTGGACAGGGTAGGATGAATGGGTAAGTGGGTAAGTCTCGCCATGTTACTCTATATCTCATGGCGCACTTCTATACGAGTTAGGCTTTATATCTATGCCATTAAACTGATTCTAAGGAAAGACTAGCAAGACAACAATGATAGAGTGCACATAACTTATCGAACGTGTTGGATTTGTTGAGCGGGAGAGAAGCCTCCCCAGCAATGCATTTAATGTACTAATAACCCACAAAATTGTGTGCAGGGTACGGGAGAACCTCGTTTGGTACGGAGTGTCCCTTTGTGCGCGCTAAGGTACGGAGTTCGCTCTGGAGCCTTGAAATGTTGTGCCCGTAGCTGAAGCACATATACATGACATAATATTGGAATATCGCCCATGCATCATTCCATGTTGTAAGCCACTTGGCACGCCTTTATTGTTTTGAGAGAGAGAGCATGAGCGACTTGTAATCTCGTCCTAGCGCCTCTTGTAATACTTATTCAGAATCAATAAAGAGCTAATTTTTGTTTCATACTTGTGTTCATTCTATGCTTTCACTATATCGACCTTGCGAACTTGTTATCTCACCGTCCGTTCTATGCCCGGCCTTGTGCGGGCGCAACTTAGGCTCGCACGGCATCACGCCCATGCGAGGACGTTCGTCCTTGCGGGGTCGGGACGTGACATATTGGTATCAGAGCGTCGACTTTACGTCTTTGGTCTTGTATCAATTTTCTATGCTTGAAACTTCATTCGTGGGTAACGATAGGAGCTCTCTTTCAATGTTTCTCGGGATATTACTTACAATAATTATAGCTAGTTGAATTGATCTCATGTGGGTATTTTGTTTGATCAGGACAGTTATACGGAAGACCTTGTGGGCTGAGCAAAAAGGTGTTACATACTTGACTTGTTTGGTTCTAGTATGTTGTGTGCGTGATTAGAATATCGTTCGGATGAGATAAGTTGGACTCAAATCTTGAAATTAAGAGTTGCTTATCAAATAAAGCTAATTTTGGGAAAGATGATTCCGTTGATACAAAATTGAGGATCGTGCTTGGATTTTAAAGAACTCATCGGTTGGATGTTAGCGATGCGAAAATGGTTTTAAAGATTTTCGTCTGGCTTGAACCTGAGTGGTGTATGGGGAAAGTTTAAGGAACATTCTTTGGATCATGGATTTTAGGATAGTAACGAGCCGGTCAGCAACGCAAAGTCATACAAGAGATCAGTACAAAGTCATAGAACTTATATATCCTAGTAAGATTGATATCATGTATCTGGTACAATAATTACTCGAATAATTTTTGTAGAAATTGTGTAGAAGTTGGGATCATGTCAGATAAGCATTTGAAATAAATGGCTTGGTCGAGGAAGAATAAGAAACCATAAAAGAGAATTTAATCAAACAGATAAACTTTGTGTCAAGAATTGAAAGTTTAAAGGAATTTGTGGTGCCTTCAGCATAGTTTGACCGACTTCGCTATCACAAAAGCTGGTTAAAATATAAGTATCTTGGGTGCACCTTAAATATGTGTACGATCCAGTCTCAACGATATATTAAACTCGAACCAACTTCGCTATCGCTAGGCTTGGTTGAAATGTATATACTTGGGAATGCCACGAATGTGTGCATGATCCAGACTAAGCAGTATGCGAAACTCGAATGCAGCTATAGGTGAATATGATTGGATGTGAATAGAACTAGTGTGATTGGAAGATAGCTTAATCAAGTGATAGTGCGAGAAAGAGTTAATGCACAAGAGAATTCAGATTGGACTATATGAAATAATTCGAAAGGATTGATGAATCGAATTTGATGTTAGAGATGGGAATCAAGTTGATTTGATGATATGCAAAATGACTATAAGGAATTGATCTTGTGTATACTTAGACGTTAAAATTGGTTGAACGATGCGATATAGTGTAAAGAATTTTCGATGGTTATATGGACGAACTCGATGAAATAGAAAGCAATGAATATTGGTATACATGGGTTCGAGGATTCTCTAGTTGAAGAATGACATATTTGTGATCAAGTGGATTTAAGGAAACGAATGCTTGATGATAGATCTTGGATCGATGCAATGGGATTGATGTTTAGGAAGAGATTGGATATGAATTATGACTCGGACAAAATAAACGCATAAAAATGGATAGCTCGGTAAGTTTTAAAGATTGCTATAGTATATGGTTGGAGAATGAATCAAGTTGAGGATAAGTTACCTTGAAAATTGATACAAGTAGTGCTTGATGGTTTCATGAACGAATTTGTGAATTATGTCGAACGATCTAGAGAATAAGATATGAGAATTATGGTTTAGAGATTTGAATTGTGACTTGGTGAACTTGACTTTGATTGATGGATAAGTTGACCTTAGCAGCTACTTCTGAGGAGATAGATTATGCAATTGATAGGTTTGACATACGATATCATATGATGCATTGAGGATTATATTGCAATAGATTTTATCTTATGAATGCTTTGCTGAACGTACTCGTATCCCTGGCTTGTGATATCTTGTTTGGGTAGGATGATCTATGCTTTATATTAGAAATCTAAGTGATGGAAGCTTTGGGTAGAATATCCCGTACGAACGGACAATGGTTTGACCTTAGTTTTGGGTGAGCGTGATACTCTGGATTTGCATATTATGGATGGTGATCGTGATTGTAACTATGACTTGGTGAGCTGATCTAGTGGTTAGGCAGACGACCCCTTGACGAGATTGAGTTGGTGTGATCAACCTTAGAATTGTCTGGGTAAGACTTCATAGCTGGGGAAGCAATAGTTATAATTAGGACTAGGTTTTGAGATATGTGCCTTAGAAGAGTTGGTGTTCAACATGATTGGAAACAAATAATGGAAATTAGGGATTTATCGGTGGAATTACTTGAAATCGAATAGACTGTGCAAGCAAAAGTATAAGTTAATATTGAAGACTTGTCGGATTTGTGTTGGTGTTGAATATAAGGAATAAATCATGGGAAAACTCGGATAATGCATTGAATATGAATAAAAATCATGTACTTGGAAGATGTTCTCGATGGTAGTGCAATATAAGAGATTGAATCGAATTGGATTTGACTTGGATTTTAATCGACTCCTCTCGTGGTATCATATTTATTTCATAAGGCAAGAGATACTTCATGATGAATCGTGTAATAGCAAAGATTGATTGGGAACAAAAAGGAAGTATTGATAAATGGATTGTATATAAGTCGATATGTGTCAGGATAGAATTAAGTTGAAGATCGTTCGGGAAGATTGAATAAAAGTGGATTTTGACTTGGTTAGGATGCAACGATAACATCAGAATGTATATCGAGTTTGGAAAAGTATGATTGTCATATGCATAAGGAATGAATAAGGGATTGGATAGGTCTTGTTTGATGAATAAATTTTCGGAAGATAAAATATGTAGGCGACAAGTGATAAACTCGGAAGATAGTGCAAGATTTCTAGCGTGATCGAGCGATGGCTCGGGATAGAGGATTGTGTACCAAATATGACTTGGATCTATACTTGAGAAATGTCACATGCAAAGAATTAGTGGATATTGAAGTTGAAGTTCTATGGATTTTTGGGATGTTGGTTAGGCGTAACACTGAATTTAGTCAGGCGATACCAAGTGATTGTTGGGAGGTGTTCATGACTCGGAAGTTAAGTGATAGAACGTCGGATGGTTCAACCTAGTTCTAGTTTGACCCTTGTATGAGCAAGTCATAGCATACCCCAGTGTTGAGTAGTACAGCTCTACGTTAGGTGTAGTAAAGATTGAGGCAAGGATTGGATAGACTACAATGATATAGACAGACTTGGAATGGATAAAGGAACGATAAGTGTACTCGTGGATTTGAATATAAATGTGATATATTCGAGTTGGAATATAATTATTGTTCATGGATGAGTTCTATCTTAGTATGTTTCGAGGACGAAACTTCTTTTGAGTGGTGTATTATGTAACAGCCCACTTCGTTCAGTTCTGCAAGATGATTCAAACGGCATATCAGCACATGGACTTGGAGTTTCAGCGGTTCACTCGGAGTCTCACTTGGCCGAGGCAAGCCCTCGTTCAGGTGGGTGGCTATGATGAACCTGTCTTTCCTTGGCCATAACACCTAAGAATTTGGATATACATGCTAGATCTCTAGGCGATAACCCATTGCATGCTAATAGAATACAACGCACCTAGCTAAGGAAATAATTCCATCTTGTATTGCTTGCTTAGAACATGGAAATAAAACTTGGTATAATATTGGTTCTTTGCACTATCCCTTAGACTCGTGCTAGCATAATTGCTTATATTTGCAAGTATGGCTTTATCGTATGTTTTTCTTAACGTTATATTCATACTGTTTCAATGCTTAGTTGCTTACATATTTTCTATGCTCGTCACGTAAGATGCATGCTACGACCCGGTAGTGCTATCCCTATCTTGCATTCATCTAGTTTAGCCAAAAGACTATCAAATAGTCATTCTGGGCAAGTATGAACCTAAAAGTATTCGGGATCGTTGGGTCGCCAAGGCATTCCCGAACTAGGAGATTGCATCAAGTCAAGTAAATCTAGAATTACATCTCGTCGAGCAATGCTCGTTCAAAACAAGAATCAAGAATTATCATGTCGTATCGTAAATCCCATGAATATGGAAGAACCAAGACTTGCATGTCGCGGACAACTTGGTGCACAAGGGAGATTCTCGAATCTCGTTCCGAGGACTGTCTCCTGGACACTGGGACCGATCTGATCTGGACGGAATCTATTGCAGTCTTAATCATGTGCGAGCTATGACTGATAGTCGTATGTTAGTGGGTGGATGGAGTATAACACCCCATATTTCATGCATTGATTGAACACCCTTGACCCTGGCGTTGCACCGCATTTCCGTCCCGGGAAAAGATAGTGTACATCGATTCTTACCTCACACATCTAATATCGCCCCGAGACTATAACTCATCTTTTATGGCTATGCCAGCGACTACTGTTCATATAGATAAGCATCCTCGCTTAGCGGCAATCAACGTGCGAGTAATTGCATCGCACCTAGTAACCTGGAACACTTGAAAGGATTTGAGTATTAGACATCTGTACACTTTTGGAACATATTTGAGCACTTGTACAGTCTTCTGTAAAACGTCTAATAACCCGTGTAACTCGTTTACCTGAAATCAGAATCCTCTCGTGACACTTGTGTTTGCTTATACAATTTTTCTCGAATTTTATTATATATATATTCGTTCTCGGTTTAATTTGGTTTACCTTGGACAGTGTAGGACGAATGAATAAGTTGGTAAGTCTCACCGTGTTACTCTATATCTCACATTGCACTGTCATACGAGTCAGGCTTTATATCTATGCCATTAAACTGATTATAAGGAAAGACTAGCAAGACAACAATGATAGAGTGCACATAACTTATTGAACGTGTTGGATTTGTTGAGCGGACGAGAAGTCTCCCCACCAGTGCATTCAATATATTGATAATCCACCAGATTGTGTGCAGGGTGCGGGAGAACCTCGTTCGGTGCGGAGTATCCCTTCGTGCACGCTAAGGTGCAAAGTTCGCTCTAGAGCCTTGGAGTGTTGCGTCCGTAGCTGAAGTACATATATAGGACATAATGTTGGAACATCGCCCATGCATCCTTCTATGTTACAAGCCACTTGATATGTCTTTATTGTTTAGAGAGAGAGCATGAGCTACTTGTAATCTTGGCCTAGCACCGCTTGTAATACTTATTCAAAATTATTAAAGAGTTAGTTTTTGTATCATACTTGTGTTCATTCTATGCTTCCACTATATCGACCTTGCGAACTTGTTATCTCACCGTCCGTTCTATGCCCGGCCTTACGCGGATGCAACATAGGCTCGCGCGGCATCACGCCTATACGAGGACGTTCGGCCTTATGTGGCTGGGGTGTGACACCAACAATCTCCTCCATTATGATAATTGACAAACCATACATATACAAATCCTGATATAGTAACTCTGATATGATGCGATGATGCGAAAGAAGATGAATGAAGCATAAGAACTCTCCCCCGTAGTACTTGTACTGATCATTCTTCAGAGTATCGGTATCGTTGGCTTTTTTTGCATTTCACTTTGTGCTTTCTCCCTTATGTGTGTATTTTGTATACTTTCTTCCCCTTTGTCATTTATCGGAATGGAGTAGCTCCCCCGAAATTAATGACGAGCCAAGAAATAGTAGAGAAACGAATATACAATATGATATTGAGATATTTGAAAAGGGAAAACAATAAAAAGAAATAAAAATGATATTAATTATTGAGAGAATCAACACATTTAGATTTTTAAGTATGATATTAGGTCACTACATGATAAGAAGGTTAAGTGCTTTTAACTGATACCAATTAACTATCAATTGAATTATTCTAAACGCAATAAAATATGAAATAGTTTGTGTTAAACATTTGAACTAGGTAAAACAAGCATTTTCATATACCAGCAATGAAGATTATCTATCAAACTAAGTTAAATAGTAGGATTGGTAATAAGAAACTGAAATCCTTAGATAATAAAACTTTTAGTTTTTAGTACAAATGATTAAAACTAAAGCTGCAAATCACTACATCTCAAAATACTGAAAATAGAAATCCACTAGAAAGATAAAAACATACATAGTACAAACTAAAGAAAATAAGAAAAAAAATTAGAGCATCAAATTAAGTAATAACTCCAGAAGCATGTCAGTAGGCTAATGGTCGTTACCGGTCGTAGCGTCATCTGTTGATCGATTTGGATCATAGTAGGTCGCAACATGATCAAATACCTATAAATAAAAGGATCACTAAGCCGTTATCCAGTGCGAGATGGGTCACGTGCTGTCAAAAATAGTCCTTTTGGATGCTAAGAAAGATATATATATATATATATAAAGAAAGATAATCCTATATATATATATATATATATATATATATATATATATATATATATATATATATATATATATCATGCAATTACACAGTTGTAAAGATATAAACTTCCTACATGAAAAGACAACGTGTGCAAGCATATATATACGAGAAATATTCTATAATATCCAGAAGATGTAACAAAAAAATATTGTTAAGCATGCTAGAGACAATAATCAGAATTACAACATGTATGATATTATAGATACAAAATATATGATTTTGACTCGATATGTATTTTGGAGATGATTGTTAACGATTCTATGTAAATCCTAGTTCTATGAAGTCTTAGTCATCTTGATTTAGATGTAGTGGCCGGTTACCAGCTTGCGGTAGTCCGAAGACACTTAAGTACCCTGTCACTTAGGCTATCTACACTTTTTTGACAGAAGGACATTTTCGTCTTGTAACCAAAATAATCTTAACTTTAAAGAGTGTAGATTTAAAAGGAATTTAAAACAACTTATATCCTTATACATTATCAAAATCATAATCCAATAACAGAGCTTAATTAACGTGTGTAACACTATATTTGACACACATGAAAAATATTTAGGTAAAGCATAACTATGATAAATCGTAGCTAAACATAAATTATTAACATTGCTAGATTGAATTTTAATTAAACAATATCATACTTTAGCACGTTACCAAATAATTCTAGTGACCAAAGTCACCATACTTATGTTGGTGTAATTGCTGTGAAGATGATATTTAGAGCAGTTCAATCACCAACATACTCCTTGGTGCTAAATTTCAACACAAAGTATTCTACCTGCATTAATAGGTAAAGACCTTGTGATGTAATACATGTCTTGATTAACTCTAATTTATGTCTCTACGTTGTGCAGGTTATGGAAATCAGCAGAATGAACGAGAATCAATGACAAGTTATAAAGAACGACTAGTTAAGCAGAAGATTTAAAGTTCAATGTTGGGAACTCAATGGCTTTTTTTTAAGAAGAAGCACAATCATAGCTGCAAATCTTGTATTCATGATTTATTAAAAAATTAATATAATAAATTATACTCAATTTTAGTTCCAAATTTAATATCAGTTTAAAAAAATATATAATGTCAATTATCAAGCAGACCCATTCCTCACAATAAAAGCAGGATAACAGCCATGAATGATTAAAAATATTAAAGAGATTTTTTTATCCTAACAATGATGATTTCGCAAATAGTAGAGAAGTTGGAATGGTGCACCTGGATCTTTAAATAGGAAAAAGAATGTTGGTTGCCGGATCTGCGACCGACGGTTGACGGGCGGCCTGGCGACGGAAGGCCTGACGGAGGGCGGCTGGGAGGCGGATGACCTGGCGACGGACTGCCTGACTGCGTGCAGCCCGACGACGAATGGCCTGCTATACCAAGGGAGGAAGACAGACGACCGAGATGGGAGGCAGGACAGTGAGGTGCTGCTGGTACCTCCTGGGAAGGACGGCGTCCGGCTTGGCGATGAGGTTGGGGTGAGGAGGAATTCGAAGACGTTCGACAGACGACTACCCTAGGGTTTTACATGCCCATGGAGGAATGGGGATTAGGTTTCACACTCTAATCTAAAAAAAAATAGCTTGCAAGAATTTTTTTCTCACAAATTTTCAATGATTATTTCATGATCTCATATGAAAAGAACAGTCTTATATATAGGCGTACAAAAGAGCAAAGTGCTAACTCATATGAAATATGAGACTAAAGATGTGAACAAAAAAAAAAAAACTTTTCACAAGTAATGTGGGACTAAAATAAACCTAATAAAATGTCCACTCAAACTCAAAACCATATGAACAATGATAAGTCTTTTTCGAGATGCTTCCTGCGCTTCTACACGTGTCAAAAATCTCGTGCGCAGTAAGATATCCTTATCATTCTCCCCGGTTAAGGGATACCTCGACTCTGTCGAAGCTGGGGCTCTACTACTCTCGTAGTACTCCAATGCATCTGGATCAAGTTGTCACGCCCCAGTCCCAAAATACCGAGGGACTGGACGCGTGATAATGGCCAGCAGCATGCACCGATGGACAAACCCAATTTAATGGATCCATCGGGCATACTTAAGCTGTATTACATCAGTCAGGGTTTTACTATTCTCATCCACAGAATAAAGATAGCAACATCAGCAAAAATAAACCACAACATCCAGTTACAAGTATTGAAAGAAATCGGGAAACCACCCGATAATAAGTCTGTTTACACAAGTTCAATTAACAGGAAAATAAAGAGTTTAATGAAACAGGAAATAAAGTCTATTTGCCATAAGACTGTCCATGGCAAAGCAATTGTTCAGGAGAAGTCTTCAGCGATCACCTCGTCTTCAGGTTCGGGTACTGCTCCGAGTAATGCTCCTGTTCCGTACACCTCTGGGTAGATCTCGTCTGCTAAATCTGGGGACATAATCCATTCCAGGTCCTCAGGGGACATAGCAAGGTACAGAAAACACAAGCCAAATATAATGCAGTGCAGAAATAGAGAAATAACAGGGTAAGTAACTAACCAGCTAAGTGATCATGCAAGATGAGAGTTATTAATCATACTTCAGGCTGACTACTACAGGATCAGTGACAAGAAACCATAGCAGTGTTTTTTTCTCGAAGGGCCAGTACAGGTGCCAAAGCTCTGTGTCAGAGACTAGGACACTTCTAGATAACCATATATATATAATATAATCAGCCTTGATATGGTAATACTCTTCCCACCCAATGAAATCTCACGTCACAGTTCTCAATGTTCATGTTACACAAGATTAGAACTAATGCAGTCAGTCATTTATTAAGTTCTAAGAAAATAAGCTTAAATCATGAAATCTATACAAAACCTCCTTGAATAATCAGGAAGATTCTATAACATGCTTTGTGTCAAGTATCCTGGGTATAAAGTACTGGATAGGGCAAGTACAACAGTCACAAAAATTAAATCAAGAGAATCAAAGTGAATGAATAAACTGCATTTTATGGCAAGGTACACTTGCCTGGGTTTCCTATTTCAATTATAGCTCGAGCTTCGGCTGGATTTCCAGGCAGTACTCCGGTTGCTGAAACAAACATCACCAACAGATCCAGAAAATATTAATCAGCTAGAAATGCCTGTCCTTGAGTCCAATTTGGAGACAAGGGCAAAAACGTCATTTTCGGGTCAAAACGGGGTCCAAATGTGGGCCGCTTTGCAGCGAAAAACGCGTCAGGGTCAAAGGTCTCAAAAATAGTCCAACTTAGTGTCAACAGGTTAGGAACGATGATACGAACCCAACGGAACTTTCAGAATTGGATTCCGATGAGCCGTTCTCAAAATCGCCCGTCGGGTGGAGCCTGTGGGGCCCACGACACACAATTTTTCCAACGTTCTCAGAATCGAACCAAACTTGACCCACAGGACCAGCGTATTGCTACGAGTCCAATGGCGCAAGTTTCGTCTCGATCCGACGTATGTACACTAAGTTACAGCAAGATCCAAAAAAGTCGGATACGGGACGATGTCCGCGGATACGCACTGATTCCGGTGTGCACGCACATCCGAATCAGCTTCTGCGAAATCCCGTAAGTCCGTATCAACGACGCGCACGTATCTGTGAAGACCGTACGCGACCAAGTCGTCCCGTTTGGCGGGGCGTACTCAGTTCCGGGGTGAAACAGGGTCTGGGTTTTCCTGTTTTTTTATCGCGGTGTACGATCACCACAGGACGCGATGCCCCGAGCGGTTTATCCGGGCACCGAGAGGGTCATACAGGCTTCGCGATACAATTTACGGAATCGAATTCCGAGCTACGAGCAAAAAGTTATGAATACCTGAAGTGGTCCGAGAAACCGAGGCAAAATCGTGTCCGACACGACACTGTGTCCTCAGCTAGGGTTTACTGTGTCCATCCTAGGGTTTACTGTGCTGGGGCTGGGCGGAGGGCAGCCGGGCTGAGGCAGAGGGTCGGGGCTGCTGCGGCGCAGGGCGGTGCGGCGCTCGGGCGGAGGCGGAGGCGTGCGGTAGGCGGCTGGGGCGCTGCTGCAGCCGCTGCTGCTGTGCTGCTGTCGACCGGGAAAGAAGATGAGGCGGCGGCGTCCGGCGGCTGGGCAGCGGCGCTGCGGGGATGCGGGGCTGGGAGTCCGGGTGGATCTGGGTGGGAGTCGGGTTGCAGGTGGCGGCGTCGGAGGGGATTGGCCGGAGAAGAGGTTAGGGTTTTATAGGGTGATCTGGGAGGGTGAGCGCCGGCGGGTGAGGGAAGAAGAAGGGAGGCGGTCGGCGGTTACGAGGGAGGCAAAGGGGAGGCGACGGAGGCCAGGCGGCGCGGGTAGGCGAGCGGGCGGCGGGTGCGGCCGGCGGAGCGGAAGCGGCAGGGTCGGGGCTGCAGGCGTTTGGGGGAGAAGGATTGGCGGGTCGGGTCGGGCGGCGGATCCGGGTTGGGCGGACCCGCCCGACCCGCTAAGCTAGGGCTGGGCTGGGCTGGGTTTCGGCCCACTGGGCCGGGCCGGAAGAAAGAAAAAATAATAATAATAATAATAATAATAATAATAATAATAATAATAATAATAATAATAATAATAATAATTAGTTAAATTCAATCAATAGTATTTAGGGCTTTTAAAATTCATCCGGGGTCCAATAAATTCCCGGAAAAATACCCCATGCTTGGTTTTTAATTTTACACTTGAAAATATAATTTTCATCACATTTTAATTTTATTTAATCTCATTTAAAAATTCTTTAATTACAAAATACCTTGATTTAATTTCCAGAAAAATCCAAGAAAATTTCAGAAAATTCAGAAAAATCCAATTTAAAATTCTTTGAAAATCAGGGGGATTACAATATACCCCCCTTAAGAGGATTGCGTCCTCGCAATCAAAGATTAACCGATCAACAAAGATGACACGGTTGTAACCATTGTTCGAAGCACATCAAAATTAAGGAGCACCTAGGAAAAATTATTTTCCTAAGCATTAAAAGTTATGCAATTTCCCAAATGTAGGAAATTTAGAAAATTACAGTTTTAGAAAAAAACCAGGTTATCTTTCAAAAACATATCAGTTAACAATTTATCAAGTTCAAAAATTACTAGATTACTACTAAGTTATCAATTATTAACAGGTCAAAGTTATCAAGTCAAGGTTATCAGGTCAAGTCTGGGGTCACGAACCAGCATGCACAACTAAAGCAATGCTAGAAATGGAATAACTATAAAGACTTACTCGCATTAGCAACTCCATGGTTCTGCGCGTCTCCCACAGCCATCGCGAAAACTTGGCCGCGTCCTTGAGGTGGTGCTCTCTGATGTTGCTGGACTTGCTGGTAGGGTGCTGCTTGTGTAGCACCCCGTTCCCCCGGTGCGGAGAGCGCGGCTAAGAAACACAAGACGGTATCGTTCGATCGGGATAGATTGAATTAAGAACTCGTCCTCGTTATGGATTAGTTTCTTCGGAATCGATTCCCATATTCAGTGGACTGCGCCCCCGGGATCGGCTTAGCGGCAGAGTCAGGAGGGACCTCTCCGCTGCTATCTTTTATTGTCTCGGTTTTCGATATCGCTTGTTGCTTTCGTACTTTGAGTTGGTTTTGGGATTTGCTTGTTTTTCTTGAACGGTTTTGATGGTTTTCATTGTTTTCGTTCATTGACTTGCACTTCTATTCCGAGATTGGAAAGAGAGGAAGAAGTATTAATCGAGCTGTTCGTGTGCAGGTGAACGAGCAGTAGGCGGCTTGCGAGCGGAGTCGTGAAGCGCCTCTTTTCTTCTTCTTTCCAAATCTAAGTGAGTGGCTACCAACCCGATTAGCTAGTCCTGCTTCCAAGCTTCACAGCTAATAAATCTGCACTCTTCTATGCCCCGATCAAACGATACCAAATAATAATAAAAGAAACCAAGATAAAAGACAAATATACTTGGTTATTATGCTTGTCAATCAAACCTGTGAATTGTTGCCTTATCGTATGCTTGTTCGTGCAAATGTTCTATAAAACGTGATAAGTATAGAACACATCTTGTATATGCATAATTGTTCAGGGAGGCTATGCTAAATAAATTATGCATTACTACTTGTCATGCACTCGTGTACTTGCACTCGTGTTCTTGCAATCGTGTTGCCTCAACTGCATGAATTGTTAACGTGTTAATCGTGTACGATCATGGACAACTTGTGCACAAGGTATAGTTCTGCGGACGGTCGCTGGGGCACTGGCACCGATCCGATCCGGGCGGAACTCGTGTAATAGTCATCGTGTACGGGACAAGATGGCTTGCAGCACCTCGTGTACTATCGTTGCATGCTATCCTTGCCTCGGACTAGTCCACTATGGCAAACATGCCAGTGATCATCGTGTATATTTAAACCTGTTGCATACTAACTTGTGTCTTCGTGGCAGGGAAGGCATGGTAAGTATTGTGCAGGTAATTCAGACGGTCAGGTAAAATCCACCTAACGGTGGCACGTTCATTTCAGTAAATTCAATATGCTGCTTACTTGTAAATGAACTAAGGCAAGATAGAAACCCATAAAATATGCATGCTTTACTAAACAACGTGTTGATTGGTATAGTCAGGCTAGCTCGCCTTCACCAGCATGTTTCGATATGCTGACCCTCGTTGAAACAGGTTCTCCGCACCAAGGCGAACCGAGCGAGGAGCCGAAGTTGTCTACCCGATCCAGTCCAAGCTGTTAGCGCATCTTCACCGCGTCTTGAAGCCTTTTGAAGACCGGAGCTTGCAACTCTTCATACACAAATGCAGCTCCGTGGCAAAGCTATCCTCCAGCTTGGAGGTCTTTATCGTTTGAGTTTATAAAAGGATGTAATGTACAGGACTGCTATCTCATTTTGAGTCAACCCTTTTGTAAGCCGTTCGGCATATTAGCTGACTCGTTCAGGAGTTTGTAATAGATGTTCATTATCAATAAAGAGAACTTTTCTATGTTTCAAATTTGTGTTTCAATTTATCTGCGTACTCTGAATATGTGTTTGCTATGCAAATCATTAAAGCCTTGTGCGGGCGCAACTCCAGGCCCGCACGGCGGTCACGACTCGGGGGACGCCTCGGGGCGTGACATAGTGGTATCAGAGCACAGATTCAAGTTCCTTAGACTTCGTGCTAAAAAAGTTTCTTTAACGATCAAATTCCTGTCCGAACCTTCCTGATCGTCGTCCCCAACGAAATAATCCCTAACGGTAAGTTCTACCCTAAGTTTCGGGACGAAACTTCCAATTAGTTGGGTAGGATGTAGCGCCCCGTTCTCCCGGTGCGGAGAGCGCGGCTAAGAAACACAAGACTGTATCGTTCGATCGGGATAGATTGAATTAAGAACTCGTCCTCGTTATGGATTAGTTTCTTCGGAATCGATTCCCATATTCAGTGGACTGCGCCCCCGGGATCGGCTTAGCGGCAGAGTCAGGAGGGACCTCTCCACTGCTATCTTTTATTGCCTCGGTTTTCGATGTCGCTTGTTGCTTTCGTGCTTTGAGTTGGTTTTGGGATTTGCTTGTTTTTCTTGAACGATTTCGATGGTTTTCATTGTTTTTGTTCATTGACTTGCACTTCTATTCCGAGATTGGAAAGAGAGGAAGAAGTATTAATCGAGCTGTTCGTGTGCAGGTGAACGAGCAGTAGGCGGCTTGCGAGCGGAGTCGTAAAGCGCCTCTTTCCTTCTTCTTTTCAAATCTAAGTGAGTGGCTACCAACCCGATTAGCTAGTCCTGCTTCCAAGCTTCACAGCTAATAAATCTGCACTCTTCTATGCCCCGATCAAACGATACCAAATAATAATAAAAGAAACCAAGATAAAAGACAAATATACTTGGTTATTATGCTTGTCAATCAAACCTGTGAACTGTTGCCTTATCGTATGCTTGTTCGTGCAAATGTTCTATAAAATGTGCTAAGTATAGAACACATCTTGTATATGCATAATTGTTCAGGGAGGCTATGCTAAATAAATCATGCATTACTACTTGTCGTGCACTCGTGTACTTGCACTCGTGTTCTTGCAATCGTGTTGCCTCAACTGCATGAATTATTAACGTGTTAATCGTGTACGATCATGGACAACTTGTGCACAAGGTATAGTTCTGCGGACGGTCGCTGGGGCACTGGCACCGATCCGATCCGGGCGGAACTCGTGTAATAGTCATCGTGTACGGGACAAGGTGGCTTGCAGCGCCTCGTGTACTATCGTTGCATGCTATCCTTGCCTCGGACTAGTCCACTATGGCAAACATGCCAGTGATCATCGTGTATATTTAAACCTGTTGCATACTAACTTGTGTCTTCATGGCAGGGAAGGCATGGTAAGTATTGTGCAGGTAATTCAGACGGTCAGGTAAAATCCACCTAACGGTGGCACGTTCATTTCAGTAAATTCAATATGCTGCTTACTTGTAAATGAACTAAGGCAAGATAGAAACCCACAAAATATGCATGCTTCACTAAACAACGTGTTGATTGGTATAGTCAGGCTAGCTCGCCTTCATCAGCATGTTTCGATATGCTGACCCTCGTTGAAACAGGTTCTCCGCACCAAGGCGAACCGAGCGAGGAGCCGAAGTTGTCTACCCGATCCAGTCCAAGCTGTTGGCGCATCTTCACCGCGCCTCGAAGCCTTTTGAAGACCGGAGCTTGCAACTCTTCATACACAAATGCAGCTCCGTGGCAAAGCTATCCTCCAGCCTGGAGGTCTTTATCGTTTGAGTTTATAAAAGGATGTAATGTACAGGACTGCTATCTCATTTTGAGTCAACCCTTTTGTAAGCCGTTCGGCATATTAGCTGACTCGTTCAGGAGTTTGTAATAGATGTTCATTATCAATAAAGAGAACTTTTCTATGTTTCAAATCTGTGTTTCAATTTATCTGCGTACTCTGAATATGTGCTTGCTATGCAAATCATTAAAGCCTTGTGCGGGCGCAACTCCAGGCCCGCAGGGCGGTCACGACTCGGGGGACGCCTCGGGGCGTGACAGCTTGATGTGCCAAGGGTAGCCTTGGTTGATGTCCTCCTGGTGCTGGTAGAGCTTGTTGGTTTGCCCTTGGTGCTTCCCTATGATCAGGGCAGTCCTTCACTGTATGCTGTCGGGATCCGCAACTTAAGCACAGTCCGTGCTTACGTCTACATTCCTTCTCAACATGGCCTATCTTGCCGCAGTAGTAACAAGTAGGAAGAGTCAGGGTTTTGGATGCAGATCCCTGTGGTGCTTGATGTAGGTGAGGTTTCTTGGCAGCTTCTCTATTGTTTGCTCTGGCTGGTACTGATGTGGAAGGCCTCTTCAGACTGGTTTCTCTCCTGGTGACGCGCTCCATGCGTCGAGCTGCAGCAAGGACGTCCGTGTACGAAGTTGGTGCGACAGATCCAATCAGTTTTTGTAATTCGATGTTGAGTCCGTCGAAAAACTTCTCGGCCTTCTCTACTTCTGTCGGGATCAAGGTAGGAGCAAAGCGACTCAGACGAATGAAATCGGCGTTGTACTCTTCCACCGTCATAGCTTCCTGAGTGAGGCAATTGAACTTGTCCCTCAGTTTTGATCGAGCGATGGCCGGAATGTACATCTCCTGGAAGAGTCTGGAGAACTCTTCCCAAGTAACTCGGTCTGGTCTGAGCCTGGTCTCTTCGGATAGCAACCAGTGATGAGCATTGTCCGTCAATTACATTCTGACAGCAGTCATCCAACGATCTTGGGGAAGCTCAGCTGCTTCTAATTGATGCCTAATGTTGGTGAGCCATTCATGCACTTCTGTTGGTCCCTCCTTGCCAGAGAAAGTACGGGGCTTCAGTTGGCGGAAATCAGTGATAGAGCCCGTCGGTTGCCGTCTAGCTGGTAGGTTAGCCTGCTCCAGTGCATTTACTAGACAGTTCCTCAAGTACTCAGCTTCGCGACGTTGGGCCTTAGTTTGGATTTGTTGCTGAGCTTGCATCATTGCGTAGAACATCTGGAACATCTGCTGTCCGTCCATTGCTTGGCCTGGTGGAAAGACAGGCATTTGTGGAGGAAACTGGGGCGGAGGTAGAATATCATCACGCCGAAATCTAGAAGATTGCGGATCTGCTTGTCTGCTTCGGTGAGTAGAGGGATCTCCACTTAATAGCGTCACATCGTCTTCTCCGTAAGTGACTTCAGCACCTATTGGTGTTCCGTTATTTTCTTGTGAATCCATTATTCTGCATCAAAAATAAACTATAAGAGGCACACAGGAATCAAGGCAAGATGCAAGTCAAAATTAGTTCGAATACGATACAGATATCAAAAATGATTCAAGCAAGTGGATGAGATCCTAAAACTTATCCTATTCTTATTGCAGGCCTGTTCGGTCCCTAAGTTGAAACCGAACATTTAGTCGTTGACCTGCATGGGCCACCACAAAAACCATGTCACGCCCTAGTCCCAAAATACCGAGGGACTGGACGCGTGATAATTGCCAGCAGCATGCACCGATGGACAAACCCAATTTAATGGATCCATCGGGCATACTTAAGCTGTATTACATCAGTCAGGGTTTTACTATTCTCATCCACAGAATAAAGATAGCAACATCAGCAAAAATAAACCACAACATCCAGTTACAAGTATTGAAAGAAATCGGGAAACCACCCGATAATAAGTCTGTTTACACAAGTTCAATTAACAGGAAAATAAAGAGTTTAATAAAACAGGAAATAAAGTCTATTTGCCATAAGACTGTGCATGGCAAAGCAATTGTTCAGGAGAAGTCTTCAGCGATCACCTCGTCTTCAGGTTCGGTTACTGCTCCGAGTAATGCTCCTGTTCCGTACACCTCTGGGTAGATCTTGTCTGCTAAATCTGGGGACATAATCCATTCCAGGTCCTCAGGGGACATAGCAAGGTACAGAAAACACAAGCCAAATATAATGCAGTGCAGAAATAGAGAAATAACAGGGTAAGTAACTAACCAGCTAAGTGATCATGCAAGATGAAAGTTATTAATCATACTTCAGGCTGAGACTACTACAGGATCAGTGACAAGAAACCATAGCAGTGTTTTTTTCTCGAAGGGCCAGTACAGGTGCCAAAGCTCTGTGTCAGAGACTAGGACACTTCCAGATAACCATATATATATAATATAATCAGCCTTGATATGGTAATACTCTTCCCACCCAATGAAATCTCACGTCACAGTTCTCAATGTTCATGTTACGCAAGATTAGAACTAATGCAGTCAGTCATTTATTAAGTTCTAAGAAAATAAGCTTAAATCATGAAATCTATACAAAACCTCCTTGAATAATCAGGAAGATTCTATAACATGCTTTGTGTCAAGTGTCCTGGGTATAAAGTACTGGATAGGGCAAGTACAACAGTCACAGAAATTAAAGCAAGAGAATCAAAGTGAATCAATAAACTGCATTTTATGGCAAGATACACTTGCCTGGGTTTCCTGTTTCAATTATAGCTCGAGCTTCGGCTGGATTTCCAGGCAGTACTTCGGTTGCTGAAACAAATATCACCAACAGATCCAGAAAATATTAATCAGCTAGAAATGCCTGTCCTTGAGTCCAATTTGGAGACAAGGGCAAAAACGTCATTTTCGGGTCAAAACGGGGTCCAAATGTGGGCCGCTTTGCACCGAAAAATGCGTCAGGATCAAAGGTCTCAAAAATAGTCCAACTTAGTGTCAACAGGTCAGGAACGATGATACGAACCCAATGGAACTTCCAGAATTGGATTCCGATGAGCCGTTCTCAAAATCGCCCATCGGGTGGAGCCTGTGGGGCCCACGACACACGATTTTCCAACGTTCTCAGAATCGAACCAAACTTGACCCACAGGACCAGCGTATTGCTACGAGTCCAATGGCGCAAGTTTTGTCTCGATCCGACGTGTGTACACTAAGTTACAGCAAGATCCAAAAAAGTCGGATACGGGGCGATGTCCGCGGATACGCACTGATTTCGGTGTGCACGCACATCCGAATCAGCTTCTGCAAAATCCTGCACGTCCGTATCAATGACGCGCACGTATCTGTGAAGACCGCACGCGACCAAGTCGTCCCGTTTGGCGGGGCGTACTCAGTTCCGGGGTGAAACAGGGTCTGGGTTTTCCTGTTTTTGGATCGCGGTGTACGATCACCACAGGACGCGATGCCCCGAGCGGTTTATCCGGGCACCGAGAGGGTCATACAGGCTTCGCGATACAATTTACGGAATCGAATTCCGAGCTACGAGCAAAAAGTTATGAATACCTGAAGTGGTCCGAGAAACCGAGGCAAAATCGTGTCCGACACGACACTGTGTCCTCAGCTAGGGTTTACTGTGTCCAGCCTAGGGTTTACTGTGCTGGGGCTGGGCGGAGGGCAGCCGGGCTGAGGCGGAGGGCCAGGGCTGCTGCGGCGCAGGGCGGCGCAGCGCTCGGGCGGAGGCAGAGGCGTGCGGCAGGCGGCAGGCGGCTGGGGCGCTGCTGCGGCCGCTGCTGCTGTGCTGCTGTCGACCGGGAAAGAAGAGGAGGCGGCGGCGTCCGGCGGCTGGGCAGCGGCGCTGCGGGGATGCAGGGCTGGGAGTCCGGGTGGATCTGGGTGGGAGTCGGGTTGTAGGTGGCGGCGTCGGAGGGGATTGGTCGGAGAAGAGGTTAGGGTTTTATAGGGTGATCGGGGAGGGTGAGAGCCGGCGGGTGAGGGAAGAAGAAGGGAGGCGGTCGGCGGTTACGAGGGAGGCGAAGGGGAGGCGACGGAGGCCAGGCGGCGCGAGTAGGCGAGCGGGCGGCGGGTGCGGCCGGCGGAGTGGAAGCGGCAGGGTCGGGGCTGCAGGCGTTTGGGGGAGAAGGATTGGCGGGTCGGGTCGGGCGGCGGATCCGGGTTGGGCGGACCCGCCCGACCCGCTAAGCTAGGGCTGGGCTGGGCTGGGTTTTGGCCCACTGGGCCGGGCCGAAAGAAAGAAAAAATAATAATAATAATAATAATAATAATAATAATAATAATTAGTTAAATTCAATCAATAGTATTTAGGGCTTTTAAAATTCATCCGGGGTCCAATAAATTCCCGAAAAAATACCCCATGCTTGGTTTTTAATTTTACACTTGAAAATATAATTTTTATCACATTTTAATATTATTTAATCTTATTTAAAAATTCTTTAATTACAAAATACCTTGATTTAATTTCCAGAAAAATCCAAGAAAATTCCAGAAAATTCAGAAAAATCCAATTTAAAATTCTTTGAAAATCAGGGGGATTACACAAGTCTCTGTAAATCATCTTGGGCTAGCCAAGTATCCTCAGACTCAGGACGACCTCTCCAACGAATGAAGTACCTATAAATACCACGGCTGCTAGTAGAAATATTATGATCATCAATAATATTTTCAATATCATTTGCTATAGTGGGTTATATATTTGGTAGTGGAGGTAAAGGAGGTCCCTCAAGAATAGGCTCAGGGGTAAGGCTATCAAACAGTGGGTTGTCTGGGTTAAAATCTAGAGCTTTATATTCAACTAAGTCCTCAATATTAAATGTAGAACTAAAATTAAACCCTTCTGGAAGGTCGAGGACAAAAGCATTATCATTAATTTTATTCAGAATTTTGAATGGACCTGCACTTTGTGCATACAACATCTTGACGGTTCCTAGAGGAAACCGTTCCGGACGAATCCGAACCATTACATAATCACCAACTTTGAATTTTTTAAACCTCCTTTTTAGATCAGCACGTAATTTATAGTTGACTTTATTATGTTTGATTCGTCTGTTGATTTCTTTATGAAAATCATGGATGCGAGATACAAATGCGGATGCTGACTCAGATACTCTGTGAGATGCAGACATAGAAATGAGGTCCATATGTTGTCTCAGTTTGTAACCATAAACTATCTCAGCTGGACAGACACTGGTAGACCTATTGACGAGTTGTTATAAGCAAATTCAATAATAGATAAATGGAGGTCCCAATTTCCTAGATTTTTACCAACTAATATTCTTAATAGGTTTTCCAAACCTCTATTAACAACTTCAGTTTGACCGTTAGTTTGGGGGTAAAAAGCCGTGGAAAAGTGCAGTTTTGTTTTTATTTTGTGCCAAAGGGTCTTCCAAAAGTAACTCGTAAACTTAACGTCCCTATCTGACACGATGGTCTTAGGTAATCCATGTAATCGAACAACCCAATCAAAGTAAAACTTTGCAATTCGGAAAGCATCGCTGGTTTTGGAACAAGGTATAAAATATGTTATTTTAGAAAATCTGTCCACAACCACAAAAATAGAATCATGCTTCCTAACGGTCTTAGGAGGCCTAATACAAAGTTCATGCTAAAATCTTGCCAAGGGCGGTCTGGGACAATTAATGGTGTGTAAAGACCAGTATTTTGTTTTTGTTGTAGTGTTAGATGACAAGTGTGACACTGACTGTAACCTCCATATCCTAAAATTCTAGCTTAAATATTGTTATTAGGTTAATTTGGGGCTATTGAAATTTTTTCCACAATTTTAGGTTAATTAAAACTAGTAACACTAACTTCTTAGGACTTTTAAGAATTTATTTTAATATCAAACCTAATTAAAATCTGCCCAAAATTTGATTTTAGGTTATAAATAACTAAATATATTTTCTAGATTTTTTTGGGATTTTTGTGAGTATCTTTAGTATTTATTTTGAGTTATTTAGTCGAAAATGTATTAAAAATTATTTCTGATTATAAACTAAAAAGATTACCCAGTCAGCAGTCGTCGGCCCCATGCGTCAACCGCCGCAGCCAGAAGGGCAGGGCCCGCCTGTCAGTGACCCGCGGGCGCGGGTTCAGCTTGGTCTCCCGAGCCAAGCCGAGTCCGAATTTGACTCGTACTCGACCGAGCCAAGTCGCGTCGAATCGAGACCGTTCGATCCCGAGCGGGATTGCTCGGATGCTCGACATATGGCGCAGTGAGCCGCGGCTTCTCCCCCTTCTTCCAAATTTATTTTAAAGAGAGAGAGGGAGAGAGAGAGAGAAGGGGTTGGGGGATTGTCATCTAGGGTTCTTCGATCTTCCAGAAGGCCATTGCAGATAGATCCAGACTCCAAATGCATCACAGTTTCTTGTGTTAGAACCGTATTAAGGTTAGTTTTCTTTATATATATAATTTGTTTCACAAAATATAGAGTATTAAATTCTGGAAAATTCATACTGCTTAGTATGTCCAAAAATAGATGCGTCTCGGTATTTTGGCGATTTCGAAAAAATAGGGATTCAAATCATGAACCGTTTGAATTTTCGGAAATCTAACGTCGAAAACGTTGATATATTTTTTCCCAGAATTTAATTCGAATTATTTATGTGTTATTAGTTCTGTAGAACTTTTAGGTTAGCAATCAACCACCTTTGCATAATACGATTTTATATGTGCAATAGTTTCAAACAAATTCGAATCCAGATGAGCCATAAATTCTAGCATGGTTG
This sequence comes from Iris macrosiphon, assembly GCA_036927795.1. Taxonomy (NCBI): domain Eukaryota; kingdom Viridiplantae; phylum Streptophyta; class Magnoliopsida; order Asparagales; family Iridaceae; genus Iris; species Iris macrosiphon. The sequence continues at coordinate 22,336,574 of JAYESA010000017.1, forward strand.
TGATGCTAAAATCTATAGAAAATCATGCATGAATGTCGAGTTTGTATCGGTTGACTTTTTGGTCAACAGATCGCCTTGATTTATGTGCCATGAGTCTCGAATTGATAAAATTGGGTTTTTTGGACAAAATTTAGGAATTTACCTAAAAATTTAGAATAAAAAAAATTAAATAAGATTTTAGAGTAATTATTCCAGAATTAAATAAATTAAAATAAATTATCTCTTGACATGGTAACATATCATACGTAGGATTTGAACTCTGAATTGGGACCTGATCCATCCACAGCTAAGGACCACAGGCGAGTACATTTTCATGATTACTTTCATTGCTTGATAGTCTCTATATTGCATGCTTAGTATTGATTATTTGATTCTCGGCACTTGTTACACGGATTAGTATGTTGGATTCTTGTTATGAGATACGTGACTGTTCTGGATTAATTTTATTTCTTCGTGACTGGTTCAGAATCCATGTTGTACTTGTGGGGAGCGGAAATACTTATTGGACGTGTGAACTACCCTTTCCATCCCTTGGTCTTACTGGAATAATAACATCTATGCACGACACGTGTGGTTTGCCGGATTTTACCTTTAGCCGTTCACATGTCAACAAGGTATTTTAAATCATGTAGAGTAGTTTGTTCCTATCTGTTCTTCCATACATTGCAGTTATTTCCTATGTTGCTTGGAGATATTGTACTACATCTTTGCCATGACAAGAATTCAGCATTTAGTTATTCTGGTTGCCTTATTTTGATTTTAGTTTTATTGCTATCATATATTCTTTACTATTTATTCTCTTATAACTTCTACCATGTGTTGGAACTGTTTTCATTGTGATGTACTCATTCCTTTCCTGACTGGATAACCATATTTTAGGTGACTATGATGAGGATACGATCCCTACATATTATGGACCGTATGCTAGCGACATAACTGAGCCTGATCTTGCCCTTTAGGAGGATCAGGGAGAGTTAGCAGCTCAGACACCGTCTGCGATGGAGTAGTTTAGTAGAGTAGTGGTTTTGTTAGTTATTTTGGACCAGATTTTTCTCCGACAATTTTTCTAAAGTATATTGAATATTGTTCCTTGGATATTTAGTCATTTTTGGGGGACTTCTTGGACCCGCATCGAGACTGTTATTTCTTTATTATCTCTGGTGTATTTATTTAATCTAGTGCCTGTGATTGAGTATAGTATGGATATTTATATGTTTTAGGTTATAGATTATACTTATGGCTTATTGTACAATGTTTTCCGTCGACATTACGGCGTAGGCTGGACGTACTCATGACTCATTCCCAAATCTAGGGTGCGGGTCTTGACATGTTTTTATGGTGGCCCATGCAAGTCAGGTTTCGCACAAGGTTGCGTACGCATTGTGGAACTTAAGTTAGATGTACGACTGTGAGCTTGCCATAGGATATACATACTAAGAATAGGAAAATACTCTATATAATCAACTTGCTAACCCTTATTAGTTCCTTCCGAGCAATCAGACATCTTTCATAGTTGATTGTCCTTCTTGAATACTACCTTATCTTGTGCCATATCAATTGAATTCTTGTTATTTTCAACATTTTAGAATGCCACTTTCGAATTTTGATATTATCCTCGAAATGGATTGGTTGAGTATGCACCATGCTAGCATAGACTATCATGGAGGACGTGTACTGTTCGGCCCTCCAGAAGAGCCAGAATTTGAGTTTATTAGGGGAGGAGTTGAACAGAGTGATGGGATTTTTTGTGGAGCCAAGGCATCAGAGAAGGACTTGCCACACCCTGTTATTGTAGAGTTTCTAGACGTATTTTCTGAGGAGCTACTAGGATTGCCCCCGGACAGAGATCTTAATTTTTTTATTAACTTAGTGCTTGGGCGGAGCCGGTGTCACAACAGATCTACAGGATCAACAATAGTGAGTTGGCAGAACTGAAGAAGCAGGTTGATGAATTGCTAGACATGGGTTTTATTATATCAAGTTTCTCACCTTGGGGAGCCCCGATCTCATTTTTACCAAAGAAAGGTGAGTCGATACGAATGTACATTGATTACAGTGCTCTAAACAACCTCACCATCAAAAAAAAAATACCCTCTACGAAGGATAGACGATCAGTTGAGCGGTGCGAGGGTATTTTTGAAGAATGATTTGAGGTCTGGCTATCATCAGTTGAAGGTGAAGAAGGAAGATATTCTGAAAACTGTATTTCGGACAAGATATGGCCAATATGAGTTTATGGTGATGCCATTTGGGTTGACTAATGCCTCGACAGTCTTTATGAACTTGATGAACAAGGTGTTCCACAAGTACCTTGACAAATTCATAGTAGTATTCATAGATAATATTCTTGTCTATTCGAAGACACCGGAAGAGCACGAGAAGCATCTTAGGATTATGCTAGAGACCCTTCAGAAGGAGAAGCTCTATGGGAAACTCTGAAAATGTGTGTTCTTCCTAGATAAGGTAGAGTTTCTTGGGAATGTATTGACTGGAGATGGGATATCGGTGGATCCAAAGAAGATTGCTGCTGTAGAGTCTTGGACCACTCCAAGTTCTGTTGCAGAGACAGAAGCTTCTTAGGATTGGCCGAATATTACAGAAAATTTCTGAAGGATTTTTCTCGGATCACAGAGCCATTAACTAGACTCACTCAGAAGGATGTGCAGTTCGTATGGACCAAAGAATGACAGGCTGTATTTAATGAGATAAAGAAGAGGTTGACCACAACGCCTATTTTGACGGTGCCATCGGGGACGGGTGGATTTTTCATTTATAACGATGCTTCGGGGAAGGGCTTGGGATGTGTTCTAGAGCAGAACAAGAAGGTGGTGGCGTATGCTTCTAGAAAGTTGCCACCACATGAGAAAAACTATCCCACTCACGACTTAAAATTAGCAGCGGTGATCCTCGCTCTAGAGTTGTGAAGACATTATCTATATGAAGAGTATGTGGAAATATACACTGAACACAAGAGCTTGAAATACATCTTTACGCAGTAAGAGCTGAATATGAGGCAGCACGAGTGGCTAGAATTGATAAAGGATTTTGATATTTCACTACAGTATCATCCAGGGAAGGCTAACGTAGTTGCCGATGCCATGAGCATATATCCAGTAGCGATGTACTTGACAATGGATCATCACTTATTAGATAACTTGGATAGCCTGGGCATCGAGGATATTGTTCCATGAGTAAAGACGAGATAATGGGCATGCATATTCAGTCGGGGTTGATGGAGAAGATCCGAGTGACACAGTACCAGGATGAGGGTCTGCGAAGCCTCAGAGCTCAGGTGCAGGCAGGATTGATGAAGGACTTTGCTATTGCTGAGGATGGTTCACTAAGGCACGGGACTATGTTATGTGTGCCTAGTGGAGACATGCGTGAAGAGATCATTCAGGAGGCTCATTGTTTCCAGTATTCTATATATCCGAGAGCTAACAAGATGTATAAGGACATGAGGGAACACGTGTGGTGGTATGGGATGAATCGGGAGGTAGCATATTTTGTCTCCAGATGTTTAGTGTGCCAGCAGGACAAAGCCGAGAGGCAGAGTCCAGGAGGATTGTTACAGCCACTACCGATTCCTGAGTGGAAATGGGAACATATCACGATGGATTTCATTTTCGGACTTCCACGCACTCTAGGAGGGAAAGACATAATTTGGGTCATTGTTGACAGGCTGACCAAATCAACCCACTTTTTTCCTTTCAAAGTGGGATTTTCCACGGAGAAGCTCTCCGATTTATATATGAGACAGATAGTCAGGCTGCATGGAGTTCCAGTAAGCATCGTCTCCGATAGGGATAGCAGATTGATGTCCCAATTTTGGAGGAGTTTGCAGGCTAGCTTGGGTACCCAACTCAAATTTAATACTGCTTACCACCCTCAGATGGATGGAAAGTCAGAGAGGATTATTCAGACGCTCAAGGATATGCTTCGGACATATGTACTAGATTTTGGTATCTCATAGGAGGATCAGCTTTACCTGGTTGAGTTTGCATACAACAATAGCTATCAGGCCAGTATGGAGATATCTCCTTTCGATGGTTTGTATGATAGGAGATATCAGACTCCACTGTCTTGGGACGACGTAGGTGAGAGAGTACTATTGGGATAAGAGATGGTAGTTGATGCTGCATAAAAAGTGAAGGAGATTAGAGAGAGACTTCGTATGGCTCAGGATAGATAGAACCAGTGGGCCAATAACCGCCGGAGACCGTTAGAATTTAGGGTATAAATTCATTTTAAAAAAAATTAATTATGTTCTTAGATTATGCAATAAGTTCCTGTTTTGGCATAGGTTGGCGACTTAATGTTCTCGAGGATCTCTCTGACAGGTGGTACGATTCGTTTCGGTGGAGGTGGCAATCTTAGTCCAAGATTCATCGGACCTTTTAATGTTCTGGAGAAGGTCGGGGTAGTAGCCTATTGACTAGCTTTGTCGCCTTTATTAGAAGGAGTACACAACATATTCCATGTTTCCCAGCTGAGGCGATACGTGGTAGATCCGAGTCATGTATTAGATCATTCGGAGCTTGAGGTTGGACCGAGTCTTCGCTATCCAGAGCAACCGGTGGAGATCCTAGACCGCAGAGATAAAGTGTTTCGTAACGAAGTAATTTTCTTGGTTCGCGTCGTCTGGAGGCATCACTCTCCTAGTGAATCCACGTGTGGAAGAGAGGACGGGATGCGAGAGCGTTACCCCATCTTTTTGCACTATGAGGTATTTTCTTTCTTATACTTGTTCTGCCGCAAATTTTGAGGACAAATTTTTTTTAGGAGGGTAGACTTGTAACCTCCATATCCTAAAATTCTAGCTTAAATATTGTTATTAGGTTAATTTGGGACTATTGGGATTTTTCCACAATATTTGGTTAATTAAAACTAGTAACACTAATTTTCTAGAACTTTCAAGAATTAATTTAGTGTCAAACCTAATAAAAATCTTTCCAAACTTTGATTTTAGGTTCCAAATAACTAAATATATTTTTTAGAATTTTCTGGGAATTTTTTGATTATTTTTAGTATTTAATTTTAGTTATTTAATAGAAAACTAAATTAAAAATTATTTTTGATTATAAACTAAAAGGATTACCCAGTCAGCAGCCGTCGGCCGCATGCGTCAGCCGTCGCAGCCAGCAGGGTGGGGCCCGCCTGTTAGTGACCCGCGGGCGTGGGTGCGGGTGCAGCTCGGGCTCCTGAGCCAAGCCAAGTCCGAATTCTATTCAGACTCGACCGAGCCATGCGACACCGAATCGAGACCGTTCGGTCCCGAGCGAGATTGCTCGGATGCTCGACATGTGACAAAGTGACCCACGGCTTCTCCCCCTACTGTATATATATATATATATATATATATATATATATATATATATATATATATATATATATATATAGTTATAGTTTAGATTTTCGTCTTTTCTGCCGAATTAATTTTATAGAGAGAGAAGGAGTTGGAGGATTATCATCTAGGGTTATTCAATCTTCCAAAAGCCATTGCGGATAGCTCAGGACTCCAAACGCATTTTAGTTTCTTGCGTTAGAACCGTATTGAGGTTAATTTTTTGAATACGTAATTTTTTCACAAAATTTAGTGTATTAAATTCTGGAAAATTCGTAGAGCACAACATGTCCGAAAATAGATGTGTCTCGATGTTTTCATAATTTCGGGAGAACCAGCGATCCGAATCATGAACCGTTTGAAGTTCCAGAAATTTAATGTCAAGACGGTCGTTATATGATTTTTCCAAAATTTAATTCAAATTATTTCTGTGCAGTTAATTCTGTAGAACTTTTAGGTTAGCAATTAACCACCGTTGCACAATATAATTTTGTATGTGCAATAATTTCTAAACGAATTTGAATCCGGATGAGCCATAAATTCCAGCATGGTTGTGACGCTGAAATCTATAAGAAATCATGCATGAAAGTAGATTTTATATCGGGTAACTTTTCGGCCAACAGATCGCCTCGATTGCGTACATGAGTCTCGAGTTGATAAAATTAGGTTCATTGGACAAAATTTAGTGATTTGCCTAAAAATTTAGAATAAAAAAATTAAAATAGGATTTTAGAGCAATTATTCAGAATTAAATAAATTAAAATAAATTATCTCTTGTCATGGTAAAATATCATACGTAGGATTTGGACTCTGAATTGGGACCTGATCCAACCACAGCTAAGGACCATAGGCGAGTACATTTCCGTGATTACTTTTAGTGCTTGATAGTCTCTATAATGCATGCTTTGTATTGATTATTTTATTCTCGACACTTGTTACACGAATTAGTATGATGGATTCTTGTTATGAGATACGTGACTATTCTGGATTATTGTTATTTTTCGTGACTGATCCAGAATCCATGTTGTACTCGTGGAGAGGGAAAATGCTTAGTGGACATGTGAAGTACCGATACCATCCCATGGTGTTACTGGAATAATAGCATACATGCACGATACGTGTGGTTTACCGAATTTTATCCTTAGCCATTCACATGTCAACAAGGTATTTCAAATCACGTAAAGTAGTTTGTTCTTATCTATTCTTCCATATATTGCAATTATTTCCTATATTGCTTGGAGATATTGTACTACATCTTTGCTATGACAAGAATTCAGTATTTAGTTATTCTGGTTGCCTTATTGTGATTTCAGGTTTGTTGCTATCATATATTCTTTACTATTTATTGTCTTATAGCTTCTACCATGTGTTGGAACTGTTTTTACTATGATGTACTCGTTACTTTCCTAACTAGATAACCATATTTTAGGTGACTACGATGAGGATACGATCCTTACACATTATGGACCGTATGCTAGCAATACAACTGAGCCTGATCATGCCTTTCAGGAGGATCAGGGAGAGTTAGCAGCTCAAACACCGTCTGCGATGGAGTAGTTTAGTAGAGTAGTGGTTTTGTTAGTTATTTTGGACCGGATTGTTCTTCAGATTTTTTTTTAGAGTTTTGAATATTGTTCCTTAGATATTTAGTCATTTTTGGAAGACTTCTTGGACCCGCATCGAGACTATTATTTCTTTATTATCTCTGGTGTATTCATTTAATCAAGTGCATGTGATAGAGTATAGTGTGGATATGTATATATATGTTGTGGGTTGTAGATTATACTTGTGGCTTATTGTACAACGTTCTACCATCGACACTGTGACGTAGGCTGGACGTACTCATGACTCATGCCCAAATCCAAGGTACGGGTCGTGACACTGACCAACAAGCCTAACAATATCTCGCTTAATGCTCGGCCAAAAGAAATAACGTTCTACAGCTTCAATAGTCTTATTGCTCCCAAAATGTCCTGCAAGACCCCCAACATGAACTTTCCAAACAAGAAAATCCCTTAAAGATGTGCTAGGGATACACAACTTGCGACACTTGAAGAAATACCCTTCCTGGATAAGGAAATCATCCATCTTACGAATGTTGTCATTGCTTAACAAGATAAAAATATCTTGAAAATCAGGACATGATGCATATTCTCCTTTAATTCGTTCAAAACCTACTACTTCAACACTCATTTCAGAAAGGAGAAATGACCTACGAGTGAGTGCATCGGTCGCCTTATTTTTAACTCCTGCTTTATGTCGAATGGTGTAAGTGTAATTCTGCAGAAACTCTACCCATCTCCCATGCCTATCGTTTAAGTTCTTTTGTGAGTTGATATACCTAAGGGCTTCACGGTCTGAAAAGATAACGAATTCTTGTGGAAGCAAGTAATGGCGCCAATAGAGAAGAGCTTGTATTATTACGTAGAACTCCTTATTGTAGGTAGAATAACATTGTCGAGTATCATTCAGTTTCTCACTGAAGTAGGCAATTGGGTGGTTTTCTTAGGATATAATTCCACCTATACCAATGCCCGAAGTGTTACAAGTGACTTCAAACACCTTTGAGAAATCAGGAAGGCGCATGACATGAGCGTCTCCCATCTTTATCTTAATCTCCTTAAAAGCCCTAGCAGCAGTTATGGTCTACTTAAATTCATCTCATTTTAAGCATTCAGTCATATGTACTATAATGGTACTAAAACCCTTAATAAACCTACGATAAAATATGGCAAGTCCATGAAAACTTTCCACATCTTGTATGCTCTTGGGTTCAGGCCATTCCTCGATTGCCCTAATTTTCTTGGGATCAGCAGAGACTCCATTAGAAGAGACCACAAATCCCAAGAAAATTACTTTGTCTGTGATAAAGGTGCACTTCTTTGGATTAACATATAATTGCTCCTTTCTCAACACATAACAAACTTGACGTAGATGGTCCAAATGTTGCTCACGAGATCGGCTATAAATGAGGAAGTCATCAAAGTATACGACCAAAAAGCTTCCCATGAAAGGTCATAAAACTTGTGTCATCACTCGCATGAATGTACTCGGAGCATTACTCAACCCGAAGGGCATAACCATCGGCCATCCTTCGTCTTGAAGGCAGTTTTCCACTCATCTCCCGGTCGAATGCGAATTTGATGATAGCTACTTTTGAGATCAATCTTGGAGAAGATCGTGGCTCCAGACATCATGTCTAGCATATCATCTAACCGAGTGATCAAAAATTGATATTTAACGGTGATCTTATTGGTGGAACGACTGTCTACACACATGCGCCAAGTACCATCCTTCTTGGGTGTCAATAAGGCAGGTACTTTACAAGGGCTCAAACTCTCTCGTATAAATTCTTTCCTAAGCAACTCATCAACTTGTCTTTTTAGTTTCGCATGTTCATTTTGGGTTCATTCGATAGTGTGGCAGGTTGGGCAAACTTGCTCCTGGTATAAGGTCAATTGCGTGTTGAATGTCACGCATCGGTGGTAAGTCATCAGAAAGGTCTTCAGGAAAGACATCAGAAAATTCCTCTATTACAGGAACGATCTAAGTAGGAGTCAATTTTGTGGGTTCTTTAGGAATTTTATGCATAGTGAGGATAAATATAGGTGATCCTTTGGTAATTTCATGAGTCATTTCTTTTGCACCAATTAAATTTAACCCTTGGGTTTGCTTATTTGGACTCGGTTGCGGGTCACTAGTTTTCGGCTATATAGGATGAATCTTGATTTTTTTGTGTCATGCTCAAACATCACCATGTTTAAACGACCTAAATATGAACATTATTATCGTACAACTATGATCTCCCTAGGATTATTTGACCTACGTCCATTTCCAAGACATCACACCAAATCTTGTCTTTATAGATTGAAAATTAAAACGGAACAAGTCACCGTTCTTGGACTTGGAGGATAGTCTCGTTAATCTAAAACACCTTATAAGGTCAAGGATGTGGAACTACTTTAAAGCCCACTTTAGATACTACATAAATGTAAATAGGATTAATGCAACTATAACTATCTACAATTACCTTGCAGTTCTCATCTCCAATTCTTGTAAAAGTGTGAGAGATCGTGTGTCATTTCCAGTCATCACTAACCTTAGGTTGAGACAAGGTGCACCTAACAACAGTTAATGTAGGAGACCCTATGTAACCTAAGACAACATCATTTCCTTCCTCAAGATATTATGCGTCTTTATCAATGTGATGAACGTCACCCTCATCATCGGTTACTAACACTTCTTTAAATGGTTCCTCAATCAAATTGATCTTAAAAGGACTAGAATAATTTGCAGCGACATGTCCATACCCTTTATATTTGAAACACTTTACGTTTGGGCCAATCTTTTAAAAATCCTTCTTAACACTCTTGTCTTTCGTATCTACCCTAGGCTGGGGTGGATTGGAAGTAGTTCGATTAGGGTATTGATTTGTTGATGATCGTGAAGCTTTTTGACGAAAATCTTGACTCCTAAAACTCAAATATGGCTTAACTTCGTCTAGGTCTTGAACTAAGGCATAAGCTCTCTCTAATGTGTCAATGTCTCGTGCGAACAACTCAGTTTTTAAATCAGTTCCTAAACTAGTTCTAAACCTAGATATGATTTGTTTAGGAGTCTCACTTTCGATAGTGCTGCACCTTACCATAAACTCATCAAATTTTGTTACATATTCTTTAGCCGACATATTTTCTTGGCGTAAGAGGTTCCACTGATATAATAAACGGGGATAATAGGAGGGAGTGTCATGACCCACACCCGGAGTAGGGATGCAAGTAGTGAACAACGCCCAGCCTACGCCGCAGCATCGACGGTAGAATATTGTTTGGGTAATCTATCTATCAATATAATATGCCACCAATAATATAAATATACTCAATCACAAATCTAAGATGAAAAATAGCACGAATATGATAAAAGAATAGAAGAGTCATAATACAACTCATGAGTCAAATAATAAAAAATGAGTCAGAGAAACTAATAAAAGTAAGCTGGAGACAAATTTAGTACAAAATGAATAACTAAGATACTATAAGTCATGGGTCGTCTGTCTTAGTCGGGATGAGTTCCTCTTGAGCCAAGGTCTCTAGCTTTAAGCCAACCACATCCTGAGGTCCGTAATGAGTGGGGTACCACTCCTCAGTGTCATCTGGAAAAAAAATCCAGTCAGGAAAGGAGCAGAGTTCATCTCTAATAGCAATTCTAATAAATGATATAAAGTATATAACAGTAAATAGATGTGAATATACAAGATGCAACAATAGATACAAGAGATATACAATAAAGGAATACTGAAATAAATACAAGAATGAGCAGTATGACAATGAACAAGAATACTAATGACTAAGTGAGTGAGTACCAGCTTTAACATATGATCGACTTGGAAACTTGTACAATAAACTTGCACCAGGATAAGGGCCTGGTTAATCATACGTATGGTGTATGACCAACAATCACAAGAAATAAGACATGCATAAGGAGGATACGATCACATATCTAAACAAAATACTCTTCCGCCCCCGACTGGTATAGTAGATCCAACCAGGGTACGTTATGACACGGATTTCCACAAGAAGGGCGCTACTATTCTCATGAACCAATGTCTGTATTTGTACAATAATAACAAGTAAATAAGGCTTGCACAAGATACACCCATACATACCAAGGAATAACTTCTCATGACGAGATCCAGATATACCAATCCGTGTAACCATCGTGTCAAGGAATCAAGGACATCTATACTAGATATAAGGAACATAGAGGATATCATAAATGAGAAACTATCTAAGAATGTAATCACCAGAAATTCGGTGCACAGTATCACAGATATTCGGTATGATGCCTCGAAGACCTAAATATAGAATTTAATATTATTACAAGGTTTCAGAATGAAAAATAAGTTAAATTGGTCAACATCTAGGTCAAAAAGCCATTTCTAAGTTAAAATAGTGAAACTGGGTCAACCCTAAGTCAAACTGGTCAAACTTAGTCAAACTACCTACTTCTAGGTTGTATGAATCTATCTCCAGGATATTGGGTCTATACACTATGAAACTAGGCCACACTAGCTAAACTATGATACTATGAAATCACTAAGATACCGTATCTCAAGATACGCAAACAATAGATATGGAAATATCATAATATGCATATGAAATCAATATTATATATACTAATCCTAATTACAAATGCTAAGTGGATACCTTGGTTTTGAACCAACGCGGTATCGCACCACTAGACCCCCATTTGATACTCAAATCCAAATACCTTGATTATCCCTCAATACCTTCACATTTACCTTGGTTTCTCAAGGTAATGTCCATTCTAGCATATAGCTAACAACCCAAGCTCGAAATATAACTATCAACTATTATGTATTTACTAAAACACAACTACCATAGAAACCACTAACTATTAATACATATATATACTAATACATATATACATACATACCTACATAACTAGAGATACACAATCGATATATATATCTACCACTAATTAGCTATATCTACTATATATAGATAACAATATATATTTACATATATAACCATATAACTACTTAACTAATTACTAACTACCACATTATTAAGGAACTACTAGCTAACCTCAAACTGTTAAACTATAAACTAACAACTTAACTAGATAGCTAATAACTAGCTAACTATCGATAACTAACTAAATAGTAAACTAACAAGCTAACCAAACCTTATCTTGTTGACTACCCAAAGCTGCTGCTGCTTGCACTGAATGTTGCACTCTCCTAGCTGCTGTTGGTGTGCTGCTGCATCCTCTGCTGCCACTACACGCTGCCTTGCTCATTGTACCTTGTCACGACCCGTACCTGGTTTAGGGGCACGAGTGCGTGGGTACGTCCAGCCTACGCCGCAGTGTCGGCGGTAGAACGCTGTCAAGGTCTGGATACTATCTAACTAATGTCACGCAAGCATCCAATCTCTATTAGGAGGCACGGATGACACAAATAAGATGAACACATACTCAATCACAGGATTACAGCACGATAAGATTTTGAATAGAAGTTAAAATTAAACACAACACAAGTCAACAAGTAATATTCTAACTCAACAATATCCAAGTCTCATCAAAACTGCCGGAGACAAATCCGGTACCAAATAGTCTACTTAAAGAACTAACAATAAATAATTATTCCGGCTAGACCTTCCAGAATCACAACTAAACTACCAAGTCTGCAGCTACTCACCATATGGTCCACAAGTGTCGAATACCGATCATCTAAGGCATAGTCTGGAAAAATATTTCCAGTCAGGAAGGAGCAAAGCAACACTCTCAAATAACAGTTCCATTAATTGATAATGTCTATAATACAATAAAATATGTTATGCTAGCTACTGAGAAGACAGTAAAATAAATGCAATGGCAATTGAAGAGAGACAGACAATGTAAAGAGACAGGCAATATGCAATATGATACAGTCAGTGCATGTATGAAAATGAAAAGAACAAGGTACAATATTATATACGGGTGGTGTAGTATATGATTTAAAATAGGGGACTGTAATCTATTCTACGTGTTTGAAATAGTAGTTTCAAAATGTGATCGGCTTGGGAACATGTACGATAGCTACAGGGCCTGGCTAATCATGGGTGAAGAGCATGATTAACACTTACAATTGTTCTATACTACAATAAGAGGTTATGATCACATTTCTTACTAACTACTTCCCCGCCCCCAACTAGTACTGTGGATCCAACCATGACACGTCACGATACACGAGCAAGGCAAGTCTATCATGTACGATGTCTAATATACATGTCGTGTACAATGTCAATACGATAATTAGGATAAGATCTCATGACTGCAGATCCAAGCTATACTAGTCCGTGTAGCACAGTGTCAAGGATTCAGATGTAACATTTCATGATTGTTGAATTTATAGAAATTATCAAAGAATTGGAAATTATCAGAGAATGTACTTGCCTTGGGTCCTTAGCTGGTATTTATGGATGTCCTGTTCCAGAGTATCCCCTGGGTAAACCAACAGTCTTATAAACATATCACAATTATAACACTTGTATCAGATGCTACCCTAACACACAGAAGAAATACAGAATTTGGGACTACTCTAGGTAGGATACTGGTCACCTAGGATCACCTAGTAGATAGATACAAAATTATACGTATCTAAATTAACATATGTACTTACAATATATATATATCAAATTAAATACATATACAAAATATAGGTATATATACATTAAAAATATGCTAAGGGTTTATACAACAATATATATATACCAATACGAAAATATAACTCTACATATATATATTGATACCAAAATACGGTTATTTGAATATATACCAAATCTTATTATATACATGTATATTTAGGTACACATATATATATACCAATTTCCAAATACGTATTTACACATGTATTCATTTATACCAAAATAATAATTATACTATATACATGTATAATAATATCCACATACACAAAATATATACCAATATACATATATATACATGTGCATTAATTTAAATACATACTTACTCAATTTATTATACATACTACAATTATACAATTAATTACTAATAAATAAATAATATCCAATTTACATATTTTAAAAACATACATATACTAAGTATATACCAAAAATATATATAAATTGATTTAAATATATATATATACATACCTGTATACCAATTAATACTAAATACGTACTAAATACGTATTATCAATTATTTTAAACATAAACTCTATTAAATATACCTTATAAGAAAATACCAATATATATATATATATACCAAAATATACATATTAAAATATATTATTTAATACGTACAAATACACATATACACATTAATTAGCTTTATACATATGCATATGAATTAATTATACATATACATATATTATCATACCCATACCTAATATATATAAATACATGTACATTTATTAAAAATATACATTACCAATTATTTGCATACTATACATGTTCACGTATTTAAAATATTAATTAAATAATACTATATACATATACGTATATACGTAGGTGTCTACACATTAATTACATACAAATACATATACATATCCTTAATACATTATATATATACATACATATATATATATAAAAGAAAGGAGGGAGAGAGGAGAATGGAAGCTTACTGCGGCTTGGGGTCGCTGGCCGCCGGAGTTCGGCTGACCGCCGGACAGTGAACAGCAGAGGGAGGATGGAGAATGGTGGAGCGCCGGCGCCGGAGGGAATACACAGGGAGGAGGATGATGCTCCGGGGAAGAACAGCAGCGGCGAGGGAATACTGTGCACAGCCGGAGGAGAGTGGGATGGCCGGAGTGCGGAGGCTGAGGGGATGGGGAGTAGAGGCCGGTGGTTGTAGATGGAGGTGGAGGTGGTATTTGGAGGATGATGGAGGTGGTTGTACTGCCGGAGCACAACAGCGGCGAGGGGAAGAGCCGCCGAGCCGGAGGGGCGAGGATGGAGGAGAAGCACGGTGGGAAGTCGGGCTGAGCAGAGGGTGAAGGGGACTCGGCCGCCGGTGGGAGCTGTTGATGGTGGGAGGCCGGGGTCGCTGACCGGAATGCAGCAGGGGTAGCCGCCGGTCGCCTGGCCGGAGTTGGATGGATGGATGGATGGATGAGCAGCGGGGTACGGCGGGTGGAGTGCAGCAGGGAGAGGGGTTGGCTGTCGGGCCGCCGGTGAACAGGAACTGCGGGCAGTAGCAGTATGGGGGGAATGAACAGTATTCCCCCCCTAATCTATTATTTGAATTTAATTGAATAAGAATCAAAGAAGAAGGAGAAGGAAGGAGAAGGAAGGAGGAGAAAAAGAAGAAGAACGGAAGAGAAGAAGAAAAGAATCCTACGTATGAGAGAGGGGATGTGGCTTGTGAGGTGGGAAAAAACCTAGGTTGTCTAGGGATTAGGGTTTGATGTAGACATGATATTATATAGGGAGAGAGGGTGTTGATGGAGGGTGGTGATTGCATCCCTTGAATGGGTGGCTAGGATTGTTCATGAAGGGAAATAATTCATGTAGGGATGAGGGTTTTTAATTAAAAATTAATAGGCTCCCTCATTGGTTTAATCAATGGGTGTTGACACCAAAAATGTATATTTGCAAATTAACCCCCAAAAATTTGGGTATTTGCATAGACGCATGAAATGACAAAAATTTGGCGGGCGATTCGGTGTCCGGTGTTTTGTAGGGTCAGGGGGCACTGTAAGACTGGTACGAGCTCAATTAGGGCACTGGAATTAAATTGGGATTTTAGAATCAGATAAAATAGTATCCTCAATTTAAATAGAAATAAATGCAAGTTGTGTTCAACAATTAATTAGGAGTACATGGGGTCAAAATCAGGTCAGGTCATCAATACCAATATTGAAGAAGACTCAGAACAGAATATTACCCTAATTTGGGCCGCACGAAAAATAGGTCAAGATTGCCTCCAATTTTCGATTGGAGCGCACAACGATACAAAAATATGAATTTATTAAATAACGTCCGCGACGATTTTTGTACGGCCAGAAATAATGTACAGAGAGCATAATTATGAGTTACAAAAATAGCAGAATGGAAGGCGGGCATGTCTAGGGCAAGATTGTAAAATTTGTTGGAAGACAAAAGTCAGGGTAGCGCTCCAAATATCGAAGCAAAGGCAATGCGCAATAATTAACTAAAAATACGGTAATTAATTACAAACTCCAAGAATTAAATTCTAAATAAAATAATAAAATCCAGAATTCTATAATTCGGACAGGTGGTCATCTACTGGGCTTCTAGGTCAAGTCTACTAGCTCAAATAAATAAACACTGCATATAATTATATATTTAATTATATCACACATAATTATTTAAATTAATATAGCATTCACGCAATTACATAATTGTAACTACAATAATATTAAATATTATAAAAAGTCGAAAATACCCCTGTTTTCGGAATGTGGTAGTGACAAGTCTACCCACCTTAAAAGAATTTCGTCCTCGAAATTTAAAATCCTCAAGGTAGCGTTTATTCATACACATTATTATTCCCTAAATTTAAATTCATCAACCACGACATCAAGTAATAATTCACAATCTCTTTTCACAATTTCAAAATTTTAAAAATTATTGCATAACCTGAAAAATCCTCGAAATAAAATCAAAGTTCATTTTTTTTATCAAAAAATTTCCTGAAAGTTTTAGTTAATAATTCAATAATCGGAATTTAATATCCCCTCCTCAAATTTGATTTTAATCTATGCACATATATAATTGTAATCTCGTCCCACAAGTTTGAATTTAAACATAAATCCATAAATGATTTTATTCCTCGATTTCCTCTTTCCTCAAAATACTCAACAATGCCACATCCAAATATAACATTTTAAAATTCATAACTTGCAATCAATTAAATATATTGATAATCCCCCAATTTCCAAATTTTATAACCCATTTAATCATGTCATAATCTTTCTGGAATTGATAAGTCATAAATTCTGCCATGTTAAATTCTTGACCCTTTATTTAAATCAATGTTTATCCTCGAATTTTTAAATCCTCGATTGTTTTATTTATTTATTTACTACCATCAAAATTAAATTCATCAAATCATATAATCATGAACTACTCCATATTGTTATTTCACAATAAATTTTTTTTCAAAAATTCTATAAATATCATATCCCTAAAAATCTTCAAATATAAATCAAATCCCATTCTTATCACAATATCCTCCAAAATTTTAAGTTAATAACGAAATACAAGAATTAAATATTCAATCCTCTAATTGAAATCCAATCAATGCATTTTTCTAAAATTGAATCTCATCCCAAAATTTGAATTCAACACTAATCCATTTGTGTTCTTATTCCTCGATTATTTTTTCCACATAATATACAACGATGTAATACTTATGAAACCTCCAATACAATATTCAAGATATAAGTTCATAACTCGCAGTCCAACAAATATCGATGGCCTTCTTAAATTCCTCAAATTCAATGATAAATTCAATCATTTCATAATCTTCTTAAAATCAATGTTTTAACAAAACTTCAATTATGCCATATTAATTTCCCAACTCTTTATTTAATTTAATATTTTTCCTTAAAATTTAAGGCACCTTGTCTCTCTTTGTCAAGTCATAACCTCTTCGTTAATCTTTACTACAGTTAAATCCTCAACAATCAAAGTCTAAGAGAATTCTACCTACAACCATACAACATGCAACCTAAGGGAAATATGTATGATCATGGTGTCTTTTGTCATGGTATTGCAGTCTCTGTATCAGGGGTACTACTAACTACATTATAACAAGAATTCATACATACAAGCTACGGTACTAAGGTATCAATCAATCAGAAAACAAGAAAGAACATGAGGAAAGAAAAGAAAGAACCTGCTAACATATTACTTGCAGTATCTTCTATCTCTAACATAATCATAGGTCAAATGATGCATGTAATGTTTGATACCTCTATCTCTTTAGGTACCACACTCTACTACAAGCATACTCACTGCTAGCTTCCTTACCTACTGCAATAGTTGATACTAGTTATTCTTATCACTCAAGTGCATATCAATTACAACACACTATACTAAGTATAGCTCTCTCTAATACAACCCTAGATTGACACCCAAGTCAGTTGGCAGTGAGATCTCAATCATACTCAAGTCATCAGATCCTCACACATGTATATCATCTACTCACATATTAATATTCATCTCTCATCTACCATTTTATTAATCCTCAACATAATCGTCAAGGTTTAACTTCTCGATCAACTTAAAAATAAATTGCATATACCTCCTCAAAATCAGATACTCAAATATCGAAAAATTTAATCATTTTTAAAATCTTTGTAGCCTTAACCATGTTTATTGAATTCATATTTGAAATCCTCAAAAATTTAATGACATAATTCTCATCAAACTTATTAGAACTCACTATCACTTGCACTTTCTATAATACCAATACTAATTATAATAACACATATCATAGAACTATTGCTACAAGGTACTATGCTATGGGTATCTCTAGATTAATGCCTAATGCTCCCATGTCCAACTAGGAAACACTTACAACTCACAGGCAACACTCAGTCAATACTAATACTCAAGACACAGACAAATCACAAGTCACTAATTATCGCACTAAATAAGGAATCCTCAAAGAAAATAAGCTCAAAAAGGAACTGGATCAAGGACTGAAGGTATCTTTACTGCTTAGTAAAGAAAAGAAGCGATGGAACAAAGTCCTGGAATAACATAAATAGATAGGTCTTGAGATGATACTTTAAGAACCAATTTAAGATACAACCTGATAATCATACACGTCTGTCAGAAATCATGACACACAGAATCCTCGCCACGCCAGTAAGCATAGATGCGATAACGACAGGTTTCGTAACTAAGGTATGCAACCCTATAATCATGTCATCTAGAATCCTCGCCACGCCAACCGGTATGGCTACGAGAAACTCTAAATCTCATAACTAAAGTATGTACATCCAAGTTAGGTTCCTACGTTCTCGTCACGACAGCTAATATGGCTGCGATAAACTCTAGGTTCCATAACCAAAGTAGACGTTTTACCTTTCTCACTGTCCTCATCAATATATGTCATCAGATGATACCATAAATTTTAGCCCGTAAAATTCATCTCGATATGAAATTAACTCAACAACGATACCAAGAATTAAAGTTAATAGCTGGTCAACAAGAATCAAACTCAATATCAATAAGTGGGAACGAACAAAAACATGGAGGAAGGATTTAAATTGGAATTTATAATGAGATTCTCAAGGGTCGTCCCAGGAATCTCTCAAATAATCTGTGATTGAGTACCCTCTCTCATTCTAGTATCCTATGTCCTATGTCCTATAGCAGGCACGCAATAGTGTAACAAAGATGCCACACTACTACGATATCGCACAACTTGCGAAGTCTGACCCTGCATGGGCCACCACTAAAAACGTGTCACGACCCGCACCCGGTATAGGGGCACGAGTGCGTGGGTACGTCCAGCCTACGCCGCAGTGTCGGCGGTAGAACGCTGTCAAGGTCTGGATACTATCTAACTAATGTCACGCAAGCATCCAATCTCCATTAGGAGGCACGGATGACACAAATAAGATGAACACATACTCAATCACAGGATTACAGCACGATAAGATTTTGAATAGAAGTTAAAATTAAACACAACATAAGTCAACAAGTAATATTCTAACTCAACAATATCCAAGTCTCATCAAAACTGCCGGAGACAAATCCGGTACCAAATAGTCTACTTAAAGAACTAACAATAAATAATTATTCCGGCTAGACCTTCCAGAATCACAACTAAACTACCAAGTCTGCAGCTACTCACCATATGGTCCACAAGTGTCGAATACCGATCATCTAAGGCATAGTCTGGAAAAATATTTCCAGTCAGGAAGGAGCAAAGCAACACTCTCAAATAACAGTTCCATTAATTGATAATGTCTATAATACAATAAAACATGTCATGCTAGCTACTGAGAAGACAGTGAAATAAATGCAATGGCAATTAAAGAGAGACAGGTAATGTAAAGAGACAGGCAATAGGCAATATGATACAGTCAGTGCATGTATGAAAATGAAAAGAATAAGGTACAATATCATATACGGGTGGTGTAGTATATGATTTAAAATAGGGGACTATAATCTATTCTACGTGTTTGAAATAGTAGTTTCAAAATATGATCGACTTGGGAACATGTACGATAGCTACAGGGCCTGGCTAATCATGGGTGAAGAGCATGATTAACACTTATAATTGTTCTATACTACAATAAGAGGTTATGATCACATTTCTTACTAACTACTTCCCCGCCCCCAACTAGTACTGTGGATCCAACCATGACATGTCACGATACACGAGCAAGGCAAGTCTATCATGTAAGATGTCTAATATACATGTCGTGTACAATGTCAATACGATAATCAAGATAACATCTCATGACTGCAGATCCAAGCTATACTAGTCCGTGTAGCACAGTGTCAAGGATTCAGATGTAACATTTCATGATTGTTGAATTTATAGAAATTATCAAAGAATTGGAAATTATCAGAGAATGTACTTGCCTTGGGTCCTTAGCTGGTATTTATGGATGTCCTGTTCCAGAGTATCCCCTGGGTAAACCAACAGTCCTATAAACATATCACAATTATAACACTTGTATCAGATGCTACCCTAACACACAGAAGAAATACAGAATTTGGGACTACTCTAGGTAGGATACTGGTCACCTAGGATCACCTAGTAGATAGATACAAAATTATACGTATCTAAATTAACATATGTACTTACAATATATATATATCAAATTAAATACATATACAAAATATAGGTATATATACATTAAAAATATGCTAAGGGTTTATACAACAATATATATATACCAATATGAAAATATAACTCTACATATATATATTGATACCAAAATACGGTTATTTGAATATATACCAAATCTTATTATATACATATATATTTAGGTACACATATATATATACCAATTTCCAAATACGTATTTACACATGTATTCATTTATACTAAAATAATAATTATACTATATACATGTATAATAATATCCACATACACAAAATATATACCAATATACATATATATACATGTGCATTAATTTAAATACATACTTACTCAATTTATTATACATACTACAATTATACAATTAATTACTAATAAATAAATAATATCCAATTTACATATTTTAAAAACATACATATACTAAGTATATACCAAAAATATATACAAATTGATTTAAATATATATATATATACATACTTGTATACCAATTAATACTAAATACGTACTAAATACGTATTATCAATTATTTTAAACATAAACTCTATTAAATACACCTTATAAGAAAATACCAATATATATATATATATACCAAAATATACATATTAAAATATATTATTTAATACGTACACATACACATATACACATTAATTAGCTTTATACATATGCATATGAATTAATTATACATATACATATATTATCATACCCATACCTAATATATATAAATACATGTACATTTATTAAAAATATACATTACCAATTATTTGCATACTATACATGTTCACGTATTTAAAACATTAATTAAATAATACTATATACATATACGTATATACGTAGGTGTCTACACATTAATTACATACAAATACATATACATATCCTTAATACATTATATATATACATACATATATATATATATAAAAGAAAGGAGGGAGAGAGGAGAATGGAAGCTTACTGCGGCTTGGGGTCGCTGGCCGCCGGAGTTCGGCTGACCGCCTTACAGTGAACAGCAGAGGGAGGATGGAGAATGGTGGAGCGCCGGCGCCGGAGGGAATACACAAGGAGGAGGATGATGCTCCGGGGAAGAACAGCAGCGGCGAGGGAATACTGTGCACAGCCGGAGGAGAGTGGGATGGCCGGAGTGCGGAGGCTGAGGGGATGGGGAGTAGAGGCCGGTGGTTGTAGATGGAGGTGGAGGTGGTGTTTGGAGGATGATGGAGGTGGTTGTACTGCCGGAGCACAGCAGCGGCGAGGGGAAGAGCCGCCGGGCCGGAGGGGCGAGGATGGAGAAGAAGCACGGTGGGAAGTCGGGCTGAGCAGAGGGTGAAGGGGACTCGGCCACCGGTGGGAGCTGTTGATGGTGGGAGGCCGGGGTCGCTGACCGGAATGCAGCAGGGGTAGCCGCCGGTCGCCTGGCCGGAGTTGGATGGATGGATGGATGGATGGATGGATGAGCAGCGGGGTACGGCGGGTGGAGTGCAGCAGGGAGAGGGGTTGGCTGCCGGGCCGCCGGTGAACAGGAACTGCGGGCAGCAGTAGTATGGGGGGAATGAACAGTATTCCCCCCCTAATCTATTATTTGAATTTAATTGAATAAGAATCAAAGAAGAAGGAGAAGGAAGGAGGAGAAAAAGAAGAAGAAAGGAAGAGAAGAAGAAAAGAATCCTACGTATGAGAGAGGGGATGTGGCTTGTGAGGTGGGGGAAAACCTAGGTTGTCTAGGGATTAGGGTTTGATGTAGACATGATATTATATAGGGAGAGAGGGTGTTGATGGAGGGTGGTGATTGCATCCCTTGAATGGGTGGCTAGGATTGTTCATGAAGGGAAATAATTCATGTAGGGATGAGGGTTTTTAATTAAAAATTAATAGGCTCCCTCATTGGTTTAATCAATGGGTGTTGACACCAAAAATGTATATTTGCAAATTAACCCCCAAAAATTTGGGTATTTGTACAAACGCATGAAATGACGAAAATTTGGCGGGCGATTCGGGTCCGGTGTTTTGTAGGGTCAGGGGGCACTGTAAGACTGGTACGGGCTCAATTAGGGCACTGGAATTAAATTGGGATTTTAGAATCAGATAAAATAGTATCCTCAATTTAAATAGAAATAAATGCAAGTTGTGTTCAACAATTAATTAGGAGTACATGGGGTCAAAATCAGGTCAGGTCATCAATACCAATATTGAAGAAGACTCAGAACCGAATATTACCCTAATTTGGGCCGCACGAAAAATAGGTCAAGATTGCCTCCAATTTTCGATTGGAGCGCACAACGATACAAAAATAGGAATTTATTAAATAACGTCCGCGATAATTTTTGTGCGGCCAGAAATAATGTACAGAGAGCATAATTATGAGTTGCAAAAATAGCAGAATGGAAGGCGGGGATGTTTAGGGCAAGATTGTGAAATTTGTTGGAAGACAAAAGTCAGAGTAGCGCTCCAAATATCGAAGCAAAGGCAATGCGCAATAATTAACTAAAAATACGGTAATTAATTACAAACTCCAAGAATTAAATTCTAAATAAAATAATAAAATCCAGAATTCTATAATTCGGACAGGTGGTCATCTACTGGGCTTCTAGGTCAAGTCTACTAGCTCAAATAAATGAACACTGCATATAATTATATATTTAAATACACATCACACATAATTATTTAAATTAATATAGCATTCACGCAATTACATAATTGTAACTACAATAATATTAAATATTATAAAAAGTCAAAAATACCCTATTTTCGGAATGTGGTAGTGACAAATACATATATACGTAGGTGTCTACACATTAATTACATACAAATACATTTACATATATAACCATATAACTACTTAACTAATTACTAACTACCACATTATTAAGGAACTACTAGCTAACCTCAAACTGTTAAACTATAAACTAACAACTTAACTAGATAGCTAATAACTAGCTAACTATCGATAACTAACTAAATAGTAAACTAACAAGCTAACCAAACCTTATCTTGTTGACTACCCAAAGCTGCTGCTGCTTGCACTGAATGTTGCACTCTCCTAGCTGCTGTTGGTGTGCTGCTGCATCCTCTGCTGCCACTACACGCTGCCTTGCTCATTGTACCTTGTAGTGCAACTGCACGCTGCTGCAAGTGATGCAACTCGCTGCTGCTGCTGGGGTAGCTGCTACTGCTGCAGCTATTATTGCATTGCTACTGCTATGCTTGTGCAACATGCTAAAATTCTGCTGCTGCTATGCTTGTGCAGCATGCTAAAATGCTGTTGTTGCTGCAGCTATGGCACTGCCTGCCTCGCTGCTAGCTTACTGTTTGCACTAAAAATCCGCTGAAGGTTGCTGTCTCGACCCCCTCTACACACAACACACTCACAAGCACATACCCCTATGTATATATCTACATACATAAACACTATGTATAGATATCACTATACTATTTATATACATATATATATATATATATATATATATATATATATATATATATATATATATATATATATATAGTCACCTATATATATATCAACCTATAAATATACACTTTCCTCTCTAAACATATATAGATATATATATATATATATACCAACACACATATACATATATAGATATATCCCCTCATACATATATACATATAGATACACATATACATATAGGTATCTCATATATACACTTATAAACACATAGACACATAGCTATATATATATATATATATATATATATATATATATATATATATCATTACATAATATTATATCTAATAGATATACACAAGCCAAGTGAATTGAAAAACAATGAAATAAACACATGGAGTGCATCACACCCGTATCACACTAGATCTATGATACGTTTGATATACAAGTCCACTACATAACCAAACGTATCCCGAAGGACACGATCAAGTCTAAAATAGTATATATGAACAATACGAAGAGTCAATTACACATCTTCGTGTCCGTGTCAAGATGTGACATGCACAAAGCCCTATGTCGGAGAAAAACTCCCAAATCAACCTGTATCTCCAAATTGTTAGGATACGGCCTACACGTATCCAATTGTGGACACGATACTAGCCACACATAATAAAACATATGTCAATTTAGTATAATTGACCAATTGACAAAAACAACATGTGTCAATTTTGGAATTCTCCCAAAATTGACATAAAATACACCATAACTTTATCCATAGGCCTCCTATGAACCTAATTCCAATTCTTATGGGTAGCCTTAGCATGTAGGGTGGTTCCTAATAATTAAAATATATATTTAGATTCTACACAAATAGAAAAAACTGAATTGTACCTTTTGGGAGATGGATTCCTAATAAAACTTCCAAAATTAGTGAAATGAGCCTTAAACTTGTAGATCCTTGCTCCTATTTGTAGATCCTTGCTTCCTCCTTGTAGATCCTTTCTCAACTAGCCTCCAATGGAGATTTGGGAAGGAATTAGAAAATAATTTGGTAAAGATTTGATGTGGGAATAAAGGAATTTGGTTGAGGAAAATTCTAGATCTAGATTTGGAAGAAAAAGAGGAGAGAAATTCTCCCCTCTTTATATGGCCGACCCTTTCTCCCTTTCTCAAGCTACTATAAAATTTCCAATATACCCCTTGGGGCCTCTTATAAAAAAATAATTAAGGAGGAAAGATTCTAGTCTAATGAGTTTAATTAAATTAATTATCCTCCTAATGAATGGGCTTCTAATTGGGCTTAATTCTAACTAATTATAAATGTTGGTCCATGGATCTAATCTAAACTAGTTTGGTCCACTAACACAAGTCCAAAACAATAAACTAACATCTAACAATAATTAAATAATATAATAAATAATTATTTAACATGTACAATATTGAATTAATTATAAAATGACCAAAATATCCTTTTCTAGAAATATGGTAGTGACATGTCTATCCTCCTTAAAATAATTTTGTCCTCAAAATTCAAACACGAAACTACCCCCAGAAAATAAACAGAACAAAACAGAAAGAATCAGGAAAGAACATACCTCAATGCACAAACAAATATGGATAACGCTCTCGCATTTCATCCTCTCTCTCTCAGGTAGACTCTCCTCGAGAGTGATGCCTCCATGCGACACGTATCAAAGGAATAGTTTGGTTCCTCAACACCTTCTCTCTATGATCAAGAATCTCAACTGGCTGCTCTGGATAGCTAAGAGTTGGGCCCACCTCTATCTCCGGTTGATCCAATACGTGACTAGGATCCGCCTCGTACCGTCTCAACTACCACATATAAAATACGTTGTGAACTCCCTCTAATGCAGGTGGCAAGTCTAGTTTGTAATTAACTGCACCGACCCTCTCTAGAATAGTGAAAGGTCCGATGAATCGTGGACTAAGCTTTTCGCCTCCACCGAAATAAATCGTGCCTCGTGTCAGAGAAATCCTCAGACACACCAAACCAATCACCTAGAAAAAATACAACTTTAAGAACTTAATCTATAACAAACAACCAATATCAAGCACAAAACAAAAATCTAAAACTATACCTCAAACTCCAAAGGTCTCCGGTGGCTATCAGCCCAATGCCGCTGTCTGTCCTGGGCTACTCAAATTCTGTCTCT
Source organism: Iris macrosiphon (assembly GCA_036927795.1). Taxonomy (NCBI): domain Eukaryota; kingdom Viridiplantae; phylum Streptophyta; class Magnoliopsida; order Asparagales; family Iridaceae; genus Iris; species Iris macrosiphon. The sequence goes on from JAYESA010000017.1 coordinate 22,362,819, forward strand.
GATCAGCTTAACCTTCTCCGCTGCATCCACAACCATCTCTGGCCCTAGTAAATCTCTTTCTCCAATATCGTCCCATGATAAAGGAGTATGATATCTCAGACCGTACAGAGCCTCAAATGGTGACATCTCTATACTAGCCATGTAGCTGTTGTTGTAAGCAAACTCTACCAAATAAAGATGGTCCTCCCAAGATCCTCTGAAATCTAGTACACAAGTGCACAACATATCCTCGAGAGTCTGAATAGTCCTCTCTAACTGCCCATCTGTTTGGGGGTGATATGCAGTACTGAACTTGAGCTGGGTGCCCAAACTCGCCTTCAAACTCCTCCAGAAATAAAAAATGAAATGACTATCCTGATCTGAGACTATGCTGACGGGAACTCCATATATCCTGACGATCTACCTCATATACATCTCTGTCAGCTTCTCCGTTGACAAACCCACCTTGAAAGGCAAAAAGTGGGTCGACTTGGTCAACATGTCAACGATGACCTAAATCGCGTCTTTCCCTCCTAGAGATCGTGGAAGTCCGGACACAAAATCTATATTAATGTGCTCCCACTTCCACTCTGGAATGGGTAATGGCTGAAGTAAATCGCCTGGCCTCTACCTCTCGGCTTTCACCTGTTGGCACACTAAGCATCTCGATACAAACTGTGCCACTTCCCTCTTATGCCATACCACCACACACTCTCTCGCATATCCCGATACATCTTGTTGGCACCGAGATGTATGGAATACTGAGAGCGATGTGCTTTCTGTAATACCTCCTCACACAGCTCCCCACTAGGCACACACAATCTAACACCATGCCGCAAAGAACCATCCTCAGTAATGGTGAAATTATCCTCCAATCCTGCTCTCACCTGAGCTCTGATGCTCCTCAGAGATACATCCTTATACTGGGCTGTCTTAAACTTGTCCATCAACTTTGAGTGTATTTGCAACCCCCACATCTATATAGCAAAATCAGGAACTATCATCTCAATGCCCAGGCTCTCCAAGTCCTCCAACAAATATCGATCCTACGTCAAGAACATAGCTATCAGATACATGCTCAAGTCATTGACAACTACATTGGCTTTCCCAGGATGATACTGCAAAGATATATCAAAATTCTTTATCAGTTACAACCATCGACGCTGCCTCATGTTAAACTCCTTCTATGCGAAAACGTACTTCAAGCTCTTGTGGTATGTGAAGAACTCCATATGCTCTCCGAACAAATAGTATTTCCACAACTTCAGGGCAAAGATGACTGCTGCCAACTCCAAATCGTAGGTATGATAGTTTTTCTCATGAGGATGCAATTTCCTGGATGCATTGGCAATCACTTTCCCATTCTGCTAAAGAACACAACCCAAAACTTTCTCCCATGCATCACTATAAATAGTAAAACCCTGATGGCAATGTCAAAATAGGACCAGACGTCAACCTCTTCTTCAATTCCTCAAAAGCAACCTGGCACTCCTATGTCCAAACAAACTCTACATCCTTCCTGGTGAGTCTGGTCATCAACTCGGCAATCCTCGAAAAATCTTGCACAAACTTCCTGTAGTAGCCTGCCAAACCCAAGAAACTTCAGATCTCTGCTACTGAACTCGGGGTCTTCCAAGACTCCACTGTTGTTATCTTCTTCGGATCCACTGAAACACCATCACCAGTCATAACATGTCCCAAAAACTCTACCTTGTCAAGGAAGAACTCACACTTGGACAGCTTCCCATACAGCTTCTCCTTCCTCAGCAAATCCAATACAATCCGCAAATACTTATCGTGCTCCTCCAGTGTCTTCGAGTATATGAGTATGTCAACGATGAACACCACCACGAACTTGTCAAGGTACTGATGGAACACCTTGTTCATCAAATTCATAAATACCGTCAGGTCATTAGTCAACCGAAACGGCATTACCATAAACTCATACTGACCAAACCGAATCTAAAAGAAGCCTTCGGTATGTCCTCCAGCTTCACTTTTACCTAGTGGTAGTCTGATCTCAAGTCTATCTTAGAAAATACCTTGGTACCACTCAACTAATCGAACAGATCATCAATCCGTGGCAACGGGTATTTATTCTTGATAGTGAGATTATTCAATGCCCTGTAATCAATGAACATGTGCACCGATCCATCCTTCTTTGGTACAAACAATACCGAGGCTTCCCACAGTGAAGAACTCAATCTGATAAACCCCCTTATCCTGTAGTTTATCTACCTGCTTCTTCAGCTCGACCATCTCACTGTTGTTTACTCTATAGACATGCTGTGAAATTGGTTCTCCACCTGGTACCAAGTCTATAGAGAATTCAATATCTTGATCTGGCAGCAATCCTGGTGTCATGACCCGCACCGGATATTCGGGCACGAGTACGTGGTTACGCCCAGCCTATGCCGCAGAATCGGCGGTAGATCGCTGTCTGGGTCATTTCTAACTATCTAACATCTCAACAAAATAATATGGTACCTGTCAATCATCTCAACTCCAATCGGAGGAGCAATATGGTATATCACAAATATATCAATCTCAATCACAAAACAAACTAAGGAGGAAAAATAATGCACGAATGGAAAAGCGAAGGAAAGAAAGATATAATCCTCAATATGAAATAATAATACATCTGTGAATCTCCTCAAATATAATAGTCTAATACAAAATCACTAAACAAAACTAGACCTCCTCGGTCACTGGTACTATGTCCTCTGGCTCTAGAGGAGTGTCCTCTAAAGTCTCACCCTCCTGAGGTCCGTAATGTGTGGGACACAGCTCCTCTAGCCAATCATCTGGAAAAATATATTCAGTCAAGATTGGAGCAAAGTACATACCTCTGAAAGTAGTTACAATAACATAATCGAGCATATATAACAAGCAATAGAAAAAATACAAGTTGCTCAAGTAGAAAGAATATACAATATAAGTGAACAGGCAATAGGCACAATAAAGCTGGAAGTAAATAAAAGAATAACTGCAAGTAGAGAATAAGAAATACTAACTATTTGTTTTAGAGTGCGAGTTCGTTATGTGGTCTGCTTAGGTTGCTCATGAGGTATATAGGTAACTCCATTATACGTGAGGTGTATAATCGACATGCACATGAGATCAAGAGGGCTTTCATCTTATAACCAACTCCTACTCCCCCTCCCCAACCAATACTTATGGATCCAATCACAACACGTTACGTACATGATCACGATAGTCATACTAGAACACGAAATAGTGGATGCACAAGAAGCACATGAAAATCAATATCCGATGCACACGATGAAATACATGTCATTAGGTACCCGTTGCACACGGTAGGGGGATAACACCTCCTGACGGGATCCATATAGCACCAGTCCGTAAAATCACTGTGTCGGGAATCAATGTATACTAATCTAGAACATGCATATATACAATATTGTGAATTAAAAATAAACAGAGAAATATACTCGCCTGAAGTCCTGAGCAAAGTGTCTCTCGATGCCCAAGCTGGTGTCACACAACCTATATATGGTATGTTGCATCAATACAAGGTTCAATGATGAAAATAACTGATGTTGATGCAATTCTACATCGATATGTCATTTTTAAGTCAAACCAATGCATTCTAGGTTGCAAGAGTCTAATACTAAGTCGCTAAGTCGATAGACTATGAAACTATGCTGAACTAGCTAAGCTAACACACGACAGAGCATTCAAAAAGCCGTATCCTAAGATAAGCAGGTTTTCTAATATGAAAATAGTTTATATATATATATATATATATATATATATATAAGTCACAATAATAATAATATCTCAGAACAAATTAATTTGGATATATTGGCCTTGCACCAATGCATATCGCATCCAACCCGATACCCAACTCAAAACCTTGGGTATCGACCCATCCTTTGGTGGTACCTTGGTATCCCAAGGCAACCCAAACTCCAAATTAACTAATACATATATATCCAAACTAATACTAGTTACACAATACACTATACTATATTTAACTATTATAGGATAACCATTTATACAATTTATACATACCCTTGTAGCTTTACTAGCTAATAGCTAACAACTCTACTAATATACATACACAAATATAGTTAAATGTCAGACTAATGACGTATATATCTATACTAATATAGACAACTAACAAAACTAACTAACTACACATATAATACCTTGATCACTTAACCAACCAATTATTTATATACTACTAACCATATCTAAACTTGTCATCTGCACTAACAAGGTAACTAACAATTTAAACAACTAATAGATCAAATACCACTTAAACCAATATACCTATCCATAGTACACATAACTATTCTTAGATCTTACTGAACTAACTGAACCCAACACTGGACATAATTAACCTACTAAAACTGGAACCCCAAAATTCAACCCATCTTGAACAAGAACTAAAGGATACTAAAATTGCATAGAATGTAGACACTGATACACAGTGCCTGATACACTGTGATACCTGGAATATTATCCACCAAACTGCACAGTATCGAGTTCTGAACTGCTGTTCCCTTCATTCATCTCAACTGCTGAACTTCAGCACTCGAATGCAGTTGCTGTTGGTTCACTCTTCCATGTGAAGCTGCTGCACACAGGGAGTTGATGGTCATGTGTCGAGTTTCTAAAGTGTGTGCTTCTTCAGACAGGGTGGTGTGCTTCTTCAGACAGGCAAGTGTGCAGCTTCAGGTATGAAACCTCTGCACACAATGCTATTGCTGTCGAGTTTCTTGGTGTGCTTCTTCAGACAGGCAAGTGTGCAGCTTCAGGTATGGAACCTCTGCACACAATGCTGTCAGGTATGGAACTTCTGCACATAATGGTGTTGCTATCTTGAGTCTTTAGTTATGTCTTCATTGTGCAGATACACAGTGAGTCTCAGTTCTCCAGTTAAGTATATGTACTGAGTCTTCAGTCTTCAGTTAGTTATTCAGTTTTCAAGTAGTTGTTCAATTGAGTATCTGTACAGTGAGTCTTTGATCTTCAGTTGAGTATCTGTATTGAGCCTTCAGTCTTCTGTTGATGTGAGTGAGTCTTCAGTTGAGTATCTGTACTGAGTCTTCAGTCTTTAGTTAAGTATCTGTACTGAGTCTTCAGTCTTCAGTTAGTTGTTCTATTTTCAAGTAGTGGTCAGTTGAGTATATGTACAGTGAGTTTTTGGTCTTCAGTTGAGTATCTGTACTGAGCCTTCAGTCTTCAGTTGATGTGATAGGTGAGTGAGTCTGTTCGCTGTATCGAGTTCTCGGTATGTGCCACTGCACAGTGGCACGTATCAGTCACTGATACTGGTGTATCTCTCTTCATTATTGTCTGCAGGAACTGCCCTTCTGTTGGGTTTAAAATATGAAGCACACAGTGACTGTTCCCTGTGTGAGTTTACCCTTCCCTTCATGTACTCATATCCACACAGACACACAGCACGACACACAACTAGGTACATTTATATATGTACCAGCACATATAGGTAATAATGCTTATAGCTATAAACCTTCATTTTCCATATACCAATATGAATCCATCCTTATCATTAGATATGTACATAAATATCTAACTACACAGATAATTAAGTATATAGATATAAACTAACACATGCATATATACACACCAACATATATATATATATATATATATATATATATATATATATATATATATATATATATATATATATATATAAACATGTAAACATAGTTCTATATATCTAGATACCCTCATAATATACACATAAACATATAAACCCAAATACACTATTATATACTCCAAATAAGGTATAGATAGTATATACAAATACATTTACATATGTATGTATAGAAAATTGAGCCAAACAACAAACACATGGGACACATCGCACCCGTATCACACTTTTCTATGATACGCTTATGATACGGCCCCCAACTCACAACCAAACGTATCCCGGAGGATACGTAAAAGTCCAAAACATAATTTATGAACAATATGTATAGAAATTAGAGTGTCTACGTGTCCGTGTCACCATATGATATGCACATGGCCCCGTGTCGGAGAAAAACCCCCAAAATTGACCGTTTCGTCAAATTGACGAGATTCGGCCCACATGTATCCAATTATGGACACAACACAAGCTACAAACAAACAATCAAGGGTCAAATAGATCTATTAGATCTATTCACAAGCACTACATGTGCCAATCTTGGAATTCTCCCAAAATTGGCACCAATTTGGTCATAACTTCCACCATAGGTCTCCAAATGACTCCAAATCAAATCTTATGGGTAGCCTATGCATGTAAGGTAGTTTCTCATGGTAAAATCTCATATCTATAGTCTATTAGAAGGGGAGAAACTGATTTATACCTATTGGGAGATGGATTCCCAATAAAAAGGTTCAAAATGACAAGTAGCTCCTCTCCTTGTAGATCTTGGCCTCCTCCTCCTTGCTCCTTGATCCTTGCTTGTAGATCCTTGATGTATAGGCTTCAATGATGAAATTAGAATGATTTTGGTGAATATTTGTGGAGAAATAATGAGGGAATGGAGGGGAAATAGAAGAGGGAAATGTAGATCTAGAAATTTGGGAAAGAAATGAAATGAGGGTACTCTCTCTCCTCCCAATTATGGCTGGTCATAAACCCCCCTCCAAGCAATGCACAAAGTCACAAATACCCCTTGGGTCTCTCATGAAGAAATAATTAGGGAGGGAAGGTTCTAGTCTAATGGTTTCACTAATTAATCAAGTTCCTTAATCCATGGGCCTAATTTATGGGCTCAACTTACACTAGTCCAAAAGTTTGTTTCATGCTCTCTAATTAAATGGTTAGGTCCATTACAAAAGTCCAAAATAAGTCTATACTATCCAGAATTAATAATACAATAATAAATAAATTATGTCATGCACAAATATTAATTATAAATAATCCTCAATAATTAATATCCATGATAATTACCAAACTACCCTTGGATGGAAATGTGAGGGTGACAAACCTACCCACCTTAGAAAATTTTGTCCTCGAAATTAAGGAAAAAACTATCTACCAAAGCAAACAATACAATGCAAGAAAGAATTATACGTCACTGCTCGAACAGATACGGATATCGCTCGCGCATCTCGGTCTCTCGCTCCTAAGTACTCTCTCATGGTGAGTGATGCCTCCATATGACGCGCACCAAAGGAATCGTCTGGTTCCTTGGCACCTCTCTCTCTGATCCAGAATCTCCACTGGCTGCTCTGGATAGCTGAGAGTAGGGCCCACCTCTATCTCCGAATGATCCAACACATGACTGGGATCTGCCATGTACCGTCTCAACTGTGACACGTGAAACATGTTGTGCACTCCTTCCAATGCAGGTGGTAAGTCTAGTCTGTAAGCAACTACACCGACCCTCTCAACAATACTGAAAGGACCGATGAATCACGGACTAAGCTTGCCGCCTCCACCGAAACAAATCGTGCCACGTGTCGGAGAAATCCTTAAGAAAACCAGACCACCAACCTAGCACGAAACACAACCTTAGCACCCTAACAACCAACAATCAAACAAAAACAAGACAAAACTCAAACTATACCTCAAACTCCAAAGGTCTCCGGTGGCTATCGGTTCAATGCCGTTGCCTGTCCTACGCCACTCGAAGTCTGTCTCTGATAAGTTTCACCTTCTCTACTGCATCCACTACCATCTCTGGTCCCAAAAAAGCCCTTTCACCAACATCATCCTAGGACAACGGAGTGCGGCACCTCCGTCCATACAATGCCTCGAATGGTGACATCTTAATGCTGGCTTGGTAGCTGTTATTGTATGAAAACTCTACCAAGTGAAGGTGATCCACTCAAGAACCTCCAAGATCCAAAACACAGGTGCGTAGCATGTCCTCGAGAATCTGAATAGTCTTCTCCGACTGTCCGTCCGTCTGAGGGTGATAAGCGGTACTGAACTTGAGCTCAGTGCCCAAGCTAGCCTGCAAACTCCTCCAAAAATGGGACATGAATCGACTATCCCAATTCGAGACAATGCTTACTGGAATACCGTACAATCTGATAATCTGGCGTACATACATCTTCGCAAGTCTCTCTAAAGATGTACCCACTTTAAATGGCAGAAAGTGGGCTGATTTGGTCAACCTGTCCACGATGACCCAAATCGCATCCTTGTCTCCTGGAGAACGCGGAAGCCCTGATACAAAATCCACGATAACATGCTCCCATTTCTACTCCAGAATGGGCAAAGGCTGAAGCAATCCTCCTGGTCTCTGTCTCTCCGCCATGACCTGCTGGCAAACTAAGCATCTGGACACGAAGTTAGCTACCTCCCACTTTATGCCATACCAACATACATGCTCTCTTATGTCTCTATACATCTTGGTGGCACCGGGATGCATAGTGTATTAGGAACGATGCGCCTCATGCATAATCTCCTCGTACAATGCTCCCTTCGGTACGCACAACCTGGTACCGTGTCGCAATGATCCATCATCTGCGATGGTAAAGTCCTCTGCCAGCCCGACCTGGACCTGTGCTCTGATGCTCCTTAGAGACTGATCCTCATACTATCCGTCTCTGACCCGGTCCATCAGCTCAGATTGAACCTGAAGTCCCCACATCTGCGCTGCGACTCCCGAAATTAATACCTCAATGCCAAAACTATCGATGTCTGCCAATAGATGCCTATCTCTAATCATGCACATAGCCACAGGATACCATCTCAAAGCATCCGTGACTATGTTGGCCTTCCCTGGATGGTACTGCAACGATATGTCGAAGTCCTTCATCATCTCCAACCATCGCCGCTGCCTCATGTTGAGCTCCTTCTGTGTAAACACATACTTTAAGCTCTTATGGTCTGTGAAGATCTCTACTCTCTCTCCATATAGATAGTGTTTTCGCAATTTAAGGACAAAGATAACCGCTACAAGCTCCAAATCATGGGTAGGGTAGTTCTTCTCATGCGGGCATAATTGCCTGGAAGTATAGGCAATCACCTTCCCGTGGTGCTGTAGTACACAACCCAAACCCTTCCCTGATGCATCACTGTAAATGGAAAATCCTCTTGCTCCTTATGGTAGTGTCAAGATGGGAGCTGTAGTCAATCTCCTCTTCATCTCCTCAAATGCTGACTGGCAATCCTCAGTCCAGGTGCACACTTGGATATATTGGCCTTGCACCAATGCGTATCGCATCCAACCCGATACCCAACTCAAAACCTTGGGTATCGACCCATCCTTTGGTGGTACCTTGGTATCCCAAGGCAACCCAAACTCCAAATTAACTAATACATATATATCCAAACTAATACTAGTTACACAATACACTATACTATATTTAACTATTATAGGATAACCATTTATATAATTTATACAAAGACTTGTAGCTTAACTAGCTAATAGCTAACAACTCTACTAATATACATACACAAATATAGTTAAATGTCAGACTAATGAGGTATATATCTATACTAATATAGACAACTAACAAAACTAACTAACTACACATATAATACCTTGATCACTTAACCAACCAATTATTTATAAACTACTAACCATATCTAAACTTGTCATCTGCACTAAAAAGGTAACTAACAATTTAAACAACTAATAGATCAAATACCACTTAAACCAATATACCTATCCAATGTACACATAACTATTCTTAGATCTTACTGAACTAACTGAACCCAACACTGGACATAATTAACCCTACTGAAACTGGAACCCCAAAATTCAACCCATCTTGAACAAGAACTCATGGATACTAAAATTGCATAGAATGTAGACACTGATACTACACAGTGCCTGATACACTGTGATACCTGGAATATCATCCACTAAACTGCACAGTGTCGAGTTCTGAACTCACAACCAAACGTATCCCGGAGGATACGTACAAGTCCAAAACATAATTTATGAACAATATGTATAGAAATTAGAGTGTCTATGTGTCCGTGTCACCATATGATATGCACATAGCCGTGTCGAAGAAAACCCCCCAAAATTGACCGTTTTGTCAAATTAACGAGATTCGGCCCACACGTATCCAATTGTGGACATGAAACAAGCTACAAACAAACAATCAAGGGTCAAATAGATCTATTAGATCCATTGACAAGCATTACATGTGCCAATCTCGGAATTTTCCCAAAATTGGCACCAATTTGATCATAACTTCCACTGTAGGTCTCCAAATGACTCCAAATCAAATCCTATGGGTAGCCTATGCATGTGGGGTAGTTTCTCATGGTAAAATCTCAGATCTATAGTCTATTAGAAGGGTTAAAATTGATTTATACCTATTGGGAGATAGATTCCTAATGAAAAGGTCCAAAATGACAAGTAGCTCCTCTTCTTGTAGATCTTGGCCTCCTCCTCCTTGCTCCTTTCTCTTTGCTTGTAGATCCTTGATGTAGAGACTTCAATGATGAAATTAGAATAATTTTGGTGAATATTTGGTGGAGAAATGATGAGGGAATGGAGGGAAAATAGAAGAGGGAAATATAGATCTAGAAATTTGGGGAAGAAATGAAATGAGGGCACTCTCTCTCCTTCCAATTATGGCTGGCCATAAACCCCTCTCTAAGCAATGTACAAAGTCACAAATACCCCTTGGGGCCTCTCATAAAGAAATAATTAGGGAGGGACGGTTCTAGTCTAATGATTTTACTAATTAATCAAGTTCCTTAATCCGTGGGCCTAATTTATGGGCTCAACTTAGATTAGTCCAAAAGTTTATTTTATGCTCTCTAATTAAATGGCTATGTCCACTACACAAGTCCAAAATAAGTCTACACTATCCACAATTAATAATACAATAATAAATAAATCATGTTATGCACAAATATTAATTATAAATAATCCTCAATAATTAATACCCATGATAATTACCAAACTACCCTTGGATGGAAATGTGAGGGTGACACCTGACAATTCCTCAGGAAACACATCTAGGAACTCTGCTATCAACGGATGTGGCAACTCCTTGTCTTCCACCATAGCTCCACAGATAATGCCTTTTCCCTGCCCTGTAGCTCCTCTAGCAAACTCAAACTCTGGCTCTTTTGCGGGCTAAACAAAACTCTACCTCCTCTATAATCTATACTAGTACGGTGCCTACTCAACTAATCCATCTCGAGTACAATATCATAGCTTAGAAGTGGCATTACAAGTAGACACGCACTCAAATCCCAGCCTCCCAGAGTGACTCTTCGATCCTTGCAAATATCATTAACCAGGATAATACCTCCCCCGGTCATGATCTTACAAGTCCTAACCAAAGACTCAGCTACCAAACCATGCTTCAAAACAAAAGAAACAGATACAAAACTATGGGAAGCACCACTATCAAACAAAGCAAAAGCTGGAATAGAATCAAGAAGAATAGAACATGCGATGACATCTCCGATGGGCTCGACCTCTTCGAATGTAATAGCAAACACTTGTCCCTGACATGCAACTCCCTGATGTTGGTGCTGGGCATAACGCTGCTGCTGGGTCGGAAGCGGCGGTCCCCTCGGCTGTACTACAGGTGGCCTCACCTGTGTCCTCAGAGCTGGAGCTTCTCCCTGAACTGCACGACGAGGATTGGAAGGATATCAGTTGATGCCCCTTGGCACCATAATACAAAGAAACTCCCAACCTCTTCCTGCAAACTTTCCAGATGTGGTCGGACTTCTTGCAGAAATGGCAAGAAGCTTGTTGTAACTGTCTCTGCTACTGTGGTACCTGGTGAAATGGCGCCCTAGATGGAGTCTGGTGCTGCTACAACTGTTGAAAAGACCTGGACCGAAAATAAGGACGCTTGGCAGTCACTGTGTTGTTGTTTGCCCCAAAAAAAGAATCGCAATCTCTCTTGGGCTTCAAACCCAACTCTCGCTCAACCTTGCGTGCCTCCGCAAGTATCTCCGAGTATGTCTCATAAAAAGACGAAATGAGGGTCTTCACTTTCCAGTTCAGACCCTTGAGAAAACGGATAGGTCGAACCTCTAGCTCCCTCACCAAATACTCCGCGAATTGGCTCAGCCTACCGAACTCCGCGGCGTATTTCTCCATAGACATGCTCCCCTGAATGAGGCTCTCAAACTGCCTCCCCAAGTCTAACATGTCTGCCCGAGCAAAGAACTTCTTCTTGAAGAGGTCCTTGAACACCTCCCAAGACTACCCTGCATCAACAAGAATTGGCTCATTTCTGAACCAAGTGCAGGCAACGTCGAACAGCTGAAGTCCTACCGCCTCAACCTTCTGATCCTCAAAAAGACAGGACACCCTCATAAGATGCTCAATGTCCTCGAGCCAATCATCAGCGTAGACGATACCCTCATTTCCCTTGAAAACTCTAGTTTCCAGCTTTTTGAAGTCCTGAATGTTGTCTGGCCGAAGCTGGACAACCTGCGGAGAAACCTGCTGCTGGACCAGAACTCCTCTCTCTACTACGACAAGAGCAAGCTGATGAGCACTCTCAATGCCCTGCCATAAGACGTTGGTCTGTCTCTGGTGTGCCTCAGACTGAGCCCTTTGTGCCTCTAACATCTTGCGAAACAGAATGAACACTTGAGTCGCATTTGTCGGCACGGAAGGTGGAGGTGGAAGTCCCTCAGATATAGCCGGAACAGTCCTTTGAGTAGGAGGTGGACCCCCGAACGCAGCTAACACGCCAATCACCGGAGAAGTGACTGGTGCAGGCCCTTGGGAAGTCGCCGACCTCTCAGAAGTTTCTCTACCCTACTGTGATCTAGTCTTAGGCGGCATCCTGAGATAAAGCGAAAGAAAAAAATCAATATGGCACATGATGTAAGACATTTAAAGAAAGGACAGTTAAAAATCAAATATCAATATCAAGGAACAATAGTTGAAATGAATCAATAGAGTTTTTCCTAGATGTGATTGAGTATTCTCAGTCTATAGCCTATATCCTTTATCCTGAAATAGGCTCGTAATAGTACTCAATTCAGAGAACCACTATGAATCGCAATAATTGCGACCTCGAAGACCTACATGGGCCACCACTAAAAATGTGTCACGACCCGCACCCGGAGTAGGGATGCAAGTAGTGAACAACGTCTAGCCTACGTCGCAGCATCGGCGGTAGAACAATTTTTGGTTAATATATCTATCAATATAATATGCCACCAACAATATAAATATACTCAATCACAGATCAAAGATGAAAAATTGCACGAATATAATAAAAGAATAAAAGAGTCACAATACAACTCATGAGTCAAATAATAACAAATGAGTCAGAGAAACTAATAAAAGTAAGCTAGAGACAAATCCAGTACAAAAGGAATAACTAAGATGCTAGAAGTCCTGGGTCGGCTGTCTCAGTCAGGATGAGTCCCTCCTAAGCCAAGGTCTCTGGATCTAAGCCAACCACATCTTGAGGTCCGTAATGAGTGGGGTACCACTCCTCAGTGTCATCTAGAAAAAATATATCCAGTCAGAAAAAGAGCAGAGTACATCTCTAACAGCAATTTTAATAAATGATATAAACTATGTAATAGTAAATAGATATGAATATACAAGATGCAACAATAGAAACAAGAGATATATAATAAAGGAATACTGAAATAAATACAAGAATGGACAGTATGGCAATGAACAAGAATACTAATGACTGAGTGAGTGAGTACCAGCTTCAACATGTGATCGGATTGGGAACTTGCACAAGGATAAGGGCCTGGTTAATCATACATGCGGTGTATGACCAACACTCACAAGGAACAAGACATGCACAAGGAGGGTATGATCACATATCTACAATAAATACTCCCCCACCCCCGACTGGTATAGTGGATCCAACCATGGTACGTTATGACACGGGTTTCCAAAAGAAGGGCACTACTCTTCTCATGAACCAATGTCTGTATTTGTATAAGAAGAACAAGGAAACAAGGCTTGCATAAGATACACCATACATACCAAGGAATAATATGTCATGACGAGATTCGGATATACCAATCCGTGTAACTATTGTGTCAAGTAATCAAGGATATCTATACTAGATACAAGGAACATAAAGGATATCATAAATAAGAAACTATCAGAGAATGTACTCGCCTAAAATCTGGTACACAGTATCACAGATGTCCGGTATGATGCCTCGAAGACCTAAATATAGAATATAATATCATTACAAGGTTTCAGAATGAAAAATAAGTTAAATTGGTCAACATCTATGTCAAAAAGCCATTTCTAAGTCAAAATAGTCAAACTGGGTCAACCCTAAGTTAAATTGTTCAAACTTGGTCAAACTACCCACTTCTAGGTTGTATGAATCAATCTCTAGGATATTGGGTCTATACACTATGAAACTAGGTCATACTAGCTAAACTAGGATACTATAAAATCAATAAGATACCATATCTCATGATACGCAAACAATAGATATGAACATATCATAATATACATATGAAATCAATATTATATATACTAATCCTAATTACAAATGCTAAGTGGATACCTTGGCTTTGAACCAACGCAGTATCGCACAACTAAATCTCCATCTTGATATTCAAATCCAAATACCATGATTATCCCTCATTCCTTGACATTTACCTTGGTATCTCAAGGTAATGTCCATTCTAGCATATAGCTAACAACCCAAGCTCTAAATATAACTATCAACTATTATGTATTTACTAAAACACAACTACCAAACTAACCACTAAATATTAATACATATATACATACTAATACATATATACAGACATACCTACATAACTAGAGACACAAGATATATATATATATATATATATATATATATATATATATATATATATATATATATATATATATATATATATATATATCTACCACTAATTAGCTATCTCTAGTGTATATAGATAACAACATATATTTAAATATATAACCATATAACTACTTAACTAAGTACTAACTACCATATTATTTAGGAACTACTAGCTAACCTCTAACTGTTAAACTATCAACTAACAACTTAACTAGATAGCTAATAACTAGATAACTAGCTTTCTATCGATAACTAACTAAATAGTTAACTAACAAGTTAACCAAACCTTACCTTGCAGACTACCCAAAGTTGTTGCTGCTTGCACTGAATGTTGCACTCTCCTAGCTTTTGTTGGTGTGCTGCTGCGTCCTCTGCTGCCACTTCACGCTACCTTGCTCGCTGCACCTTGTGGTGCAACTGTACGTTGCTGCAAGTAATGCAACTCGCTACTGCTGCTCGGATAGCTGCTGCTGCTGCAGCTATTGCTGCATTGCTGTTGCTGTGCTTCTGCAGCATGCTGAAATTCCACCGCTGTTGTTGTTGCTATGCTTGTGCAGCATGCTGAAATGCTGCTGCTGCTGTTGCAGCTATGGCACTACCTGCCTCGCTGCTAGCTTGCTGTTTGTACTGAAGACCCGCTGAAGGTTGTTGTCCCGACCCCCTCTACACACAACACACTCACAAGTACATACACCTATGTATATATCTACATACATAAACACTATGTATAGATGTCACTACACTATTTATATACATATATATGTATACTCACCTATATATATATATATATATATATATATATATATATATATATCAACCTATATATGTACACTCTCCTTTCTAAACATATATAGATATATATATATACCAACAGACATATACACATATAGATATATCCCCTCATACATATATACATATAGATACATATATACATATAGGTATCTCATATATACACTTATAAACACATAGACACATAGCTATATATACATAATTTAATATAGATACATACACATATACATATATATATCATTACATAATATCATATCTAATAGATATACACAAGTCAAGTGAATTGAAAAGCAATGAAACAAACATGTGGAGTGCATCGCACCCGTATCATACTAGATCTATGATACGCTTGCGATACGAGTCCACCACACAACCAAACGTATCCCGAAGGACACGAGCAAGTCTAAAATAGTATATATGAACAATACGAAGAGTCAATTACACATCTACGTGTTGTTTGTGGTATTAAACGAAAGAATGAAAGTGTATTTCAATGACGGGGTTATAAGAGGCCCACGCCCTTTGGTTTACAAACAAACTTGTACAATATAATCCTATACGAGGATGTGGGAGTACAATTTATTTAATCTGGGTATAAATTATTATAGGTGTCTGATCTGCGGTCGATCACTTTAGCCCTTGGACTACACGATGTTGAAGAAGTGCCGTGGAAGACAGGATGCAGCTCCGGAGGTTGCAAAGGAGGGTGGATGCGCGATGCTGAAGGTCGTCGCTCCCTGTTCCTTGCCCGAGCTCTGGGTTCTCCTCTCTCTCTCTCTCTCTATCTCTCCTCCTTGATCTCTGGTTCGATGATCTTGTCTGATCTAATTCTTCGACCTTTGATCTTGTATTGGTTTTCTTGACCAATTTTTCGACCTTTTTCCCCATTGATAGGGGTCTCTATTTATAGAGTTTTGGTGACAGTGACCACTCCGTCGGTGTAACAACCGAGGAGTGGACAGTACAGCACCCTTTTACACAACGGTTTAAAATAACCAATGCCTGCGTATAAATGACCTTTTGAGTGAGCATGTGACGCGTGTCCAACTAAGGGAACAAAACGCGTATATCTGCTGCGAAGATCACGGCGTAGAAGCCACGTAGGTAGGTATCCTTTTGTGTAGCAGAGGTTGGCGTAAAAGCCAAGCGACTGTCACCTTGGTGTAGAAGCCAAAATAGGCATAGAAGCCGAGCAGGCATAGAAGTCGAATGGGCATAGAAGCTGAACAGGCATAGAAGCCGAATGGGCATAGAAGCCGAGCAGGCATAGAAGCCGAATGGGCATAGAAGCCGACTGGTTGTAGAGACCGAGAGGGCGTTGGAAGCCGAGGGAGCACCGATCCTGAGCGGGCGTAGAAGCCACTGCGTACCGAGTCGAAATGCTGATGCGGACGTCTTAGCCGGAATTACGGCTTTCGAAGATGTAATCAAATCTTCTACAGAGATTTGTCATCATCTTGTGCATTAAATGCGGAGACGTGCTTTTGAGGGTCTGCAGCCCTTCTGTGCACCCGTCTCGGAGACGTGCTTTGAGGGAAACTGTCACTGCTCTGTGCAATTAGACGTAGAGACGTGCCTCGAGCCCCGTACGAAGTGCAGCTTTTGACGTGGCAGCAGTTTTGCCTTACTGCGGAGCGCGAAACAGCTCATGTTTGCATGTGTAAACAAGGCAGCGTATTCCCTTGCACGCGAAAGAGCGGTTTACGCTGGGGGATTTTGGTAGACGACGGCTTGGTGATATTTAGCCAAATCCTCTGCATTAAATGCAGAGATCTGCCATCATACTGTAGAGCGCGTCTCGAGGGGTCTGCCACCGTTTCTAGCTGTCGTCTGGGTAGTCGTACAGTACTTTTTGTCAGGAGTCAGAGGCCAGGTTCACCGCGTGACTTGACAGGTTCATTTCAGGGAAGACGAAGCGTTCCTCGTACGCTTTAATGCTGCCTTGAGAGCGGCTGGGTTTTACGCCATGGAGGCGATGAAGAACCCTGTTTTACGTTGGATGGCCTCGAAGGCCTCTGCTTACGCTGCCCTGCTTCGAGATGCTGCGTAGATCATTCCAGCATATTTTTTATGCTTCTACAAGACCCCCTTCAAAGCTTTTAAATTCCTCGGAATTTGAAACGCTTTGAAAAGAAGCATGGACGGCCCCTCGTAACTCGAGACGTTTCTAAAATGGAGCGTTGAAACGGTCGGTACTGACTTTATGGCAGATTTATTGGGGACCGCTGTGATCTCTTGCGCCTATAAAAGGCTGGGGGGGTGAACCTGTTTCACCGCATTCCCATTGTCATGCAGAGATGATCGCCGGAGCTCGTCGGGTCGATCTGAGAAAGAAGGAGATCATGTTCTTCCAGCATGTAAGGAGCCAAAAAAGATGGCGTCTTCGAGCGAGTGTCCACTGCAACGATGGATCATGGAAGGATATCTTAGCCTCCCTTGCTCGGGATAATCAGCAACTTTGTATGGCGTTGCTTCTGGCGAGAAGAACGGTCGTATTAGACCACACTGCTTGCAAGCAGTGCCTTCTCTCGTTGCCTCCGGTGACGAGAGTCAGACAGACTCGTTCTGTCCCGGCTTGAGCGGTGCACGGGGCTTGGGACCTGCAAAATCTATGCAAGCCCCAACTCTGTCGTCCTCCGCCGTCGACCATCTGCTGGAGAAGATGGATGAAGACCTTGTAGAGGGGACTTCCCTCATATGTAATCATAAAAGAAAAATAAAGAAAACCCCTGTAGACAGGATTTCCCTCATATGTAATTTGTGATTTTAGCTTTAAATAAAGTCGTCTTTCTTCTTCATATGATCGTCTTTGCCATACGTTGCTTTTGAAGTCTGGATATGTGCAGCTTCGACACGTCTGAATCTTTACGCCGACTCTGATAGAAAGAGTATTAGGCCCTGAATAGTCCATAGAATGCCGCTGAGCGTCCTTGAACATTTAGAACTGTCCTGTTGCTAGGACTGAGGGACGGCGTAGAATTCTGAACTGTTGCTTCTCTAATGAGCAGTATTTTATTCAGACTTCGTCTTCAAGAATGATCTCTCGAAACTCCCTTGGAACAGGGTCGAGGTTTTTGGCTGTCAAGTTGAGTTGCCACCTTGATAGACGGGATGTTCAGACTGGAGTCTAGATGAACCTCCAATTTTGGACCCGAGAAGAGTAATTTCTCAATGTTTGAACTCTGTATGCTTCGGGTACTTGGGATGCTCTAGGTCAAGAACGAGTATCTTCTGTGTGAACTCTTTGCAATTGACCGCTTTGGGGATTGTTCGGATATGCAAAAAGTCGTGGAGCGTGAAATCATCAGTCCGTAGCCTCTGAGCGTAAAAATACCACCGAGCGCGAAATCGTAGACTTGTGGTTCCTGAGCTTGAAGTCGTAGGTTTGCTGCCTCTCGAGCATAAAAGCTACCGAGCACAAAGGCATCCGGGCATAAACCGTAGACTTGTAGCTGTCGAACGTGAAGCCGTAGATCCGTTGCTGTCGAGCGTAAAAAACCTCCTTTAGCGCAGAACTGTAGATCTGTAGCCTGTGAGTGTAAGAACACCATCGAGCGTGAAATTGTGGACTTGTGGTTCCTGAGCATGAAGTCATAGGTTTGCTGCCTCTCGAGCATAAAAGCTACCGAGCACAAAGGCATCCGGGCATAAACCGTAGACTTGTAGCTGTCGAACATGAAGCCGTAGATCTGTTGCTGTCGAGCGTAGAAAAGCTCCTTTAGCGCAGAACTGTAGATCTGTAGCCTGTGAGCGTAAGAACACCATCGAGCGTGAAATCGTGGACTTGTGGTTCCTGAGCGTGAAGTCGTAGGTTTGCTGCCTCTCGAGCGTAAAAGCTACCGAGCACAAAGGCATCCGGGCATAAATCGTAGACTTGTAGCTGTCGAACATGAAGTCGTAGATCTGTTGCTGTCGAGCTTAGAAAAGCTCCTTTAGCGCAGAACTGTAGATATTCAGCTCCTGAAAAGAAAATTTCTTCGAGCGTGAGGTTTTGCGGATCTGTTGCTTCTGAGCGTAAACTGAGCGCCACCGAGCGTGAGATCGTCAATTTGGTATCTGCTGAGCGTAAAGTCATAGGTTTGTGGCCTCTCGAGCATAAAAGCTACCGAGCACAAAGGCATCCGGGTATAAAACCATAGACTTGCAGCTTGCGAGCGTAAAACCGTAGATCTGTTGCTGTCGAGCGTAGAAAAACCCTTTTAGCGTAGAACCCGCTGAACCGTCTTGCACGAAAAAATCTTTCGAATTCGCTGACTGTCCGTTTTCCGAGGGTAGTGGGCTGACGTAGCATCCAATCATAACCAACTCTTTAATTGCGAGATCCGGTTCGGGTCTCGAGGGGTCCATCCGAGGATTCGAGGAGTCGACTCGGACCGTATATATATACCCCAAGCTTTTGAAAAAAAGCTTTTTATCTGTCTTCCGCGAAAGAGAGCTTTCGACTGTTCGAGTTTTCCTTCGTTTCTTCTCCGAGCACCTCGAGTCCTCAGAAATGGCGTCGAAACAAACTCCCTCCGCTAAGTGAAAGAGCGTAGGTTCTTCTTCTCGGTCTTCGGTGCCGGAGAGAGAACCTTCGGTCGGGCAAGGTGAACCTCCTTCCGAGAGGAGTATTCCGTTGATGAGAAGTGCACCTGGCTTTAGAGGTAGAGCCTTTTGGGATGACACAAACGACGAAAAATCCTTCGCACACGTTGAACGTGACCGCGCTAGGTCGTCTTCTGTGCTGATAGCCTCTTTTGAGGAAGATGATGCACGGAAACATTTTCATCTTTTACGCCCACATTTCTAATGTGCTAGCGTAAGAACTCCATATTTTCGTAGCTCTGAGCGTAAAAGCTCTGGTTGAAGAAAATCGGGGTATGTCGTAAATTTTGAATTTTACGCTTGCGGAGGAGACTTCTGGCATATAGAGACCAAATTTGCGCAATCTTGGCGTAAAGCATAGATTGTCGTTTTCTTTTGGTCTGTACTCGTGCAGGATTTGTAATGACCTATTTTCCTTGTACTTTTGCAGTTGATTTGGGTGAGTCACTGCTGGCTGAGGTGATGGGCTCTGCTGCCGGGATGCTGCACTCGAACTACCTGGAGGATCTGTCCCATGTGGCTTTTCCCATCTCTGGACCCCAGTACCCTGAGGGCAGGGCATTTCTGATATCGGCCCAGGGTGAGCGAATGCTGTTGAGCATGATCAATGGCGAACCGCTGACATATGTAGACGGAGAGCAGTACCTAAAGTCGGCTTTCCTCTTTGGGGACATGATCGATAAGCAGTCCCAGACGAAACCCAAGAGGGAGCCTTGGGTCTTCCCTGCCGGAGATTTGGTCTTGTATCTGCCGACGATGCCGAGGGATTATCCTATCTCGGCTTTCTCCCGTGCGACGCATCCTAGGAAGATGTCGTGGAAGCTGACTCCTGATCTTCGCGGGAAGCCCGGGAAGATCTTTCATCTGAAAGGAGCTGACCAGGGGTCTTTTGTGAGTCGCCCCTCCGGCGTTGTGACGCTGTTCCGGGGTCTGTGCCCGGGTAATGTCCCAAGTGAAGATAGCTCGGTGATCCAGCCCGTTCAGTTGTCGACCTTCTGTAACGACTTCATGAGTCTAGGTGGGTTATATCCCAAGGAGAATCCTCGGTGCAACGGGTGGATCGCCCCGACGAACTCCCGATGGAGATGCCTAGTTGATTGGGCCTTGTTACACTTCCGAAGAGAGCTGGAGGACATCGGACTATACGCCGCTGTGAGCGCGACGAGTGTTGGGCTGCCTCCCAATGCTAATTTGTTCTTGGCACTGATGGAGCGGTATATTCCGCTCACCGGGACCTTCGCCACTCCGCTGGGGGAGTTGGGATTGGCCCTCCATGAGATGGCAGTTGTCTCGAGACTGCCGATGGGGGATACCCCATATGAAGAGTATGTCCCCACCAACCGGGAGTTGGAGGATTCGGACCCTCGGGTGACGGAAGTATATCAGGAGCTGACGTGTCAGTACTTCGCGTGCACCGCTTTTTATGACGAGCCCTCGGATTTGGCCCATACCACTAGGTGGATGTCTTACCTCTTCTTCCATCGGGCTAGGGCCGCCAAGTCGGAGAAAGCTTCGGGGGGTAAGAATGAGCCCGTAAACTGCTTGAGCGTCCTTAGTGCTCAGGTGGTCGAGGCTCTCATGGAGGATGCCAAGGCTCCCGATCAGATTCTCGTTGAGGGGGTAGAAAAATACCCCGAAGGCGCCAAGGCCCACAGTTACTTGAGGCGCTGTCGCAGGCCTCTGTCTAAGGAAGCCCAGCTGGCTGGTTTCCTCTCCATATGGCTGCGTCAAGTGGTAGTGCCCGGTATCGCGTCAGCGGATCGAATTCACCGGAACATCCTGTGGCCCGCAGTGCGTCTGGTGTTTGGGGCAAGACTGGGCCTGCTTCCTGCCATGGTGTGCCGTATTCAGGCTGGCCTGAGGGCCGTGACCGATGGGTTGCTCGTCGATGAAGCTCGGCGTGAGAGTTTTCCCAGGGTGGAATTGCCATACCTGTATCTGATGGGTTGGTTAATTCTCCACAACCCCCGGGTGATGTCTTCCGGTTCCGGCAGCAGCTCAGGGGGCACATTCCTGTTGAATTACAGGGATTCTACCTGGAATGTGAACACAGTTTTAGACTGTCGGTTAGTGTTGAACCTCAGCCATGGCTGGAAGATCCTCTGTACTCCCCCTCCGGTACATTGCAACCAATCCGGGGTGTGGTTCAAGGATTCAGGTGGAGAGAAGACCTTTCTTTCTCCGGAGGCTTTTAATTGGTTGGTCTGTATCAGACTATCCCATCTGCTGTATAGGAGCGAAGACTGTTGCTTCTTCGAGCCCTACTTGCCTAGTCGATTTGCCAGGCAGTTTGGGTACGATCAATTGCACGTGGGTAACGCCGTCACCAGCTTCAGACCCAAGGGCGGACTCATTGATGGAGCTAGAGGGTGGCGATATTTTATCATGGGTTGTACGGGGGCAATTTTTATCGTGCCGGTCGTTACAACCTCCACGGAGCTGCGCATCCTTCACTCTTACGCCCAGTTTTATGTGGCGATTAACACCTTCCATCGCGATTTCGATATGCGGGGAAGCTTTAGAGTGCCTTCTGCCAAGCCTGGTGGAAGAGTTGAAGTCCCCTCGGTTTCTTGTGACGAGGGCGAGGAGTCTGGTACTCCGGATGAGCTCCTGGTGTCGTTGCCGAGGTGTGCAGTGCCTGCGCCGATGAGGGCTTTGATAGTCTCCTCTGGGAAGCGACGGGCTTCTGCTCCGAAGGAAGCTTCCCTTCGTAAGAGGAGGAAGGAGACGGTGGCTCGTCCTCTCCGCATTCCTGGTATTGAGGCTCCTGCGAGTGAGTCGGTACCTTCCTATATCAGGGATAAATCTTTGGCTGGAGGTTCCTCGCTTTTTAGAGAGGGACTTTTTACAGTTCCGGCTGGTGGCGCCGGGGAGTCCTCGCTAGAGGTTGCTGTCGCCGTGGCTGCTTCAAGTAGTGGAGCGGGATTGCCCACGTGGCCGCTGCAGATGGGAGAATCCTTCCCGAGGTCAGCAGTGGGGGAAGTTGCTTCTGGGTCAGCGAGCGCGCTCGGCGAGACTCCGGCTGACGAACCTCGACCGCGTCTTGGTGAAGGCTTGACCGAACTTTTGGCGATGTCGGTCGGCCCACCTCCTTCTCCAGGTATGACAGGTCGTATTGCGTCCTTAAGGCGTGGTTTAGCCACACCAGGTGCAGACGCGTCGTATATACCGTTGGCTCCTAGTGAAGATGTGGAGGCGCCTAATTCCGAGGCAGAAATGTCTTCGGGGGCCAGCTCGCCTGGAGAGGTTTCGTCATCCCGGGAGGGGGACGAACCTGTTATCGCGACCTCGCCTTTTGCGAGTATGCCGATGACCTCGATCGTTGCCGTCACACCCTTTTCGGCCGTGCCACCCGTCGAGACGACGGCGGTGGCTACCTCATCTGCAATTTTCCCTGGAGAGGGAGTTACTAGCATCGCGGTTACTCCGAACGCTCAGTCGGGTCTAGTCGCGTTGACTGAGCAGCATACCAGCCTTGTCTACACCGGTTTACAAATGATGATACCGATGGTATTGGCGAAGAAACTTGACTTCGAGCTCCTGAAAAAGACTTCTCATCTTTCGATCGAGGTTATCAGGGGGCTTGGCAATCCTGGAGTAGCTGACGCTTTGGAGGCGGTGGTTAACGGTTTAGAGCAACCCGTTAACGAATATTTGCAGCGGGCTGAGGCCAGCCTTGATGCTGATGTCCAGGCTCGATTCGACCTCATGGCTGAGCGGCTCGCTATCAAGCTTGCAAGTCTAGATGACTCTATCCAGAAGCACAAGCTGGAGATGGATAGGAGAAAGGTTGTTGTGGAAGAAGCTCTTGCTGTCGAGATGCAGTGTCGATCCGAGCATGGAGGGAAAGCAGCGAGGGTTTCCAAGCTGAGGGAAAAACTTGCTCTGGCCGAGGAGTGGGCTTCCCAGTCGTGGACAGGTTTAGAGGTGGCGACTGGTCGACTGAGTGAAGCGCGACGGGATCTGGACCGTACGGAGGCTGCCCGTGCGGGCTGTCTTCGGGCAAGGGCTAACCTGACCCTCACGCATACTCCGGAGGCACAGCTGGAGCGGGCTCACGCCGATGCCTTGGCCCTTAGGAAGGAGGGGATAGCTGCACTGGAGCGGCAGATTCATGATCTGATTACTCCGCCATCTTGATGTATCTCTCCCTATGTAATTTCGCCTCCTTCTGGGAATGAATAAAAGCGACTTTTTTCTGACTGTGGTGGACCAGTCATTTCGGAATGTAAATAACAGTTTTTTTTTTTTTTAGGTGAGGGGGATATCAGAGATAGTATGGACCTGACATACTCTCGATAAACCTCCTTAGCAGGATGTATCTATTCAGAGGTCGTATAGACATGATAGGATATGACCTAACTAGTTTTCCTTCTTGGAGTAATTTCGTCAAAATTGAGATTCTCGCTATGTTCCGCCCGGGCAGGGGGGAAATTAAGCGTAGTATCTTTTCAGGAACTTGCCGTTGATGGGAGCCATTAATAGGTCTCCGTTAGGCTGGGCTATCCTGTAGGCGCCGTTCGAGAACGTTGTCTCGATCACATAAGGGCCTTCCCACTTGGGCTAGAATTTGCCTTTACTTCTGTGAGTTAAAATTATCGGCCTTCTTACTGCTAGAACTAGCTCGCAGACTTTGAACACCCTTTCCTTTACTTTATGGTTAGAAGCCCTGGAAATGCGTGCTTGGTAGAGCGCGATGCGCTGTTGAGCTTGGAGGCATTTCTCGTCTAATCCTTCTAGCTCCTGAAGCCTTAAGAGGTCATTCTTTTCTTGAGTCAGCTCATTAGCCATGGCTATCCTGAGCGACGGGATCTGGATTTCAATGGGAAGAACTGCTTCGCTCCCGTAGACCAGTGAGAATGGGGTACAACCCGTTGGCGTTCGTACCGTCGTGCGGTATGCCCAGAGGCATTCGCCCAGCTTTTCATTCCAGTCTCTCTTATTTGAAGAGACAAACTTCTTCAAGAGTTTGATAATCGTTTTATTGAAAGCTTCCGCCAAACCATTAGCAGCTGGATAGTATGCCGTGGAGGCAACATTGTGTATCCGGTTTTTATCGCAAAACCGATGAAACGTCTGGCTAATGAACTGGGGCCCATTGTCGTGAATTGTCCTCCGGGGTACCCCAAAGCGATAGATGACGTGATGTTTGATGAAGCTGACAATGTTGGATGCCTTTACCTCGGTGAGAGGGATTGCTTCGGCCCATTTGGAAAAGTAATCCGTAATGGCCAGTATGAACTGGTGACCCCTGGAAGAAGATGGGTGAATAGGACCGATGATATCCATTCCCCATGCTTCGAAAGGCTAGGATGCGACCGTAGGATGTAGATGTTCCGATGGTTGATGTATGAAGTCTGCATGAACCTGACAGGCTCTGCATTTCTTTGCATACTGTATTGCATATGCGATCATGGTCGGCCAATAATAGCCCATCCTCCTGATGCGATCCTGTAGCTTAGGCCCGGGTTGATGTGCTCCGCATACGCCGTCGTGAGCTTCACGGATAACCTGCTGTGCTTCGGCGCCAGAGAGATACCTCAACAGCAGTCCGTCGTAGGTCCGGCGATACAGGCGTCGAAGTAGAAGCATAGCGATCGTCTCTTGACGGATACTGCTTCCTTGGGGTCCTCCGGTAAGATTCCGTATACCACGAAATCTATGAAAGGACTTGTCCAATCTCTTGTAGGAGGATCGGCGCTTACAGCGTAGCTGTGTTCTATGTGACAGCTGTTCTTCATACAGAACAAATCTCTGTTAAGAAGGATTACCGAATCTTGCCTTCTTATAGGAGTGGCCAAGTCTGTGACCAGGCTGGCCAGGGCATCAGCTTCCAGATTCCGAGATCGAGGTACGTGTTCTAGGAAGAACCCTTTGAACGTCATGGCTATCTCGATCGCCGCCCGGTGATAGGGGATGAGGTCTGGATTACGGACTTCGTATATTCTCCTGACTTGATTGACAATGAGCAGAGAATCACCAAAAGCCTCCAGGGATTCTACCCCCAGTTCCGTGGCAACTTGGAGCCCAATTAGTAGAGCGTTGTATTCCGCCACGTTGTTGGAGCAGGGCTCGCTAAGAGAGTATGCTCGGTAGATGACGAGTTGATCCGGGGTAACTAGGACGACTCCCACTCCTGAAATGACGTTTCCTTTAGGACCGGTCCTGGAGGTGCCATCAAAGAACAGTTGCCATACGTCACTTTTCCTTGCGAAGTTACATTCTCAACTTTATCGGGGATGTCCTCGTATAGTTTGGAGGTCTCCGGGGTCGAATGAGCCACTAGGAAGTCGGCCAGCGCTTGGCCTTTAACGGATTTCTGTGGGATGTACACCATGTCGTATGGTGTCAGCAGCATTGCCCACGTTGTGAGCCGGGAGTTGAGGACACTTGGCTTGCTCATCAGTACTCGAAGGGGGTTGATCCTGTAGATGATATGAATAGTCTGGCCCGTGATGTAGTGTCGCATTTTCTGGACAGCGAACATC
Organism: Iris macrosiphon; assembly: GCA_036927795.1. Taxonomy (NCBI): domain Eukaryota; kingdom Viridiplantae; phylum Streptophyta; class Magnoliopsida; order Asparagales; family Iridaceae; genus Iris; species Iris macrosiphon. The sequence continues at coordinate 22,389,383 of JAYESA010000017.1, forward strand.
AGAGCCAAGCATTCCTTCTCCACTGGGTTGTACCGATGTTCGGCCCCGACCATCATTCTGCTAAGATAGTAGATAGCCTGTTCATGACCCGCATTATTTTTCTGTGCGAGGAGAGCTCCTAGCGAATGATCCATCGCCCGTACGTACAGCAAGAATGGTTTTCCCACGACGGGAGGCACCAGGACTGGCGGGCTGGTTAAGTAGCGTTTGATATCCTCGAACGCTTGCTGGCAGGTTTCGTCCCATATGAAAGATACAACTTTCTTCATGAGGTGAGAGAAGGGCAGACATCTCCCCGAGAGGTTGGATATGAATTGCCGGATATAAGCCAGACGTCCTTGGAACCCCCTGAGTTCCCTCAGATTACGGGGCGGTCACATTGCCGTGATCGCCTGGACTTTGTCAGGGTCTACTTCGATGTCTTTGGTGGTAATGACGAATCCCAGGAACTTGCCACTTGATACACCCAGAAAGGATTTTGCGGGGTTCATCTTGAGTTGATGCTGGCGCATTAATTCGAATACTGCCCTCAGGTCTCGGATGTGATCGCCTTTGAGGCGACTTTTGACGGCTATGTCGTCTACGTAACATTCTACTGTTTTGCGTAAATGTCCGCGGAATATGTTACTCATAGCCCGTTGGTACGTAGCCCCAGCGTTCTTTAGCCCGAAGGGCATGACCGTATAGCAATATACCCCCAGTGGTGTCCGGAAGGCGGTGTGCTTCTCGTCTTCAGGATGCATCTTGATCTGATTATATCCCGAGAACCCGTCCATGAAAGACATGCGTTCGAAGCCGCAGGTGTTGTCGATCATGATGTCCGTTATGGGGAGAGGGAATTCATCTTTGGGGCAGGCCGTATTCAGATCTCGGTAGTCGATGCAGATGCGTACCTTCCCATTTTTTTTCATGACCGGGACCACTTTAGTACCCAGTCGGGGTGTTGTTCCTCCCGGATGAAGCCGCAGGTTATCAACTTCTTGACTTCAGCTTCGATGGCGTCCATCATATCGGGGCGGAACCGTCGTTGGTGTTGCTTCACCGGCTTCGAATCGGCTAATATATTGAGCATATGAGTAGCTACCTTCGGGTCTAGGCCTGGCATGTCCTCGTAATCCCACGCGAAGACGTCAATATACTCCTTTATCAGCTGTATAACGTTTTCCTTTTTAGGTGGGGGAAGATTGTTACTGACAAATATTGGCTTTGGTGAGAGCTCACTCCCGACGTTGATCTGGATGACTTCGTCCTTGGTGGGAGGTTCTCTCTGTTCGAAGCGGAATTCCCACTGCGTATCCATTTGTTGAGCCCAGGGGTCATCCTCGAATGGCTCCGTATCCTGTTCCTCGGCTTCTGAGGGATTTGTCATCACCATATTCGCCGATAGTGCTTGTTTGAAAGCATCTGGCGAGTTGGAGGGCGATGAGCTGTCCTGGAAAGAGGTAAAGGGGTCCTCTTTTGGCTCGGAAGTCGCGATGGAGGTGGCATACCCTAGCCCGAGACGGGCTTGTTGATTACGGGGATTGCCGCATGGCGGCGTTCGTCTGCCTCTTCCGTAGTTGAGGCCTGGCCTACGTTTCAAGTCGTAGCCCATGTTTTGCGTGATCTTTAGCGCTTGCGGGCTATAACGATGAATCTGTATTTTCTCGGTGTCGTCATCGAAAGGGTCTTCTTGGACAATCGGCTGATTCCTCATGCGACCGAAGACAATTGAGCGCTGAGTGCTGCAGGTAGGCGGGACGATAAAGATAGAATCCTCATAAGGTCCATATGTCGTGACGACATTGGATGGCGATGCTACTTCCCAGACATATGGCTGATAGGAGCCTATAGCCTTCAAGAATTTTCGTGATGCAGAGTAGGTCCCTGTACTTGCTCAGAGGTGATATGGACATGGCAATTTTTTTGGACTTAACATTACTGGCGTACTTAGAATTTAAGTACGAATGTTAAGTGTAGACGACAATCGATATCAGAGGTAATATGGACATGATAGTCAATGGTCGAAAGTTTATTCAGAGGTAATATGAATATGACAAACTTTTGTGATAGTGACTCCATCGGAGAGGGAGGCACATATTTGCTCAGAGGTAATATGGACATGGCAATTTTTGTGGACTTAACATCACTGGCGTACTTAGAATTTAAGTACGAATGTTAAGTGTAGACGACAATCGATATCAGAGGTAATATGGACATGATAGTCAATGGTCGAAAGTTTATTCAGAGGTAATATGAACATGACAAACTTTTGTGATAGTGACTCCATCGGAGAGGGAGGCACATATTTGCTCAGAGGTAATATGGACATGGCAATTTTTGTGGACTTAACATCACTGGCGTACTTAGAATTTAAGTACGAATGTTAAGTGTAGACGACAATCGATATCAGAGGTAATATGGACATGATAGTCAATGGTCGAAAGTTTATTCAGAGGTAATATGAACATGACAAACTTTTGTGATAGTGACTCCATCGGAGAGGGAGGCACATATTTGCTCAGAGGTAATATGGACATGGCAATTTTTGTGGACTTAACATCACTGGCGTACTTAGAATTTAAGTACGAATGTTAAGTGTAGACGACAATCGATATCAGAGGTAATATGGACATGATAGTCAATGGTCGAAAGTTTATTCAGAGGTAATATGAATATGACAAACTTTTATGATAGTGACTCCATCGGAGAGGGAGGCACATATTTGCTCAGAGGTAATATGGACATGGCAATTTTTGTGGACTTAACATCACTGGCGTACTTAGAATTTAAGTACGAATGTTAAGTGTAGACGACAATCGATATCAGAGGTAATATGGACATGATAGTCAATGGTCGAAAGTTTATTCAGAGGTGATATTAACATGACAAACTTTTGTGATAGTGACTCCATCGGAGAGGGAGGCACATATTTGCTCTTCTGCCTATAGACGCAGAGTTATGACTTTGGCATCGATTAATTCCTGAATCCTCTTCTTTAGTACATAGCAGGCCTTTGTAGGATGATGAGTGTACTGATGGAAGAGGCAATAATCTGGATCATCGATTCTGTCAGACCTCTCAGGATATCTGACGTCGGGAAGCTGAAGCTTACTTTCCTTTCTTAATATATTGAAGATTTCAATTACGTCATCTTCTCCGAAGGAGAAGGTTCCTTTCGGTCGTGGGGCCTTTGACGTCTGAGTTTTATGGTCTTCGGTGGAGCTAGCCATTGTCGTACCATCTTTGAACCCTGTGGTCATTCTACCCCTTGCTTTGGACGTTGCTCTGTTCTGTCGAGGCGAGCTACCCCCGGACACGCTATGGTCTCTGGTCGCAGAAACTGAATCAGGAGGAATTGTTCTTGACAGTACAGGATTAAATTTAGCAGCATATCCTAATCCGAAACGAGTTTGCTGATGGCGGGAATTATCCTGCAATGGTGTTCGTCTACCCTTTCCATTGTTGAGGCCTTGCTTTGATTCCAAATCATAACCCATGTTCTGTATAATCTTCAAAGCCTGTGGGCTGTACCTGTGGATTTGTATTTTCCCACTCTCAGGCTCGCAGAATTCTTCCTATTCAACCGGACTGTTCCGTTTTTGTTTGAAGACTATTGGATACTGATCGCCGCGGGTAGGAGGGACGATAAAGGCATTATCTCCCTCTGGTTCATGCATCATGATGACTTTAGATGTCGATGCGTTTTCCCATACGATCTCTCCTCGTCTGACGGTTTTACGACTCCTGTTTTTGTCTTTTCGGATTAGATAGGTGTGCAGGTCAGGAGGATTTGTCGAAGACGAAGGCTTGTGTCTTCTGTTCCCCTCAGCGGGTACGCAGAGGCTGGTCACCCTGGTTTTCCCTATATCGCCTGTATACAACAGGTTGGCCGTCTGGGCGGCGGATAACCCCCCGGGATGGTGTTTTTCCGCAACCTGAGCTTGTTTCATGCCGAGGGATTGTTCCTAGCGTAACTTGGAGATTCGCTCAGTCTGGCATGAGGCTGAAGAGGCTCTCAGTTGGCCACTAGCTTCTCGCGCAATCCGGAGAGTATGCAGATCATTCTTTTGCTGACGTAAGGGCCCAGTAGTTGAATATTCACCCGCCTGCTTTCCTTTACGGAGATTGCCGCGCTCGTTTGGTTCACCATAAAGGTCAGATGTCATTTTGCACGTAGAGCGTGATCTGTACTTCTGATTTGGTGTTGAGGAGCCATCAGAGGTCTTGTTTGTACCGCGCGTAGCGGGAGACTAATTTTTTTGCGTAGAACGTAGTGGATACTCCTGGGTTAGCGCTGAGGCTTTACCAGAAGCTTTGTCTGTACCGCGCGTAGCGGGAGACTGAATTTTACGTGCGGGGCACGGTGGATACTCCTGGGTTAGCGCTGAGGCTTTACCAGAAGCTTTGTCTGTACTGCGCGTAGCGGGAGACTGAATTTTACGTGCGGGGCACGGTGGATACTCCTGGGTTAGCGCTGCGGCTTTACCAAAAGCTTTGTCTGTACCGCGCGTAGCGGGAGACTGAATTTTACGTACGGGGCACGGTGGATACTCCTGGGTTAGCGCTGAGGCTTTACCAGAAGCTTTGTCTGTACCGCGCATAGCGGGAGATTGAATTTTATGTGCGGGGCACAGTGGATACTCCTGGGTTAGCGCTGAGGCTTTACCAGAAGCTTTGTCTGTACCGCGCGTAGCGGGAGACTGAATTTTACGTGCGGGGCACGGAGGGAGCGATGCTACCACCTTATTGGTCGGAGAGATCGGAGAGACCGGAGAGTCCACAGGAACGGCGGAGGATGTCTTGGGCATCCACACTTTGCGCAGCTTCCTGCTGTTTTGGACGGCGAGAGAGTGAGAGCTACCCCCAGTCCGAAGCATGTCTTCGTAGGCAGACTGGTCGAACTGAACGACCAGTGTCTTCTTCACGGTTCCTACAGATACCGCATCGTGTTGAGCAATTACTTCCTCGTCAGAAGAGAAAGACGTCCCCAGCAGAGTCGCCATCTTGTTTGTGGTATTAAACGAAAGAATAAAAGTGTATTTCAATGACGGGGTTATAAGAGGCCCGTGCCCTTTGGTTTACAAACAAACTTGTACAATGTAATCCTATACGAGGATGTGGGAGTACAATTTATTTAATCTGGATATAAATTGCTATAGGTGTCTGATCTGCGGTCGATCACTTTAGCCCTTGGACTACACGATGTTGAAGAAGTGCCGTGGAAGACAGGATGCAGCTTCGGAGGTTACAAAGGAGGGTGGATGCGCGATGCTGAAGGTCGTCGCTCCCTGTTCCTTGCCCGAGCTCTGGGTTCTCCTCTCTCTCTCTCTCTATCTCTCCTCCTTGATCTCTGGTTCGATGATCTTGTCTGATCTAATTCTTCGACCTTTGATCTTGTATTGGTTTTCTTGACCAATTTTCCAACCTTTTTCCCCATTGATAGGGGTCTCTATTTATAGAGTTTTGGTGACAGTGACCACTCCGTCGGTGTAACAACCGAGGAGTGGACAGTACAGCATCCTTTTACACAACGGTTTAAAATAACCAATGCCTGCGTATAAATGACCTTTTGAGTGAGCATGTGACGCGTGTCCAACTAAGGGGACAAAACGCGTATATCTGCTGCGAAGATCACGGCGTAGAAGCCACGTAGGTAGGTATCCCTTTGTGTAGCAGAGGTTGGCGTAAAAGCCAAGCGACTGTCACCTTGGCGTAGAAGCCAAAATAGGCATAGAAGCCGAGCAGGCATAGAAGCCGAATGGGCATAGAAGCCGAACAGGCATAGAAGCCGAATGGGCATAGAAGCCGAGCAGGCATAGAAGCCGAATGGGCATAGAAGCCGAGTGGTTGTAGAGACCGAGAGGGCGTTGGAAGCCGAGGGAGCACCGATCCTGAGCGGGCGTAGAAGCCACTGCGTACCGAGTCGAAGTGCTGATGCGGACGTCTTAGCCGGAATTACGGCTTTCGAAGATGTAATCAAATCTTCTACAGAGATTTGTAATCATCTTGTGCATTAAATGCGGAGACGTGCTTTTGAGGGTCTGCAGCCCTTCTGTGCACCCGTCGCGGAGACGTGCTTTGAGGGAAACTGTCACTGCTCTGTGCAATTAGACGTAGAGACGTGCCTCGAGCCCCGTACGAAGTGCAGCTTTTGACGTGGCAGCGGTTTTGCCTTACTGCGGAGTGCGATACAGCTCATGTTTGCATGTGTAAACAAGGCAGCATATTCCCTTGCACGCGAAAGAGCGGTTTACGCTGGGGGATTTTGGTAGACGACGGCTTGGTGATATTTAGCCAAATCCTCTGTATTAAATGCAGAGATCCGCCATCATACTGTGGAGCGCGTCTCGAGGGGTCTGCCACTGTTTCTAGCCGTCGTCTGGGTAGCCGTGCAGTACTTTTTGTCAGGAGTCAGAGGCCAGGTTCACCGCGTGACTTGACAGGTTCATTTCGGGGAAGACGAAGCGTTCCTCGTACGCTTTAATGCTGCCTTGAGAGCGGCTGGGTTTTACACCATGGAGGCTATGAAGAACCCTGTTTTATGTTGGATGGCCTCGAAGGCCTCTGCTTACGCTGCCCTGCTTCAAGATGCTGCGTTGATCGTTTCAGCGTATTTTTTATGCTTCTACACGTGTCTGTGTCAAGATGTGACATACACAAAGCCCCGTGTCGGAGGAAAACCCCCAAATCAATCTGTATCTCCAAATTATTAGGATATGGCTTACACGTATCCAATTGTGGACATGATACTAGCCACACATAATCAAACACATGTCAATTTAGTCTAATTGACTAATTGACAAACACAACATGTGTCAATCTCGGAATTACCCTAAAATTGACATAAAATATACGATAACTTTCTCCATAGGCCTCCAGTGAACCTAATTTTAATTCTTATGGGTAGCCTTAGCATGTGGGGTGGTTTCTATTAATTAAAACACATATTTAGAGTCTACACAAAGAGAAAAATAGAATTGTACCTATTGGGAGATGGATTCCCAATAAAACTTCCAAAATTGGTGAAATTAGCCTTCAACTTGTAGATCCTTGCTTCTCTTTGTAGATCCTTACTTCCTCCTTCTAGATCCTTGCTTAACTAGCCTCCAATGGGGATTTGGGAAAGAATTAGGAAGGAATTTGGTAAGGATTTGATGTGGGAATGAAGAAATTTGGTTGAGAGAAATTCTAGATCTAGATTTGGAAAAAAAGAGAAGAGAGAAATTTCCTCCCTCTTTATATGGCCGGCCCTTTCCCCCTTCCTCAAGCTACTATAAAATGTCCAATATATCCCTTTGGGCCTCTCATAAAAAAATAATTAATGAGGGAAGGTTCTAGTCTAATGGGTTTAATTAAATTAATCATCCTCCTAATGAATGGGCTTCTAATTGGGCTCAATTCTAACTAATTATAAAACTAATTGTAAATGTTGGTCCATGGATCTAATCTAAAATAGTTTGGTCCACTAACACAAGTCCAAAACAATAAACTAACGTCTAACAATAATTAAATAATATAATAAATAATTATTCAACATGCACAATATTTAATTAATTATGAAAGGACCAAAATATCCTTTCCAAGAAATGTGGTAGTGACATGGAGGGAGGTATTTTTCTTTCAGTTATTATTTTATTTTAATCCAATTCCTCACGGACAACTCACCTCTTATTTCTCTCAAGTGTTCTATATTAGACCAATATTTACTCGCTTGGCTAGTCAATCCCATAGAAGCAAATTTTACTTTTCTTTCCTCGGTTAAGGTAGACCACTTAAAGTAGCGGTCTATACCTTTGAGCCAATCCAAAAAGTATTGTGGGTTGAGTTTGCCATCAAAGGTCGGCGCCTCAATTTTAATACTCCTTAAATATTGCTCGTCAGGGTCATATCGTTGTGGTCGATGATTTTGGTTTCGTCGTGGATAGTGAGAACCCCCATGGTCATAACCAACTTGATGGTCATACTCATCCCTATGAGGTGTCTGACTACGCACTCTCACTCCATTATTCCCCTATGGGGTACAACTTTGTGCTCCCTCAATTATAATGAATCTATCATTTGTTTCTTTTTTAAATTCAGTTAAGGCTTCACGGGTAGCCCTACACTCTTGTCACGCCCCAGTCCCAAGATACGTAGAACTATGACACGTAAGCATGCCAGCCGCATGTATATGGCAACTCCAATATAAGGAAACCATAACACATGCGTATGCTGTATCATGAATAATAATTCATAAGTGGTATATATTTAACACAAGTTACAGGACATAACTAAATCTCATCCACATAAATCAAATAGACATAAATAACCAATATCTATGAAACTAGATCTCAATATAAAGTATCCAATGATGGTAGTCGGATGGAAACAAATCCACTACCGAACAAGAATATAGAATAAACAAAATAAATACAATATAAGAATATCAACTAACAATCATGGGCTCAAAGAGAAGACCTCCTCAGAAGTATACATAGCAAATACGGATCTGCGCTCATACGAATACTCATGAACATCTACACCTGGAAAGGGACCAGGTCCTCAGAGGGACATAACAAGATACATAGAAGCATGCCATAAAGTAAATACTGTAAAAACTCAAGGGGTGATCTAGCCAGCTAAGTGAAATACACTTTGAAGACAACCTTGGTACGTATGGGTAAGTGAAAGGTATAAAGCGTAGCGTCGAGCTAGAGGCTAAGTTTCTGGCATTAGCTGTAAACTGGATGCCAGGAGTAGATGCTGACTACATCACCTATCATGATAGCGCGCAGCTAGTAACCTCTGCCGAATGTATCGACAAGCATATACGCCAATAACCGGATAACACTGGCCCATAACCGGGTGACACTGAGGCTCACGGCCCCGTAGTTTACTCTGAAACTACGACAACAAAATGTCTTTCCCATACGTCTACTAATTTTATTCCCCGCCCAATGTCAATGTACAAGTCGCGAACACGACGTGGACATCTCATACTATAATGCAAGTCTCTAAAGAAATAAACAACTATGCTAAATGCCATCACACGTACTACTCATACCAATGGCCAGTCGAGAATGAGGCACACATCCCTATATGAACTCACTCTATGACGTGTAATGATACGTGTCAAGGCATGGAGAGTCACACCGATAACTCCTCAACTTTAGGTGGGTCCACTAGACACCAGGTCAGACACAAGTCCTAATGTCAACGCCTTCGTTGACTGCACCCGAGTCTTCCTTGTTCGCGCACAGTTATATAATATAAACATGCAACTAATAATACAGAATTTAAACAGTATCACAAGGCAAGGTATACTTGCCTGGAACTCTGGTGTGCACAAGCAATACTCCGGAACCAACAGTCAAGGTAGCACCGTCTCGGATACCTATGAACGGATAACAATAATTATAAATCACTACATTACACTATGCTTAATTACTTATGCTAACATTGTACATGTATAACTACCTATCATATATACATATATCTATATTAAATAAATTAATAAACATATATACATATATATACAATTATACCTATAGACATATGTACATATACATCCATAAATACATATATATATAGGTACATAAGTACATTTATACATATAATACATTACATATATACATAATATAAATTAATAACATATTTACCTATATACATTATACATATATTTATATACAAATATATATATATATATATATATATATATATACATAGGGCTCGTACGCTCACTTCGCTCGCCTCCGCTAGGCAGCGTGTGGAATGGCCGAGAGCGGACCCTTTTGGATATATAATATAGTATATATAGATATACATAATAAATTAATAATGTATATACATTATATATACATAAATATACATATATATACAAATATACATTATATATACATTATATACAAATATACACTATATACAATATATATTATATACATACATTATACACAATTATACACTACATACAAATATATAATATATATATATATACATTATACACAATTTTATACTATATATAAACATATTATATATATATATATATACATACCTTGCTGTGTCGTGTCCGAGGGGTGCATGTCCGTCGTACCGGTCGTCGCCGGCGAGGGGTCAGAGCTCCGGCGGGGGTGCATAGAAACAACGGCAGCAACAGTAGTCACAGCAGCAGTTGCAGCAACAGCGGCAGCAGCTTTGGCAGCGGCGATATGACGGTTGGGGAAGGCGGTGCTGGTCGTGGGAAAGGCGGCGGTCAGGGTGGCACGAGGTGGTTGGCAGTGGTCAGGCGACTGGGGCAGTCAGGATCGGGTAAGGATGGAGTTAATGCTGGTGATGTTGGTGCGGGTGTGACGAACAGAAAGGAGGAGGAGGGTGGCGGTCGTGGTGGTAGTGGAGATGGTCCTGGTGGTAGTGATGGTGATGGAGATGATGCTGGTGGCAGTGGTGACGGGCTGAGGGAGGTGGCAGGGTGGTCGGGTTGGTGAGGATGGTGATGGTGAAGGGGACGTGATGATGGTGGAGGGGATGTGGTCCGGCAGCCAGGGGGGTGGTCCGACGTCGACTGGGGAAGGGCAGGCGGAGGAGGTGGTGGCTGTGGCAGTGATGGTGGTTCTGTCCAGTGGGGGAAGGGAGAAGGGGTGCTCGGGCAAGGGGGGTGTTCGGCTAGGGTTTGGCTAGAGTTTTGATTTTTGAGAAAATAAAGAAAAGAGAGGAGGAGTTGTATTTATACACATGTAAGGGTGTTGGTTTGACCTTGGAAAAGTTAACTTTGGTCAACATCCTCTTGGGTTAGGCCTTGGGCTCATATGGGAATGTTTGGGAGGGCTATAATTTGGATTTTAAATGCAAGGATAGGTTTAAAATAAGAGGGCGATGTCGCGCGTTGCACATTCCGAAAATTATGGGAAAATTCCTATAAAGGAGAAAGTAGGTTTCTGCATGTATTGTGTCCAACGGTGTGGACACCTCAACGCACTTTCGCATAAAAGTGCCCAACAATTGGAAAATTGCACAAAGATGGAAATTGGGTTTTAATTAATTAAATTATCGCGCAAGGTGTTCTGGAATTAATTGGAAGTACATGGAGATAAAATTAGGTGGGACACAAGTGTCATGGACATAAAGGATTCAGAGTAGAATATTATCATTATTGGGTTACACAAAATGGGTCAAGATTGTGTCTCCAATTTTGATTGGAATGCACAAGGGTACAAAGTCGTATTTTATTTAGAATTAAGAAATAACATCCGTAAAGTTTATTGTGCGACTAAAATATAGCACAAAAGAGCATAATTATAAGTTATACCGAGGTCAGAATAGAAGGCGGTCATGTCTAGGGCAAGAGTGTAAAATTTGTAGGTAGAAATTGGCTAGTGTAGTGCTCCAATTATCGAAGCAACGGTAAGGCGCACTAAATGATATAAATATTGCATAATTAAATAAAATGCTGTGTTCTAATTCTAATTGGGTTCAAACTAGCCCTAGTCTCACTATCTAAGCCAAGTAGACCTAATTTCGGGTGTGGGGGTTTACAATCTACCCAACTTAAAATAATTTCGTCCTCGAAATTAAAATAAGGCATGGTTTCTCTCTATCTAATCTCCCTTGGTCACAGTCTAAAATAGTTTACCTTAAGTTTTAACAATGCGGTTTCTACCCAACTTAGAATTTATCCATCTATCACCTAAGGCTATACATCTAAGAATATATTTCTCGAATTATTTAATCATGTTATTTAATCCTCAAGATTTTAACACTAAACATATCATATATGATATGCCCTTAACCAATTATAAAAGAGAGTCACCAAGTCATGTGATTAGCCTATGGGGTATATGTAGTACTTATCAGTGTATCAACTTATACCAAGCACGAGGTTTCATCTTTCCAAAATAAGGGAAGACGAAAAGCAATAATAAAGAGTTCAAGGGAAGGTAATAGAATAGAAGTGTGGGAATCAAGGCATTTAAAGAATTCAAATGGGAATTGTCAAGGCAGTTGTGGATTAAAATCATAGTTGGTAAATTCTTATTCGCATGCTCGTATTACTACAGTTATGTACTTGATACAATATGCTCCGACACGTCTAGGATAAGTATATTCGTCTACTAGGCTATAATAGCGGCATAAGTCAAGGTAGTACAGAAAATATAAGTACGCTAGATTATGATGAGAGAAGTTACCAAATAATTCAAGTTCATAAAAAGATAAGACTCTACAGTCTCTATAGTTGTCATACTATCTCCTTGTCTAAGTCGACCAAATAGGGGCATGGACTTCTAAGTTCTACAGTTTGAATAAACATTATCTTCTTATGCAAGTCTATAGTTAAGGTCATTCAAGATAACCTTGCCTTAGTAAATAAAGTAGAAACTCTTATTAGGGTATACGAGGAAAGGATCTTGGTACCTATTAGGGTATCTTATTATATAGGTCATGGTCATCTTAAGTCTAAGTCATAGTGCTTATAGAACAAGTATCCATAGTAAGAATGGAAGAGTTACTGGCCTTCAAGGGAAAAGGGAAATATAACTCGTATCGAGGTGTGATACAAGTTATGCGATTTAAAACTAAAGGACAATCATTATGTCATAATCTACAAGAATAACTTAAACTATCAAGTTCCAACTACCAATCACATAATTCAAAATTCAAGAGTAACAACTATAATCCAAGCAAACTATATATCCTAACATGAAATAAAATCACTTGGCCTACAATCAGAGAGGTTAGGTGGTACGAATTGAAAGATGAGGAATAGAAGAGCATAATTAGTCGTTGCACAAATAGCGAGCGCTAAGATTTCAGAGGAACTTGACATGAAATAAAATAGAGAGGCTATTGATAATGTCATGGTTTCTTAAGGGAAGATGCTATGCTAATCTCTGTGTTTGAGGTATGATCAAGAAAATATTTTATGCATTGCTCTTGGTTTTCTAAGGTACTGTCTGCTAATCAGATAAGAACCTAAATTTATAGTTCTCCAATACTATCTTACTATGAAGGTTAGGTTCAGTCCTAATATTCAACCTTGGATTTCTATCGGTTCCTCAATACTAGGGTCAAATACTATGGTCAAATTTCTAACTAACTATAGTAGTGTCTATACTACCCTCAAGTATTCATAAATACATCAAGGGATAATGGTAAACCAATCTATAGATAAGGAATGCTAGGGTTCACTAGATATTCTAAACTTTAGTGATGTGTCAATATTCTAGTTGTATACTCAGAAGGTGTATTATCCTAATTATTATCTAACAACAGGGACTTCTATATTCTAGGAGAAGGCTATACTCAAGGAACTATTAGGGAAGCACATGAATCAAGCAGGATGCAGCTATTCAAATAGAACAGATTGGAAAGAATGTGAATCATAGTCAATTGTGGATGAGATCCTATACTATAATCCTACGTGCAGGCTTGCTCGGTACAGTAACGTAACCGAGACAATATGATCTCGACCTGCATAGTCCACCACTAAAAATATGTCACGTCCCAGTCCCAACATACGTAGGACTAGGACACGTAAGCATGCCAGCCGCATGTATATGGCAACTCCAATATAAGGAAACCATAACACATGCGTATGCTGTATCATGAATAATAATTCATAAGTGGTATATATTTAACACAAGTTATAGGGCATAACTAAATCTCATCCACATAAATCAAATAGACATAAATAACCAATATCTATGAAACTAGATCTCAATATAAAGTATCTAATGATGGTAGTCGGATATAAACAAATCCACTACCGAACTAGAATATAGAATAAACAAGATAAATACAATATAAGAATATCAACTAAAAATTATGGGGTCGAAGAGAAGACCTTCTCGGAAGTATACGTAGCAAATTTGGATCTGCGCTCCTACGAATACTCATGAATATCTACACCTGGAAAGGGACCAGGTCCTCAGAGGGACATAACAAGATACATAGAAGAATGACATAAAGTAAATACTGTAAAAACTCAAGGGGTGATCTAACCAGCTAAGTAAAATACACTTTGAAGACAACCTTGGTACATATGGGTAGGTGAAAGGTATAAAGTGTAGCGTCGAGCCAGAGTCTAAGTTCCTGGCATTAGCTGTAAACTGGATGCCAGGAGTATATGCAGACTATATCACCAATTATGATAGCACGAAGCTAGTAACCTCTGCCGGATGTATCGACAAGCATATACGCCCATAACCAGGTAACGCTGGCCCATAACCGGGTAACACTGAGGCTTACGGCCCCGTAGTTTACTCTGAAACTACGACAACCAAATATCTATCCCATACGCCTACTACTTGTCTTCCCCGCCCAATGTCAATGTACAAGTCGCGAACACGACGTGGACATCTCATACTATAATGCAAGTCTCTAAGGAAATAAACAACTAAGCTAAATGCCTTCACACGTACTACTCATACCGATGGCCAGTCTAGAATGAGGCATGCGTCCCTACATGAACTCACTTTGTGACGTGTAATAATACGTGTCAAGGCCTGGGGAGTCATACCGATAACTCCTCAACTTTAGGTGGATCCACTAGACACTAGGTCAGACACAAGTCCTAACGTCAACGCCTTCGTTGACTGCACCCGAGTCTCTCTCGGACGTGCATAGTTATATAATATAAATATACAACTAATAATACAGAATTAAACAGTACAACAAGGCAAGGTATACTTGCCTGGAACTCTAGTGTGCACAAGCAATGCTCTGGAATCAACAGTCAAGGTAACACCGTCTCGGATGCCTATGAACAGATAACAATAATTATAAATCACTACATTACACTATGCTTAATTACTTATGCTAACATTGTACATGTATAACTACCTATCATATATACATATATCTATATTAAATAAATTAATAAACATATATACATATATAAACAATTATACCTATAGACATATGTACATATACATCCATAAATACATATACACATAGGTACATAAGTACATGTATACATATATACATATAATACATTACATATATACATAATATAAATTAATAACATATTTACCTATATACATTGTACATATATTTATATACAAATATACATATAATACATTACATATATACATAATATATAAAAATATAAAAATATATAAATATATATATATATATATATATATATATATATATATATATATATATATATATATATATATATATATATATTATATAGTATATATAGATATACATAATAAATTAATAATGTATATACATTATATATACAAAAATATACATATATATACAAATATACATTATATATATATTATATACAAATATACACTATATACAATATATTTTATATACATACATTATACACAATTATACACTATATACAAATATATACTATATATATACATTATACACAATTTTACACTATATATAAATATATATTATATATATATACAAACCTTGCTGTGTCGTGTCCGGGGGGGTGCGTTTCCGTCGTACGGGTCATCGCCGGCAAGGGGGCGGAGCTCCGGCGGGTGTGCACAGAAACAACGGCAGCAGTAGTTGTCACAGCAGCAGTTGCAGCAGTAGCGGCAGCAGCTTTGGCAGCGGCGGCCTGACGGTTGGGGACGATGGTCAGGGTCGTGGGGAAGGCGACGCTGGTCGTGGGGAAGGCGGCGGTCAGGGTAGCATGAGGTGGTTGGCGGTGGTCAGGCGATTGGGGCAGTCGGGATCGGGTAAGGATGGAGTTAACGCTGGTGATGTTGGTGCGGGTGTGACGAACGGAAAGGAGGAGGAGGAGGGTGGCGGTCGTGGTGGTAGTGGCGGTAGTCCTGGTGGTAGTGATGGTGATGGAGACGATGCTGGTGGCGGTGGTGACGGGTTGAGGGAGGTGGCAGGGTGGTCGGGTTGGTGAGGGTGGTGATGGTGAAGGGGATGTGATAATGGTGGAGGGGATGTGGTCCGGCGACCTGGGGGGTGGTCCGACGTCGACTGGGGAAGGGCAGGCGGAGGAGGTGGTGGTTGTGGCGGTGATGGTGGTTCTGTCCAGTGGGGGAAGGGAGAAGGGGTGCTCGGGCAAAGGGGGGTGTTCGACTAGGGTTTGGCTAGAGATTTGATTTTTGAGAAAATAAAGAAAAGAGGGGAGGAGTTGTATTTATACACATGTAAGGGGGTTGGTTTGACCTAGGAAAAGTTGACTTTGGTCAACATCCTCTTGGGTTGGGCCTTGGACTCATATGTGAATGTTTGGGAGGGCTATAATTTGCATTATTTAAATGCAAGGATAGGTTTAAAATAAGGGGGCGATGTCGCGCGTTGCATATTCCAAAAATTATGGGAAAATTCCTATGAAGGGGAAAGTATGTTTCTGCATGTATTGTGTCCGACGGTGTGGACACCTCAACGCACTTTTGCATAAAAGTGCCCAACAATTAAAAAATTGCACAAAGATGGAAATTGGGTTTTAATTAATTAAATTACCGTACAAGGTTTTCTGGAATTAATTGGAAGTACATGGAGATAAAATTAGGTGGGACACAAGTGTCATGGACATAGAGGATTCAAAGTAGAATATTATCATTAATTGGGTTGCACAAAATGGATCAAGATTGTATCTCCAATTTGATTGGAACACACAAGGGTACACAGTCGTATTTTATTTTGAATTAAGAAATAACGTCCGCGACGTTTATTGTGCGACTAAAATGTAGCACAAGAGAGCATAATTATAAGTTACACCGAGGTCAGAATAGAAGGCGGTCATGTCTAGGGCAAGAGTGTGAAATTTGTAGGTAGACAGTGGCTAGTGTAGTGCTCCAATTATCGAAGCAACGGTAAGGCGCACTAAGTGATATAAATATTGCATAATTAAATAAAATGTTGTGTTCTAATTCTAATTGGGTTCAAACTAGCCCTAGTCTCACTATCTAAGCCAAGTAGACCTAATTTTGGGTATGGAGGTTTACAACTCTTGAGCAATGGTACCCATTTGTCCCATTAGTGCATCTAACTTTCTAACTAACTCGGGGTCCATATTATCCTTAGCCGATTCGTGTGTCAAATGCAAAATGGTTACTTGACTCTTGGGGTAATTGACTAGTTTCTTATAACAAATATGAATGACCAGACCGTGTAGGCATGCACTACTTAAACCTAAATGATTATTGTTAATGCAAATGATAATTTTTTTTGTTAAATAAATTAAATTAAATACTAAACCCTAGAATGCAACTTTCTTTTTAAATTAAATAAAATACAACCCTAGAATGTGATTATTATTATTTTTTTAATTAGCTCCTAAACTTTTCAGGATTAAGTGAATGGGCTTCTTTAGTGTTACGAGACTCACTTATATCAGATCACACCACAACCGCTTCCGTCAAAGACCTAATGAGCTTCGTCTGGTCGGCAACCCCGAGGCACAGGCACTAGAAGTCCTTAAGGCCAATATCTAAATAAATTTTAAATTTAGTTCAATGTGGTTTTTGGGTTATGGATAGGTGATGAAATTCCAACCATATCTTATAGAGGCTTTGCCCTTAAAATAATTTATGCAAAATGATCTAAATGCACAAACGTGGCTCTGATACCAAATTGATGTAATACATATCTTTCATTAACTCTAATTTATGTCTTTATGTTGTGTAGGTTATGGAAATCAGCAGAATGAACGAGAATCAATGACAAGTTATGAAGAACGACTAGTTAAGCAGAGGATTTAAAGTTCAATGTTGGGATCTAAATGGCTTTTTTTAAGAAGAAGCACAATCAAAGCTGCAAATATTGTATTCATGATTCATTAGAAAATTTATGTAATAAATTATACTCAATTTTAGTTCCAAATTTAATATCAGTTCTTTAGCAAATATAATGTCATTTATCAAGCAGATCCATTCCTCACAATCAAATCATGATAACAGCCATGAATGATTGAAAATATTAAAGAAATTTTTTATCCTAACAATGATAATTTCACAAATAGTAGAGAAGTTGGAATGGTGCATCTGGATCTTTAGATATGAAGAAGAATGTTGGTTGTCGAATCTGCGACCGAACGGTAGGCGGACGACCTGGCGACAGACGGCCTGACTGCGGTCTGCATGAAGACTGACGGCCTGGTGACGGACGGCCTGACGTCGTGCAGCCCAATGACGAATGGCCTGCTGCACCAATGGAGGAAGGCAGACGGCCGAGATGGGAGGGTGGTACCTCCTGGGTCGAACGACAGCCGGCTTGGCGATGAGGTTAGGGCAAGGAGGAAGTCGAAGACGCTCGACAGACGATCACCTTAGGGTTTCACACGCCCAGGGAGAAAGGGGGGATTAGGTTTCACACTCTAATCTCAAAAAAAAAAGCTCGCAAGATTTTTTTTCTCACAATTTTTTATTAATTATTTCATGATCTCATATGAAATGAACAAGCATATATATATATATATATATATATATATATATATGCATACAAAAGAGCAAAGTGCAAACCCACAGGCAATGTGGCACAAAAGACGTTTTCAGAAAAAGAAATAAACTCTCCACATATAATGTGGGACTAAAATAAACCTAATAAAATGTCAACTCAAACTCAAAACCAGATGAGCAATGTTGGATCTTTTCTGAGATGCTTCTTGCGCATATACACGCGTCAAAAATCTTGTGCACGCGGTACGATATCCTTATCACCTTGGTATCCAAGATTTGGATTCATATTGTAACGCCCCAGTCCCAAAATACGTAGGGCTAGGAATACGTAACATGCCAGCTACGCATTCGACCAGACTCCGGTCCGACTCGAATACGTATAAGTTGTATTAAAATGGTCACTATCTAAATAATCAAGTAAATATAAATATCTATGCCTCAATCCACAATGTACAGAATACACAAGAATGAGATACATAGGCTAAAGTTTGTCGTCCAGTAACACACAAACTCGAATAGACTCGAGAAAGAAATATGAGTCTATAAAACTAGGCTATATCAGCAAATGAATAAACAATATAAATAAATAACTATAACTCCGGTAGAATAACTCCGGTAGAAATGATATAAGTACCTGGCACCAATGCCTGCAAGGAAAGCAACTCCATCAGCAACTCCAAAGGCTCCATAACCGTCTATGCTGCAAAAACTGGCAGGGGGCCAGGTCCTCAGAGGGACATAACAAGGTACAAGAAACAACATGCCAAAAGTAAAACAGTATAATGCCACATACTCAAGGGTAAACTAATGTAACCATCTAAGTGATATGCACGTGAGAGCATCACTCGTACTCAGGCTGAAACTACTACAGGCTCTGTGTCGGAGAGCCCATAGCAGCAAGTAGTATCACGACTCCAGTATATGTGCCAAAGCAAGAAGTATCACGATACCAGTATATGTGCCAAAGCACCTCCAGTAGTATCACGACTCTAATATATGTGCCAAAGCACCTCCAGTAGTATAGTATATATATCAATAATCAACTTATAGTATGGTGTGTCTCTCTCCACCAAATGTAATCTTACGTCTCATGTCCACAACATCTCATGTCCATAACATGTAAGATCATGACCTCTAGCTAGTACAACGAGTCATGATGATATCTCTATAATATGCAAGTCTTATATCAAGAATCATGTAAGCCTATACAGAATTACCATGAATAACTCAAGAAAAATTATATCACATAAAATAGTGTCAAGTGTTCTAGGGTATGGCGTACTTGGTAAAGCAAGCACATAAAAATAGGATCGTGGAATCAACTCTCTAAGTGACGTTACTCGACTCCGCGTACGGCGTCGACACCCGAATCTTGTTCGGACGCTAAGCAACGTCTCACGGTCCTAGGTTAAAAATACACATCACACATATCAAATAACTATAATAACTAAATAATATAATAAAGGCAAGAAACTGTGATACATCATGGCAAGGTAAACTTGTCTTGGTTCTGAACTCCGGCAACTGCTCTTGAGAAAGTAGAATCTGCATGTACACCTCTGGATGCTGAAACAAACATCACCAATATTCTTAGAATACTTGAAATTGCTAGGATTGACTATCCATAAGTCCAATTTGGACACAGGGGCAAAATTGACAGTTTTGGGTCAAAGTGGGATCCACATGTGGCCCACTTCGCACCAAAAAATATGCCAGAGATAAAGTTCTCCAAATTCGTCCAACTTAGTGTCTACAAGTCCAGAAGAGGACACAACCTCAACGAAATATCCGAAATTGGATCCCGGTGAGCCGGTAAAAAAAACACCCGTCATATAGAACCATCGGGCCCCCGAAACAACATTTCGTCAACGTTCTCAGAATCGAACCAAACTTGGGCCACAAGACCAGCGTAACGCTGCGAATCTGATGGCGTAAGTTTCGTTGCGAAATGACAAGCACACACAAAATTAGGACGAGTGTCAGAACAGGTCGATATGGTGGTTTTCGAAGGATACGCGTTCATTTCGGTGTGCACGCACATCCAAATCAAGTTTCGTGAAAGCCCACACGTCCGCGTTGACGATACACGCCTTTTGGTATAATTCGCACACGATGAAGTCGCCTCGTTTGGCAGGACGCATCCCGTATCGCGAGATTTTGGGTGCTTTAAAATAAATTTTTGGTCATTTTGGAACAAGAATAATTTAACCATTAAAGAAAACCATTAAAGAAAACTAATAAAAAATAAAATAACAGTAATTTTTTTGGTTATATTGAGAAGAATTCCTTTTATTTATATTTTGAAAATAATTAACGAGTTGGTAAAAAATTAGACATGAACAGGGGTACTTGGACTGAATTTCTGAACTATTGTTGAACAATTTTTTGGCAACTTTCGGTCGATTTTTTAAATAAACCCGAGTGCCTAAATTTATTCCACTTGAAGAAAATCCTAGAGGGTTAGGTTGTGAACATACTAGCAAAGACGGGGCACAAAACGGACTAGCGAGGAGGGCAGAAGCTTCGCACGAAATGGGGCCTCAAGGTGATATAACTCGTCAAGGTGTTTAGTATTGTGCAAAGAGTATAATGGGTTCAATTTAATGCAACACAAGTGTCATGGACGTAGGTTGGCCTGAATAGGATACGGGTATATCAGTGGTTGGGATATTTGGGTTGCCTATTTATAATTGATTTTAATCGCAACGGAGTTGGATATAGGGTTTAGAAGGAGATATGTCACGAATGTTGTGGGGTCTATATGGAGCATGGGTGTGTGTATTTGGAAGTAATAGTTGTCTCATCAGTGAGTAGGTTCCAGTTAGGATCATAGATGTCAAGGTTGCCAGAAGAATTGAGTCAGTGTTGAATATTAAAATAGTCCACAATGGAAAAAGAATATCTATGTGGCATTTGTGTGTACAATTGCGTCGCGAATATCATGCGACTAAAATAAAATATGAGAATGCCAGTTTGTGAGTGATAGCCATGTCATAGGTGTAGAGTGACTAGTCTAGGTCATAAGGGGGAAGTTGTTGGAAAGGAAAGGATAGTGTTTTGCTCCAAATATCCCAGTCACAACAAAGGGTATCAAGGATACAGAAATTAAATAGGTAATTTAATCCGTTTGAGATTAACCTAATTAACACCAAAATAAATTCAAATTCACCCTAAATTTTTAAAAATAACCCTACACTAAAACCAGGGGCTGACCATCTACCAAACTTAAAAAAATTAAGTTGGTATTAAAACTAAGATCATGGTCCTGCTAACAAGATTTCTGGAAGGGCCTATTTTCTAAATAAGGATACAAGAAATCTAGGAATTACTGGCCGTAATCAAGGATTTTCTATAGGAACCTAGAAACTATCAAGGTGCTATTGATCAACAACCTTATAAGAGAAATTACTACCCATCCATTACTGCTCTTGTATAGGTCAAGCTTCTACAAGACAGAAGAAATGAGTGAGTCGGATCTAACTAAGGCAAGGTGTTAGAGAGGCTTCGATCATTGGTTGGCATTGAGGATGAAGAGACCAAAATTTAGGCCACGACAAGAAGAATTTCTGATAAGTCTACATGGTT
This sequence comes from Iris macrosiphon, assembly GCA_036927795.1. Lineage (NCBI taxonomy): Eukaryota > Viridiplantae > Streptophyta > Magnoliopsida > Asparagales > Iridaceae > Iris > Iris macrosiphon. The sequence continues at coordinate 22,411,309 of JAYESA010000017.1, forward strand.
GAATACGGCACGATTAGACAAGTATTTGGAGAATCGAGTCATGTTGACTAAATCAAGGGGATTAGAGTAGAAAATAAACTGATACCTATGGTGATATAGATATTAACACAAGGAGTGGTACTAACTAAGGGATTGATTTTGTAATTAAGGCACAACTAGGAAAAGAGGAAGGATCTACTCATTATTATAATTAGAAGAATCGTTGTTGCAAAAGCACGAGGCCATATATGCAACACAAGATAAGAATTTGATAGGAATACAGTCGAGGGGGTAATACAACTAATCCTTAAACTCAATACTATATTCAATTCTCACGCTAACAATCTATACTAGATCTAACATATAGGAATAACCTATCTATCTACCCTATTAAGGGTAACCATCTTCTCAAGACTTTATATCTAGCATGTCTTCTTCCACCTTGACAAGGATCTGCTTCTGGAGGAAATACCGCGCCCGAACGGCCACCTCTCTGAAATAGGGAGAGATGATAAATAATAATAAGGATATCGAGAAGAATAAACGAGTACAATTATGAAGTCCAAGGACGATAATCAAATATTAAGAAATTTTTAAATCAGTTGTGGACTGAGATACTAATACGGCTAATCCTAATTACAGGCTCCCTCGGTACCGAAAAGTAACCGAAACGATTTAATCAGGACCTGCATGAGCCACCACAAAAACATGTAACAAACTAGTCCCAAAATACGTAGGACTAGGAATACGTAACATGCCAGCTACGCATTCGACCAGACTCCGATCCGACTCGAATACGTATAAGCTATATTATAATGGTCACTATCAAAATAATCAAGTAAAAATAAATATCTATGCCTCATTCCACAATGTACAGAATACACAAGAATGAGCTACATGTGCTAAAGTCGGTCGTCCAATAACACACAAACTCGAATAGACTCGAGAAAGAAATATGAGTCTATAAAATTAGGCTACATTAGCAGATGAATAAACAATATGACTAAATAACCATAACTCTGGTAGAAATAATATAAGTACCTGGTACCAATGCCTGCAAGACAAGCAACTCCATCAGCAACTCCAAAGGTTCCATAACTGTCTATGCTGCAAAAACTGGCAGGAGACTAGGTTCTCAGAGGGACGTAACAAGGTACAAGAAACAGCATGCAAAAAGTAAAATAGCATAATGCCACATAATCAAGGGTAAACTACTGTAACCATCTAAGTGATATGCACGTGAGAGCATCACTCATACTCAGGCTGAAACCACTACAGGCTCTGTATCAGGAAGCCCATAGCAGCAAGTAGTATCACGACTCTAGTATATCTGCCAAAGAAAGTAGTATCACGACTCCAGTATATGTGCCAAAGCACCTCTAGTAGTATAGTATATATATCAATAATCAACCTGCAGTATGGTGTGTCTCTTCCCACCCAATATAATCTTATATCTCATATCCATAATGTCTCATGTCCATAACACGCAAGATCATGACCTCTAGCTAGTACAACGAGTCATGATGATATCTCTATAATATGCAAGTCTTATGTCACGAATCATGTAAGCTATACAGAATCATCATGAATAACTCAAGAAAGATTCTGTCACATGAAATAGTGTCAAGTGTCCTAGAGTATGGCGTACTTGGTAAAGCAAGCACGTAAAAATAGGATCGTGGAATCAACTCTCTAAGTGACGTTACTCGACTCCGCGTACGGCGTCGCCACCCGAATCTTGTTCGGATGCTAAGCAACGTCACACGGTCCTAGGTTAAACACACACATCACACATATCAAATAACTATAATAACTAAATAAGATAATAAAGGCAAGAAACTGTGATACATCATGGCAAGGTACACTTGCCTGGGTTCTAAACTCCGTCAACTGCTCCTTGGAAAGTAGAATCTGCACGTACACCTCCGGATGCTAAAACAAACATCACCAATATTCTCAGAATACTTAAAATTGCTAGGTTTGACTACCCATAAGTCCAATTTGGACACAGGGGAAAAGTTGATATTTTTGGGTTAAAGTGGGGTCCAAATGTGGCCTACTTCGCACTGAAAAATGTGCCAGAGATAAAGTTCTTTAAATTCTTTCAACTTAGTGTCTACGAGTCCAGAACGAGGACACAACCTCAACGGAATGTCCAAAATTGAATTCCGGTGAGCCGGTCACGAAAACGTCCGTCATGTGGAACCGTGGGACCTATGAAACGACTTTACGGTGTCACGGGACCAGTGTAATGCTATGAATCTGATGGCGCAAGTTTCATTACGAAACAACAAGTACACACAAAATTAGGACGAGTGTCAGGACAGGCCGATACGGTGCTTTTCGACGGATACGCATTGATTCCGGTGTGCACGCATATCCAAATCAAGTTCCGCAAAAGTCCACACGTCCTTGTTGACGATACACGTCTTTGGGTGCAATTCGCATACGACAAAGTTGCCTAATTTGGCAGGATGCACACATATCGCTAGATTTTGGATATTTTAAAAATAAATTTTTGGCCGTTTTGGAACAAGAATAATTTAACCATTAAAGCAAACTAATAAAAATTAAAAGAACAGTAAAAATCTTGGTTATATTGTGAAGTAGTTCTTTTAATTATATTTTGAAAATAATTAACGAGTTGGTAGAAAATTGTACATGAACAGGGGTACTTGGACTGAATTTTTGAACTGTTGAACAATTTTTCGGCCAACTTTCGGTCAATTTTTCGATCAAACCCGGGTGCCTAAATTCGTTCCACTTAAAGGAAATCCTGGAGGTTTAGGTTGTGAACATACCAGCGAAGACGGGGCACAAAATGGATTAGCGAGGAGGGCGAAAGCTTCGCGCAAAAGGGGAACGCAAGGTTGTACGCTGCTGCTGCTGTCGGCCTCTCGGTTGCTGCGGTCGTCGGGGGATACGTCGGCCGGCGGATCCGGCGGGTGGTGGAGGTGGTGTAGGCGTGGGTGATGGTAGAGGTGGTGTAGGCGTGGGTTAGGGTTTTAGGTTGTAATGTATACACACACACACACACACACACACACACACACACATACACATATATATATATATATATATATATATATATATATATATATATGAGGGGGGAGGCTACTGTACGTGGATGGGGGGTTTAGAATTTAGGTTTAGTTAATGGGTTTGGGTTAACGGGTAGGGTTAGGGTCTTAGGTTTATTTTAATTATTTATTCTTTTCTCTCTCTTTCTCTCTCTCTCTCTCTCTTTATATATATATATATATATATATATATATATATATATATATATGTGTGTGTGTGTGTGTGTGTGTGTGTGTGTGTGTGTGAGTGTGTGTGTGTGTGTGGCTATTAAAAATAGTTTTGGACCTCAATAAATTTTTAAAAAAATTATACAATACACTAATAATAGTTGTACACCCAAAAATATTTTTTTTGTACAATATTAAAAATTGATTAAATACACATAATTATAAATCCATGAATATTATATATTATAATTAGCTAAAAATAAATAAAAAAATTTCCCTTAATCACAATAATTTCAGAATATCAATATTAGTAAATTTAAAAAAAAATAATTCCAAAAATCAGGGTGCTTACACATATTGATTAGCTTTAGGAACCCATTTAAAAATATTCATATCTACTTGCTTTCTCATAACACATTTACTAGATATATGTCCTTTCAAACCATAATAATGACATATATCATGTACATTTGTGTTTGAAACGTGTATATGTACGAAGTGTGATATGAACTCTCTTTCGAGGTTGTGTATAAATAAAAGCATGATTGTGAGAACTGGTAGCTTTCTTGCTATTCTTTTAAGGGGTTTTCGTGGTGATGACTTTCTGTTGAGTCATATGTCGTACGTGTTTGGTGCTTGATTGAGTAATAGGTTCAATAGTCTATTTTCTCAAATGAATTTCTAACCTTTTGTTAGCAGTATATAACTCATCATATTTAGAAGTATAGCTTCAATTCTAAGTGAGGTTAAATAATACTTCTTCTTTTCTAATTCTAATTCCTTCTTAAGTTTAGCATTTTTATGTGCACTAATTTTAACACAATCAAGTGCTTCTTGTCTACTAAGCGTCAGTGTGGACATATCGTCATAGTTGTCAGAAGATGAGGTTTCTCTAGCTTCATTTAGTAGGCAATTAAGCTTTTCATTCTCAAGCTGATAAGACTAAATATCTTTTCTAACTTGTTTGTACTTACTTTTAAGATTCTTGCAATCTTCAAACAAATAATTGAAAGCATCAGATAATTTATCATAAAAGAATTCTTCAAATAAATAATTTTCTTTTACCTCGCTTACCATTAGGCATAAATTTGTTGTATGTTGGGTTTCTTCTCCTTCGGAATCACAAGCTTTATTTTCTTCCCAGCTGTCATGAGTTGCTTCTAGCAGTTTCCAGATCTCATGTGATATATTGCACGTGGAGATGTAATTGAACTCACTCTTGTCTATAGCACAGTAAAGAACATGCATTTCCGTTGCGTCAAGACTAGTTGCTTTATTCTCTTATTTTGTGTATTCATTATCTGGTTTATCAATTGCTTTGTAGCCTCTTTTAACATAAAACCACATATCAAAACTTAGTGATTTTCAAAAAAATACTCATATGTGCCTTCCAATACGTGTAGTCGGTGCCATCAAATAGTGGTGGTCTATTTAGGGACTGGCCTTCACCAAAGTTGGTGTTAATAGATTTACTAATTGCCATAGATCTACTCAAGGATGTTAATCATGATCAAGAGAACTTGCTCTGATACCAATTGAAGGGACAATATATAGTCACTCTTGAGGAGGGTGAATAGAGTATGTGGGACAATAATCTAATTAAAGTAAGGCAATTACCAACTTATAAAATTGCTATAATGAGTAAGACTAAGATCAGAGTAGTAGCAGAGCATAAGTAAAGTAAAGTGAACATAGTTTAGAAATGGAACACAAACACAAGGATTTTATACTGGTTTCCCTCGTGGAGGACTAGTCCAGTCCCGAGAACTCTTGCTCGGAGTTGAATCCACTATTTGTGAAATAGCGTAGAACACAAGCTTTGATACGAAGACTTGTAGACTTCTTACATATACGAGATTTTGATCCAAAGTACTCACCAACTTCAGACTCACGTGCTTTGATATGAAGAGCATACTGAATTCTAGACTAAAGAATTTTGTAACCGAATTTTAAGCTTTTACAACTCGAATAAACTATATTCGGTACGCTATTTGGGATCGCTGTTCATTTTTATCTGGATCGTCTTTTGTACCATATACAATTATATAGAAGTATACACCAAATATCATAAGTTCATAACCAAAGCCATCGAAATCCAAGTGAAGGAAAGCATAAAAGAATATTCTTGTAACTAAACCAAATATCATAAGTTCATAACCAAAGTCATCAAAATCCGGGTTGCTAAATTTGACGAACGGGTCACGAACGTACCCCGTTCGGACACTACCAAAAAAGGTCAAATTAGCGACGCCCAAAAATGACAAAAAAATATCGCTAAACACGTTTAGCGACGTAATTAGCGACGTTTTAACGCAGTCGGAAGAAACCAAGTCGCTGAACCGAAAAATGTCGCTAAACGTCGCTATACCGACATTTTTTAGCGACTTTATTGAGTCGCTAAATGTAGCGACATTTAGCGACGCCGCGTCACTAACTAGCGATGTTTATTAAAGTCGCTAAACGTCGCTAATTAGCGACTTATATAGCGACGTAACAGCGACGTCTTTAATGACCTGGCAGTACTGCCATGTCAGCAATTTGCGACGTACAGCGACATATTTAGCGACGTTTAGCGACGTCGTTAGCGACGGCTAATGACACGTCGCTAAGTAGCGACTTGTTTAGCGACTTATAAAAATCTCGCTAGACGTCATTAAACGTCGCTAAATACGTCGCTAAATTTACAAAAAAAGTAAAAAAAAACCTGAATTGTTCCAAACTATTATTCCTGTAATTTATAAATTTCTAATTAAAAATAGACCCGGAGCAACCCTCCGTTGAATTCTATGGGTTCGTCGACCCCTTCGGTGGAACACTCAACACCGGATTAACAATATTTAATATGAATAAAAGTATCACAGTCATACAATTAATACACACAAATATTATAGACAGACAATAAAAGTATCACAGTCATAAAAGTATCACAGTATCACAGTCACACAAAATGGGCATAAACAGCATCACAAAATACATAATATATAAGTATCAGAGTATCGCAGTAACACAAAATTCATAATATATAAGTATATGAAACATCATAGTATCAATCTCGAGGATTTCCAAAACGGGGCAGATACCAGTCCCTCAAATACTGCGCATAAACAGCGTTTATGTTATCAAGCTCCGCTATGGGTGTTGGGTGACTGGAACTCCCCGTCTGAGATACAGCCGCGATAGGTGCTGGGTGACTGGAACTCCCCACAGGTGGTATCTCTTCCTCCTTAACAGTAGGAGGCATCACTTCCTCCTTAACAGTAGGAGGTGTCGCTCTCTTGGGTGCCATCTGGTAAGATAGATGAAAACAAAAAATTAGCAAAGAATTAGCTATTGGACCGGAACGGAAGAATTAGATGACTCACAAAGAATTAGTTGTTTGTTGCAGTATAATAATGATACCATAATATCTTATTTATATCCTACGTGTCACAAAATAAAATGACCGATTTAATGAACTAGTTTGAAAATATGATCCAATATTAAATTATATGATTGTAATTGAAATTAAAATTGAATTATGAGATTTGGATTATAAAGATTAAAGTAAATAGTAGTATATGAGGGCATTTTATGAACGTGAATAATGATACACAAAAGAAATTGCAAAGAATTTAGTAGGGAAAGAAAATTTGGAAATGTTATTCTCATTCCAAGTGCACTATGCTATGCCTCCCAATACTGTTGGACAAAACGAAATAAAGAATGGAATCAAGTTACTTGATGTTTGAGGTCAAATTACTTAGCTGGACTCGAGTCATTGTTCCTGAATGCTGCATGACTCCCAAAGTATCGATACTTTAATCCTCGTATGTACCGTTCTTTCTTTTTCTTTTCTCTCCATTTTTTATTCTTCCACTACTTCTTTTATATATATATCAATAATGCTAAGTTTACTATCAAATGCTTACAACCTTCTTGTAACCCTTTCACCTCCACCTCTCTCCCAATAAACGATCGTCACGTAGCGTTTCGACCATGTTGCGACCACCCTAACAGCTATACCTTACGGAATGTTGCGTAGAGGAAACTCAGAAGTGTTGATATCAATGCATGCTTAAAAAAATATTAATCACCCAAAAATTGGAACCTATTCTACTATTCTTCTATGTAAATAATTGGAACCAAAGTATTGGAACCAAAGTATTAGGTGGGACTCTTGAGAGTCTGTCTCTTACATAGATCACAACAAATGAATTTATATTGATTAGGAACATGAACTTCTAGAGGGATTGCATTCCTAGAGTTTCCAAACTCAAGAAACCATCACCTCCACTGTAGGTAGGAAGTGATGTGGTAATATTTAGGGACCTTGTTAGTATGGATATTCCTCTAGGAGACTAGAATAAGAGGAAATCCTATTAATAATGTCATTGAAAACTTTAATGTGACACCCTAAACCTAAAAACCCTAAACCTAACCCTAACCCTAACCCTAACCCCAGGTCAAAAAACCAAACCCTAACCCTAACCCTAATATGTGTCTGTGTGTGTGTGTCGTGTGTGTGTCTGCGTCTGTGTGTGTGTCGTGTATGTGTGTCGTGTGTGTGTGTCTGCGTCTGTGTGTGTGTGTCGTGTGTGTCGTGTGTGTCTGTCAGTGACTGTGTGCGTGTGTCGTGTCTGTGTGCGTGTGTCTTGTGTCAGTGTCACATGAGAGAGAGAGAGAGAGAGAGATTACCTAGAGCTCGAGGAGGAGGAGGGGGATGCCGGAGTAGCCACAGCGGTCGGAGACCCGGTCGCCGGAGAGGGGGGGCGGGGGAAATCGAAACGTTTCAAAATTTTCGACAGATGGAGAAAAGAAAACTGAGCCCTAATTAACCAAAATTTAGCGACGTTTAGCGACGTCAAATAAAAACGTCGCTAAAATAAAAATTAGCGACGCCAAAGACGTCGCTAAATACGTTGCTAAATATTTTTGATAGATACGTCGCTAATTACGACGCTAACCGTAGCTAAATCAGATATATTAGCGACGTTTAGCGACCTTAATTGAACTTATAGCAACTATTAATTTAAAATCTTAATAAAAGTCGCTAAACGTCGCTAAATGTTGCCATTTAGCGACGCCTAGCGACGATTTTTACAGAGTCGCTAATTTAGCGACGCTTTTACTAGGAGTCGCTAAAATACGTCGCTAATACCGCTTATTCTAGTAGTGGGGTCGTTCGTCCCAATTCGTGGGACGTAGGGAGGGGTTGGCGAATTAGGCAACTATGGTATGGACTGTCTGAAATGAAATAACAAAATTGGGGGCATGCAACACAGAGTAATGCCATGTCCTTGAGAAGATCTTTGTGGGCACGTACATGGAGATACAGAGGGCGAGAGAGTATTTTGTCATCTGCCGTCAAGTCCTTCTGCTCCTTGGGATCCATCTTTACGGGACGATCGAGTTTGTGTCATCCATTGTCGAGAAAATTTGCTTCCCTGAAGCCCATCTCAGTCGTTCTTGGCCCATTACTCTAAAATGAGTGCAAACAACTATACTAGTTGTATTTCAATTCCTCTGATCATTATAATGCCATTCAATAGAAGACTGATTTCGTTCTCAGTTCATACAAATAACCTTACAACACTTTTGTCTCTTTTCAACATCATGACAATGCTATACACTAGGGCCATAAGAAGTTTTAACTGGTCTGGTATCTATCAGTAAGAGGTGCAACATGGCTCCAATTGTACTTATTCCGCAACAAACACAAACACACAAAGTCTGCATAGTTTGATAATCGAAAACAATTTTAGGACCCAAGGGTGCTATCATTTTTTTCCGACTTGCAGAACCTTATTACGATATTCTCCAAGGGCCCATATTGGATACGTATTCCTGTACGACGCATATTGGAGAATGATTTGTTCAGTAGCGAGTCCCGTAATTTCCTGGAACAAGAAATTATGAAGAATAAGATGTACTGCACTAGGAGAGACCACTTGATTGATTATGCATATTTACGCAGACAAAGACCACCAGTTTTGATAATTAGCACCAAGTTATACCTAACCTTGTTGAGGTTGACACATTATCACTCTTCTGAGATACTGCCATCGTGATTTGAAGTTTAGACTAGAGTTGCTTACGAATGTCGAGCCCTCGGCCATGAATTCCAAACTCTCATTTGTTCATCTATATTCTAGATATTACTAACTCTAGTCAATCTTATTTCTTTCTCTTGTAATTGTTATTTTACTATTTAATCCTAAAACTCAAAAGGACAAAAACTCATATTTTGTTAACTTAACTACAACATTAATGGATGTGATCAATGCATATTCCAACATAGTTAATAATGAATATGTAAAGTTTTGTCTGAAAATTTTCTTACTAATAAACGAAAAGTTCCTACAAAAATGGTTTTATGAGAGTTTAGGAGAAGCCATCAAATTGGGAACAAAGTTCCAGAGGACAGAGAAGATATAGAATATAACTTGATGAAAAACATATTTAGGAGGTAATCACTGTGCTAATTTTCTCAGAGTGTAAGAATAGGAAACTTGCTTAAAAGTTGAATTTTATGCCTACAAGTCAATGAATGCTCTTACAGCTATAACACTATCATGATAAAGAACAAAAGCGACATCTCAATTTAAGTATTCTCAAGTAAAATAGGAGCTCTCCGCAACATCTCATACTAAGACTAGTAAAAAAACTTAGAATGTAAACTTAATAGGTACTCTAAACCCGAATAATATATATTTATATAACATAAGAACTCATCAAATATACCATATATATGTACAACAAACTATTGGTTTATTTGATAGGTGGATACTATCAGAAAGATGAACCATATAACATAAATATTGCAAAAAAATAAATTAAAAAAATAAAAAAATTTACTAAGACCACAATTCTACTTTAACAAACTATAGCTTAATGACACACTAATACCTGATTTCTTACTAAATAATAATATATGGATAATGGCTTACTTGTTGAGGGAATTCTCCATCCTCCATTTGCAGATTAATCAATATTTTTGCTGCACGGTGCAAAGGCTTTGGATCTCTTTCAGCCTACAAGTATTTAATATTGCATGAATAAAAATTGTTTTAAGAAATATTAAGATAGATAAAATAGAAATGAGAAGTTCTCAATTTTTAATTAGATAGTATCTCCTAAAAGAAAGAAATGTGATGAGTGCATTACCGTAATCCCATTTTAAGAATAGCCTCAAGTGTATAATAATAACATCTCCACAAGAAATTGATGCATATTTACTGAAAGAATATTGTACAAAATAAGATGAAATTGTTTAGATTCATTATCTCTTGAAGAAGAACCTGGAAAAGGATATAAGAGTTTTTTACATTCCAAAAACAAAAAAATTATATATATTAGGTATCTAAAAAGTCAATGTAGGAACTTCCTTTAAGGTAGACATGTATAGAGAATGTTATAAATGTTTACTTGCCTATATATAAGGTGATTGTTATATGCCTTGGCAATTAATCATAATTTTTTTTTGTTGCATATATCACTTCATGTTTATACATGGTTTATATTATTACAACTTTTATTATTCATCATGATTTATTCATTTATATACTAGCAGTTAACAACAACAGTAAGGTATATGGAATCTTGTATATTAGTAATTCTTGTTCATTCCATATTGCTTATTCTTGTATCTATATCCAGTATTTTCTTTATTTCTTATCTTTTGTACATGTATATGGAATCTTGTATATTCATATCTATTTACTGCTATATAGTTTATATCATTGATTAACTACTGTTAGAGATGTACTTTGCTCCATTTCTGACTGGAAAATATTTTTCAGAGGATCCGGGAGATTGGTGTCCGACATACTATGAACTTCGACCTATAGATGATGTAGACCTGGACCCACTAGTTCCGAGATGACTGCCGGGAGATATAGCCGGATTCACTAGTCTTTCATAGTTAGTTCTCTTTAGCATGTTGTTACCGTATTTGTTTTCGGCTTACATTTGAGATTTTCGATATTGTTCTAATGTCGTTATTATATATTTTGAATGTATAGTTAGACTTCCTTGATATCTTCTCGTGCTTTAGAATTGTGATTGACTTTTGTGTTTAGATATTTCTGTCATATTATTGTGAGATAATTAGATAGTATAGTTGACCAAGACAGCATTCTACCGCCGATGTTGCGGCGTAGGCTGGGTGTTGTTCCCGACTTGTATCCCTACACCGGGTGCGGGTCGTGACAGGAAGTCTATAGTGAAGTTGAAAAGAATTATAAACCGATAATTGATATTATCAAGACTAGATCAAAATGTAGGCTTGATTCCAATTTTCACTTGGCGGGATATTTGCTTAATTCATACTACTTTGCAAAGAATATGGTGGAGGTATGAGAGAATTTAGCTTGTATGGATGCTATTATCAATTGTGTGAAGAAATTCTTCCCCAATGACTGGAACACACAAGTGAAAGTGAGTGATGAAGAATTAATCATGTATAAGAATTTGATGGAGATGTTTGGAAGAAAACAAGCAGAACTTTCTTATCAAATAAAAAGTGTTAATGAATTTAATTTCGGTAAGTCTTGACTTTTAAACTCCTAGTTCATTACTTATTTACTTGATTACTTTACTTCATTGACTAGTACTAAACTACTAATTCATATGCTTTCTATGATAATGAATGTTAGCCGGGTGGTGGAGTAATTATGGTGGCAATGCACCAAACTTAAAGAAAAATGGCAATTAGAATCCTCTCTTTGACCACAAGTTTCATTGGATTGTGAGAGGAATTGGATTACTTTTGAAGGGATATGCCACTTTTATTTTATTTTTTGACATATTATTTTTGGTATTCTTCATCTAACTAATTAGAATGTTATAATTTTATATTGTAGGTGCATAGGAAAAAAGACAAATATACTTGATTCAGAAAGATTGAACAAGTTGGTGTATGCTCAATTCAACTCCAAAATCCACAATAAGAAGAAAAGAGTAAATAATGATAAAGATGTTCTTCAAGCGGATGATTGTACTCTTGCTCAACATTGGTTGGTTGATGGGATCGATAATAAGAGTGATGTTGATCCCGTCACCGGAGCTAGATGGGAGGTACTTGACCAAGCGGTGGGAACAAATAAAATACTTGAACCTAGGAGTAGCTCTAGGATCATGAGAGAACTTGACGAGCAAGAGTTTATCTCGGAGGCCGAAGAAGATGATGGAGATGATGACTTTGAGTCAGACGAATATAGAGATGTGCCCTTAGTGGATGAGCACGATGATATCTTTGATGATTGAGGAGCAGTTTAATCTATCCCCTTTTGTTTTTGTAAAATTTTGATTATGTACAAGACTGTCACTTTGGAGTTTGGGTACTTAAGTTAATATTTTGATGACATATGACATATATATATATATATATATATATATATATATATATATATATATAATTAAAAAAAATTCAAACCGACTAATCCGACTAGTCCCCGACTAGTTTTCGACTAATCCGATTAATTGCTAGTCCCCGCGAACCGATTAGCGGCCGACTAGCAATTTTTACAACCTTTGAGGCGGGTGCATCTCCATTTGCACACTTTCGGGGGAGCTGTGGGTCGTTGACAGCGTTCACAGTACATGATGATCTACTCGAGGATGCATGTATACGGAAGAGCTACAGTGTCGAACACGAAGGTGGACAGGTTCAGTAGCTTGAATCTCGAGGGAACCACATCGTCCTCTTGATTGGGCCACCAAGGGTGAAGAAGCTCGATGAAACAAGAGTATATTCCGGTGGAAGACAAAAGTCGGGCACAGACAATCGAGCTTTACGGTGAGACTGATCGTCAGGGAGTTTTGTCTTGGACGAGTTATTGATGTCGACGAAATCCCAGTTGTACTGAAGGTGTTACGAATGGAGGCTAACATCAATATGGTGGTTGAGGAGCTGGAGACGAAGGAAGATTCACAACAGCCTGTAGGGGGGTCAGAGATCAATGACAATGGGGAGAAGGTACTCTGTCGTCGGGCGACAGACGTGTAGTCCAATTTAGGAGCCTTGAGGTCAATACCCCTCATCAGAGTGGAAGGAGAGTATGTTTGGTCCAGTCTGGATTTGGGAAGAACACATGTGCGGGTCTCCAGGTCCAAATTAGCATCAAATATTCGTGTGATCAAATTTGAACGACCAAGATTAGTATTGGACTATTTTAGGGATTTCATATGCCCTAAATTAGGTTTTTTTAACTTTCATATATGCGTTGAGGGGGGTTGCCACCAGAAGTTCATATACGAGAGATTTAGGGTGCAAGTCCGTAGAAAATATAAGAGAAAGTTCGTACTTTGCTCTTAGGAGTCGCCATTCGAGACAGTTGGAAGAAGATATGTGTTCGTGGAGTTGTCTTCTTCATTCAGGGAGATCACTACGAGATTAGGTGAGTGATTTCAGTTGTATCTCTTTCTTTCTTCTTGAGTTTGGTGAGGAGTTGAACTTAGGGGCAAAGGGTTCAACATTTTTATTCAATCTTGTATCTTGCTAGGAGTTATATAAATTGGTATTTGTCTAGGTGACGTAGTCATAAAAAATACTGTATTTGGTTCGTTATCTTCAAGCGGCTTGGCATCATTTTCGCATCCGTGTCTGGGGCCAACTCCGGTTTGGGTTACACCGTGTTCCCAATAATTGATCATGTTGAAAACGTGGTGTGACTCAAATCAGAGTTAGCCTTTGAGGTGTGATATTGAACTGGGCCTGCCTTAAAAGAGAATTCCTACGTAAGGCCTGAAACCAATCTCAATTATCTACATCTCATGATCCCACTTTCTATCCGATATAGGACTAAATTATCAACTCCATCATAACCACCTTTGAGGGCTCAACCGGAACGAGATATAATCCAACAATCTCCATCTTAGCTCATTTTTGCTTTCCAAGAAACCAAGCACACTCCGACTACCTTTGCTCGTTCCTGTCCGCCGAGCACCCAAGAGATCCAACATATTGTCATCTTGATCCGTTCGATCACAGAACCAAACTGACACGTTCATCCACACCATCGTTGTGTGCCAACCACATCGTCTTGCTCCACATGGTGTGTGTCGTCTCCACCTTTGAAGCAAATCCATGTAGTTGCCTATAATCTTATGTCTGATCCGCCTTTAGACTACCTTATAGAGGATGCTCCTACTTCATCTTGAGAAGAGAGCCCGTATAATAGGTATAGGGTCCGATAATACGCATAAACATTCAGCAAAATTTGTCTCGAACCAATTAGAGGGACTCAGACTAGTCCCGTAACCTTGGGCTCTGGTACCACTTGTTGGGAACGTGGTGTGACCCAAACCGAAGTTGGCCAATGAGGTGAGATATTAGACTTGGTCCAATTTTCATGTAGGACCTAAACCAATTTCAATTATTTAAATCTCATGATCCCACTTTCTACTCGATATAAGACTAAATTATCAACTCAATTGTCATCATCTTTGATGGCACAACCAAAAATTAGGTACAATACAACACTAGTTTGGTATATTCATCTCATTTTTTGGAGTTTTGGAGAACTTGATGTTTTGGATTTTTGTGATAAAGGTTGGTGGATTTAGAGAACCGATGTGACGTACATATTAGTAGCCTTGGTTATTGGGAATCTTATCCAATCTCTCAACATGTAGGATTTGTATGAATTTTTCAGGTTAAGATCTTGGAATGAAAATTGTTTGTTGGAAGAAATGATAGATTTGTAATAAATGTGTCATACTAAATGCATGACATAAATTGAGTGGGAGGAATAGTGATTGAAAGGTTTGTAATAAATGAATAATAAATGTCATAAAAGTGTAGCATGAATTTGTTTCATATTTAAGAACATATGGGTGGGCGGAATAGTGATTGAATTTATTGAACCACTAATTAGCATTAATGAATCTTGTCTTTCTTACTCGCTTGGTTCTCAATATAGGTAAAAATACCCTTTTAGCCTTGCTAAATTGTTAATTATCCTTGCAGTGATATGATAAAAAGTAATGGGTTCATATGAGTTGGAATTTGGCTATCTAAAAATGGGTTAGGCCCGATTGGAGGTCATTTGGATAATTTTTAAGATGTTTTGAAATAATTTTTTTTTGAAATATTGATTGTTTTAAAATAGTATGGGATGATTTTTGAAATTATTTATTAGATAGGCATCATTAAAAGGGTAAAATATCTCTTCTTGATTGAAAATGCCAATTGGTCGAAATTTTCCTTCAATAAAAAAAAAACAAAAAACAAATAATAAAACTTCCTGGAAGTGATCCATGAGAGCGAAAATGATTAGTTAGATGTTTGAATGATCTTCATCTTCTCTTAAAATGGGGTGTCTACACTGGTCTCATGACCACGTACAGTTGTTCCAACAAGAATCAAAAGATTTTGTTGAAACATTTGTTTAATTGTACACTGCAAATTTTTAGGTCGGATAAGAAGTAAATGATTGGAGGAGGTTGCTTGTAGAGTGGTTTCTAGACTAGGTTCCATTCTTCTTGAGGATACTATGGTCACTCCTATTGACATGTTCTAAAGCCTAACAATATTTTTGTTTTATAGACCCAACTTTGATAAACATACAAACATCGTCCACCAGATGTGCCAAATGACGTGTTCGACTAAAAAATTAAGTAATGCCTCCCTTGGAACTTTGCCGGATGTGTGTGGGGGATGGTGTTGAAAACACGTGCGTTCTGGTACCACGTGTTAGACGTGTCGCAAAAACGTTTTGCCAACCCACCTGAGATGACCAACCAATCTACGAACACCAAGCACAGATGAAGACAAGTATATGGCGGTGACTACGTCACCTGGACAAATACCAACATTTATAACTCAGATGAAATTACAAGATTGCAAAAACTAATGTTGAAACCCTTTGCCCTAATAGGTTCAACCCCCTCACCACACTCAAGAAGAAAGACAGAAGATTACAATTGAAATCACTCACCAACCCGTACCAATCTCCCTAACCGAAGTTGACGACTCCTCGATTAGATCTCTTTCTTCCTTCTGTCTTGGATGGCGAAGTCCTAAGAGCAAAGCACGGACTTTCTCTTAGATTTTCTGTAGACGAGCACCCCGAATCTCTAACTTGTGCTTATTCTTTGTGCCTCCACCCTCCTCCCTATTTATAGGATGAGAAACCTATTTTAGGTCATAATAGGATTTCCTAAATAGGAAAACCTAAAATAATAATCCTATTACACCTAAAATAGCCCAACACCAATTATCGACGTCCAAATATGGCAGATTAAATATTTGATACAAATTTGAAATCTAATCAAATCTTACATTTAATGTAGATTTTTAAATTATATCAAATCAAATCTTTGACCATATTTAGGCTCCAAAATTTACCAAATCCAGATTGGACCGCAACAATCTCCCCCTCTAGTCTGATGAGAGGGTGTTGACCCCATGGCTCCTCAATTGGACTCCATGCCTGTCATTTCGCAACAGAAATCCTGCTCCCCATGCCACTGATCTCCGATCCCCCGAGTTGCTTTGCATCTTCCTTCGTCTTCAGCCCCTCAACCGTCACGTCGACGCTAGCTGCCATGTGTAGCACTTCTTACACTACTGGGATCCTGCCGATATCGATGACACGGCCAAAACTGAAGTCCCTGACGATCAACCTCACCGTGAGTCTTGGTTGCATGTCCCCGACTTCTGTCTTCCACTGGAACGTGTTAACGTTCCGACGAGCTTCTTCACCCTTGGTTGGCCCAACCAAGCGAACGGTGCGATTCTCCCGAGATTCGAACTCCTGAATCTGTCCACCTTCGTGTCCGAACTTGAAGGTACCCCATACACATGCGTCCTCGAGCAGAACATCACGCACTGTGCATGTCGTCGATGATCCACAGCTTCCCCTAAACTGTGTGAATGATGATGCTCCCGTCTCAGATTGAGTTTGTTGCAAACCTTGATCTCCTCCTTGGCCTTGAACTGCTGAAACCAATGTCGCTCCGAGAAGCTTTGGCAAACCACCCATCGCCAAAACCGGATCCGTGAAGCAACTCCCACCTAGAGACCGACCAGCTGTCATGGGACCGACAGACTGACCCTCAATCTTTGATTCATCACCATTCGTCGCTTTGTCTCGACGAACCGAATCCTCTGTATCCCTCAAAGTATCTCGAAGCCCCTCCAAGACAAGTTTTCAACGATCCACCTCCTGTCAAATACCCCTCGAGCCTCCATCCGGTGTCTGTGTCCTGCCTGTACACCTCAGCGGCTTGAGCCTGTACATGCCACAACATAAATCTCCTCGAGCCAGCTGTTGGAAACCCTTCGTAAGCATCCAGTCTTTGTCTCCAAACAAACTACGACAGCCATCATCTGCCAGCCTCCCTACCGAAACCAAGTTGTAGCGCAAACTCGGTACATGTCGCACATTCTTGAGAACGAGATTCTCACCAAGCTCCGTTGTTAAGTGCACATCACCGATGCCTACAACTACAGTCGTCCCCTTGTTGCCCATCTTTACACGTCCAAACCTGCCACTATGGTATGACGTGAAGATCCTCCTATATGGAGTGGCGTGATACGACGCTCCCGTGTCCATGACCCAGTCGTCATCATGACACATGTCACAAGGTTCTTCTGCGTCGGTTGCTGCGATGATGAGATCTCCCATAGTCGTGAGATCCTCCTGATCATCCTTGCCTTTGGCCTTCTCAGCTTTGAGCTTCATGCAGTTCATCTTGATATGACCTCTTTCGCCACAGTGATAGAAGCCCTTCTTGCGGTCCACAATCGCAAGATCCCGAGAACTCCCTCCTGTCCTCGCTTGTGACTTGGGTCTTCTCTTCCCGTAGGAAGCCACCAGAGCGGACTCCTGCGACGATTCCACTTGCTTAGGCCGGATCTCCTCGTTCAACAAGCTGCTTTTGACTGTCTCCATCGTGACAACTCCATCAGGAGCGGAGTTGCTCACCGACACCACCAACGTCTCCCATCTTTTCGGCAGAGAACTCAAAAGAATAAGGGCCTGAAGCTCATCCTCAATCACAATCTTCATCGCGGACAGCTGATTGATGATGTCCTGAACCTCGTTCAGACGTTGTGCCACCGGTGCACCCTTCGTGTATTTCGAGTTGACGAGTTGGTGAATCAGAAATGCCTTGTTGCCAGCCATCTTCCTTTCGTACAACGAATGCAGCTTCTCCCACAATGCTTTTGCAGAACTCTCCATGGACACGTGGTGAAATACCGAGTCATCCAGCTATTGGTGGACAAAACCAACAGCCTTCCAATCCAGTCGTTTCCAGTCATCATCACCTTTGTCCGCCGGCTTTGCGCTGTCGCCCTCCAACGGACCATGCAAGTCCTTGCACCAAAGTAGATCCTCCATCCTTGGCTTCCAAATCGCCCAGTTTCTTCCTGTGAGGGTGATCATACGAGTGTTCATCTGCTCCGTAGACATAGTTGCACCTTCCCTCGAGAGAAGAACCTGGCTCTGATACCACGTGTTGAAAACACGTGCACTCTGATACCACGTGTTAGGCGCATCGCGGAAGCGTTTTGCCAACCCACCTGAGATGACCAACCAATTTAATTACACCAAGCACAGATGAAGACAAGTATATGGCGGTGACTACGTCACCTGGACAAATCCTAACCTTTATAACTCTGATAAAATTACAATATTGCAAAAACTAATATTGGAACCCTTTGCCCTAATAGGTTCAACCCCCTCACCACACTCAAGAAGAAAGACAGAAGATTACAATTGAAATCAATCACTAACCCGTAGCAATCTCCCTAACCGAAGTTGACGACTCCTCGATTAGATCTCTTTCTTCCTTCTGTCTTGGATGGCGAAGTCCTAAGAGCAAAGCACAGACTTTCTCTTAGATTTCCTGTGGACGAGCACCCCGAATCTCTAACTTGTGCTTATTCTTTGTGCCTCCACCCTCCTCCCTATTTATAGGATGAGAAACCTATTTTAGGTCATAATAGGATTTCCTAAATAGGAAACCCTAAAATAATAATCCTATTACACCTAAAATAGCCCAACACCAATTATGGACGTCCAAATATGGCAGATTAAATATTTGATACAAATTTGAAATCTAATCAAATCTTACATTTAATGTAGATTTCTAAATTATATCAAATCAAATCTTTGACCATATTTGGGCTCCAAAATTTACCAAATCCAGACTGAACCCCAACAGATGGCAACAGATGGATGGCCTTAGAAGGAGATTATCTGAGATGTATGGACCAATGTTATCATGATCGTGGGTCGCTTTGGTACGTAGTACGGGTAAGCCGGTACGCGGTGTGGTGGGTGTAGGCTTATTCGGTACGCTATTTGGGATCGCTGTTCATTTTTATCTGGATCGTCTTTTGTACCATATACAATTATATAGAAGTATACACCAAATATCATAATTTCATAACCAAAGCCATCGAAATCCAAGTGAAGGAAAGCATAAAAGAATATTCTTGTAACTAAACCAAATATCATAAGTTCATAATCAAAGTCATCAAAATTCGGGTCGCTAAATTTGACGAACGAGTCACGAGCGCACCCTGTTCGGGGTCGTTCGTCCCAATTCGTGGGACGTAGGGAGGGGTTGGCGAATTAGGCAACTATGGTATGGACTGTCTGAAATGAAATAACAAAATTGGGGACATGCAACACAGAGTAATGCCATGTCTTTGAGAAGATCTTTGTGGGCACGTACATGGAGATACAGAGGGCGAGAGAGTATTTTGTCATCTGCCGTCAAGCCCTTCGGCTCCTTGGGATCCATCTTTACGGGACGATCGAGTTTGTGTCATCCATTGTCGAGAAAATTTGCTTCCCTGAAGCCCATCTCAGTCGTTCTTGGCCCCTTACTCTAAAATGAGTGCAAACAACTATACTAGTTGTATTTCAATTCCTCTGATCATTATAATGCCATTCAATAGAAGACTGATTTCGTTCTCAGTTCATACAAATAACCTTACAACACTTTTGTCTCTTTTCAACATCATGATAATGCTATACACTAGGGCCATAAGAAGTTTTAAGTGGTCTGGTATCTATCAGTAAGAGGTGCAACATGGCTCCAATTGTACTTATTCCGCAACAAACACAAACACACAAAGTCTGCATAGTTTGATAATCGAAAACAATTTTAGGACCCAAGGGTGCTATCATTTTTTTCCGACTTGCAGAACCTTATTACGATATTCTCCAAGGGCCCATATTGGATACGTATTCCTGTACGACGCATAATGGAGCATGATTTGTTCAATACCGAGTCCCGTAATTTCCTGGAACAAGAAATTATGAAGAATAAGATGTACTGCACTAGGAGAGACCACTTGATTGATTATGCATATTTACGCAGACAAAAGACCACAATTTTTGATAATTAGCACCAAGTTATACCTAACCTTGTTGAGGTTGACACATTATCACTCTTCTGAGATACTGCCATCGTGATTTGAAGTTTAGACTAGAGTTGCTTACGAATGTCGAGCCCTCGGCCATGAATTCCAAACTCTCATTTGTTCATCTATATTCTAGATATTACTAACTCTAGTCAATCTTATTTCTTTCTCTTGTAATTGTTATTTTACTATTTAATCCTAAAACTCAAAAGGACAAAAACTCATATTTTGTTAACTTAACTACAACATTAATGGATGTGATAAATGCATATTCCAACATAGTTAATAATGAATATGTAAAGTTTTGTCTGAAAATTTTCTTACTAATAAACGTTGTTGAAAAGTTCCTACAAAAATGGTTTTATGAGAGTTTAGGAGAAGCCATCAAATTGGGAACAAAGTTCCAGAGGACAGAGAAGATATAGAATATAACTTGATGAAAAACATATTTAGGAGGTAATCACTGTGCTAATTTTCTCAGAGTGTAAGAATAGGATACTTGCTTAAAAGTTGAATTTTATGCCTACAAGTCAATGAATGCATCTTACAGCTATAACACTATCATGATAAAGAACAAAAGCGACATCTCAATTTAAGTATTCTCAAGTAAAATAGGAGCTCTCCGCAACATCTCATACTAAGACTAGTAAAAAAAACTTAGAATGTAAACTTAATAGGTACTCTAAACCCGAATAATATATATTTATATAACATAAGAACTCATCAAATATACCATATATTTGTACAACAAACTATTGGTTTATTTGATAGGTGGATACTATCAGAAAGATGAACCATAAAACATAAATAATGCAAGCAAAAAAAAAAAAAAAGAAAGAAAAAAATACTAAGACCACAATTCTACTTTAACAAACTATAGCTTAATGACACACTAATACCTGATTTCTTACTAAATAATAATATATGGATAATGGCTTACTTGTTGAGGGAATTCTCCATCCTCCATTTGCAGATTAATCAATATTTTTGCTGCACGGTGCAAAGGCTTTGGATCTCTTTCAGCCTACAAGTATTTAATATTGTATGAATAAAAATTGTTTTAAGAAATATTAAGATAGATAAAATAGAAATGAGATGTTCTCAATTTTTAATTAGATAGTATCTCCTAAAAGAAAGAAATGTGATGAGTGCATTACCGTAATACCATTTTAAGAATAGCCTCAAGGTATAATAATAACATCTCCACAAGAAATTGATGCATATTTACTGAAAGAATATTGTACAAAATAAGATAAAATTGTTTAGATTCATTATCTCTTGAAGAAGAACCTGGAAAAGGATATAAGAGTTTTTTACATTCCAAAAACAAAAAAATTATATATATTAGGTATCTAAAAAGTCAATGTAGGAACTTCCTTTAAGGTAGACATGATATAGCTAGAGAATGTTATAAATGTTTACTTGCCTATATATAAGGTGATTGTTATATGCCTTGGCAATTAATCATAATTTTTTTTTGTTGCATATATCACTTCATGTTTATACATGGTTTATATTATTACAGCTTTTATTATTCATCATGATTTATTCATTTATATACTAGCATGGTAGATTCATTTATTATCCAAGTATTAGTTACAATAATGATTGTGTGATGATAGTCGAAGTGTTCGATAATGATTGTCGATAAATTACGAATTATATTCCTATCGTCTAGAACATCATCATCATAGAGTTCAATGATATTTATGATGCACTAGATAATATCAAATTATATTTGGGACATCGATGAGATTAAAACGAAATGAGATGCTTTGTGAAAAATGCTTGATGTGTTTAAGTTATTTTGATTTATTATCTATGATGATCTTGATTGTTTTAGTACACATCGACCTGTTACATGCGTAAAGAGTTTATGCATCAATGACCTATCGATTTGAGCTGTCTAAATTTTGAAATCCATTACATCTACCGTCAATGTTTACTAACATACATACCCCCTCTCCCCTCCCCAAGGGGAAGGTATATATATCTCATGGAGTTTGCTGGTACCTTGTATTGTACTGTATAGCCTCGTTATATCATATTACCAATTCTTCAATTCACCAGCCTTCCACACACTACTAGTCTCTATCCATCTAAACCTTCAGACTGTAAAGCCTAACATCATGGTACTATAGTCTTAATTTGTCGGATCATTTACATGGATGCAAGTCTCATATGTCTCCCTAGGTCATGGCTACCTATGGATCATCCTAGATCTTACCTCGAACATTTAATGAAGACCACTAATAATCTAAATACATACATTGTTTCAAGTCCCCTGCTACTTTGATACTCGTTCCTATTCATATGATAATATGAGGGTTACTTGCTATTCTTGAGCGATGTCTCTCTTCCTGTTATTGGCTAAATTATTTTTGCTCTCAAGATATAAGGGAGATTGTTAAGGTAATCATACCAAACGAAGAAGCCCTTCTATTTACAACCAAGCAACAAAAAGTTGAAGGAGAATAAATGCAACATAAAGTTTGAAGGAGAATAATAAGAAGGATATGAATGTTGTACATCATTCAACAAGCACTATATGGCATATTTTCTAAGAATCCTGATGCTTTCATGGGCAAGAAAGTAAGAGATACAATATGAAACAAGGTATAATATAACACCATTAATTGGGTATGTTCGATATTTGATTCTTTAGAAAAGGCTCATAAAAACTACTATCTGTCTGTCCTTCACATAACACTTAGGCAGATAATCATCGTAGGAAATAAATATTCATGGAAGGAAGTATATTAGGATTTCTTGAAAAAGAAAATCAAGAATGATGATTTGTGACAAGGAGAGACTATACCGATGATCCAGATCATTACATGAATGAAAATAGTGGTCTATTGTAGAATGATATCATTAGTTGAAGAATTCGTTTGCAAAGTACTGAATCTATCATTATCTTAGTGAAAAATATAAAATATGCATGGTGTCTGACATTGTGAGCTAGTTCATGTACGTGTTCGCAGGATAAAACCTTGAAGAAACATATAAAACTGTAACATAAAGTGTAATCTTGACAAACTTAAAAGTATTCAGTAAAAATTCCCAACTTGGAATCAATGTATTTTCTAATGCATGATTAAAATATGTTTTATATATGGTAAGAACTGTAGCACAAAATTATTTGAATTAAGGTAATAGTATCAATGGGTTCTCAAAGGTTCATTGCTCTACATTTTACTGCATGAGTAAGGTCTCGAGCTAATCTTAACTTGACAGTTAAACATGATAGGATGAAACAACTCGAAGTAGATTTGTTATTTACTCAGGAGAGATTAGCTACAAGAATGATTATTTTGGGTATATCGAATATATACCTGTCCAGCATAAATTAGTGCTAACATGGCCCATGCTGTCTGTACTGCATTAGACCGATTGTCCTGAAGATTTGTATATACCTGTTTCAACGGGTCAAGAAATCGGCTATTAGTATCACAGTGAAGTCAAAAGTAAATTGAAAGAATGCTACAGATTTAACAATATGTTGGTTTGGAGTTTCCCTTCTAAAGTAGTCTCAGTTCTTAATCCAAATGTGAGAATTACAAGTATACTGCATCATTATGGCTGGCTATCGTCAAGTTATGTCTATACAAGTAGGATTCCCAAACAGTCAAGTAACTTATAACTTAAGTTCTACCTAATCAAATAAAAAGTGAACCACAAAAGATGTTAGGAGACTACCAGACCATCCGGTTTCATCCAAGGTCTAGACAGTGTTGCAATGGCACAAGAAACCATTCAGGATTGCAACAAAAGGACAGTTGATCGATTTATGTTGAAATTATACTTTGAAAAGGCCTAAGACAGTGGATTGGGATTTTGTGATGTATAATCAAGAAAGTAGAGGATTCGAGGCCAAATGGATGTAGAGGACTAGACAATGGCTTCGGCCAGGAAAATCCAAAATCCTTGTAAATGGACATGAGGGAAATTCCTTGTGTTAGGAGATCGATTACGGAAACATGACCATTATAAATTATCATGTTCATATTGGTTGTAGATGGGTTTAGCAACTAGATATACAAAGGAAGACAAGTCGGGCTCATCTCTGGGCTAGGGTACAAAGAATCAAATGTATGTTGCATTATGCAGATGATACCCTCATATTTATGTTGGGAATCCAGCTTATAGGAGGGGGACAGAAAATCTGGTGCGGCTGCGTATCGATGGAGGATCATTCACAGTTTCGACTGGGTTGTTTGGAGCCAAAACCAGGGAACCGGGATTTCAGTACTGTGCAACCGGAATTCTTGATTTTCTAGCATGCGCAGTGAACACAAACTGGAATTCTGGTTCTGAATAACCAGAATTCTGGGTCTGGGCAGTTTTTGGATAGTTCAGGATTTTTGTTGAAGTTTTGCGATGGTCCAAATATATTTGCCTGACTTAGGGGTTAAGTCAGGGTTGTCAAGATTTTTCTTTTAGTTGCCTATAAAGAGAAGGCTAAGAGAGCATTCTCAAGAGATTCCACCACTACTACGAGAGATTTGTGTTATCGTAGGTTCTTGCACTTCAAGATAGAAGAAGGATTTAATCACGGAGTCGTCTGTTCCATCAGGTTGAGATCGTCACTATCGTCATCGGTGGGCAACCATTGCTAGGTTGTCGTTCATGTTTTCTTTGTGGGATCGGTGGCCGAAATTCTCTACTCAGATTGTAAATATGTTGAGTTTGGGGGTTAGAAAACACCTATTTAAAGCACTCAACTCCCTAAAAGATCTGGACCGTTGATCACGATCCAACGGTGTTAATAAAAAAATAAATCCAATTTTACCTTCATTCCCGACATCGATATATCGGTGGTATACAGGCGACGGTATACCGGCGATATACAGAAAAATGGACACTTTGTCCAAGAACCTTTCTTGGATAAAACAATGTATCACCGGTGTAATTAACGGCGGTATACTACTGGTACTAATACAGCTTTTTCCAAATGTCTGGCATGCATTCAAATCAACCCTCCTTCGTCGTCTTCAACTCCCTGAGCTTCTCCGACACACCGATGTGTAGTTTCTACATAGGTTGGGAACCCCACCCAATACCAACAAACGATCCTAAGAATATCAAACATGTACTCCGTACATTGCATGATTGTTAAATATCATATGGATTTATTTCGTACAAAAATTGAGGATATGATGATTCCCCTGATAGTTTAAATCTCTCTGGGATGGCTAAAAGATCAAAATAGTACTAATTGACCGATACTGAAATTTCGATTCGTATTTTCCCAAAAGAAGCTATTGCAGGGAAACTGGAATTGCGATTTCAAACAAGAATTTTGATATGGACGGCAGGGTCATATTTTTTTGAACATTTTTGATGGTCCAGATTGCTTAAGGGGATTATTAGGAGAAGCTTAGATTATGTTTTTCCCGAAGAAAAAACAACAGCAGGAACAACAACTTAAGAGTACGACTTTGAAAAGGAGAGAGATTGAAGTCTAACGAGATAATCTAAGGAGATTCCGGAGAAATCGTTTCGGAGTTTGTGTAGTCGAGTTTGGCAAATCAAAGGCTCTACGTGATCTCATTTCTGGTAATTTATATTAGTTATGTACTTCTTATTCTATTGTTGAGTAGTTGTGGAGATTCTTGTTTGAATCCATGGAAGAAGTTTAGTACATATATCCATTAGTGGAGGCTTTACAAGGTTGGATTGAAGTCTAACGAGATAATCTAAGGAGATTCCGGAGAAATCGTTTCGGAGTTTGTGTAGTCGAGTTTGGCAAATCAAAGGCTCTACGTGATCTCATTTCTGGTAATTTATATTAGTTATGTACTTCTTATTCTATTGTTGAGTAGTTGTGGAGATTCTTGTTTGAATCCATGGAAGAAGTTTAGTACATATATCCATTAGTGGAGGCTTTACAAGGTTGGATTGTTGGATTGTATCTCGTTTCCGATTAAGCGCTCAAAAGGAGGGAGACAATAGAGTTGGTAATTTAGTCCCACATCGGATATGAGGTGGGATCATGAGGTGTAGATAATTGGGATTGATTCAGGCCTTACATGGAAATTTCCTTTTAAGGCATATGGGCCCAATCTAATATGATTTCCATGTAAACTATTGTGTTTGAGATTATGGAGTGTGGTTGCATGGTTGTCTTGCAGGTCTTTTAGTTCTTCTCTCCTCATGGAATATTTCTTAGTCGGGAACGAATACCAATTCCGCTTCGTTCCACACTGTCCCAATAGATTTGATATGTTCAAGTATTTGACTTGGAAATACTTAAATAGACATGTACTTAATATCCACCATCAAATATTCCTTAATCTGAAGAACAAAATGCCGAATAGTAGAAGTAATTAAATATGTGAAGTTCTTCCTGGGCGTTCCTGGCAAAACAATCTACAAAATTAGCAAAATATTCTGGATGTTTCGAACATAGAAAGTTCTCTATGTATTCTAATGAAATGGGACAAATTTTGTGATTTTTGAATGACTAAATGTAGATGGAAGTAAAAGCAGTAAGGCTAGTAAAAGCAATAAGATTCAAACTTTCATAGCAATAATAAAATTTAAAGGTGAGCTATCTGTTTAATGATTTACCTTATTTTCACTTGAAACAAAGCTCTCTCCCCAACCACCAGAGTCCAATTGTTTTGACAGAAGAAATTCACAAGCTTTTCTAATGCATGAGCTATTGTGATAGTCCTTCCCACTACTGACCAATGCTCTTACTGCATAGCATGTGCCATAGGTGAAACAAATACCCCAAATGCCATACCTGTTTCAAATTATTATTAATACAACTGTATAGATATCTCATGCTAAAATGGATTACTAGCTAATAGGAACAAGTTTGATAGAAAACTGGTAGATAATTATATCAACTATTTACACAAATTTCCACAGAAAATTGGAGAAGAGAATCACGAACCATGAACCGTCAGGATTTTGCATATTTTCAACGACACGAACAGCATCTTTGATGCAATTACTGATCTCCTTGTTGCGATGTCCAGGATATAATTTTGTAAACTCTACAAGTGCTTTGATCACTGATGAGGTACACTCTACAGATCTGTGTTCAAGTATACGACATCGGGATTGTTTAATAAAAGAATAATAGCTAAATGTTGAAAAAGTATAAGAAACAAAGAAGAAGGAAAATCTTACACTCTCTCAATAATGATATTTCCAAATGTTTCACAAGGATTGAACAGCTGAAAGTATTTGATAATACAGCAAAATATATTAATAACTTGACAAATACTCATGAAGAAGAAAATCTTCATTCAACAGAAATAAAATAAATCTAACAAGGTAGTGTACATAGAAGACCTTATTCCCTTAATTTAGCATCATATAATATTATCTTATGAATAGATATGTTTATATTTCACATGCACAAAGAGGAGTCAGTATTATGAAAATAATATGTTGACGAAACGAATTAAATATATGAACAAGTAAAAGATAATCTTAATGAAACTATGGAAAAAGCTCGAGTTAGGAGAACCAACCTTTAACCAGTCATATGCTCTGATCAACTCAAATGATCCGAAACAACCATCTTTATTCTGTATCAAAACTAGATGTTAATAAGTAGGAAAATATTATCCTTCAATATTGCAAATGCACTACAATAAAGTAAGTATTTACATAACATAGATACTTCATAAAAGTAAACCAGAATTTTCAAGAGTGAGACATCATTTGGATAACTAAAGGCGGGACTGGTTGATGCCAAAACTATAATGACTTGTGTATGATCTCTTTCTACTCAGCTTATCTGTGCATGTGAAACAAGATATGATCCAAAATAATCTACAGAAGAGGGTGAGAGGACGCCTATGTACCTGGTCATCAATGGATATATCGACAGGGCATGTGACTGCGTGTGACCTTGCATGTTTGATGCCTTGAGACTTATGGTACAAATATGTTGGGAATCCAGTCTCGGTTCAAGGTGGGATAGTCTGGAGAGTCATGAAACGTCAACGGAAGTTGCGGCAAAGACGGCGGATCAATTGCAACCGAACCAAGGCTCGTATTAGAGCGGAAACAGTTTCACAGGTGTACCAGCGGTATATCAAAATTTTTGCAGAATTTCCAGAACCTATTTTGGTTCCACACAATATACCGCCACTATAGAGTCGCAAGCTATTTTTGTGTAGTGTGGATTTTATCAAAAATTTTGGACCGTTAGATCTAATCGACGTTCATGATTTCATGTTGGCTGACTTAGAGACTAAGTTATGGTATCTTACCCTATAAATAGAGGCTAAGGGGGTTGTTTATCTAAAAGAGCTCATTGAGGACATTCAAGGAGAGAGTCCACCAAATCTACGAGAAGATCCATGATCGCTCGTAGGGCTCGCACTTCAAGATAGTTGAAGAGATGAGATATGATCGGGGAGAGTCGTCTGGTTCGTCCAGGATATCGTTACCAGCGTCTATTCGGTGGACAATCTCCTCTAGGTAAGATTATAGTGGGATTGGGGTTTGAGCGATTTATTGTAATCTTTCTCTCTTTCTACATGAGTTTTATGAGAGTTGAATCTTGGGATCAAGGCTTATTTGCAACTAAATATCGTGAACATCATATTTTTGTGAACTATATACCCTTTCACTTCTTTACAGACAAATCTCATTTAGCCCTTGCAAGAAATAGTCAGAGTTGCCAATCGATGAATCCATAGAAGCAACAATAGAGGACAACACTCAGTAAGGATTGACAAAGTTTGCCAAGCAATTATCATAAATATAGTTTATGAATCGATATTGAAGACTTGAATGAGAAGAGGAAAATATCAAAAATACAACCGATGCGGATTAGTACCATCAATAACATATATAATTTAACCAAAGGAAAAACAGAATATAAGCGAGCAGTCGAAGACAAAAGTCGACACAAATAGAGGTTGTAGAAGGAAATAATAGTAGTAAAGCAGTAAAGACATTTTTGACCATCAATTTTAGTAGTCAGTAAAAGAAGGTCAATACTAAAGACACTAGATTTTATATTTTAATGGGTATCACATATTATATGAGGTAACACACTTTAAGTTGGGAAATTGTTACGAGACAACACACCAATTGTGAGAGGAAAACACAAACATAATACTTCTCTAACACAAACACAATTCTTTTCTTTCTTCTCTTCCTTTAACTACTTTGTTCTTCCCTCTTCTTCTTCGTCTTCCTCCTGTAACCCTAATCAAAGATGGCACACACCAAGCCTCCTTCACAAGCAAAGTAAATCTCCATCATGAAAGTAGGTTTTGTAGGTTCTAGGCTTTTCAAACGTAGAGGGAGTGAAGTTTAGAGATGTAGAGGAGAGAAGAATAGGAGAAGAGAGAATAAGAGAAAGGAGATTGTCCCTAGGTTGCATCTCATGTCTATTTATATTGATATGTAATACACCCATAATTATTATTATACCCTCATAAGATAAATAACGAAATAAAATAACTCTAATACCCTCCTTCAAACTGGAGCATATAGATCAGACATGCCCAGATTGATACATAAATCAAAAAATGGACCATGAGCAAGTAGTTTGGTGAGGATATCACCTAATTGGTCCTCCGACCGAACATAAGGAGTGACAATCTGTTTCTTCAGCAACAAATCAATAACAAAATGACAATCCACCTCGATATCTTCGTGCGCTCATGAAACACCGGATTACTTGCGATAAACATTGCCGACTGATTCTCTATCGGAATATGAATCATAATTCTCATTTCATGAAAAAGAGACTGCATCCACATAATCTCAGAAGCTGTATGAGCTATCGCACGGTACTCGACTATCGCACGGTATTCGACCTCTGCACTAGAACGAGCCATAACATTCTGCTTCTTTCTATGCTACATGACAAGATTGCCACCCACAAACGTACAATAGCCTGAAGTAGACCGCCTATCACTGCGACTGCCTGCCCAATCACCATCACTGAACCCTTACTGTAAGCAACTTGGAAGGTTTGTACAACAAACCTTTTCCAGGTACACAATTCAAGTATCGAAGAATGCGAGAGATAGCCTCCCAATATGGTTGCAGAAGGGCATGCATAAACTGAGCAACTGCATATGTGATGTCTGGTCGAGTAACAGTAAGATATATAAGTTTGTCAACCAAACGTCTATAATATCTAACATCCTCAAATAACTCACCCCTGTCAGCATCAAGCTTGTCATGATAATCCATAGGGGTCTCAACTTGTCGACACTCTAACATCCCAATCTCGGAGAGTAAGTCTAGAACATACTTGCGTTATGACAGATACACACCCTTCTTAGATCGAGCAACCTCGATTCCAAGAAAATATCGTAGAAGATCCAAATTCTTAGTATGAAACTGGCGACTAAGGTAGACCTTCAAGTCCACAATCCCAGTATGATAACTCCCAGATATAATGATATCATCAACATAAACAATCAACATAATAATACTGCTGAAAAAGAATGGCAAAATACTGAATGATCTGATGTGGTGCGCCGAAAGCCATACTGAATAAGAACTGAACTGAATTTGTCAAACCAAGCACGAGGTGAATGATTCAGTCCATATAATGCTTTCTCCAATCGACATACGAGTTTTTTATTTCCTGCTACAATATATACCGGTGGTTGATCCATATATACCTACTCCTGTAAGTCACCATGCAATAAAGCATTCTTTATGTGCGGCTGATATATAGGCTATTGGCGATTAACCACCACAAAAATAAGAATCTGAACTGAATTTAGCCGAGTCACTGTAGAGAATCTCTCCATATAATCCACACCATATATCTGAGTATACCCTTTGGCAACCAACCGTGCCTTGAGGCGCTCAACTGAACCATCGAAATTATACTTAACAGTATACACACATCTACAACCCACTGTCTGCTTTCCAACATGAAGTGATGTAATTAAGATCCCAAGTCTGATTTTGATGTAAAACATACATCTCCTCTTCCATTGCATTTTTTCAACAAGAAGATGATATAGCCTGCTTGGAAGTTTTGGGAATGGAAATAGAATACAATGAAACAACAAATGTATGAAAAGAAGATGAAGCACAGTGTAAAGAAACATAACTAGAAATGTGATGCTTATTCTTTGTGGTACAAAGGTGTTTTTTTTAGAGCAATGAGAATATCATCTGGATTTGTGGGAATGGGAGTAGAAACCTCAGACACGGAAGGTGATTGGTTGAGAGCTGAATTCTGCAGAACCACTTGCCTGTTCTTGGATCTATGATAAACCTGTAAAGGGGGAATGGAGACAGAAATTGATTCAGGAATGACCGAAAGTAGTATAAAAGATATCAAATCTGATATAAAAGGAATGCAACGGTCTCCTGAAGGAAAAAAAATGGGTAGACTCAAAAAAAGTAACATCTGCACTGACATAATACTTGCGTGACTGTGGACTGTAACAACGATAACTTTTTTGAGTATGAAGATAACCAAGAAAGATACTTCAGAGATCTAGAAGCCAACTTATCTCGATTAGGTTCCAAGTTATGAACAAAGACGACACATCAAAACACTCAAGGAGGTAAGAAAAAATATGCGACATCTGTATATAGCATAGAAAATGGAACTTTGTTATTTAATACAGATGATGACATGTGATTAATTAGATAACATACAGTAAGAACGATATCTGTCCAATACTGTTTAGGGACATGCATATTTAACATGAGAGTTTGAGCCACATTTAAAATGTGTCGATGTTTGCGTTCGGCTATACCATTTTGTTGGCGTGGACACAACTGGTTTGATGAATCATACCACGATCAACACAGAAACTGTTCACAGAAGATTGACTATACTCCAAAGCATTATCAGAACGCAGAATTTTGATACGTTTATCAAACTGAGCATATAATTCATTATAAAAGGCACATAACACATTTGGAAACTCAGATCTTTATTTTATTAAATAACACCAAGTTATTCTGGAATAATCATCAATAAAAATAACAAAATACTGATTTTTTTTGGACTTTTGACTCTAGACGGACTCCAAATATCAGAATGAACAAGATCAAAAGACTCTAACTGACGACTCTCACTACGAAGAGGAAAGGAACTACTGTGATGCTTGTCTAACTGACAAGTGTCACATTCAAGACTAAAAATATGACTTAAACTAGGAACAACTTGACGCAACTTAGCCAAAGACGGATGTCCCAAACTATAATATCACTGCATCGGAGAAGTTGAAACAGAAGTGAAAGCCTTTCCAGGTAGATCCAAGTAATACAGTCTATCTTTTTTATGCCCCGAACCAATCATCTTTTTAGTTCCGATGTCCTGAAAAACACACAAATTAAAAGAAAATGTCACAGAACATTGAAGAGATTTGGTAAATTGGCTCATAGATAACAAATTAAATAAAAAATTAGGCACATATAATGAATCAAATAATCACAGTGATTGAGTAGGGTGAATGACACATTTCCCAACCACAGGATGAGTAGATCCATCAGCCAAGATAATATTATGTTTAATGGGACTACGATTATGAAAGAGAGGTTATACCAGACATGGGAGAACTTGCTCCTGAGTCGATGACCCAAGAGGTGGATGGTAACTGGATTGCCACTAAAGCAGGATTACCTATATGTATCATGGTTGCTGTAGGTTGGAAGGTAGTACTAGCAAGCGCTTTCAACTTCTGGAGGATCTGTTCAAATGGAGATAAGGTATCAGACGTTGAAGTCTGACTAAAACCAGAAGTATCATCTCTGGGAGCAGAAGTGGTAACCTGGGACTACATATTTTTATCATGCACTTGATGTGCATATTCTGGTTTGCCCCAATTATCCCAATAATAGTCTTTGATATGACCGAGCATTCTACAATAGTTACACTTTCGTGGTTGACCACGACCACCACCGCGGCCACCACCACGACCATTGTCTCTACCACCACGACCTCCTCCTCGACCAAAACTACGACTACCATCTCTACTGCCACATCCACCACCACGTACACCACCACGACCAGCAGCACTAGAAACTAGGACAGAAGAGTCAGTACTCGGCACCACAGAACTCTATCATAGAAAGGAACGATTGAGACGGAAGAAAGTATCTGTCACCATAGGTAACTGCTCTCCAGTAAGGATCTGAGCTTTATAAGGTTCGAACGCAGGATCCAAGCCGGTTTGGATAAGTAAAACATAAAAATCTTCCCTATGTCGTTGAGCTTCCTTCAAATAAGTAGTAACAGGATGATATTGTAGCAGTTCCTCCTACAAACTCTTCTTTGAAGCCAGATTTTCTTTCACAGGCATCTTATTTTACTTTGTGTTCAACAATAAATCGTACAACTCATAGATACGGGCAATGTTCCGCTTCTGCAAATTTGATTCTTCTAGAGATGCCCAAATCTATTTGCTGGATTCACACCACTGAACATTAGCAGCGATGTGCGGCTCCATACTATGCCACAACCACGACATAATGAATGCATCTACACTCATTCAATCTTCATACTCAGCGGACGTTTCAGGCCGGGGTTCTTCCATCAAAAACATCAACTTCTTCTTCGTCCTCTACACCACTTTGATAGACTTGGATCAGGAAAGGTAGTTCGCACCATTGAGTTTTATCGTTGTAATCGATTTTTCCAATTTATTATTATGTATAACAGTAAAAGGAGAACCACCTCCTCTACCACCACCACTAGCACTATTAACCTCGCCAGAAGATTTGGTCCCTACTATACTTGCAGATGCAACAGAAAGACGAGATCTCTGAAACCCTAGATCTCACAATAAACCACAACCGATGACGAACAACCAACAGAGATCTGTAAAAAGCTTAGATCTCATAAACAAACCATGAACGACCACGAATAACAAACGGTGAATCATAAAAAGTAGAAGAAAAACATCCGAAAAATTTTGGAGATGAAGAGGAGAGAAGGAGAAAAGTAGGTGAAGAGAGAATATGAGAAAGAAGATTGCAAGGACATAAAACCCTAGGTTGCATCTCATGTCTATTTATATTGATATATAATACACCCACATTTACTATTATACCCTCATAAGATAAATAACAAAATAAAATAACTCTAACAGAGGGCAATGCACCAATTGTGAGGGTTCGTTCTTTTTAATTATTAGATTTCATTTTAAGTATGTATAATCCAAATTGGGACTAATATTTTTGAAGTTTCAAAACCCATTATTAGGGTTTCGAAGCTCTAAAAATCGGGTTAGTCACGTTAGTCGCGTTTGGGACGATGCAGGACTGTCAAAATTTGGTATTACTAACAATATGAAGTATTGAGTCTTAAGACAGAGTGTTCTCCATCTTAGGACTGCTAAATTTATTATTAGGACTGATTTTTTTTTTTTTTACAGTGCTAAGACATAGATTTCTCTATATGAGGACTGCCAAAATTTTGACAATCATAATTATAGCAGTCGTAAGAAACATTATTGTTGTTTGCAAATCATTTACGAAAATTTTGGCTAAGTGTTCCACTTGGCCATTGTGATTCCATCCATGTAGAAATCATTTGCCATGGCATCTTTTCTGTTTGCAAATCTTCCCATAGTACTTAAATTTGTCTAGTTTGGATTTCTGTCATAGCAACGAGAATCTGTGTCTTCAGAAATCAGAGTCTCATCATCTAGTTTATATGGCTTCATACAATACACACACTTTTGAGTACCATGAGAATACACACACTTACAATATATATATATATATATATATATATATATATATATATATATATATATATATATATATATATATATATATATATATATATATATATATCTCGCTGTTTGTTTACTTGAGGAACTATATTGATCTCTTCATCCTGAACAGTGAATGACATATGAGAATACACACACTAGTTCTTTTAAGAAGAGAAAAATAACTTGACGGCCACAAGAGTCTCTCTAAAAAAACATAAAAATATTCTATGTTCTAATCTTTTCGTGGCTTTCAGTGGCTTTAAATCTAGCTTCTAATCTTGTCGTGGCTAAATCTATAGATTAGATCCATCAATTTGTTTTGTAGCCCAAAACTAAAGGTTCAAAAATAATTTTTTGGTTTACATAGACTATAAATTTTCTTTTTACATACACTATAAAAAAAAATTGGTGCTCTCCAAAAATTTGGGCCTGAGGCAAATGCCTCATCGGACTCATATTAAGTTCGGGCATGCTTAGAATATAGGTTAGAGTTTCATATAGGAACATTAATATATGTTGTAGTATATAGCTCATGTTCAACTATGAAATGATACGAGTGTGTCGTCAGATTATCGGAGAAGCCTGAAGGATATGAAGCAAGTGTATCAATTGCTGGGAACAACAAAGGCTATCCGGGAGACATATCAGCGATGTACTATCGGTATACTAGAAAGTCTAGAATTCTAACAGACTTTTGGTACTTTTGTGTGCTCATCAAGATTATCGGTGGCATGCCGACAATATACCGCTAGCATGTCATTGGATTGAGTTTGGATGTGTAAAAGGAATAGTTCAGGTCTAAATTGTTTTTCTTCGATGGTCCTCCTGACTTTGGGAATGGTTGGGGATCCTTTTTAACGATCTCCTCCAGCCATAGGGCTATTTGGTGGAATCTTGATGCATAATGAGGCTATTAAGAATGAGTTTTAGTGTCCATTAAGGGAATCTAGAGAGGTTGAAGAAAGATTGTTGGAGAGGGTTTTGCATTACAGTATTTGCATGTATAATCATTGTAAGGATTTCTCTCTTGTTGATGTAATAAAGTTAGTTCTCCCCTTGTAATGTGGAGAAGGTCGAGCTTAACAGAATTACATTAAATTTTATGGTATGCTTATTGTGTTCTTGGATGCTATTTATTTGATTATTTGTACCTTCTTTTCTTTATCATCATCATTAAGGTTATTGTCGCTGTTTGCTTTCGCATGCGCTCACGAACATCATCAATTGGTATCAAAGCTAAATGAACCATTAGGATTTCAAAGTCATGGATCTAGATCATTGGTAGGTGACGACATTAGTCTGCTCCCAATCTAACTAGATCAGGATTCTGTAAATCATTGTTTGATGGTTCGAAGGGGATTTTCTCTTTCAAAATTTCAGAGTAGCGAGTAATAAGGTTAATAGCACCAAGTACGAAGTGGAAAAATTCAACGAAAAAGAAATTTTTTATTTTTTTTGCAGATAAGGGTCAAGATAATCCTTGTGAAAGAAGTGTTTTTTAAGGCCGTTGCAGGTAAGAAAAAAAGATTGTATATATGAATGAGGATTCATGTGATTGTTTGCCATCAGTGTAAGTTTGGAAAACTTTTGTTCAACAACAAACAAAAAAGTACAAAGAAATTCTAGACAGAAAATCTAAGTACAATATTTTTGATCTGGAGAATGTGACGATGGAGGTCGAGTACTGCAGCGACTCCTTTACTCCTTTGACGGTCCGACGAGGGAATGATGATGCTCTCTTCTTTTTTCTCTCTCTTGAGCTTGTGTGCACGTACATAGCTCACCTTGGGGGTATGGTCTCTGAAAAGCACTGATGTGACTTTTCATCTTTTACTGCAGCGACTCATTTACTCCTTTGACGGTCCGACGAGGGAAGTTATTAATGCACTGATGTGAGTTTTCACCTTTTTATGAGCCATCGCCCCTCTCACGATTCTCGAAGCGCTCTTGGTGATGATTGGTGTGTCAAAACTTCTTATATGCATTGAATGTCGTGTCAGGGGATCTCATACAGCCCCTTACTACATGGATGTTCAAGGCTGCATGGATTCTTCTTATGCGGCTTCCAACTCCTTGGTTGTTCGGGCCGCATGGGCTCTACGTGGCCCCTCTGCGGCATGCTTTCACTTTGTGGGGGCATGAGCTATATGCGGCCTACATGATTTTTATGCTTCTACAAGATCTTCTTCAAAGTTTCTAAACTTTGTAAGTTTTTTAAGTTCAAAATACTTTGAACAGAAGCATGGAGGAGATAACAACAGGAACTGCACGGCGCATCTGTGAAGTGTCCTTCCGCTTGGCGTATGAGGATACTTGAGGGAGTAGTGGCGCATGGAACTGCTAGTGCATGCGAACACTAGTTACTTAGTGGCACATGACACTGCTGGCGCATGGGAACACTAGTTACTTAGTGGCACATGGCACTGTTGGCACATGGGAACACTAGTTATGAAACGGTCGGCACATGGCACTGGATCATTATGGCGTATGGGCTTGATCATTGCGGCGTATGGACTTTGATTACTGTTAGCGCATGGTAGGGATTTTCAATTCTTCTACAGGGATAACATGTATTAAAGGGCATAAAACACGATATAGTTTTGTCTGGCGGATGATGTAGTGTACAATATTATGTCAGAGACTTCTGCAACAGGTTTATGGTTGAAGCTAAAGCTTGTATATGACAAAGTTGTTGTCTAAAAAATTGTATCTCAAGAAGCCACTATATAATTTATGCATAAAGGGACCCAAATTCTTAACCATCTAAACAACTTCAATAAGATTGTTAGTAACCTTTGTAGTCCCGAAGTAAAATTAGAGGAGGACAAGGAACTTTTACTCAATTCTTACTTTCGGGGTCTTATGACCTTTTGATGATAATGATCCGTTATGGAAGGAGACTCCCAAGATGGAAGATTCCTAAGACAATCAAAGAGTAATCAAGGTTGATCGCTAATGAAACAGGAAGGTTGGAGAATAAGGATAAAAGCAAGAGTGGCCGAGGAATGTCTAAATCATCTAGGAAGAGAGCGATTCTTATTTCTTTTGTAAATAGTTGGGGCACATGAACAAAACTATCTAAAGTATAAGAAGTGGTTAGAGAAGAAAGATAAATGTGCTAGTTCAAGAGGTCAAGGTCAAGTATGCGTTGCACAGGAAGCCGAGGACTTCCTGTGTGATGTATGCGTTCCGTTTCTTTTTCAGCAGTTCACTTATACATAGTTGTTCTTGTATGCATATTTTACTTGTTCCTTAGTTATATTTGTTCCTTTCTTATCTTTTAGTCGTGCATGTTTTATAATATACTTTTGGCATATTTTTATTGTATATTGTTACGTTCCTCTGAGGACCTGGATTCGAATTTTCTCTAGATGATCTCTCCAGGTTGAGTATAGCAGCACAGAGCAGGTCATGGCATAGTTTCACCTTTTGGTGGTTGATGTAGAGATTGATCCGTTGTAGGCTTAACATAGACATAGTTTTATTCTCTTGCCATTATTTTTTGTCTACTATTAGTGAATTTGTCTCTACCGGAAGCCTTTAGATTATTGATAACGTATCTTATATTCTTGATGAACTGGAACTATTTGTACATATATTTATCATATTCATCATAATCTCACATGCTTATATTTTGGACTATATTGACTCGTTCTGCTGTTATAGCCGAGTTTTGCAAGCTTAGTCTTTCCTCGAGCTTGTTCAAACAAGTGTATTATTTGGCAGCTTACTCTAATGTATATTCTTCATTCTTGATGATTATTCTTACGTGGATTGAGATATAGACTGCTTCACTAGCCTTATTAAACCTGATACCCTATTATAGACATTGTATACATATTCAACTTGCCATATTAGAAATAATGCCTATTATAGACAACGTATACTATTCGAGTCGGTCTGGAGTCTACTTGATACGTAGCTGGCATGTTACGTACTCCTAGTCCTACGTATTTTGGGACTGGGTTGTGACACTTGTTGTTCATATCATAAATGTCCGAACATAGAGTGGTTTAGCGCACCTATAAAGAGTTAAGTGATAGTGTTGTTCTTAATAAAAAAAAATGTCTTGCAAGACCATTGGCATATGAAACATCAAGCTTTATATGTTGGATGTTGTGGTATGAATACTTGTCAATTAGGGACACATTCCGGGTCTAAAGAACCATATCTATTTTGGCGTATTGGACGCAATTGGATGCAAGTTTGTTGGTCAAGCTAATTTGGTAAAGATAGTGAAGGATAACTTGGTAGTCATGAAGTGGCATAAATTACCGTTGAATTTGTATCAATTGGATGGAAGCATAGTCACTGATGGTTCGTTTGTTAGTACAGTGAAAGGGGTGGAGGATATCGCAAGGCTATGGCATATGCGTAAGGCTATAAAAGTGAGTGTTTTTCATAAGTTGCATAAAAGAGAGTTGTTAAAGGGCGTAAAGAAGTACGAGCTATATTTATGCAAGTATTGCACAATGGACAAATAACATAAAGTTAGCATAAAGCAGCCGATGCACAAGACGAAAGGAGTCTCAATTATATTCATTTGGACATATAGGAGCTATCACTGATTTGATGAAAGGGAGGTGTTAAATACTACCTCTCCTTCATAGATGTCTTCTCAGGGAAAATATATGTTTAATTTTTTAAACACAAGTCATAGGTATTTGCTAGATGTTTAGAGTGGAAAACGTTCATGGAGAAGAAAAAGGGTCGCATGGTGAATTATTTGAGGACAAATAATATAGATGAGTATATCTTGAGGATTACTACAGAGATCAGGGTAGAAAGAGGCAATAAATAGTTCTAGTATGTCCAAAAGAGAATAAGGTATCCGAGTGGATGAACAAGACACTACTAAAGAGAGCTAGGAATATCTTGTTGCAATCATGTCTTGTAGAGGACTTTTGGGCAGAGAGTGAATCATGCATGTTATTTGTTCAACAGACCACCATTTCAACAATTGGTCTTCAGTTTCCTAAAGAAGTATGGAGAGCAGAGCCAATCAATTATGATTATTTGTATGCATTTGGGTGCCCTACCTATTCAGCTGTGAGTCCGAAGAATAGGACCAAAATGGAGTCAAAGTTAAATAATACATTTTATGGGATTCAAACATGGAGTCAAAGATAATAAGTTCTGTGATCCATAAAACAAAAGGTGTGCACCAACCGTGATGTGATCTTCGATGAGATTTCTACGTTAAAGAAAAGTCTACAAAGGAAAATAACACATTAAGCGACTATGACTTGATGGAGGTGGAGGTTCTTGGCACTCATAAGGATAATGACTTTAAAGCACCATTACAACTTTTAGGTGCGGAGGAGGATGAACAATTTACAAAAATGGATGAAAAGTACCAACCCTATGAGGATGTGCAGACAACACTACCAAAATATGTCCAATTAACGACGTTTTTAGCAACGTTTAGTTATGACGTCGCTATATTTTATGAATTTAGCGACGTCATTTTATAACGTCACAGGAAGTCCCTGTTAGCGACTGTCTGTGATGTTCCGCGACTGCAAATAATATTATAGAATAAGATATCGCCAACTGTCGCCAGACGTCGCTATTATTTTTATTATAGCGACGTGTAGCGACTTTAGTTTTCATACGCCGCTAAATATTATAAAATCTACGATGTTTAGCGACGTTACTTTATGGCGTCGCTAACATTTTCATACAAGTTAATAACGTTCATTTTTTTCCATCTCTCCAAAAATTTTCCAAAAATTCTGAGCTCCCGCGCACGCGACCTCTCCCCGCGACACCCTTCGGCTCCACAGTTCCGGCGCTCACCGTGTTCCCCCTCCGACCCCGGACTCCACCGAGCTCCTCCTCCTCCACCGAACTCCTCCTCCTCCATCACCAAGTCCACCTCCTCCTCTCCGGACTCCTCCTCCTCCTCCACCGAGCTCCTCATCCTCCTCTCCGGACACCCCCTCCTCGGTCACCCCCCCCTCTTCGCCCACCCCTCCTTAGGTAAATCCTAACCCTAACTCAGACACACACACATGCAGACACTAACCCTAACACCAAATCGGACACAAATATGCGCTTACCCACTAAAATACGTGGACCCACACACACGCGGACACACACGTGAACACACACACATGCGGACACTAACCCTAATACGGACACGGACACAGTAACACACGCGGACACACTAAAACACACACACTAACACACGCAGACACTAACCCTAATACGGACACGGACACACTAACACGCGGACACACACACACGTGGACACATGTGGACACACATACACGCGGACACACACATACGCGGACACTAACAAATGCGAACACTAACCCTAATAGGACACGGAAACTAACCCTAGTAGTGGTGTCCTAGTGTCCATAATTGAATACTTAGTGTTTGTATCATGATACGCCATCATACGAATGGCTAGATTTGATAATTTGGATGTTTTGGTGTCTCATTGTGTCAATTACCTATATATTGCATTAGATCTATTATTCTATAGATGACACACTAACACACACGGACACTAACCCTAATACGGACACGGACACACTAACACACGCGGGCACACATACACGTGGACACATGCGGACACACATACACGCGGACACACACATACGCGGACACACACGCGAACACTAACCCTAATAGGACACAGAAACTAACCCTAGTAGTAGTGTCCTAGTGTCCATAATTGGATACTTAGTGTTCGTATCATGATACGCCATGATACGTATGGCTAGATTTGATAATTTGGGTGTTTTGGTATCTCATTGTGTCAATTATCTATATATTACATTAGATCTATTATTCTATAGGTTCATATCAATTTTATATATATTTTGGTGTTTCAATTGATATTGGTGTTGTTTATTTAGTATCATGGTGTATTTGTGTTGATACTTGATTATATCATGAGATTTGGGTACGTGTTTATATGCATATAGTGAGGTGTATCATGGGAAATTAGATATGTAGCTATATATATATATATATATATATATAAATGTGTGCATTTGTGTCTAAGTGTAGAATGTACCACTTGAGCACATGAGTGTTAGTAAGTGATGTTGTAGATGAGTGTGTTGATGAGTAGGTGTTCATGTGAAGAGAGGGTGTTAAATTGGTG
Organism: Iris macrosiphon; assembly: GCA_036927795.1. Classification (NCBI taxonomy): domain Eukaryota; kingdom Viridiplantae; phylum Streptophyta; class Magnoliopsida; order Asparagales; family Iridaceae; genus Iris; species Iris macrosiphon. The sequence goes on from JAYESA010000017.1 coordinate 22,453,705, forward strand.
TGTGTATGCTGCATTGTATTTGGAGAGTGGTGTTGAGTTAGATGTGAAGGACTGTGTGGTTCATGGTTACAATTTTGGAGGCAAGGGGGAGTCTTTAGACTGCAGCAAGTAGCAGTATCAGCTGCAATTATAGCTGTATCTGCTTCAAACTGTAGCAGATTGCAGTGCTTGGGGTACCATTGTAACGGCAGCAGCTACAGCTGCAAGGTGTTGCAGTGGGGGGAGGATGTATTCAGTAAGGGGAGAGCTCAGTCCCTGTAGTAAGGACTGCAATATGGGGCAGTTCCTGCAGCTATGTCCAGCAGTTGTAAGTGAGTGGCAGCAGCAGCAGCCTGGAGCAACCTGAGCAGCAGGCTTCATACCACAGCAGGTAGCAACAATAAATGTTATGGGCAACAACCCCATGTTGCAGTACAGAGCAAGTAACAACAGATTTCAGCAACTAGGTTAGGTAGAGAATAGTGAGGGTAAGGGAAAGGTACCAAGTATCAAGATACTTAGGCTATGTTGCTATATAAGTACCAAGGTATTTGGATATATGAGATATCTAGGATGTATATGTGAGGGTAAATATATAGGTACCTAGATACAAGTGAGTATCGAGGGGAGATGTTTTGTGTTATGGGTAAGATACTAGGTAATGGGTTAAAGTACTAAGTAAATAGATAAGGTACTTTACGGATACTCTCACGATATAGATACTCACGCATCACAACTCGAATATTAACGATATGACCTAAATACTCACTTTGATGAACATTTGGATAATATACTTGAACGATGTCTATTCATCTTTGTAGAAGTATCTAAAAATGTATCTGAATTACTACATACGTCATTGTTCGTGGATGTACAACTGTCATCCTGATGACATATACAGTGTGCGGGATGAATACATAGAGGGAGTAGAGCAGTTCCTGTAGTTCGCTAAGGCGTTCCCTGAGTACATAGATGACACAAAAATTAAGTATCCGTGTGTGAAATATCGTAACTTGAAATATCATCCAGAAATGGATGTGACATATCATTTGTACTTGAGGGGTTTCACTCCGAATTACTATCAGTGGACCTCACACGGAGAGCTTGTGCCTTTAGCATCGGAGTAAGATCCTTATGTGGAGCCATATATGAATGTCCACAAGCATGCTGATTTCGACGACGGGTACGTGAACATGGTTTTCGATATTGCGAAGCCTACTTTCAATCCGAACAATCATGAAGTAGCTGAGGAGGCACCGAATGCCGATGCTGAAAAGTTTATGGAGTTGTTGGACAATGCAAGGAATCCATTATATCCTGATTGTAAGGATCATTCACCGTTAGAGGTAGTCACCAGGTTGTTGAGCATAAAGTCTGATTTTAACATGTCTCAAGAATGCTACAACTGACTGATCGAGTTGATTATAGAGATCATGTCGGAGGGTGCCAAGTTACCTACAGACTTCTATCGATCTAAGAGAATGGCTAGATCGTTATGTATGGGTATGAGAAAATTGATTTGTGTTGCAACGGGTATATGTTGTACTATAAAGAAGACAAAGATGAAGCAGTGTGCAGATTCTGTGGTACTGATCGCTACAAGGCAAATGGTACTGGAAAGACTCCCGGTGCAAGGAAGTCGACTGATTCGATGCACTACCTCCCTTTGACGCCGCGGTTGCGGAGGTTATTTATGGTGAAGGAGACTACCGAAAATATGAGTTGGCACAGGCGGGAACAGATCGAAGGAGTGTTGGATCATCCATCCGATGGAGAAGCATGGAAGCACTTTGATCGAGAGTATCCCAAATTTTTTTTGGATCCGTATAATATCATATTGGGGCTCTCCTCCGACGGTTTCACCCCATTTGGACTTGATCCCAGTATTCGTGTTGGCCTGTGATTGTCACCCCGTACAACTAACCGCCTTGGATGTGCATGAAGACTCCGTATATGTTTTTGACCGTTATAATTTCTGGTCCGAACAATCCCAAGAGAAACATTGATGTGTACTTACAGCCGTTGATAGATGAGTTGAATCAGCTATGGAAAGTAGGCGCCAACACGTATGATATTTCCAGAAAGCAGAATTTTCAGATGAGGGCAGCACTTACGTGGACCATCAACGACTTTTTGGCCTATGGAATATTATCGGGATAGAGCACTCATGGTCGTCTCTCATGTTCGTATTGCATGGACCGTACTAAGGCTTTCTGTTTAAAATACGGAGGAAAATCGTGCTTCTTTGATTGTCATCGACTGTTCCTGTCGAAAGATCATCCGTTCAGGAGAAACAGGAATGTGTTCTGTGCCGGTGTTGTGGAGAAAGCCGATCTACCGCCAAGGTGATCCGCAGACACGATATGGGAGGAGGTCAGAAATTTTTCAAGTGCTATCGAAGATCCTACAAGGAGGTACAAGTGTGATGGATTTGGTCAAACTCATAACTGGACGAAGAGGAGCATATTCTGGGACCTGCCATATTGGAGCACCAATATGATCAGACATAACCTTGATGTCACGCATATTGAGAAGAATATATTTGACAACATAATTAATACCGTGATGGACGGAAAGGGAAAGACGAAAGACAATCCTAAGGACAGGTTGGACTTAGAAGAAATATGAAGACGACCTACGTTGCATTTGAGAGAGGTAGAGAATGAGAGGGTGATACAGCCTAAGTCAATTTTCTTATTTGACAAGGAGGACAAATAGAGACTTTGTAGGTGGATCCAGGGACTAAAATTTCTATACGGGTACATGTCGAATCTGAGAAGATACGTCGAACCGAAGGAGAACAAACTGAAGGGTATGAAGAGCCATGATTGTCACGTATTTATGGAGAGGTTAATTCCGGTTGTATTTCAGGAATTCTTACCGTATGTAGTTTGGGATCCATTGACAGAACTTAGCATATTCTTCAGAGATATTTATTCTACTAAGTTGCTCGTAAATCGTCTAAAAAAATAGGAGAAGGACATTGCGGTGACACTTTGCAAGCTTGAGAGAGTGTTTCCTCCTGGATTCTTTGACTCCATGGAGCATTTGCCGATTCATCTTTCTTATAAGGCACGCATTAGTGGACCTGTCGGTTATCGGTGGATGTACCCGTTCGAGCTGCATTTGAACCACCTCAAGAGGAAGGTAAAAAATAAGGCACGGGTGGAGGATTCTATTTATGAAACCTATGTTCTCGAGGAGATTACAAACTTTTGTTCAATGTAATTCAAGCCTCGTGTTGCTACTAATAGAAAGAGAGCTCCCAGAAATGATGACGGGTATCAGGAATCTAATGAGGCAATACTGAAAGTATTCAATGCTTTTGGAAATTCCTCGGGTAAAATAAAGAAGAGATATCTGAATAACGACGAGCTTAGGGCCGCTCAGTTGTATCTATTACTCAACTGCGACGAGGATGAGGTGGAGAAACTAGAGGGGTAAGTAATTAATACGTCAACATGTACGTCATCTTAATACAACTATTACACTAATCCGCCTATGCTTCGTTGTGTTTTAGCACATATAATGATGCGGTAAGGTCGAGTACACCATACATAACATATGAAGAAGTAGAACAGGAAATGAGACATCATTTTCCTTCGTGGTTGACAACATATGTAAGGATCTCGGTAATTACTTTTTGTGTATGTATACTTGCATAATAATTAACGTTAAACTTAATATCGCTTATTTGATATTTAGGTCAATCGTCCAGAGGCAACACTTGTGAATGAATCTATTAGAACTCTACCGAAGGGACCAATTTATGTCGTCAAGATCTGGCCAACTTACTGTGTAAATGGGTTTAGGTTCAAGTCAACAAATGCCCCAATAAGAGACAGCTTCCTGGATCTCGATTCTACGAAAAATAGTTGCTTGTGTATCAAATCTTCGAACTACAAAGACGTCGATCCAGGCACCGATTTCTTTGGCGTCTTACGAGAGATTGTGGAGTTGACATATAATTATGCCACAAAGCCTGTTAAGATCATGTTATTCAATTATGAGTGGTTCGATCCCATCCAAGATCAAGTTTGGAAAATTGACAAGCATGGTCTTGTAGATATAAACTACCGGCGTTGATATCAAGGATATGAACCATTTGTTCTATCAAGTCAGGCTCAGCTAGTGTACTTCATAACTTATCCTAAACGAAGAACCGAGAGGTTGGATTGGTGGGCAGTCTGTAAGACTAAAGCTAGAAATATCTTTGACGTTGATGAAATAGCGTATCAGGAAGACGACCTACACTACCAAAATATGATGAAATAGCGACATTTTTAGCGACATCATATTCAAACGTCGCTAATATTAAAGATTTGAGCGATTCCAAAAATAAACGTCGCTAATATTAAAGATTTGAGTGACTCCAAAAATAAACGTCGTTATACGTCGCAGTTGGAGACACATAGCGACGTTTAGCGACGGTAATTCAGTTTTTAAAAGAATAGTCGCTATAAGCTTCTTTAAGGTCGCTAAACGTCGCTGAGTTTTTTGATTTAGCAACGTTTAGCGACGTTAGTTTTTTCAATTTTTAGCGACGTCTATAACGTCGCAAACTTTTGAATTAGTGACGTTTAGCAACGTCTACTTATGACGTCGCTATTTTTTATTAGCAACGTCATAAGTAGACGTCGCTAAACGTCGCTAAATTTTTTAATATAGGTTTCATTTCCCCCTTCTGTCGAAATATTCCCCTCCCCCAAATTTTCAAAACCCTCCCTCTTCCCCCTTCGGCGAAGTGCCCCCTCCGGCGTCCTCCACAGCCCCCTACTCCGGCGTCCCCCTATCCCTACCCCCCCACCGGCTCCCCCATAGCCCCTACTCCAGCGGACCCCCGAGTGCCCCCCTCTCGCACGGCTCCTCCCTTCCGCCGTGACTCCTCTCCTCCGATGACCTCGGGCTTCTCCTCCTCCTCCTCTAGGTAAACCCTAACCCGATCTCTCTCTCTCTCTCACAGATGCAGACACGATATAACACTGACTCAGACACGACACACAGACACGACATAGACACTGTCACAGAGGGTGTAAACCCTAATCCTAACCTGATCTCTCTCTTACAGATGAAGGCACGATATGACACTGACACAGATACGACACACACACACTGACACAGACACTGTCACAGAGGGTGTAAACCCTAACCCTAACCCTAACCCCCTTTCTCTCTCTCTCTCTCTCTGAGATACGAATACGATATTTGATTGCGGACACGGCACATAGACAGACATAGGCACGACATGGGACACGACACAGACATGTACACTGACTGTTGTTACCAACAACTTATCAGACTACTTTTTACCAAAACATAACCCAATATTATACGGTATTTTTTAAACTAATTATACGACTTATTAGCATGTGAGTGTCCTATATTGTATAGAGAAATACTTTTCATAAATATCCGGTATCTCAAGTGTTTTGTGAGAATATTCAGTCATAAATGAGACAGGTGCAGGCACTGGGTGTGTGGTATTGTCTAGTCTATATTAGGAATATAATAATTAAATATAAATTAGGCTTTACCGAGTAACATTTTAGAACCAAATATCAAGTGTTGATATACAGGATATAGAGTTGACACTCACTGATGCACTGCAATATGAGTATCAAGATACAGAGTTGAACGAAGAAGTATCAGTGCTAGGACTAGGTGTATCAGTGCATGTACTATATTCCTGAGTATTCTTATGTGTATGTAGACGAGTAGGTGTATAACATAATTGGGTATTCCTAAGTATATATGCTAGGACTAGGAGTATCAGTGTATGTAGTGTATTTAACGATGAGTATATACTTGAACGATGTCTATTCATCTTTGCAGAAGTATCTAGAAATGGATATGAATTACTATCTGCGTCATCATTCGTGGATGTACAACCGTCATCCTGATGACATGTGCGGTGTGCGGGATGAATTCATTGAGGGTGTACCGCAGTTCCTGCAGTTCGCCAAGGCGTTCCCTCAGTACATGGACGGTACCAAAATTAAGTATCTGTGTGTGAGATATCGCAACTTAAAATATCATCCAAAAGTGGAACTCACATATCATTTGTACTCGAAGGGTTTCACGCCGTATTACTATCAGTGGATCGCACACGAATAACTTGTCTTTAGCATCGGAGTCGAGCCTTATGTGGAGCCATATATGGATGTCCATGACCACGCTGCTTACGACGATGGGTGGGTGAACATGGTTTTGATGCGGCGGGGCCTAGTTTCGATCCGGACAATCATGATGCAGCTAAGGAGGCATCGAATGTCGATGCTGCAAAGTTCATGGAGTTGCTGGAGAAAGCAAGGACTCCATTATATCCTGGTTGTGAGGATCATTCACTGTTGGAGGTGGTTACAAGATTGTTAAGCATCAAATCCGATTTTAACATGTCGCAAGAATCCTATAACCGACTGATGGATTTGATTATAGAGATCTTACCAGAGGGTGCAAAGTTGCCTAAAGACTTCTACCGATCTAAGAGGATGGTGAGATCGCTCTGGATGGGATACAAGAAAATCGATGCATGTCGCAACGGGTGCATGTTGTACTACAAAGACGATAAGGATGAAGATGCGTGCAGATTCTGTGGTGCTGATCGCTACAAGGCTATTGGAAGAGAAAAGTATGTCGGTGCAAAGAAGCCTACGGATTCGATGCACTACTTGTCTTTGACGCCGCGGTTGCAGAGGTTGTTTATGGTGAAGGAGACTGCAGAAAACATGAGTTGACATAGGCGGAAACAGATCGAAGGAGTATTGGATCATCCATCCGATGGAGAAGCATGGAAGTACTTTGATCGAGAGTATCCAGATTTTGCTTCGGATCCGCGTAATGTCAGATTGGGGATCTCCTCCGACGGTTTTACCCCATTCGGACTTTCGGGCTCCCAGTATACGTGTTGGTCTGTGATCGTCACTCCGTACAATCTACCGCCTTGGATGTGCATGAAGACTCCATATATGTTCCTAACCGTTATTATCCCGGATCCGAACAATCCGAAGAGGAACATCGATGTATATTTACAGCCTTTGATAGATGAGTTGAATCAGCTGTGGGAAGTATGTGCCAACACGTACGATGTTTCTAGAAAGCAGAATTTTCAGATTAGGGCAGCACTTATGTGGACCATCAACGACTTTTTGGCCTATAAAATGTTATCGGGATGGAGCACTCATGGTCGTCTTTCATGTTCGTATTGCATGGACCGCACTAAGGCTTTCCCTTTGAAACACGGAGGCAAATCGTGCTTTTTCGATTATCACCGACAATTTCTGCAGAAGGATCATCCGTACTGGAGGAACATGAATAATGTTCGTGCGGGCGTTGTGGAGAAAGCCAATCCACCGCCAAGGTGGCTCGGATACACGATATGGGAAGAGGTAAAAGATTTACCAAGTGCTATCGAAGAGCCTGCTGAGGGGTACAAGTGTGACAGATTTGGTTGCACCCATAACTGGACAGAGAAGTATATTCTGGGATCTGCCATATTGGAGCACCAATCTAATTAGACATAACCTTGATGTTATGCATATCGAGAAGAATGTGTTTGATAACATAATTAATACTGTAATTGAGGTAAAGGGGAAGACGAAAGACAATCCGAAGGCCAGGTTGGACTTAGAAAAAATATGTAGATGTCATGCATTGCATTTGATAGAGGAGGGGAATGGAAAGTTAAAAAAGCCTAAGTCAATTTTCTCACTGGAGAAGGAGGATAAAGGAAGACTTTCTAGGTGGATTCAGGGTCTAAAATTTCCAGACGGGTACGTATCGAACTTGAGAAGATGCGTCGACCTCAAGAAGAACAAACTGGAGGGTATGAAGAGCCACGATTGTCACGTATTCATGGAGAGGTTAATTCTGATTGCATTTCGAGAATTCTTATCGCAGGTCGTTTGTGATCGATTGACAGAGCTCAGCATATTCTTCAGAGATCTTTGTTCTACTAAGTTGCTCGTCGATCGTCTAGAAAAGCAAGAGAAGGACATTACGGTAACACTGTGCAAGCTCGAGAATGTGTTTCCTCCTTGATTCTTCGACTCTATGGAGCATTTTCCAATTCATATTTTTATGAGGCACGTGTTGGTGGTCTTGTCGGTTATCGGTAGATGTACCCATTCGAGCGGCATCTGAATCACCTAAAGAGAAAGGTAAAAAATAAGGCACGGGTTGAGGGCTCTGTTTGTGAAGCTTATGTTCTCGAGGAGATTATAAATTTTTGCTCGACGTATTTCAAACCTCATGTTGCTACTAATAGAACGAGATCTCCGAGAAATGACGACGGATATCATGAATGTAATGATGCAATATTGAAATATTCAATGCGTCCGAAAAGTCTTTGGGGAAAATAAAGAAGAGATATTTGAATGACGACGAGCTAAGGGCTGCTCAGTTATATATATTACTCAATTGCGACGAGAATGTAGTGGAGAAGCTAGAGAGGTAAGTGATTAAAACGTCCACGTTTACGTCATCTCAATATAATAGTATAAGCTACTATTATGCTACTAATCAACGGTTGCTTCGTTATTTTTTAGCACATATAATGATGAGCTGAGGTCGGTTAGACCCTACATAAGAGACGAAGAAGTAGAACAAGAAATGAGACATCATTTTTCTTCTTAGTTGAGCGCATATGTAAGGAGCTCGGTAATTAATTTTTCTGTATGCACTTGCACAATAAATAACTTACTATCGCTACTTTGGTATTTAGGTCGATCGTCTAATAACACCCGAGACTGAATCTATTAGAACTATAGCCAAGGGACCAATTACTGCCGTTAAAATATGGCCAAGTTACTGTGTGAATGGGTTTAGGTTCAAGTCAACAAATGCTCCGATCAGAGACATCTTTCTGGATCTTGATTCCACGAAAAACAGTTGTTTGTGTATCAAATCCTTGAACTAAAAAGATGTCAATCCAGGCAATAATTTCTTTGGCATCTTACGAGAGATTATGGAGTTGACATATAATTATGGCACAGAACCTGCTAAGATCGTGTTATTCAAGTGTGAATGGTTCGATCCGATTCAAGATCAAGGTTGAAAAATTGACAAGCATGGTCTTGTGGATATAAACTACAAGCGTAGATATCAAGGCTACGAACCATTTGTCCTATCAAGTCAAGCTCAGCTCGTGTACTTCACAACTTATCCTAGACGGGGGACAGCGAGGTTGGATTGGTAGGCAATATGCAAGACTAAAGCTAGAAATATATTTGACGTTGACGAAATAGCTTATCAGGACGATGAGCTACCTCTTGTAACAAATATTGTAGATGTGGACTCAACGGAAGTTACTCATTACACAACTAATAATGTAGAAGAGGTAGAATTATCTGAAGAGGAAGACGAAGACGAAGTGGAAGAAAGTGAAGATGAGGAAGAGGAAGAGGAGGACGAAGAAGGCGAACAAGATAAATTTTTTGAAGATGATTGAAAATAAAATATTTTGCCTGTAGAATGTACTATATTTTGACTGTAGAATGTAATATTTTGATGAAGATATGTATTATATTTTGAATGTAGAATGTACTATCCATTTAGACTTGTGATACTACTAGTTATTTACTGTGCAATTTTATTAATACTGTGAGATATGCATAACATTTTGATTGTAGAATGTACTATATATTTGTTTATTTGTTCTATCATCATATGTTGTTATCAGGTATGACAGGACGACACGGAGCGTTCGACACGTCCCGAGGTAGACGGAGTGCTCCTCCGGTACTGCCTACTGTTGGTTCTGGATCCTCGGCGCCTAGTACTCCAGTATATCAGAAGTCACATCTCCGACTGCGATGACGTTACATGGCAGCACTCCTGGGATGAGTAGTTCCAGGCCTAATACTACTCCCTCGTCCAGCATTCCTCCTGCTGACGGAACCATGGAGACAGATGAGCATATGGAGGAGGTTGAGCCGACGTCGTTCCAACATCAGCTAGATCCTCCATGCGCACCTCTGAACGAGACGAGGACAGAGATTTGGGCCGACGGTACAAAGTAAGTTAATTAGATGGTTTAGCATCATATATATCGTGTATTTCTTTATTCATCATATATTGACTTTTTCGATAAAAATAATTATCTCTGTATAGATATCGTCCGTCGTCGGCATAGAGATGCCTGGGCCACTTTCTGAGGTACAACTATGGTAGCCCTTGGATCAACTACTCTGATGCTCCGGATGAGAGGAAGGCGTTCTGTTTGCGCACTTCAAGGTAAAAATATATTATATCAATCATCTAATTTATGCATATTATATAATTTACTAAATTACTTATTATAGCAAACGTATTTCTATCCACCGCACTGGGCCGAGTTGATTGAGAAGATATTTCCTGCCGTTGCCGCCAAGCTGATCCGTGATGCTCTGGATGACCAGAAGGCTCGTGATCGCGAAGGAAAACCGATCCAAAGTTGGATCACGCCTGAGTAGTAGACTGCGATAAGGGCTAGATTCACAAGGAAAGGTATGAGAAGGCCAAGGCGGCTAGGCAAAAGGCAGCAAAGTGGTGTGGTAGCTCGATTCCGATGACGAAACATTTTTGTCGTTAGGTATGTTTTTTATTTCATATATATTATTTTAATGCAAGTACGATAAAATGATTGTAGGATAAAATATTTAATTTTAGTACTAAATAATATATATTTAACAGGTACAGAGGGGTGAGGATACAAACATGGTGACCGTCTTCCTGGCCACCCATCGAAAGGGCAAAAATCTTATTGATGAGAGGGCCTCGCAGACCTATGTAAGTATTACTTTACTTTGTGTTAATTTTAATATAACTTAGACAATTATCGAGTATCCAAACTTTTCTAGGCCGAGTATCTTAGGCTGCGTGAGCAGGCGACTTCTAGTGTACCTACAGCGGGAGAGGCTGGTACTTCCTAGCAGCCCTCTCCAGCTCCGTCGGCGGACGAGATGTGGGTACCGCCGCTGGTGGTCTCCAGAGGGGTATGTACTACTGTACGGGATCCTATGGCGCCCTCGCTGCGACGCAGTCATCTAGGGATTTCATGGCAAATGCGTATTCCCCACAGCCCTCACAGTCGTCGGCCCGAGTCCAGGAGATAGTTGACCGTCAGATTGCGTCTCTCCATGACGAGTTGCTGCGAATGATGGAGGAGCAGCCCCTGTCCCAGCAGCAGGCGGACGATGCGATGCTCATCACACGATTTGATATGCTCGAGCATAGCATCATGGAGCTTAGGGATATGACAGCTAATCTTAGAGCGTCGACAGAGCGCAGCTTGACGGAGCTGCAGGCATCACAGTTGTCCATGGGCGAGAGGCTGACGATGATGCAGGATTCAATGGTTCATAGCAGTACGAGGCTGTTATCTGCCATGGATTCATACAACCATCGACTAGCAGAGTTGGAGCAGATACGTCCTCCTGGTGCGCCTTCATCGACACAGACTCTACCGACGTCACTGCCTTCTCCATTGACATCGGTGTCAATTTTACGGGAGTAGTATGATCTGTTCTTATCCCTGATGCGCGCCGGTGGTCATCCTCCTACAGATCCGCAGTAGTCCTAGTTAGGATAGTTTATTGATTGTTTGTATTTTGACCTATGGTATTTGGTCATTTATTAATATTCTTTAGTTTTGAGAGTTTCAGACTTTATTTCTTGCACTCAGTTGTGTGGATATTTATTGTATTCTTTACGACGAGATTCTCCTGACTCGATTTGTAATCTTAATATTTCGTTTTCTTCAAATTTTACTATATTATTCATATTAAATGTATGTTAATTTACCGGTGTTGAGTGTTCAATCGAAGGGGATCGGCGAACCCAACAAATTCAACGGAGGGTTGCTCCGGGTCTATTTGTATAAATTGTGAATTCATAAATTGCAGAAAGATTGGTTTGAAAATAATTCAATATTCATTTTTTAATTTTTTTACTGAATCTTTAGCGACGTCTTTAGCGACGTTTTGTGACGTTTAGCGACATTTATATACGTCGCTATAAACGTCGCTGAACGTCACTAAAAACGTCGCTGAGTACGTCGCTGACTGTCGCTAAACTGCTGACATGGTAGTATTGCCAGGTCAATATAACGTCGCTAAATGTGTCGCACAATGTCGCTAAAAAGAACAAAATTAGCGACATATAGCGACAAAAACCATGTCGCTAATATAGCGACGCATCTACGTCGCTAGAAAACATCGGTATAGCGACGTTTTACGACATTTTTTCGGTCAGCGACTAGCTAAAAGGCGACTTCATCGAAACGTCGCTACAGACGTCGCTAAAATTATGTAGCGACATTTTTTTGCCATTTAGAGACGTTTTTAGACGTCGCTAATTTGACTTATTCTGGTAGTGCTACCTCTTGTTGCAAATATTGTAGATATGGACTCAACGAAAGTTACTCATGACATATTTCCTCAAGTAGAAGAGTTAGAAGTATCAGAAGGCAGTGACGAAGTAGATGAAAGTGAAGATGAAGAGGAAGAGGAGGAGGAGGAAGACGAACAAAATAAACTTTCAGATAATGATTAAAAATTAAATAAAATTTATTTCTACTTTTTTGTGGCCTAGTTCTGTGATACTTATGTTTGTGACGGTGATACATACTTATGTTTTGTGATGGTGACACTTTTATTATTTAGACTTTTATTGTGGCCTAGTTCACAACTTTTGTGTATTTCTTTCTGTCATGTAATCTAAATATCTTTGTATATTTGTTTTATTATTATATGTTGTTCCAGATATGTCCGGACGACGCGGATCCTATTCCCGCGGTAGATCCTCTAGACGTCCTCTTCAGGACATGGATACTCCTTCCCGATCCTCGTTTTCGAGTACTCCATACTATCGACCAGCAGTACCTCATACTGCGATTGCAACGACCGCACGTGGCAATACTCCTGGGACCAGCAGTACTCCTGGGACCAGCAGTTCCAAGCCCGAGAGTATCCCATCTAATGTTCCTGCTCCGTCCAGTGTTCCTGCTGCTGACGGTACCACAGAGACAGAGGAGGATATGGCGGTTGAGCCAACTCCGTCTCCATATCAGAGCGATCCTATGTGCGCTTCGCTGGATGAGACAAGAATGGAGATTTGGGTCGATGGTCCTACAAAGTAAGTTAATTAGTTATTTGTTTCTTATATATATATATATATATATATATATATATTCACTTTTTAATGAGTTTAATTATTAATGTATATATAGATATCGTCCCCCGGCGGTACAGAGATCACTGGAACATTTTCTTAAGCAAAACTATGGTGGGCCATGGATAAATTTCTCGGATGCCTCGAAAGAGAGAAATACGTTCTGGTTTGGGCACTTCAAGGTAAAAATATATTTGATTTTAACATTATTAATATTTTTATGTTAATATTTTATAACTAACTTTTGTACTTCTTGTAGAGAACATATTTTTATCCACCATACTGGGCCGCACAGATCGAGCAGCAGTTTCCTTCCGTCGCCGCCAAGCTCATTCGTGATGCTATGAATGATCATAAGGCTCGTGATTGCGACCGAAAACCGAGCTAAGGTTGGATCACACCTGAACAGTGGACTGCGATGAGGACTAGATTCAACGAGGATAAGTATAGGGAAAAGTCGGAGAAGGCCAAGGCTGCTCGGCAGAGGGCGGGAAAGTGGTGTGGTGGGTCAATTCCGATGACAGAACATTTTCGTCGCTTGGTACATCTTTCATTGTATACGTACAATTTTTAATCATCGTAGCCTAATTTTTTACTTTAATAACAAATAATATATTTCTTAACAGGTCCAGAGAGGTGAGGACGCGAACATGGTGACAGTGTTCCTCGCCACTCATAGGAAGGGGGGACAACTTATCGATGATAAGGCGACGCAGAGCTATGTAAATATTACTCTTATGTTATGTTAATTTTGATATAACGTAGCAAAAATACATGTAACTAGTAATAAGTACCTAAGATATAGAGTAAGTAGTATGCTTATCGATAGATACATATTTTTCTAGGATGAATATAGGAGGATCCGCGAAGAGTCAACCCAGCCTACACCTGGAGAGGGGGTTATTTCCTCGGAACCCCCAGCCCACCCAGCTCCGTCGGATGACGAGCTATAGATGAGAGCCGTTGGTGGTCTACATAGGGGTACGTACTACGGTACGGGATCCTACGGTGCCTATGTTGATTAACAGTCCTTTAGGACACCCTCTGCCGATGTGCATATCCCACAGTCCTCCCAGGAGTCGCAGCGAGCTCAGGAGAGAGTTGACCTTAAGATCGCATCTCTGCGTGACGAGTTGATGCAGAGGATTACGGTGCAGCCGTAGACGGATGATGCGACGCTCATAGCATGGTTCGAATCGCTGGAGCGTAGCATCATGGATCTGAGGGATCTGGCCACATCGACAGAGTGCAACGTGACGTCGCTGCAGGAGTCACAGTTGACCGTGGGTGCCACACTAACGAGGATGCAGGCATCACATATTGAGATGAGCGAGCGAGTGGAGACCGTGGGCGCATCACTATCGAGGATGAAGGCATCACATCTTCAGATGGGCGAGCGAGTGGAGCATAGTACTAGGAGATTATTATCTGTCATGTTTACTTGTGACGCTCGACTAACATAGTTGGAGCAACAACGTCCTCTTGGTCCGCCTGCATCTTCATCTACATCGAGTCCTACATTAGGTTCCGTGACGCTTACACAAGAGCAGTTTGACGTGCTATTATCTCAGATTCGACGCGTCTCTTCCTTCTGATCAGTAATAGTTTTTTTGACATGTGTGTATTGGCCCATTCATGGAAGTTTGTACTTATTATTTGTACATTTATATTGTGTGAATTATTTGTATATTTTTATTGTGACTGTATATTGTGTGCCTACATTCGGGTCTTAGAAATTTTTATTGATTTATTTCATCATTGTTGTTGTGTGATTGTACCGGTGTTGAGTGTTCCACCGAAGGGGTCGACAAACCCAGGGAATTCAACGGAGGGTTGCTCCGGGTCTGTCTATTTATTTGAAATATGATCATACTGCAGGCATGTTATAATATTATATTGCAGGCATTCGTTTATTTTTATTTTTTTATTTTTTAATCTTAGCGACGTTCAACGATGTTTAGTGACGTTCAGTAACGTCCATATGAGTTGCTAATGAAGTCGCTAAACTGTCAAATAATTTATTTTATGTTGCTGATCGTCACTAAACATCGCTAAATATTGCTGACTTGGTAATTTTTGCAATGTCAGCTTTTCGTCGCTGATTATGTCGCAAGTTGTCGCTAAATTTAACGATAATTATCGACTAAAATAAAATGTCACAAATTTGGCGACCTGAGACGCTAAGAGTCTCTATTCTTGCGACTTTTAAACGTTGCTAAATTACGTCGCTACGATGATGTTTTTCGACGTCGTTTTGATCAGCGACTAGCTTTTTGGTGACTAAATCAAAACGTCTCTAAATACGTCACTACTTAGTATTAGCGACGTAATTTAGCGATTTGGCGACTTTTTTCTGCGTCGCTAATTTTTCTTATTCTAGTAGTGCAATAAGGAAAATTAGTGACGCAGGAAAGAGTCACCAAATCGCTAAATTAATACTAAGTAGCGACGTATTTAGCGACATTTTGAAAACAGGGTTGCGATATGGTTTACACACAGGGCACCAGTGCGATATGGTTTACACACAGGGCACCGGTACGATATGGTTTCGAAGATAGGGTTGCATTTTCCGTAGTCATAAAAATAAAAATTCAAGCGATAATAAGGACATTGGACAAGGGAACGAAAATTATTGGATAATTATTGGTGCTGACCACTACTAATATACTGCAAAATAGCGACGACTTGTTAGCGACAGACGACATCTGTCGCCAGGTATCGACGACACAACATCGGCTTGACGACCAATAGTAGACATTTATAAATTAACCAAATATCTATCTCCACGTCGTTGATAGGTCATCACCGGTTTGCACAACAATCCGTGAGAACAACGTGGGGAAACATGTACGATGGTTCAACGATGCCTTCTCTCTACTAATTTTTTCGGCGACGGAAGTAGACGTCGCTGATCCATCACCTAGTACTATGCCCTAGTAAAGAAAAGGCAGCCAATCAAAATTTAATATTTCGATTGACTCCTCTCTCTCTCTCTCTCTCTCTCTCTCTCTCTCTCGACTCTCTCTCCCCACTCTCTGACGTGCTCCTCTCGTGCTTCCCTCTCTTAGGCGTTATCCTCCCGTGCTCCCCTCTCTTCCTGTGCCCCTCTTTCGCTTTAGACGTTCCCCCTCCTCCTCCTCCTACTACTACTACTACTATTGTAAGTACTCGTTTAGCTTTCCCTCGTATCCGCTATGATGATTTGAAGGATTGGTTTGCTATGGATATTTCGTGGTCGGACCCAAACATGACACGACATAGATATTGGGTATATTGTGGAGATTGGAGTGTTATTTTTATGTTACTATGTTTCATACTGTCACCATATCGGATACATATTAGACACAACATTGAAAAAATGGGAGGAGAAATAGGAGATCGGGGAGGCAGTTGGCACTATTGATTGTGTCCCTATTAATGCTACGCATCTGATATATTTAAGACATGATACTGATAATTGTGCCTCTGATGCTATGCATCTCATACTAGTAATCTTCTGTCTTCACAATGGAAAGCAGTTTGCATTATGCATGTGACAATATATTTGACAAATAGTTATGACGATGATCATGCCCATATTGGACACTTTGTTTACAAACTATCAGCATGAAACCAAGTATGTGGATTTTAGCTTTTCTGTTTCTAAACAGTACTTCTGTGGGAAGCAAGGACCAGGCCAAATAATGGTGAGGCATAGCCCATGCAGCTATTTGACTGGCAGGGCAAAGACCATGAAGCCGTACATAACATTGACTGTCCCCTGACCCTCACTCCTCGGCAATGATAATACCACAATCCATCACTATATTTTATATTGTGAGATGATGTCTTAGCATTTACATTATGCAGGTCCATCTTAGTTATGTAATATCATTCAGATACTATATTTGATAAGAACATATATTATTGATGAACAGAACATAGATGATCGACACTAATGTACGCTATAATGAATTTCAGGTAGTATTCTGAGCCACCCATATTCTTCTTTATTTATGTCCATTCCCACACTTGGCAATGATGATGCATGGATCCAATACTCTTTTCTAGTGTGCACTTCTACATATGTCATTGTAGAAGCATAAAAAAGTACGCCTCCAAAGGATGATCACCTCCAAAGTTCAGTAAGAGCAGTAGCATACTACTCTGCAAACTCCAAACAATAAAGCAGTGGCGTACTCCACGTGCTTTACTTCAGTGACGTATTTTATATGCTCTATCTCAGCAGCGTACTCTGCTCACTGATTAACCAACACAACACAATGGCGTATAATGCCACCATTCATCGAAGCATTAAATGAGATGAACCTGACAGTTGACAGGCCTGCACAGTAGTCATGAAGATCAAGGCATTAAGTGTAGAGGATTTTTGGCACGCAGACCCAGGTTATCGTGTAGTGACTCAAAATGGCTATCTCTACTGAGTACGCCTACAACGGCTATCTCCACTGAGTACGCCTACAACGGCTATCTCTACTGAGAATGCCAACAATGGCTCTCTCTACTGAGTACGCCAACAATAGCTATCTCCACTGAGTACACCTATAATGGCTATCTCTACTGAGTACGCTAGCATGCATATCTCTACTGAGTATACCTACATTGGTTATCTCTACTGAGTATGCCAATAATGGATATCTCTAATTGAGTATGCCAACATTATCTCCTTTGAGTATGCTAACAATGGTCCTTCAACCTGGATACGCCCACATGGCCATTCCTCCACACATACGCCAGTATGGCTATCTCCTCAAACATACTCCTGCATGGCTATTCCTCCACATATACGCCAATATGGCTAATTCCTCCGACATATGCCAACATGGATACAGACTTCAAACACCATACCTACGCCAATAACGGTTATGGGCCAATAACGGTTATGCTGATGTGTCATAAATGTCATATCCTTCGTGGACGTATACAAGTAACTGCCCTCATAACCTAAGATTTTCTCGCATAGAAAGCCACGCGTCAAGCTATCAGTGATTTATACACCCACTATCCAGAACGTAGGTTGTATGCCCTCAGAATATACGTGTATGACAGCAAACACAATGGATATTGCCTATCGGTACGCACACTCTTCAATAACCGTTCCCATAGTTGGAATATTATAAATATGAGATTGATGTCATCTCTAAGGGGGAATGTCTTTTGATAATCAAGAACCGAAGGAGAGAGACAGAAGCTTGTTGTGCCATTACTGCGAAGGCTTTTTCGTTGTCCAATTCTCCAAGTTTTTCATAGTATCCTCGCATTTCTTCATCATCATCGTGTAGTCCATGGAGTAAAGTGATCGATTGCAAATAAGATCTCTATAGCTATACTTCTCCAGAATAATTATACTTAGATTCTTGTTTAAGATCTTTTGCACTATTTTCTTTTAATAGTTTGTAACACAAAGTTTCGTATAAACTTTTGTTCATGAAAAATAACCATTTTACTAAACGAATACCTATTTAATAAGTCATTGACAAAACTTTAATCTTGCAAGAACGAGACAAGTATGTCTCAGTTTTGCAAGAGCAAAATTTTGCCAACTTCTTGTTAAACAGGTTTTTTTTGTTGCTAAAATTATGCTTGTAGAAGTTTGGTTTTCATTCTGATCCATTCATTTATGGATTTTGAAAATCACACTTATAAGTACTTAGAACGTGAAAATGTAACCTAAAATACTTGCGTTAATACTATGCAGAAAGGCATCGAATGTCGATGTTGTAACTTTCATAGAGGTGGTTGAGAATACATGAAGTACTCCCTAAAAGGTGACGCATATCTTCATATTGATGAGACCAGGGTAAAAAGTTCTCCATAGGAGCTGCGACATCAAACCAAAATCTTGTTGATATTGACAAGATTTTGGCTTGATGTTGCAGCTATTAGGAACTTTTTTCTTCGATCTCTTCAATGTGAAGATATGCTTCACCTTTTGCTCTACTTTCCGCTCTGATAGAATATGAAAAGTACTAATTGCAACGCTTTTAGAATGTGCATATAATTTTTTCTATACATGTAATTACATAATTATCTACATCTACCAAGCTATAGATCGTTACTTGTTTAATTGTACATGGATGTACAAATGACAACACAAGAGCAGGATTGGTCTGAGTGACGAATTTAAGGCACGCATTGCAGTATTTTTCAAGTATGCCATGAGCAAATCCAATTACATGGATGGCTCAAAAATCAAGAGTCCATGTGCTCGTTGTCGGAATACACGTTACGAAGAAGTGACGATTGTGAGAAAGCATCTGACACTTAAGGGTTTTGTACGTGTCACTACCATAATTTCTAGAAAATGGTATTTTAGTAATTCCATATTTAATTAAATATTGTGCATGATAATACTTATTTGTTGTATTATTTAATTGTTGTTAGGTGTTAGTTATTTATTTTGGACTTATGTTAGTGGACCTAACTAGTTTAGTTTTGACTCATGGACCAACATGAATTAATTAATTAGATTTGAGCCCATTAGAAAGCCCATTGATTATGTGATGGATTAAATTAATTAAACCATTAGACTAGAAGCTTCCCTCCTTAATTATTTCTTCATGAGAGGCCCCAAGGGGTATATTGGACATTACATAGTAGCTTGAGGAAGGGGAAAGGGGGGCCGGCCTATTAAAGAGGAGAGAATTGATTTCTCTCTCCTCTTTTTATTTCAAAACTAAATCTAGAATTTTTCTCAACCAAATTCCTTCATTCCCATTTCATTTTCCTACCAAATTTTATCCCAATTCCTTCCCAAATCACCATGGGAGAATAGTGGAGCAAGGATCTAGAAGGAGGAAGAAATGATCTACAAAGAGGAGCAAGGATCTACAAGTTGGAGTACAATAAGGAGTTTGATCTTTTGAAGATTGATACTAATATGAACCCGGTAGACAGGCTAACAAAGGTGATTCATATGGAGAATTTCAAGTCCATCTTTACTTCTATTTGTATTCCAGTTGGAGGAAGGTTCTCAGCCTCGGTAGGAGGCTTGAGCCATTTTCACAAATTTATGGCAAAGACCATGGCATAGGAAGTTTTATTATTCTGGGGCAAAGGCTGTGTTAGAGCTAGTTTCTTATTTCTGGGTAAAGACCGTGTCAGTGACCATTTTCAGTTCTAGGCAAGAATGTGGTAGTAATTATTTTCGTGGTTCTAGCAAAAGATTAATTGTGTCGGTGGAGAAAAAACATAGAGGAGCTAAGGTTAAAGGAGCATGGAGTATCGACAACATTCTCATGAGGTGGCTAGTTGAACAACAACAAAAGGTGTAAATAGTTGTATATGGCTCGTGTTTAATTATAGAGTTCTATGGGAGACATCTAATTATCAGAGAAGCCTAGAAGGAATCAAAGCAAACATATCAGGTGATGGAAATAGCCAAGGGTATTCGATGGCATACCATCACTATCAGAAATTCAAAAATCATTCCAACAAATTTTGTGCACTTTTGTGTGCTCATCAAGCATACAAGCTGTTTGGATCGGGTTTGGAGGTATAAAGGGAAAGGTTCATATCTAAAGTGCTTTACTTCGATGACAAAACTGCTCCTGACTTTGGGAAGGATTGGGGATCCTATTTTAGGATCTCCTCCAACCTAGGGCTGGTTGTTGGAAGCTTGAAGCACAAGGAGGTTATCAAGATAGAGTTCTTAAGTTGCCATGAAGGAATCTTGAGAAAGATTGAAGGAGAGATCGTTCGAGATCTCGTAAGGAGAGTGTGTAATCCTTGTATGATTTTCTTTCTTGTTGATCTATTAAAGTTATTTTTTTCGTTGTCCCGTATAGTAGGTCGAGCTTGACTGAACCATGTTAAAGATTGCAATTTGCTTGTTTTGTTCTTGATTGCATTGCAATTTGCTTGTTTTGTTCTTTGTTGCTATTTAATCGATTATATATGCTTCTTTTTTTCTCATTGTCATTAAGGTTATTGTCGTTGTACCATTTCGTGTGCACTAATGGATATCAACATAAGTGAGGTTTTGGGTTTTCATGGAGATATAGTATTTCAGTGGAGAAGGGTTTTACTTTGGTGGAAGATGAGATTTACCTTTATAGTTTAACATTGTTCTGGTACCAATTGAAAGAGAAGCTCTCCTCCAATAGTATGCTTCTTTGATTTAACTTAATTACACATATATGTATGTGGAAGAGAATTTTCCTTAGTGTGGAACTAACCAAAACGAAATAGTAATACTAAGTCTAAAATCTTTTTTGTTTCTCTCTATTATTATTGTCCCCCGGCCCACAAGTCTAAGATCCCTTATGTTACTATCTGCTAGTATTGTTCCCCCAAGTACACTAGTAGTATCTAAGTATAATTGGTACACTATTTTACTAACAGTATCATCTTGAAAATTAAAAAAAATGGAAGTACTATATGGTTTTAGATTATATTGTAAATAAATTACTTTTAATGACACTTACTAGTATTTGTGTGCAAGAGATGCAAATGGAATCAAACTTTATATCTTTATTAATAATCTTTTACTGGTTGTTTTCACTTTAAAGAATAAGCATTATGCAGCAGTCAATTTTCTAGTAAGCCAGTGCAACTATTACTAGGGCAAAAAAATTGTAAAACTACTAAATTACCTAGTAAGGTTTATGATTCTGATGATAACAAATTTATATGATTTCCATCTATTGCTTTCATGCAGGAAATCATTCATTTTACCACTTCTTTATTCTTTCAACAAAGTGATAGATACACTCTTTTTTATAAATTTGAAAATTATACTTACTTACCCTTAGTGATATGATGCAATTGACAGCATCATAAAGTCTTTTTCTAGGTATTGGGTCACCAACAATTTCTGAAGAAATCTGGGACAACAAGAGTGCAGCCTGCAGACCAAAGAAATCAATCACCATCAATATGTTATAATTAAGTTTGTTAATTATCACAATTGTACTGTCTATTGTATATTTCTGTATGTATTATTACAAGAAGAAAGTCAATAGAAATATGGAAAATAGATTTATTTAAAATGCCCTAAGAAGTCATCATGGAAAATAGATTTATGAATTTCTAAAATTAATATATATATATATATATATATATATATATATATATATATATATATATATATATATATATATATATATATATATATATTATGTGTGTGTGTGTGTGTGTGTGGAAATGGTATTTGTATAAATAGAAAAGAAAAGGTGCAATAAGGTGATAGCGACTCATCGGACCATCACCTAACCAACGCTATATATCTCAACACATGACTTTCATCCCAACTCCTCCCCTAGATATGCTAATTCATGATATTCCTATGCGCTTTGGTGGTTCGGGCATTAACCCTCACTTTCGAGCTACCCCTCTCTTTTTTTTCGTCGATGCAACAAGAGGCTGTGTAGGACAGTCCTTGATCGCACCTACTGCTGCATCCTCTAAGAAAGGTGGATAAGCCTCTTCTCACGTTGCGGTCATGGTGAACCATTAGCGTGTATATATATATATATATATATATATATATATATATATATCCCTGATCAGGAGCTCCGCTCTCCTCTTAACCGTTGGATAGGCTGGGGGCCCATTCGGGCCCTTCGATCCGAATGTGCAGGAGAGCGAGGCTTCGGCGGGACTCCGAAAATGGGGTTCCCGATCCCCCCGATCCGTCTATATATATATATATATAGAGAGAGAGAGAGAGAGAGAGAGAGAGAGAGAGAGAGAGGGGAGAGATCCCTAATACTGTCGTCGCTAGGGTTTGGAGGAGAACTACCGATTCCTGCAATCGCGTGGGATCCGGAGAGGGAACTTGACCGGAGTGAGCACCCAGCCATAGCGTCCAGGCGGACGGATTCACGTGCACGACCGATGGCGGGGCCCGACGATGCGTGGCAGAGGATAAGGAGTGAATGGTTTATTAAAAAACAAATGGGTTGGGTGTATATTTAAACCTTTTTTTTTTTTTTTGCGACACTCTATCATTCATAGGAATAAGAATAAGAAAAAGAACAAATAATACATTTTGCAACATAAACAGAAACGCTCCTTTCTAAGGGAACTACACTTACAACTCTTCAACTAGAGCCAGCACCCCCAACAATCAAACACACAAACAATATGGTGGGCATGTGTAGATGTAAGTTCAAATCTGATGCAAATTCTTGCATAGTGAATTAATAATCCTAAGCTAGGCCATTAACACCTAAAGTAATTGGGGTTGAGACCATTAGGAATAAGTTCCAGGACCCAATAAGATAAGTTATAATATTATTATAAACACTATTTTATAAATTATTATTAATTAACAGTAAGTTAAGCATTTTTTAATAACTTTGGGATTTTGGTTATAAATAAACAAATCACCTTAGTTGACTTAAATTGAAATAACTATTATATAAAGAAATCATTAACAATGACTAAGAATAAAGTATTCAATTCAAAGTCTTATTCCACCTAGAAATCTCGAACTGTTAATCCAATCGGTCTTCTTGTGGGGTCGCGTACGTATTTCGAAATATCTGTAAATATCAATCTTCTACAAATCTCAATCTGGACTATCTTATATTAATTTGCACTATTATGACGATTTTGGATTAGAGAGGCAACATTATTTTTGGCATCATATATATGAATATTGGCATCTGGGTCTAATTCCGTATTGGCACGATCGTGATCGATAAGTCGACTCCAACATATTCAGAGGCAAGTACCTACACTTCAAGTTTATTCTTTATAATATGATATTTAGTTCATTGTTTACTAGTACTCATTGGATGATTACACATATTGATAGGTATTGGACTTGATGTCTTGACTTTTGTGTCGGGAGGGAGAATACTATGAGGCATACAGTTCACCCTTTCCACCACGCCATGACCGCTAGCTGTTGAGTATACGACTGTATCCACAGTCTTATACTAGATTATTCCTGACTGGTAGCCGTCTATAATGTGTCTTATTAGTCTTATAACCCCCTACATGTCGACTACATATTTTAAATACACATAGTTCCTTTATTAGTCTAGTAGCAGTTTTGTTTTCTTCTCTTATGATATTTCTATTTCACTTACATCCATGATTTACAGTACTTAATACTTAGTCAGTTTTTAATATTTATCATAATTATTAATTAGTATAAGCTTTGTTGTGTATTGGTGCTTTGCTGGATCCGTGATATATTAGACGATGATGAGGACTATGCCCCTACCTTTTATGGCCTACATGACGTTGCAGAGGACACTATTGAGGAGCCCGTTCCTACCCAGGAGACTACTTTTGAGTAGTTAGCTAGATACTTAGTTTCTTCTTTCAGCATAGTAATCGGTTTTGTTCCCGATATCTCTTTTCATTTTGTGTGTATTAAATTTTGGATTGGTGGATGTCTCAAAATTATGTTTTTATGATATATTAACATTCCTTAACATTCCTACTTCCTTTCATTATTCTTGTCTATTTACTTACTATGAATGAGCTAGATTTAAATTATTTGTGAATATGATGAACATGAAAGAGGTCTAGACAACGTACTATCGCCGACACTACGGCGTAGGCTGGATGTACTTGCGAACTCGTACCCGAATATCTAGGCATGAGTCATGACAGTATGAATGGGTCCCGCCGGTCTGCCAGTATTGCAAGTGTTTTGGTCATCCGGCTTGAGACTACAAGACGGTAGGGGCTCACCAGCAAAGTGATGTAGTAGAGAACATCAGCGAGAATGGACATGAGGGTATTCTGACAGATATATCAGGGGAAGGTACCTCTAGCAGTCATGGGAGGAACGTTCAGAGCAGTGGTACGGGAATAGTAGAGAGGATGGCGATCACTGCGCCTAGCGGGCGAGGAATGGAAATCGAGATCGATATTGGGCTCGATAAAGCGTTGGATTTGTCCAATACTCAACGTACATCTACTGATGCTAGCATGGATGGAACAGGGGTAGGAGGGTTTGGAGGGGATCAAAGCTTGGTTGTGTTCCAAGCACAAAATACTACACCGGTCAGGGGTGTAGCAGGTTGGGGCAGAGGGAGGATGGAACCGATGAGGAACTTACCCAGAGGATCTCAAAAGAATAGCAGTGGTAGTAGTCGATTGAAAGGGGAAGGAGGCAACATTGTTCTGGGTAATACGAGCAGGAAAAGACACACAGGGCCTTTGCAGGACAACACCAGACGTAGCAAACAATATTCGCATGGGGGAGGTATTGTGCATTGACAACCCGCAAAGGAAGGAAGTGCACCAGACAACTGTTGAGGAGGCAGTACAGGATGATGGGTAGAAAGAGATTGTTAATTACGCAGTTAATGACTAAGATGATATGCATGGGCCCGAATTACTAATTTAATTTCAGTGATCATGTGGAATGTGAGGGGGGGCTTGCGTCGTGGGTAGAAAGGAAAGAACGATATTTGTGATGTGATGAGGAAGGAAAATTATTATATTAGCGCATTGCTGGAAACTAAAATCAAGATGGACATAATGCTGGCACGGATGACACCTACCAACTGGAGTCAAGTCCATAATTTGCATCTTTGTGACATGGCCCGTATCTGGGTTAGGTGAAATTCTCGGAGTTGGGATGAACAAGTGTTGCACTTGTCTGACTAATTGATTGAGGTATATATATTTTACAAATAAAGGAGGCTTCAAGTTTATTCTGGGCGTAGCTTATGGACACAATGACAGACGTAAGAGGGAGGGCTTATGGCATGATCTCGGTTGTCTTAGCAGAATGGTGGACGCTCAATATTGACTTCCTCTGGTCATTATAGGCGATTTTAATGCGTTGCTCTACAGACATAATAATGTGGGCGGTAGAGTGGTTCCAGATTGTATCCTTTAAGATTTTTAACACTGTATCCTTCAATCTGGCTTACAACCTTTGGAGAGGAAGGAACATCTGTGGACGTAGCACAACAAGGCTATCCGAAAGCGAGTGGCATGCCAGCTGGATCGAACTTTGGGAAACCGGAGTTGGTTCGACAAGTATCATGGTCTGAGGGCAGAAGGGTTGATGGCAGGAACTTCGGACCACTCCCAAGTTTGCATACGACTTGTTGACCGACCGAGGTCCAATGCGAGACCTTTCGGTACAAAAATAAATAGGTTCTTCTCGAGTGATATAAGGAGGTGGTGAGACGCGGGATACATGTAACTATTAGAGGAAACCCTCAATTCATGCTCGTTAGCAAGCAGAAGAAGGTGAAGACGAGTTTAAAGGCTTGGAATAGGCTGGTTTTCAGTCGGGAAGCTCCAAGAGGAAGGAAGAGCAGCACCCCCGGGAGGTGCAAAAACAGCCTTAAGGAGACATTTTGAACAAAGACATAGCAGCAGAGGAAAGGAAGCTTGTCTAAGACGTCGACGCAATCAGGTTCCAAGAGCAGCAAGAACTGGCACAGAGGACAAAGTGTTCATGACTACGGGATGGTGATAGATGCTCGAGGTATTTTTATAACGTCGTGAGAGAACGTCCGTATCACAATCATAGATCTGCAAGCTTATCACTGGCGACGGAAAAGAGGTGGTAGCCCCAAAAGACATCCAAGCGGAGGTAGTGAGGTATTACTCAGACTTGTACAATCAACATAATTATCTAACCATGTTTCTTGAGTTGGTTTGCAAGCGTGTGGTCATGCCACACGGTAATCATGTTCTTTGGCTCTGGTGATAATGGAGGAGGTGAAAGAGATTATCAAGAGGGCGGATCCAAATAAAGCACCGGGGCCTGACAGGTTTGGCAGCCGCTTCTATCCAGTGCATTGGGAGAAGATCAATTTCGAAGTGCTAGAGGTGATCACAAATTTCTTTGAGAAGGGCAAGCTTCTGCGGGAGTTGAACCATACTTTACTCACACTTATTCCGAAGAAGGAGGGCGCCAGTTCGCTCGCGGACTTTAGACCCATCGCATGTTGCAACTACCTCTACAAAATAATTACAAATTTGATATATCGGCGGATGGAGGGCATTATGTGGGAGCTGATTTCTTCGTACCAAGCAGCGTTCATCAAAGGAAGGGATATTGTTGACACAACCTTTTAGCTCATGAGATGGTACGAGATTTTAATAAACCAAGTGGGGATAAGGCTTGCATCAAATTGGACCTTCGGAAGGCATATGATAAAGTAAACCGGGAGTTTGTCAGTCAGATCATGCTTGCTATGGGATTTGACAGCATGTAGGTGGCCAGGTTTGGGAGTGTATCACAACCCCGAATTTCTTTGTGCTCATTAGGGGGCAGCCACATGGATTCAATGGAAGCAACAGGGGGGTAAGGCAAGGTGTCCCAATGTCTCCTTATTTGTTTACTCTGGTAATGTAATATTTCTCATATCTCATGGAGGTTGTGGGACTCAGGAAGCAGATTATTCCGCTTCACAGGAGGGTGACGCCTCATGTGTCACATTTAATTTATTTAGATGATTTACTGGTTTTCTTGAAACTAATAAGGGAGGATGACTCAGCTAGATTCTATCATAGAGATGTTCGATTTATACTTGAGTCTGCACATGAATTGCGACAAGAGCAAGGCTTATTTCAATAAGCACTGCTAGAATAAGGAGGAACTTGCATTACTTCTGGGTATTGAGCGGGGTGAGCTTCCGGTCAGATACTTAGGGATCCTGCTATCAGTCAATTATATTGGAGATACGAACTGCCAGAGCCTAATCGAGTATACATAAAGAGGAGTAGAGGGGTGGCGTGCCCAAAATCTTTCTTTTGGAGGACGGATTGAGCTGGTTCGCGCAGTCATCATGGAAATTGCCCGCTTTTGGTTACAGGCTATCTTACTTTCGATCTCTACGATTAATAGGATCGAGAAAATTGGTACCAACTTTTTTGGGAGGGGGGATACATGCTATAGGGTGGGACACCCTCTGTCAATCGCTATAAAAAGGAGTACGTCTGTAGCCTTTATGAATGCTCCGTGATGTGCCTGGGCTGAAGTTTACATGGAAGTTTCTTTCGAGAGACTCATTATGGTCAACTTAGAGGCAAAATAGATACTTGGAGGGACAAATTTTTTGGACTAGGCCTTCAAACAATAATGACTATTATTTTCAAAAGTATTATTTTATATTGTTCTCAATTGAAGTAGTTGATCTCGAGAGCCTTCAAAGATGGAGAGACTACGGACTTATGGTTTGACCCTTGGATTGTACACCAAAGTTTCGTAGAGCGAGGAGGGTCAATTGCGTGTCGAAGGAATGGAAGGAGGGATGGGTGAGTGTCATTCTGTGGAATGAAGTCTGGCGACCGGAGTTACATGGCGGCACACGACAATTCAGGGAGCTCATTCGGACGATGAGGGTGAACATATCACTTTAGACTAATGCAAGAATTTGGGATAATACTAGGGCGGATCGGTTCGTACGTAGATCCGTAGTTGACGTTGTCAGAGTTGCACACCCGGAGATGGAGTTGACGAATGTGGTGTAGGCCAAAGGTGTTGCTATGCAGTTGTGTCTATACAAATTAAGCCTGGAAAGATTAAACATACTTGATAGGTTGCAAAGTTTCAGACTGCAGCTAGATTCACACCTATTCTTCTAATTTCCTTTGGTGCGGGATATTTGGCTAGCCCAACATGATAGGTTGGGTTTATCCAGTAGAGGGTCCATGACTGGAGGGCAATCGTCGAGGACATCAAAAGAGAAAATGGAGAGTCTTTGCTTGGTACAACGAGGCATAGATTAGATTTGCTACAGCGGTCTCGCATGTTTGGAAGGAGCGGAACAACCGTATCTTTGAGGGGTCGGTGAGATCCACCATTGGGATTATCCATAATATTGAGCATGATGTCAGTATAATGAGAGGGAAGGCGCACCCTTGAATTGCCTCTTGAAATTTATAATTTTTGATTTAATTAATACAATTACCTTCTTCCATATATATATATATATATATATATATATATATATATATATATATATATATATATATATATAATCCATGTGCGAGTGCGGGTGTCTCTCTGCCTTAGAAGAATGAAGCTGGCTGGATAGTTGTTTGAAGGGGAAGTCCTCTCGAACCAAGGACAGATTGACATGGGGTCAAGGGAAGAGGCGACATCCGGTCAGCAAGGCTACGTGCGAGGACTTTGGCCTAGTGTGGCTGTTGTGAGTCAACAGCAACACAATCAATGTGGATTAGGGCACATGGATTGTCGCCTGGGGAAGGGGAGAAGCCTCAATACGCAGTCAATCCTTCGTCGGGTCTCCATCAAGGAGGATAAGGCCTACGGAGATTGCTAGATCCATTATATATAGAAAGGACTGAGTGCTTAGTTCCACACGACCTTTTTCTTGGACAGAGGTATGTGCTTCAACGGGTGGCAGATATAGAGGTGGTTGCGGATAGGCGGACATCAATCATCTTGCTTGATGATGTGACAAGTTTAGTTGCCGAATGGGTGAGCATATTACTCTTTTATGATCTAGGGGACATGCTTTCCTTCCATACTATATCATCCTTTGTGCAGTGAGTTCGACATATATCCATCCTAGTTTTTGGATGTAGCTGCCTCAACTGTCTTTGCGAGGGCCCTGAGTAAGATATCCAGTGTATTTGGATCCCCAATACAAATGGACAAGGCTACAACAAATAGGTCAATATTGGATTTTTCTATAGTACTGGTTGAAATCGCATCAAGAAATGATCTCCCAATAGATATCCCTATTCAACCAGACTGAGGCATATTTCATCAACCCGTGTTCTATGAGTGGATCCCTCCTATGTGCGAACTGTGATGATGTGTAGGGCACACCTTAGTAGAGTTTCCAGACAAAACTGGAGAAGTATTACATAAGGAGGTATTGGAAGTTTGACGAGAAACAACAACTATAGAGTAGATGGACTTAGATGGAAGGGAACCTTCATCAATCTTCCAGTCGATTCTTTTGCCTAAGGAGTTGCTAGTTGAAGATATCATCCACACTAATCCTGGCGGTAATGACAATCCGTCTAGTGTGGACTCCACAGCAAGTCCACCTCAAGGGGTCATTTGGTGGCTTCTTTTGCCTAACCAACTAGATGCACTCGAGCGTCAAGGATCGATTGAGAATACCCTAACAGAACTCCCATCTGCGAGGGTAGGAGGGCAGACACTACATGAACTTGCTACAGGTAGAGAGACTTCGACTGGGCATGGAGTTCAACAAATGCAAGAACATGTGGGGGAGGAGCTCCCTTTAAGGGCTGAAATCAACCCAATTCCAATAGGGGCTAGGTCCAAAGCGAGACTGAAATATTTGGTTAGGAGAGTTCGGATGAAGAGATATAGACACATCCCAGTGATCTGATCTCTATCTATAACAAATATTTAAAGATGATAAAACATGCATAAGATGATCCTTCTCGGACTCGGGCTCGGGCTCGCCAGAAGAAGAAGACGTCGCCATATATATATATATATATATATATATATATCAAACAATTATGTCCATCGTTAGGAAATAACATTTCAGTAAATGAAAGTCCACAGACCCTAAGTTATTTCTAAAGCCATTACCCCGTTCTTCTTCATTATTCACTCAACCTAGCCTGGAATTCTAAATTCATTAATTTTTTATCCAATCAAAAGGATTGTGACTCTCTCTAACCTTCTCCTTATTGTTCTCCCTTCTTAATCTTCTCTCTTGCACTGTTCTTTTTTAATCTTCTTGTGGTTTTAGGATTTAGTATTGACGAATTCTTGTTTAGGTTTCAATCAAACCCTAATTTGTACTTTACAATTGTTCTTATTTCAACTGATCTATCAATCTTATATTTTAAGTTCCCACAAGATTGTTGTTGAAATTCTCATCAAATTTTGTTAATTTTCTATTATGAATTTTTTTAAAATTGTTCACTAAGTCAATTATTTGTAACAAAAATGAAACTAAGATGAAATAAAAATCTAATGGAGCAATAAAAACTTTTTATCTCAATCAAAATTGCCTAGAGATAAAAAAATGAAATATTTCTTTTAGTCATTAATGTCCCAAAAGGAAGCATTATTTAGGTGGGATCTATATAAGAGTCTTATGAGGAAAGGTGGGGGCATTTTAGACCTTTAAAAATATATAGAGTCCACATTTGAAGGAGCAAACAGGGTTATTAAGTCTCGAAAAATGCTACAGTTACAATCAAATGCTTGCAACCCTTTTACAACCTGTCACGTGGTGCCACGTGGCAGGCTTCCATTGGAGGAGGGGGAAAGAGGGGGGGCCGTGTGGGACCCATATAACATGTGGGTTAGAGGGGAGGTAGGGCCGGATGAGACCCATATGTAAGGAGGGGGAGAGAGAGAGAGAGAGAGAGAGAGAGGGGGGGTGTTGTAAGAAGGTTGTAAAGCTTTGGTTGTAAACTTAGCATTATTGATAATTGTAAGGATATCCACATCAGTATTTTTAACAACATCGGTCCTCGTGGTATTCACCTTTTCAAATATATGTCGGTTTTAGTTTTACTTTCCAAAAATGCTTTACAGTCCGAAAGGCTTAACAAAAAATCGAAAACCAAAAACCGAAATCACACTACCACATGTTCGATCCTGATTGGCTGGACCAAAAACAATCATATCAGCACCCCCTTGCATACGTAGGACAAAAAAGTTCGGCCAATCACGACCAGACATGTGGCAGCGATTTAATTTTAGGTTCAATTTTTGGACTGTAAAATATTTTTGTATACTCCTTCCAAATGTGCAAAATAACCGACGCTAGTGTGATCGATCTAATTCCGTCTTGATTATACCCCTTGTCGATTATGTTGACTTTGAAGGTTGCCAACTATATCCATCAAAGAATCTCGAGAACCAATCCCCGCAAATAACTTTCGCCATCTGATATTGAAAGAAAAAGTGTTCTTCTGTTTCCACCAACTCTTGACTAAAATCATATTGTTATCTAATCCAATCACAGACCATAGTCTACCAACTTCTCCTTCGAATCTAGAATAGCTTGTTAGCAATTCGGCATTCATGACAGCAAAAGTACGAGTATAAGTCGACACAATGCGAATAAAATATGTTTAAATAGTGGTTAAATTTTTGTCAATTAGAAATATTGAAGTTAGAAATTTCACATGCTTAAACAGATTTCAAATTTGGTTAATTAAACAGATTTTCACCACATTTTTTCTGTCAAAATTTTCAATAATTCATACGGAACATGTTTACAACTTCACATGCTTAAAATTCGTATACTGATTTGAATCTTTCAAAAGTACGTAAATATTATAAGTTTCTGAAAGATACAAAAAATCTGCATATAATATGAGTTTTATTCGGCTAATTGCTAACGAGGGAGTAGCTTTCAACAGACAACCGCATCTTTCTATCCCCCGCTTTTATCCACTCGACCAAAGGGTACTGATGACACATGTATATATACACACGATGGATGTTGTTGTATGTTCCTCGGAGAGCGGCCATCTTATTTGGCCATTTCATCATATATATATGTTCGTCGAGTGTGGAGAGTTGGAGTGGATGGGGTTCTCAATCTGTGTAGAGAACATTTCGTAGTGCGACGAACCTCATTCGTGTGTCGAAAAAGTTTGGAAAGTACATCATATATTGGAACATTTATGGTAAGCAAATATTATATGAAATTTTCATCTTTGACTTTAATTATATATTTATGAATGGATCTTTCAGAATATTAACTTTCTATATTATTGGATTTTCAATTTATGACAAGCCAATTTATGATTTGATTTCCATTAAATATATAATTGAATGTAATTGAATTTTCATAAATATTTTGGTCTTCCATATATAGATTTTCAATACATGGAAATTCTAATTCAAGCAAGAGTTTAGGCTCATGCAATATACAACAAAAAGGGAGAAAAAAAGAGAGAAATAATGGAGTCAAGAGTGCTTTGCAACATTGGACAGGAGAAAAATGATCGGAGGCCGTTTCGAAGAAGAATATCAGTTTCGGGTATTTTTCGTTGTCTTTCTTCTTCATGGTTGTAATATATTTTCTGTTCCAAAGAGTTGCGGTGATACGTGTTGGATCGGTTAGGATCTTGTAGATGGTGTAATCTCTTTATTCCATTAGTGGAGGTTCTTCAGGGTTGGACTCCGATCGTCCAGTGGTTTTTTCCGCAAGAATTTTTCACGTAAAATTTTTTGTATCTGCGATTTGTGTTTGGCATTTTTGCTTTGTGTTCTTTTGCTCGGTTCTCTTGCAGGGCTCTCATGTTTGGGGGAATGATTTTCGTACTTTCGTTCCCAACACTTGGTATCAGAGCCAGGTTCTGGAGTTCAGAGAGATGTCAGAAGTTGACAGTCAAATCAGGGAGTAGAGATGGACGCGAAGCCGGTGCGCATGGTAAACTTGAACGGTACCAAATTTTATTATTAGCGAAGCAAGATGAAGGATTTGTTGTTAGTCAAGAAGCTGTATCTTCCAGTATTTGCGTCTGAGAAGCCCAGTGACAAATTCGATGGGAACTGGAACTTCGAGCATATACAGGTGTGTGGGTACATACGATAGTTCATTGACGAGAACGTGGACAACTACGTTGCCAACCTTGAGCACACGAATACGCTGTGGGAGAAGCTGGAATCTTTGTACCCGAAGAAGACCACGATAAATAAGTTATTCCTAATATGAATGATGATGGATCTGCGGTACAAAGATGGTGCGTCTATTACGGATCACTTGAGTGAGTTCCAGGGCGTGGTGGACCAGCTATCCTCGCTGGAAGTCAAGTTCGACGATGAAGTATAGGGGCTGTGGTTGTTTTGTACATTGCCTGACTCGTAGAAAATCGTACGAGTGTATATGATCACATCTGCTCCAGAAGGCGTGGTCAGTCTGGAGTTTGCCAAGAGCGGGGAATTGAATAAAGAGATACGAAGACGTTCTCAGGGCACTTTATCCATAACCCACTAAGAGGAGCTAGTTTCAGAGAGCTGCGGTAGGAGGAAAAGAAGGGATACGGGTGGTGGTAGAGACATGACCAAGGAAAAGTCCATGGGTCGGTATGAGTACTCGGAGTGCTACCATTGTGGCAAGAAGGGCTACATCAAGCGAAACTGTTTTGCTTGGAAGGGAGAGAAGAAGGGCGACAAAGGAAAGCAAAGTGAGAATACTACAACGGCGTCCTTGGCACATGGAGGCGATGTGATCGTTGTAGGTGATGAGATAATTATGAACCTCGCTTGCGATAAAAACTCTTGGCTGGTGAACTTAGGTGCTTCAGCTCATGTATCTCATAATATGACACTATTTGCTAGTTACACAACAGGCGACTGTGGAGTAGTGAAGATGGACAACGGAGATGTGTCGAAAGCTGTTGTTATTGGAGATGTGCATTTTAGGACGAAGACGGGTGCAGTTCTTGTTCTCAAAGATGTTCGTCATATCCTTGATATCCGTTTCAACCTAATGTCGGTTGGAAAGTTGGATGACGAGGGTTTCTTCAATCTTTTCTGAAATGATCAGTGAAAGCTTTTCAGAGGTTCGATGGTGATTGACAAAGGAAGCAAGAAGTCTGGACTCTATTATATTGTAACCCTCCCCCCCCCCAAATAATAAAT
Organism: Iris macrosiphon; assembly: GCA_036927795.1. NCBI lineage: Eukaryota > Viridiplantae > Streptophyta > Magnoliopsida > Asparagales > Iridaceae > Iris > Iris macrosiphon. The sequence goes on from JAYESA010000017.1 coordinate 22,488,332, forward strand.
AATATATATAAATTAATAAATAAAATAAAATTAGTAATTAGTTAGGTGAGATTAAAAGGAGCATAACCATATATTTTTAGGAATTTTTGGGAGAATTATAGTAGCCTTTGCGAATTTTTAAATAGTAATAATAATAATGCCATTAGTATAGTACAAAACCAATAATCCTAAAAAACTAATCCTAAGACTAACTCCCCCAAAACCGCAGGCCATACCAGAACACCCCCCCTTTATATATATATATATATATATATATATATATATATATATATATATATATATATATATATATATATATATATATATATATACGGGTGAACTACACCATAAAAATTTCTAAACCCTAACCCCACCTCAATCTTTACTGTGACCTCCAGCGCCACCACCCCCCACCAGGACCACCGCCAACGAAGTCGACCGCCCGAACCCGAACACTGTACCCCGTCCGCGCGCACGATAGCACCCCCAGGTACCCCCACTCCGAGTACTCAAATCTGCTTGTATATACAAAGAAAATCCAAGTTCTTGATCCTATGGAAAGCCTACCTAACCTAGTTTAGGATTAGATAAATCACAGCCATTAGTTTCGTCTAAATCCGATAGAAAAATTGAGTCAAAAACTCAAAAAAATCATATTTTCTGACATGACAGAAAGAGCCCAAGTACCTCTGTTTACGCTCCATTTTCTTCCTAACCACGTAGTATTTTTGGAATATATTTGAATGAACTTCTAAACAACATATACAAGAATAATTATATTCTTTTAATTTTATTTAGTTTGCTTTGTTGACTGAATTAAACATGTTCGAACTTGACCAAAAACTATATTTTTCAAACTTGGAAAACTTGTAATACGAAGTGCGTCCCGACAAACCGGATCACCACGTCACGTACCAATTGCACCAAAAGGCGTGTATGGTATTTCCTGACGTGTGGGATTTTACGAAAGTTGATTCGGACGTATGTGCACGCCAAAATTAACCTGTATCCGTAAAAAGTCTCCCGTATCGACGTTTTGTAAAAAAATTCATTAGTAAGTGCACTCTAGTTGGAAGGCGACAAAACTTGCGCCAACGAATCCGTGTATCACGCTGATCTTGTGACCTAAGTTTCACGCGATTACGAGACCGTTGACCGAATTATCGTTTTGTAGGCCCTGCGGTTTGACTTGACGAGCGATTTTATGATCGACTTATCGGAATCCAAAATTGGATATACCGTTGAGTTCGTATCCTCGTTTAGAATTTATTTAACCTATAATTTATTTTATTTAGAGATCTTTATCCTTGACATATTTTTTGGTGCAAAGTGGACCACATAGGGACTCTACTTTGACCCAAAATTACCGTTTTACCATGTGTCCAAATTGGACGAAAGTGTATAGTTTTCTTTCTATCTCGCTGATTCCGGAGACGTTCTTTCAAAGTCCCTACCTTTCGGTTCCTTGTGCATGTCGTCTGGACATCCATACTCCACAGATTGCTTGGCAAGCAAGTATATCTTGCCAGAGTACTGTTTGGTTACATTCATTTGCTGCATATTTAATTTCTATTATTTATTTTCATTTATTTTGATATATAAAAATGTGCGTCCAAGAATGACTTTGGTGCAACGACAGTTGCGTCATCTTTTATCTTTATTTATATTATGCATGTTGACCTAGTTTTACGAGATTACCCAATATGTTTGAGGTATCATTATGTTTCATTTGGCCATGACACAATTGTTACACGAGTTGTGAGTCTTATGTAGGACACAAACTTGCGTATTAGGCAGGCCACCTGTACGTATAGGTCGTATGACGGATAAGAATAACTACTAATAGAAATACTATGTTTAGTGGACTTAGCAGTTACTAGAGGTGTTACGTGTTATGGATATGACACGTTAGTAGCATCGGGAGGGGAGAACAATGAGTAACCGTATGTGACTCCTTTACACTTTTTCTTATTTTTTTGTAAGCTCCGCTAGAGACGCGATGCGTTATGACCCCTTATATATACTGCAAGCTTATGACGATCGAAAGACGTTATGCCCGAGGCCACAGGATCTCCAAGAGAACTATGTCCATTCCATTATTTTCAGCTAGATAGTCCATACGCAGGAAAGTTGTTCTTAAATTGCCTATCACATAGACTGGTTAGGCGACCATGTTGGATGTTTACTTTCAGTATTTTATTGGCATGCTTCTATGTATCTTGTTATGTTTCTCTGAGGACTTGGTCCCTTTCCAGATGTAGACGATCAGGATTATCCACAAGAGTACGGACCGGGACCCGACGCATCATTCTCTATCGAGAAGGTCTTACCCTCTGAGTACTCATGATTACTTCATAGCTGATGGATCGTTAGTTGTTATTCTCTTTATTGACATTTATTTTATATTGGGGTTCCGTCCTCCTCTATCATTTTAGTTGATATAGTCGATTTATAGTGGATTTGTCTCCACCTGACTATTATTTCTTTTACTACTTCGTACTTGAGACCTTCAATTATTTATTTTGATATTTCTTTACTTGTGCTTGTGGATGAGATATAGATGTGTGTGACTTGTGATGACAATATATGTACCACTTGTGAATTATTTATTCATATACAGCGTACGTGTGTGTTATGATTTTTCTAACATATTGGGGTGTCATATACATACGGCTAGCATGCTACGTATTCCTAATCCAACGTATTTTGGGATTGGGACGTGACATGTTTTTATGGTGGCCCATGCAGGTCGAGAGTATATTGCCTCGGTTACATTATTGTATATGATTAGAGTAAAGGATCTCAACTACTTACTTAATCACCCACATTGAATTCCAATTTTTTACTCTCTTTGACTGCTTGATTTGCATCTATCTTGAACTTATTCTTACGTTACCCTTATCTTCGTGTCCAGCAAGATGAATCCTTCGAACGGACGTGTTGCTTCCCTCGCCATCACAACAGGCGACTCAGCAACTCAGGAGGAATATGGAATTTTGCCTTCATCGATGATGTCTTCGACTACACCACTGCTGCCGGGACAACCACCACTGGTAGGAAAGACACCCCCAACAGTTCAAACGAACCGTCAGACTCCAGCACCTTCGATGGAGAACCAGCCGTAGAAGACTTCAAATCCCTAAGGTGGGAGTATGCCACCACCGCCACCCCAGTTTTTGCCCCAGTTGGCCTCGCAGATACCCTTCATGCCACCTCCATTTTTTTTACAGCCTGACGGGAACATTACCTCGACCCAGTTCATGCAGGCTATGTTGCAGGCTCAGTGGCAGCAGAATGAGCTGCTGAGACAAGCTCTTATAGCTGCAATGAACAAACCACCAGCCCTTGTTCCAGCACCAGCACCAGCACCAACGCTATGGCCTTATGAGGGCAATGTCAAGGGTTTCACTTAGATGAACCCAAAATACTTCAGAGGTACGGAGACTCCGCTAGAGGTTTCCGAGTGGCTCATCAGCACTGAGAAGTTACTGAAGGCATCTCAGTTACCAGTGGACCTATGGATGACATCAGTAGACCTTCTACTTGAGGACAACGCCCACCACTGGTGGAATACCGAGCAGAGGGAATATGGCACCGACCAGACGTGGGAGAAGTTCTACGAACTCCTCAACGAGAGATTTTTGCCCACCAATGTTCGAGATGTTTTCTATAGCCATTTCCTTCATCTCAAACATGGGAGTATGACGGTAGATCAGTAAGACACAGATTTTAGCAGACTGAGTCGCTTTGGCGAGATGTTGATTCCTACAGTATTGGAGAGAGCCAAGAGATTCCATAATGGGTTATCACCGGATATTAGGAGATTCGCTATTACACAGTCGAGGATATCCCAGGCGACAGTTTTGGACGCGGCAAGAAGTCGGGAGCTCCTTCTGAAGGAGACACATCAGATGCAGAGACGCCCACACCAGCAATATCACCATTTAGAGTACCTCAGGGAGGACCCATTAGACGCCCTTTGGCACATCAGCAACAACATCAACAACACAGAGCGGGGCCCTATCAGTCCCGATAGAGGCCCCTTTGTTATCACTGTGGAAAGTTAGGGCATATTCAGAGAGATTGTCGGATTCGTTTGAGCTAGTGTTTGAGGTACGGATCGGGACAACATTCAGTGAGAGACTGTCCAGTGCAGCAGGCCTTGGCGCTTCCTCAGCCAATGCAAAGGCCAGCACTTCCAGTACAATGATCAGATCAGCAGATGACGAGGCCAGAAACACTAGGAGCGGGAGCATCTCGACCTCCAGCAGGTGAAGGATTTCAGCGAGGACTACCGCTACCTACTCAGGAGGACCGGTTTGCGAGGGCCAGGCCACAGGGACCTCCTTAGAGGTTTAGACATGCTTTTGCTATCGAGATGGATGACACAGAGCAGGAGATTGATGTTATAGCAGGTATTATCCTTGTTTCTACTTTTCCCGTTGTGACATTATTTGATACGGGAGCCACACACTAGTTCATATATTCTAGTTTTGTTGTCAAGCACAACATTGCCACTACACCCTTGTCTAGTTGTGTTAGAATTCTCACTGGGGGAGGAGTTGTACCTGTTATCGGTGTTTGTAGTTCTTGTTCTGTAGAAATTTATGGCGGAGAGATGAAGGCTCGAATCTTAGTCTTTCTCATGACGAACTTTGATGTTGTCCATGGGATGGACTGGCTAAGCAAGTACCATGCTTTCTTCGGCTGCTACGGAGAAAGCATTCTCTTTATGGTACTAGCCCAGCCAGAGCTCTAGTTTGAACAAGGATCCACTGAGATGCATGATGGTGCTCAGATGGCATTGGAAGACGTTATTTATCATCCTATCATTTTTGAGTTTCAAGACGTATTTCCCGAAGATTTGCCAAGGCTACCTCCAGATAGAGATGTATAATTCTCGATTGAGTTGAACCCAGGAGCAGCACCCATAGCATCGTATGTTTATAGATTAGTGAAAAAGGAGATGGATGAGCAGAAGGCGCAGTTGAAGGAGTTAGAGGAGAAATGCTTCATTCGACAGAGTGCATCACCCTAGGGAGCTCCAGTGTTGTTTGTACCCAAGAAGGATGGGTCAGTGTGCATGTGCATTGACTATAGAGCCTTGAATGATGTGACTGTAAAGAATAAGTATCCGCTGCCGTGCACTGATGACTTATTTGATCAGCTTAGTGGAGCCAAAGTGTTCTCAAAGATAGACTTGAGATCGGGATATCACTAGGTGAAGGTGCGGTAGCAGGACATTTCGAAGATCGCATTCAGGACGAGATATGGATACTACGAGTTTATGCTCATGCCCTTCGGATTGACCAATGCTCCAGCTGTCTTTATGGACTTGATGAATCGTATCTTTTATCAGTATTTAGACCTGTTCGTGGTAGTCTTCATAGATGAAATCCTTGTCTATTCGAAGAGCCACGAGGAGCATGAGAAGCACTTGCAGATTGTCCTAGAAATATTGAGGAGAGAGCGGTTGTATGCGAAGCTCAGCAAATGTGAGTTCTTCTTGGATAAGGTCTCTTTTCTTGGGCATGTCGTTACTGGAGATTGTCTTAGAGACATGGCCCGTTCCTACATCAGCATCAGAGGTGATGAGTTTTCTTGGACTTGTGGGATATTACTGACAGTTCGTAGAAAACTTTTCGAGGATAACAGAGCCTATGACTCGGTTGACTTACAAGGACCGAGAGTTCATATGGACATATGAGTGTCAAGTCGCTTTTGAGGAGTTGAAGAAGCGTCTGACAACAACACCAGTGTTGACCATTCCATCAGGATTATGAGGCTACATGATCTACAGCGACTCATCGAGGAAAGGAATGGGATGAGTATTGAAGAAGCATGTCAAGGTGATTGAGTATGTATCTAGATAGTTGTGAGTACATGAGAAGAATTATCTAACTCATGACTTGAAAATTATAGCTGTTATTTTTGCCTTAAAGATATGGAGACAATACTTATATGGGGAACGAGTGGAGATCTATACTGATCACAAAAGCGTCAAGTATGTCTTCACACAGAAGGAGCTGAATATGAGACAAAGACGGTGGCTTGAATTGATGAAGGACTTCGAGATAGAGCTGCATTATCACCCGGACAAGGCTAACATAGTAGTAGATGCGTTAAGCCGCAAGCCTGTGGAACTATTCTTGACGACAAAGAGGGACTTACTGGAGGACTTGCAAGAGCTTTTTATAGAGGTTGTATTACCCAGATCAGACGGGACACTAGCCAATTTGCAAGTACAGTCATCGCTAGTAGAGAGGATCATTGCAGCTTTGCCTACGGATGCTAGATTCATGAGGTTGAGAGAGAGGATCGAGGCAGGAGAGTAGAAAGGATTGCAGATTCATGCTGACGGGATATTACGATGTGGTGATCGTCTATATGTTCCTAATGGAGAGATTCGACAGGTGTTGATGGCAGAGGCTCATAGCTCGATATATTATATTCATCCGGGAGGCACCAAGATGTACCGAGACTTGCAACAGCACTTTTGGTGGCATAGGATGAAGAGGGAGATAGCTCGCTTTGTGGGCAAATGTTTGGTGTGTCAGCAGGTTAAGGTTGAACACTAGAGGATAACAGGGTTGTTACAACCACTTTCGATTCCTGAATGGAAGTGGGAGAACATCATTATAGACTTCGTCATGGGCTTCCCGAAGATTCCAAGTGGGCGAGATGTTGTATGGATGATAGTAGATCGACTTACCAAGGCCACTCATTTCTTGCCTTTTCGAGTTGGCCAGCCTACAGAAGCTTTGGCTGACTTATACATGAGGCAGATCGTCAGATTACGCGGCGTTCCGATTAGCATTGTGTCAGATAGGGACTCGCGTTTCATATCTCACATTTGGAGGATCATGCAGGAGAGTCTTGGGACTCGTCTGAAGTTCAATACGTCTTATCATCCGCAGACAGACGGGCAGTCGAAACGTACTATTCAGAAGTTGGAGGATATGTTGAGAGCATGCATATTGGATTTTGGAGGATCATTGGAAGACCACCTACATCTTATGGAATTTTTCTACTACAACAGCTATCAAGTGAGCATCCAAATGGCTCCGTTTGAATCTTTGTATGGAAGGAAGTTTAGGTCTCCCGTGTGTTGGAGCGACTTAGGAGAACGTCAGATCATGGGGCCAGAGTTGGTTGTCAGCACTGTGGAGAAGGTAAAGAGGATACATGAGAACTTGCGGGCAGCGCAAGACAGACAGAAGCAGTTGACAGACCTACATCGCCGTCCTTTAGAGTTCAAGAAAGACGATCATGTCTTCCTGAGGATATCGCCAACTAGAGGCACTATTCGCTTCGGGGGACGCGACAAGTTGAGTCCAAGGACCATTTGACGTATTAGAGCGAGTTGGAGAAGTTGCATATCGACTTGCACTACCACCTTCGCTTGAGGGAGTGCATGATGTATTCCAAGTATCGCAACTAAGGCGATATGTGGCAAATAGCAGTCATGTTCTCAATCACTCCGAGATTACCATTGGGCCGAGCTTGTCATACCAAGAGCAGTCCATAGAGATTCTTGATCGTCGAGGAAAGGTTTTGAGGAATTAGTCTATTCCTTTGGTCCACGTGGCATGGAGACATCACTCGCCAGGAGAATCCACTTGTGAGCACGAGGATGACATGCACAAACGCTTTCCGTTTATGTTCGAAGATTAGGGTATGATTTATATTGTTCTTTTCTACCGTATTGCATTCTCGTTATCTCATCGTGTTTTAGCTTTAATTTCGAGGAAGATATTCTTATAAGTTGGGTAGGATGTAAACCCCCCAAATAATAAATAATATATATATATAAATTAATAAATAAAATAAAAATTAGTAATTAGCTAGGTGAGATTAAAAGGAGCCCAACCATATTTTTTAGGATTTTTTGTGATAATTATAGTAGCCTTTACAAATTTTAGATAGTAATAATAATAATAATGCCATTAGTAATAGCACAAAACCATTAATACTAAAAAACTAATCGTAAGACTAACCCACCCAGACCCGCAGGCCATACCCGAACCACCTTTATATATATATATATATATATATATATATATATATATATATATATATATATATATATACACGGGTGCACAGCATCATAAAAACTTCTAAACCCTAACCCTAATCTCCAAATCACCAAACCCTAACCCCACCTCAATCTTCACTTTGACCTCCAGCGTCGCCACCTATTACCAGGACCACCGCTGACGATACTGACCACCCAAACCCGACCACCATACCCAGTCCGCGCGCGCGAAAGCACCCCCAGGTACCTCACTTTGAGTACTCATATCTTCATGTATATACAACAAAAATCCAATTTTCTTGATCCTATGGAAAGCCTACCAAACCTAGTTTAGGATTATATAACTCACAACCATTAGTTTTGTCTAAATCTGATAGAAAAATCGAGTCCAAAAACTCAAAAAAATCACATTTTCTGACATGACAGAAACAACCCAAGTACCTCTTTTTACGGTCCATTTTCTTCCTAACCACGAAGTATTTTAGGAATCTATTTGAATAAACTTCTAAACAACATATACAAGAAAAATTATATTCTTTTAGTTTGCTTTATTTGCTGAATTAAACTTGTTCGAACTTGACCAAAAACTATACTTTCTAAACTTGGAAAACTTGCGATACGGAATACGTCCTGACAAACCGGACAACCATGTCATGTACCAGTTGTACCGAAAGACGCGTATGATATTTTCTCATGTGTTGGCTTACGCGAAAGTTGATTCAGACGTGTGTGCACGCTGGAATCAACCCGTAACAGTAAAAAGTCTTCCATATAGACGTTTTACAAATTTCTTCATTAGTAGGTGCACGCTCGTCAAAACGCGATAAAACTTACGCCAACGGATCCGTGGTATCACGCTGGTCCTGTGACCCAAGTTTTACGCAATTTCGAGATAGTTGATCGACGTTTTGTGGGCCCTATAGTTTGACTTGACGAGCGATTTTATGATCGGCTGACCGGAATCCAAAATTGGATATACCGTTGAGTTTGTATCGTCGTTTATGATTTGTTTGACCTATAATTTATCCTATTTAGGGATCTTTACACCTAACATATTTTTCAGTGCAAAGTGGACAACATATGGATCCCATTTGACCCAAAATTATCGTATTGCCCAATGTCCAAATTAGACGAAAGGGTAGAGTTTTCTGACTATCTCGCCGATTTCGGAGACATTGATGATATTTATTTCAGTTTTCGGAGACGTTCTTTCAGAGTCCCTACCTTTTGGTTCCTTGTGCTTGTCGTCTGAACATCCATACTCCACAGATTGCTTGCCAAGCAAGTATACCTTGCCATAGTACTGTAGAGTTATATTTATTTGCTGCATATTTAAATTATGTTATTTATTTTCAATTATTTTTCTATAAAAAATTGTGCGTTCAAGAATGACTTGGGTGCAACGACGGTTGCGTCATCTTTTGTCTTTATTTATATTATGCATCATTATGTTTAATTTTGTCGTGACACAATTGTTACACGAGTTGTGAGTCTCATGTAGGACATGGACATGCGTATTAGGCAGGCCTCATGTACGTATAGGTCGTGTGACGGATAAGGAATAACTGCTAATAGAAATACCATGTTTAGCGGACTTAGCAATTACTAGAGGTATTACGTGTTATGGATATGACACGTTAGTAGCATCGGAAGGAAAGAACAATGAGTAAGCGTATGTGACTCCTTTACAGTTTACCTTATTTGTCCGTAAGCTCCGCTGGAGACGCGAGGCGTTATGACCCCTTATATATACTACAGGCCTATGAAGATCAAAAGACGTTATGCCCGAGGCCTCTGGATCTCTAAGAGAACTATGTCCATCCCGTTATTTTCAGCAAGATAGTCCATACGCAGAAAAGTTGTTCTTCAATTGCATATCACATAGACTGGTTAGACGACCATGTTGGATGTTTACTTTCAGTACTTTATTGGCATACTTTTATATACATCTTGTTATGTCCCTTTGAAGACCTAGTCCCTCTCCAGGTGTAGACGATCAGGATTATCCGCAGGAGTACGGACCGGGACCCGATGCATAATTCTCTATCGAGGAGGTCTTACCCTCTGAGTACTCATGATTACTTCATAGCTGATGGATCCTTAGTTGTTATTCTCTTTATTGATATTTATTTCATATTGGAGTTCCGTCCTCCTCTATCATTTTAGTTGATATAGTCGATTTGTAGTGGATTTGTCTCCACCCGACTATTATTTCTTTTACTACTTCGTAGTTGAGACCTTCAGTTATTTATTTTGATATTTCTTTACTTGTGCCTGTGGATGAGATATAGATGCGTGTGACTTGTGATAAAAATATATGTACCACTTATGAATTATTTATTTATATACAGCATACGTGTGTGTTATGATTTTTCCAACTTATTGGAGTGTCATATACATACGGCTGGCATGCTACGTATTTCTAGTCCAACTTATTTTGGGACTGGGACATGACATATATGGAAGGGTGCGCACATGGGGAACAAGACATGAACGCGGATACTGATGCGTCTACTGAGTTATGGCATAGGCGGCTCAGTCATATCAGCGAAAAGGGGATGAGCTACTTGGTGAACAAGAGGTGATTCCGGGACTAAAGTCTACAAAATTGGAGAGATGTAAGCATTATTTGATGGAAAAACAAAATAGGGTATCTTTTCATAGTCACCCAAATTCGAGGAAGATAACTTTTCTCCAGTTGATTTACTCGGATGTCTGCGGTCCTATGAAGGTAAAATTTGTTGCTGGTGGTTTTTATTTTGTGATGTTTATCGATTATTGTTCTAAAAAGTTTTGGGTCTATGACTAAAAGATCAAGGATAAGGTGCTGCCGACTTTCAAAGAGTTTCAGGCCTCTGTTGAAAGGGAGACAAACAAGAAGCTACTATGTGTTCGGTCCGACAACGGCAGCGAGTACATTGCTTCCTTTAATGATTATTGTAGATAGCAAGGGATATAACACTAGAGACTCCACCAAAGATACCACAGCTCAACAATGTAGCGGAGTGCATGAACCGGACGCTAATAGAGAGGGTACGATATTTGCGGTCAGAAGCAAACTTATCGGGCAGTTATTGGGGTGAGCCTCTTTACACTACTGCTTATATTATTAATTTATCTCCTAGTACTCCTTTCCAGGTTGATGTGCCTGACAAAGTATTGTACGACAAAGAACCATCATACAATCACCTACGAGTGTTTGGTTGTAAGGCCTTCGTACATGTACCGAAGGATGAGAGAGCCAAACTTGAGCCGAAGACGAGGCGATGTGTCTTTGTCGTCTACGGTCGGGATGAGTTTGGCTATAGACTCTATGATCCAGTAGAAAAAAAGCTCTACAGAAGCAGGGACGTAGTATTCGTCGAGGATCAGACCATGACCAACACTCTGGAATCCGAGATGCCTTCTAAGGCTGAGGAATTGTCTGAGTTAGAGTCATTTTGCTTCGAACAGTTTTTCGAGGACATCGCAGAGGATCAGTTATGGGGGAGCCACTACATGGAGTTGCTGCCAACCTTGATTATCAGTATGCTAATGGTGGTCAGGGTGAACCTAAGGAGGATGAGCATGCCGAGGAGGCAGTTCCTGAAAGGGAAGAGACTGTTGATATACAGCTAGCACCAGTTGTTCCAATGAGGAGGAGTGATAGAGCGCGTTGACCATCTACTATGTACTCACCGGGTGAGTATGTGCTACTAACTGATGGGGAAGAGACCAAAATCTTTACTGAGGCTTTGGAAGATGAACACAGATGTGAGTGGATGGAGTCTATGCAGGAGAAGATGAGTTCCTTACATGTCAATTCTACTTACGAGCTGGTGCGGTTGCCAAAGGGCAAGAAGGTTTTAAAAATTGATAAGTGTTCAGAGTGAAGCAGAAAAATGATGCTTTCGCCCTCGATACAAAGAGAGGCCGGTAGTTAAAGGCTACGGTCAGCGGAAGGGCGTGTATTACGATAAGATCTTTTCGCCAGTCGTCAAGCAATTGTCTATTCGGGTGGTGCTAGCATTGGCAGCCAGTTTCGACTTGGAGGTCGAGCATATGGACGTGAAGATGATATTCTTCCACGGTGATCTTGAGAAGGTGTTGTAGATGGTGCAGCCAAAGGAATTCTGTGAGAAGGGCAAGTCATACTTGGTCTGCCGATTGAGGAAGAGCTTGTATGGTCTGAAGCCGGCTCTGAGGCAGTGGTACGAGAAGTTTCAGTCATTTATAGGAGAGCATGGTTATGCACGGATGACGTTGGATTACTGTATATTTATGAGGTACTTTGTCGAGGATTATTTTATTATTTTACTGCTCTATGTTGATGATATGCTACTGGTAGGTCGGAATGCCACTAGGATAGTGAAGTTTAAGCGCCAACTAGACGTGACCTTCTCTATGAAGGATTTGGATGCAACGAAGACTATTCTTGGGATGGATATCAGCTGAGAGAGAGAGAGAGAGAGAGATTCCAAGCTGCTACACTTGTCCCAAAAGAAGTGCATTCACTGGGTACTTCAGCATTTCGGGATGGATGGGTCGAAGAAATTGAGTAACCCAGAAACATTTTCAGTTCTGCAATACTCTAGTTGTCATCCCTCGTTATTACAATGTCATCTATATAGACACCTAGTAGGTTTCATCTGGCTGATGTTTGTCGGTAGAATAAGAAATGATCCTTCTTTGATTGGTATATTCCAAATTGTGTAACAACATGGATAAATAGACCAAACCAAGCACGAGGTGACTCTTTAAGACCGTATTGAGATTTTCATAGATAATATGCTTTACCCTCCCTTACAATGAACTCAGGAGATTATACCATATAAACTTCCTATTCAAGGTCTCCATGAAGAAATGCATTCTTCACATCCAACTGAAGTTAGGCCAGTCATAGAGGGCAGCTAAGGCTAGGAGCACAAACAAATACGTTATCTTGACAATTGGGGAGAATATTTCAAAGTAATCTTCTTCGTACGTCTGAGAATATTCTTTTGCCACAAGACGAGCTTTCAGACGATCAAGAGTGTCATCTTGTTTCACCTTGATTATGAATACCCATTTGCAACCTACCGCCTTCTTACTAGTAGGTAAATCCACCAGATCCTATGTATAGTTCTTCAGAAGTGCTCACATTTTCTTTTACATAGTGGCGCACCAACCAGGATGTTTGAGCCCTTCCTCAGTAGAATTGGGGATCTTAACACCGTCAGTAGTAGCCACTAAGGAACGAGCCTGACTCATGATACCTTTGTAGTTGTTGACATACAAAGGATAGTCGCAACATGCACGACGGGGACCAGCGAGCCGGTATATCAGACGGTGGTGAATCAGTGGAGCTGGAGGAGGACAATGGCTCTACGGCCATAGGCATAATTGATGATATTTGTTCTGTCGGAGTTGGTGACACTGGCGATGCCGGTTCTAACTGAGCCAGTATTTACGGACCGTCGGACCGGAATACTGGCTCAGCAGGGGAGGGCACCCTGGCGGGGACTGTTGTATTTAAATTGGTTACAACAGGAAATCCTCTTCTGGTAAACTTTTGGAGCAAAATCTGTATTTGGTGGGAGTGGAGGAAACTCAATTTCAACAAAGGTAACATCCTGATACATAAAATACCTCTTCAAGGTTGGAAAAAAATAATGATACCCTTTCTGATCCTTAGGATACTCAAGAAAAATATACTTGATTGCCTTCAGATCTAATTTAGAAAGAGTATGTCAAGTATCCCTAACGTAATGCAAGTAGCCAAAAAATTTAAGAGGTAGAGAAAATAACACACAATTAGGATATAACCAAGAAAAATGAGTATTGCCATTTAAAACAGAAAAGGACATACGATTGATCAGATAGTAAGTTGTAAGGACCGCATCGGACCAAAATTTCCTTGGAGTATGTGAATGAAACATAAGAGCACACATTATTTTCAAAAGGTGGCGATTCTTGCGTTCGGCTTCACTATTCTAGTGTGTATATAAGGACAAAGTTTGGTGGATGATGCCATGTCTAGCCAGATACAAAATGAACTAACGAGACAAATACTCACGACCATTGTCACTCCAAAAATACTTAATAGAAACCTAAATAGGATTTTGATTTTTGCATAAAAATTGCATCAAATATCAAATAGTTTGGAGCAATTTTTCATCTAGTAGACAAAGGTGACACGTGAGTAGTCATCAAAAAAAATACTTGGAACCCATCACGGATTCAATAAGGTAAGCCCCCTATAAATCAGAATGCACTAACTCAAAAGTAGCTGATGCAGTTTTATTTAGACTTACTGGATAGGTTACCCGATGATACTTGGCCAAACTACACGACTCACAATAAAAAAAAACTTGAAAATATAAAGATGGACACATTTTTTGGAGACTTTGGATAGATGGGTAACCTAACCGACAATACAACTCAAACGGATCGAGTGTCACACTTGGTACAAACAACAGAAGAATTTATGTCAAACAGGTAAAAGCCTCCAACCACATGCCCCCTACCGATTGTCTTTCGAGTCTTCATGTCTTGAAAAGCATAACCATCAAGAAAAAATATTACCGAGCATTGTAAGTCACGAGCAATTCGACTAATTAATCGTAAACTGAATAGATTTCCATGTGTATGTAATACTGAAGTGAATGACATGATGGAAGAAATATGGGAACTTTCTTTTCCACGAACTTTCATCGAACTACCATTAGCAACAGTGATATCATTCACATGACCCACAGATCGATACATAATCATTTAACATATATACCTGCTTCACCTGTCATACGATCAAACACATCTGAGTCAATCATCTACTGTTTTGATCTGACCACACATACTGTTGAATATCCAGCCGTAGATCCAAATGCAGATGCTTCAGTATGACGATGATCTTGGAATTCAGTGAATTTAACATTTGTCTCTACAGTCATCTATATGGATTGTCCTTCAATATCAGGAGCATCTGATGCAATATTTACAATAGAAGCTTTGGGGAACTTCCATTGCAGATGGCCAGATTACCCACAGTTGAAGCATGTCCGTGATCGTCCTCTATCACGCCTGTCATTGCCTCTTCCACCATCACGGCCAGTAGGCCGGCTAACACGTCGGCCACCATGACCCCCATAACCCCTACGACCCACACAGGATCCACCACGAGCAGCAACCAAGGGAGATCGTTCATTAGGTGCATCACTCGTATCATTGTTTACTACTTTTGCTGCCTACAGAATACGAAAGTGTGCTTCTAGTAGAGATGGAACATCGGTCCCAAAAATAATCTGAGATCATATAGAGTCTGTATCAGATCGAAGGGAGGAAAGATACGCCATGACATACAGCTTCTGACGTTGAGTCCGTGCCTCATTGATATCCATCGTTAGTGGTAACACGCGGTCCACCTCCTCAGTTAGGGGCCTTAAAGGCACAAATGTGGTCCTTATGAGACTTGCCTCCCTGATTCGCTCGGTAGACGCCAACAACCAAGTAATAGATACGAGACATTGTATTTTCCATCAAACGCAGCCGCTTGGACCTCCCATAACTCTATCACTGAATCCGTATTCTGAACCATGTTCTCTACCGATGGCTTCATCGAATTCATCAACTGTGTAAACAGTCGACTGCCATCTGTCTCCCACTACTCATATATAGGATCACTCACTGATAGGGGGTTGTCAATCAGATGTTTTGACAACCGCATTCACCTAAGTTTATTCTCGACCTTCTTGCGCCATGTCGAGTAGCCATCTCGACCTTCTAGCCGTTGATCGATGAGTCAAATCGATGAAACTGTCGTGCTAGTGCTCGGTTTTTCTGCCACTGTGTTCTTGACATCGGTATTGTCAACACTACTACTTGCCTCAGTGTTTGTAATCCTTTAATGTTCTCGATTGGATTGTCGTTTGACGTCCCGACCCGGTAATCACATCAAATATGCAAATGCGCTATCAACGTAGCCAGACTTAGCTTGCGCAAGGAAAGTAATGAAGGTGGATCACACAAGCCAGGACATAGAAGTAATCCAGGTTGCTTTTTGTTAGATCCTGATTTTGATACCGATTCAGGAACAAAGATTCACGTAAACCTAAAGTGTTCTATGTTAACTCCTGATACCCTTGTCGAGGTTCAGAGGTTTACGCAAAAAAGCATTATTTATCCTCTGAAGACGCCGACATTTTTTTTTGATCTTTTTTCTTCAGGTTAGGGTTTAGTGAGGCTATGGTTTGGTGGCGGCTGTATGTAGGGTTAGGGTTTAGGAGATTGAGAACATAAAGGGAATGAGGGGTCTGCGGGAGGGCGGCCGCAGTGGCAGCAGCAGCATGTGGCAGCAGCGACAGGAAGGGGGACGGAGGGGAGGTAAAGGGGTCGGCATGTGATGGCTGGAGAGGTAGTGGGGTGGTTGAGTAGTGAGCGGCAGCGACAACAACAATACGCGGCAACAATAGTAGATGGAGTAGGGGTAGGTAGGTAGAGAGGGTAGCAGGGTGTTGTGTGGGGGTCGGCTTGGGTTAGGGTTTAGAGATAGGAGGTGGCTAGAGAGAGACTAGGAGAGAGACCTATGATTTTGGTTCTGATACCATATAGTTGTGGAATAATACGTTTGATTATTATTGAGAGAGATTATATATATATATATATATATATATATATATATATATATAGAGAGAGAGAGAGAGAGAGAGAGAGAGAGAGAGAGAGAGAGAGAGACCTTTAGTGCTTCCGCTGTGCAGTCTGAAACAGCATAACCCTGTTCGGCAGTTGATAATGGCCATGAACCTTTTGTAACGTGATGACGATAACAAATATCAGCTGGAACGTCTTCAAGTATCTGAAAGGAGAAAGTAATGCATACAAAATGAGTGAGTCAATTAGGATATATATGTTAGTGCTTGCAATATTAAAAAGTTGGCTTATAACTGAATAACCTGTGAATCTTTTATAAATTTGTGTGCCATCTTCAGTGTAGGTCCGAATTCCTCGCAAAGGTTAGTTGAGATTATTGCTTGAACTGCATATGCTGTTTCCCATGCTTGGCATCCATTAGCGGTCTGTAGTTTATTGGAAGGACAAATACAAGAGAAAACTATTAGGGTTGGCTTATTTAAATTTGAAAGGATTGTACTTATTTATGTTCTAAATAGATTACTTGGTGAGGATCCATTGTAGGGTCTATGTTTTATGCTACAAATATAAGTGGATGCCTCTTTGTGAGGTGCGGAGAGGGAGAGAAAAATATGTACAATTTTTTGATTCTTATGTGTTTGGAAAGGATTAGAGCATTTCCAATCCTGTTGTGAGTTTGGAAAAATTGATTGCACATAGGAACCACAACTTCATATTTCAAAAATCTTTTTCCAATGCAAATGTAAAGTTGGTTGTGAAGTTGACATAGCAATGACATGAAAAGGACAACGTGAAGTTGGTTATCTAGATCTAGACAATGGACTTCACAATGCTTTACTTCCACATCATCAAATATGAATAAAAAAATTATAAAAAAAAACTAAAAAGTGAAAAAAGTTGTCTTGAAGGTGAAAAAAGTAATTTTATTGTGTTCTCAGTACCTTTGCATTGAAGAACACTTTTCTATCTCATTGTACTGTATGAATATAATTTTGCCACATAGGAAAGACATTGCCTTGTTCCTCATGTCATATAGGAATCACAACACAAAACAAGACAAAGTGTTGGAGATGCTCTTACGAGATATTGTAAGTTTAGTTGTTAATAGTTATTGGCTTTGACAATGGAATTTATTGTCTACAATTATCTTCTTATTTTGCTTCGTATAAATTGATTTCAGAGCCATGTTCAAAACCGATTTGGTAAATTGTGCGTTGATGCTAAATGAATGAGCTTTAAAGGCGATTGTGAGAAAGGTGACTTCGATCTCCCCGAGGCCTCGACAATGATAGTTTTGTGCAAGATTGGATGTAGAAAAGAAGAAGAAAAATGGATTGCAAGTTTTGTTGAAGGTGAGGGTTGCTTGATTTTTTTTCTACTTCTAGATACTTTTGGTATGAATGACATTTGTTGTTGATGGTGAAAATTGAGATTTTGTTGTTAAAAGTGATGATGGAGATTTTGTTATTTTTGTGTTTGCTTACTGTTGTAAAGTTTTTTTTGGTTGTTTTTTGTTGTTTTGTAATTTTAAGCTAAAATCACGACTTTAGTATCTGTTGGAGTGGATGGGATTTCCAATCTACGTAGAGAATACCCCAGAGTGCGACGAGCGTCATCCATGTGTCCGAAAAGCTCGAAAAATACTCGAGCGCTATATATTTGAACATATATGGTAAACAAATATTATATTGGATTTTCATCTTTGACTTTAATAATATATTTATGATTGGATATTTTATATATTAACTTTTCATATAATTGGATTTTTAATTTATGGCAAGCCAATTTATGATTTAATTTTCACTAATATATGATTGAATGTAACTGGATTTCCATAAATATTTTGGGCTTCTATATATATATTTTCAATACATGGAAACCCTAATTAATGCAAGGGTTTATAAAAGGCTCATGCAATATACAACAACAACAACAAAAGAAAAAGAAAAAAGAAAAAAAGTGCAAGTTTGCTCTGCAACATTGGAGGAAAGAATGATTGGAGGCCGCTTCGAAGAAGGAGCAGTTTCAGATATTTCTCGTTGTCTTTCTTCTTCGTGGTGTAATCTATTTTCTGTTCCAAAGAGTTGCGGTGATCCGTGTTGGATCGATGAGGAACTTGTAGAGGGTGTAATATCTTTATTCCATTATTGGAGGTTCTTTAGGGTTGCACTCCGATTGTCTCGCAGTTTTTTTTGCAAGAATTTTTCACGTAAAAATCTGTGTTTGTGATTTGTGTTTGGCATTTTTTTTATGCTTTTGCCTGGTTCTATCGCAGGACTCTGGTTTTGGGGAACGATTTTCGTGCTTCATTCCCAACAGAATGGTATCAGAGCCAGGTTCTGGAGTTCAGAGAGGTGTCAGAAATTGACAGTCAAATTAGAGAGTAGAGATGGACGCGAAGCCGGTGCGCATGGTAAACCTGGACCGTACCAACTATCATTATTGGCAGAGCAAGTTGAAGGATTTGTTGTTCGTCAAGAAGCTGCATCTTCCAGTATTTGCGTCCAAGAAGCCTAGTGACAAATTCGATGAGGACTGGAACTTCGAGCATATACATGTTTGTGGGTATATACGACAGTTCGTTGATGAGAATGTGTACAACCAAGTTGCCAACATTGAGCACGCGAAGACGCTGTGGGATAAGTTGGAATCTTTGTATGTGAAGAAGACCGGGGTAAATAAATTATTCTTGATCTGGATGATGATGGGTCTGCGGTACAAAGATGGGACATCCATTGCAATCATTTGAGTGAGTTCCAGGGCATGGTAGACCAGCTATCCTCGATGGGAGTCAAGTTCGACGACGAAGTTCAAGGACTGTGGCTGCTGTATACATTGCCAGACTCGTGCATGGGAGACTGGACGAGTGTCTATGATCGCTTCTGCTCCGGAAGGCGTGGTCAGTCTGGAGTTTGCCAAGAGCAGGTACTGAATGAAGAGATGCAGAGATGTTCTCAGGGCACTTCATCCACATCCCACTTAGAGATGCTTGTTTTAGAGAGCCGCGGAAGGGGTAAAAGCAGGGGTCCAGGCGATGGCAGAGACAAAAGCAGGGGAAGGTCCAAGAGATGCTACTAGGACTCAGAGTGTTACCATTGTGGCAAGAATGACCATATCAAATAAAAATATTTTATTTGGAAGAGAGAGAACAAGGGAGGCAAGGGGAAGCAATATGGAAACACTACAGCGAAGACCTTGGTACATGGAGGCGATGCTATCATTGTAGGTGATGAGGTTGCCATGAACCTCGCCTGCGATGACAACTCTTGGCTAGTGGACTCAGGTGCTTCTATGCACGTATCTCACAAAAGGGTACTATTTGCTACTTACACAATAGGCGATTGTGGAGTGTTGAACATGGGCAACGGAGATGTGTCGACGGCTGTTGTTATTGGAGATGTACATTTGAGGACGAAGATGGGTGCAGTTCTTGTTCTCAAAGATGTTCGTCATGTCCCTGATATCCTTTTCAACCTGGTGTCGGTTGGAAGGTTGGATGACGAGAGATTCTTCAATCTCTTTGGGAACGGTCAGTTAAAGCTTTTAAAAGGTTCGATGGTGATTGACAGCGGAAGCAAGTAGTCCGGACTCTATTATATTGAAGGTACCGCACATAGGGCACATAATGTGAACGCAGCTACCGATGTGTCTCCCGAGTTGTGGCACAGGCGGCTCAACCATATCAACGAGAAGGGGATGAGCTACTTGGTGAACAGAAAGGTAATTCCGGGGCTAAAGTCTACAAAATTGGAGAGATGTACGCACTGTTTGGCGGGAAAGCAAAATATGTGTCTTTTCAAAGTCACCCAAATTCAAGGAAGCTAGCGTTGCTCGAGTTGATTCTCTCCCCTGCCTTTCGAACCCGCCAGTCTTCAAAAGAAAGAAAAATGGGCTCGTTGGGAAAAAAGATGGAGTGGATGTCTGCGGTCCTATGAAGGTAAAGTCCATTAGTGATGCTTCTTATTTTGTGACATTTATTGATGATTGTTCTAGAAAGATTTGGGTCTATGCCTTAAAGATAAAGGATCAGGTGCTGTCCACTTTTAAAGAGTTTCAGGCCTCTGTTGAAAGGGAGACGGACAAGAAGCTACTATGTATTCGGTCCGACAATGACGGCGAGTACATTGGTCACTTTGATGCTTATTGTAGAGAGCAAGCGATACGATACAGAAGACTGCACCAAAGACACCTCAGCTCAATGTTGTACCAGAGCGGATGAAAAGGACACTGATGGAGCGTGTACGGTGTTTGCTATCAGAGGCAAACTTACCAGGCAATTATTAGGGTGAGGCTCTTTACACTACTGCTTATATTATTAATTTATCTTCTAGTGTTCCTTTGCAAGGTGATGTGCCTGATAAAGTATGGTACGACAAAGAGTCGGCATACAATCACTTGCGAGTGTTTGGTTGTAAGGCCTTCATGCATGTACCGAAGCACGAAAGATCCAAACTTGAGCTGAAGACGAGGTAGTACATCTTTGTCGTCTACGGTCGGGATGAGTTTGGCTATAAAATCTATGACCCAATGGGAAGAAAGCTCTACAAAAGTAGAGACGTGGTATTCGTCGAGGATTAGACCATGACCAACACTAAGGATTCCGAGATGCCTTCTGAGGCTGAAGAATTGCCTGAATTAGATTTATTTTGCTTCGAACAGTTTACAGAGGACATCGTAAAGGATCCAGTTATGGGGGAGCCAGTACATGGAGTTGCTTCCAACCTTGATCATCAGCCTGTTAATGATGGTCAGGGTGATCTTCAGGAGGATGAGCATGCCGAGGAGGCAGTTCCTGAGGAGGAGGCTGTAGGTATACAGCCAGCACTAGTGGTTCCATTGAGGAGGAGCGATAGAGAGCGTCAACCATATACGAGATACGTACTCACCAGGTGAGTATGTGCTACTGACTGACAGGAGAGAACCCGAAAGTTTTGCAGTGGCTATGGAAGACGAACACAAGCATGAGTGGATAGAGGCTATGCAGGAGTAGATGAGTTCCTTGGAGGCAAATTCTACTTATGATCTGGTGTGGCAGCCAAAGGACAAGAAGACTTTGAAAATCGATGTGTATTCAGAGTAAAACAGACATATTATGATACTCACCCTCGATACAAAGCGAGGCTGGTAGTTAAAGTCTACGGTCAGCGGAAGGACGTAGATTATGATGAGATCTTTTCGCCAGTCATCAAGTAGTCATCTATTCGTGTTGTGCTAGCATTGGCAGCCAGTTTTGACTTGGAGGTCGAGCAGATGGACGTGAAGACGACATTCCTCCACGGTAATCTTGAGGAGGAGTTGTACATGGAGCAGCCAGAGGAATTTTGTGAGAAGAGCAAGTCTCACTTGGTCTGCCGGTTGAGAAAGAGCTTGTATGGTCTGAAGTAGGCTCCAAGACAGTGGTACAAGAAGTTTGAATCATTTATGGGGGAGCATGGTTATGTATGAACGAAGTCGGATCACTGTGTATTTGTGAATTACTTTGCCGAGGATGATTTCATCATTTTACTGCTCTATGTTGATGATATGCTAATAGTGGGTCAGAATGCCACTAGGATAGCGGAGTTAAAGCGCCGACTGGGCGCAACCTTCTCTATGAAGGATTTTGGCGCAACAAAGACTATTCTTGCAATAAAGATCAGCCAAGAGAGAGAGAGAGAGAGTCCAAGCTGCTACACTTGTCCCAAAATAATTAAATTCACCAGGTACTTCAGCATTTGGGATGGACGGGCCAAAGAAAGTGGGTAACCCCCTTGCGCGCGGCTCACTTCAAGTTCACTGAGGAGCAGTATCCATCTATCGAGGACGAGAAGAAAGATATGGAGCAGATTCCATATAACTCAGCTATGGGGAGTCGCATGTATGCTATGGTGTGTACGAGGCCAGACATCGCTCACGCAGTTGGCACAGTTAGTATGTATACTTCCAATCTTGGAAGGGTACATTGGAGTGCGGTCAAGTGGATTCTAAGATACCTTCAGGGCACTGCCGATTGGAGACTTTCTTTTAGTAGTAACGAGCCAAAGCTGGTTGGGTATACCGACGCTGATATGGCTGAAGATGTAGACACGAGGCGATCGACTTCGGGCTATATGATGATGTTTGTTGGTGGAGCGGTATCATGGCAGTCGCGATTGCAGAAGTGTGTTGCTTTGTTGACGACAAAGGCAGAGTACATTGCGACGAAGGAGGCTTGCAAGGATTTGCTGTGGATGAAGAAGCTGTTGCAGAAAATAGGGTAAAGCAAGAGTAGTACCCTTTGCTTTGCGATAGCTAGAGTGTTATCCTACATGTGAAGAACCAAATATTTTATAGCCGATCCAAGCACATTGATACCCGGTATCATTGGATACGATATGTAGTTAAAAAGAAGCAAGCGGCGCTTAAGAATGTTTATACAGATGACAACGGAGCAGACATGTTCACAAAGGTTCTACCAAGAAAAAAGTTTGAGTACTGCAGGCGGATCGTCGGGATGACGACCCCCTCCACATAGTTGTGAAGGAAAATATTTGTTGGAGTTGGTGGGGTTCCTAACGTATGTAGAGAATACTCCAAAATGTGACGAGTGTCATTCGTGTGTCGGAAAAGCTCGGAGAGTGCATCGAACGTCGTGTATTGGAACATTTATGGTAAGCAAATATTATATTGGATTTCCATCTTTGACTTTAATTATATATTTATGATTGGATCTTTCATATATAAACTCTCCATATAATTGGATTTCCAATTTATGGCAAGCCAATTTATGATTTGATTTCCATTAAATATATGACTGAATATAATTGGATTTTCATAAATATTTTGGGCTTGTATATAGATTTTTATTACATGAAAACCCTAATTCATGCAAGGGTTTATAAAAGGCTCATGCGATATACAAAAAAAGAAAAAAGAAAAAAAGGGGCAAGAGTGCTTTGCAACATTGGAGAGGAGAAACAACAATTTGAGGCCGTTTCGAAGAAGGAGATCAGTTTCGGGTATATTTCGTTGTCTTTCTTTTTCGTGGTTTAATCTATTTTCTGTTCCAAAGAGTTGCGGTGATCCACGTTGGATCGGTGAGGAGCTTACAATGGGTGTAATCTCTTTATTCCATTAGTGGAGGTTCTTTAGGGTTGGACTCCGATCGTCCTATGATTTTTTTTCGCAAGGATTTTCCACGTAAAAAATTTCTGTGTTTGCGATTTGTGTTTGGCGTTTTAGGTTTGTGTGCTTTTGCTCGGTTCTCTCGCATGGCTCTCTGGTTTGGGGGAACGGTTTTCGCGCTTCTTTTACAACAGTGTCATGGAGTTGAAAATCAATCTCAAGGATGTTTTAGATTAAGGGCTAAATTGCTGAAATTGTCAATGTTCAATCTTTTTTTTTTTTGGATCTACCTAGAAGATGTATATAGGTAGTTTGTGTATTTCCTTCTTCTTTTTATCTTTTTTTTCTTTTACTCTTTTTTCCTTTTTTTTAATGGGGTTGATTTTGGTGATTGGGAGTTGAATAAACGTAAGATAATGTGGAGATTTTTAGAATTGACTCAATTTTATTCAAAATGATTGTGTTTACTTAAGTCCTAAATAAATTATAGATGTGTTTTTTTTGTTTTCATTGTAAGGTCTATGATTTAGGCTATAAATATTGTTTGATGTCTCTTTTGAGTTTATGAAAGAAAGAGAAAAAATATAGGATTTTGGGTTTATGAGTTGATTCTATTCTCATATGTTGTTATTTTGCATCTTGGTTGTAACAAAAACTATCAAACAAGAACCTGATAACGATGCTATATATTTTAACTACAATATAAGTAAATCTCTTCTTTATATCTTTGTCTAAATTTTGAAGGAGGATTTAAAACATTTTTTATGGAAATAACCGATACAGATCAGAACCATATTATTATTGAAGTTTTTGTTTTGGTCTTATGAACATAACCAATCCAAGATTAATCCCAAGAGTGTAAGTTCAAAAAAAATTGCAAACCTTCATTTTCATGCCATCTTCTGAAATCCATAGAAAATCATAGACTCTTGGGATATGCATCTTGAATGCATTAGAATTTGGATCTTCGACCCAGCAACAAAGCATATTTAGTGACTGTATATCAACATAGGAAACAAAAGAAAAGATCAAATGGAGAAAACCCGTCTTAACGCACGGGCCCGACGTAACGTTAGAAATTTTTATGCACATTTACGTCCCCGTGGCTCGATCGATTGATCTTCTGCCACCCAGCCGGAATCTTATACCTCTTCTCGGTAACCAAAAGAGCCATTCGAGTTCGGTATATTTTTGTTAATTATTACTACTTAATAATAGATAAACTAACCTTGGCCATATTAACGGAGGTAAGGTATTGAGTATTCTCATCCTCGTTATGAATAAGTTGCATGACATTATTTAGAGCCTTCTCCCTTAACTTGTTCCATGGCCAATGCATTAGAATTGGTTCAGCGAACTTATGAAGTGAAGCCCAGAGAACATCTTGTATGAAGGGATGGGGTGAATATAAATCGTCCTGGAAATAATGACAATTATATAAAAAAAAAAATACATTAACGATGTATCCGTTGATCATTAAATATATAACATTTATAATCTTGTCAAGTCTATGGCATGGGTTTTCTTGAGATGAAATAGTTGACAGAAACAAGCTGCAAAATATTTTATTTGACACAAATGTGACAAGTATAAGTGCCGATTTGTTGTAGTGTTTTGGAATAATTACTTCACCCATTTCCAAGTGTTCCACCCACACAAGCAAATACGGAACAATAGTATTCAGGCCTGTAAGTTTGGGAATGATCAGTAGGATTATGGTAATCCTATTTTGGCATTTTAGTTTTATGATTTGCTTAGGTATAATTCCTTAAGATTTCTAGGTTTGACTTGGTCAGTATTTTAGAATGATTTAGTATGTGATTTCACCTAACTCGAGTGGTTCTTGTGGTTAGCGAGGAGAGGTATAAGATATTGATAGGGTGGCAGAAGACCTGAATCGAACCACGAAGACGTATTAATCCTTCCATTTATATATAGTAAAAATTGGAGGACAGTGAGTCCAAAGGGATGCAATGCTTGATTAAAAATTATGAGGAGTTTGTAGGAAACTAATTGAAGAATATTATCCATATAAACATAAATAAAAATTACAGGCTCACATAGTATCTATCCAAAATGGTGCAACCTCATGAAAATAGTTGGGACGGTGTTTATTAGTATTATTTATTTACAAGAATGATCCAAACTAATAAATATGGTCCACATTTATGCTATTTTAGTATTGACATATGACAATGTTGCTATAGTTTCTCTATTCCAGTTTCTAGCAAACAAATAATATTCGAAGATTGGAATTTTTACTTTCTAGAAACTCAAAAGAAACTAAGATTTCAACTTTCGAATAGCTTCCTTGCCAATCAGGCCTTTATAGAAAGTTGCCAATTAGATATGATAATTTAAAACTTTATGTAGACAATAATGGATTGTTTTGTATCTTTCTTTAAGCATTTATGTCACTAAATAAGATAGATAAGATTAATATTTGAGTGATGGATGGCTTTGTTGTAGCTTCACCCATCCTTTTGCTAAAGTGAAATAAGCAACAAGATGAAACCCATACTAAAGAGAGAATGATATGGAATCTACAAAAAAAAGCTCAAAAAATTGGGGATGGTGATTGTAGAGGTCAAATAATCTAATAAATTAGTTAGTAATGCAAGATAACTTTGAAGGAAAAGTTTGCATACATAATTGACAACATAGACAATTTGTAGGATTTTATAACGTTGGTAATCATAGTATGGTAGGTATGGAGAATGACTCTATATGACTCTCCCATACTCTCTCTTTCTCTCTTCATTCTTCATGACCACAACCCTCGAGCTCCCCCCCCCCCCCCCCCCCTAGATCTAAGAGATTCTATCCATGGCAATAACTTAGCCTAGACCTCTTCTTGTCCAAACTCCTCAGAACACCTAAAGTCATCCTAGAACTCCCTGTATTTTCCTTGTTATTTCTTCTAATTTTTTATCACATACTTCCCCAAAATTTTCCTATATTTTCCTTACTAGTTCCTCATAATTTTCTTATATTTTTTCCCTACAAATTACCTAATTTCTTCCTCCACTTTCCCGTGGTTTCTTTCTTTTCTATTTGTCAAATTTCTGTTGCTAGCTACAGTACAACATGATCCCAACGAGACAGATCTAGGTCCACATCGAATATTAATTCACTTAACTGATTAACCTAACATGCTTAATTGATTAATTAACTTAAATTGCTTGTTATTGCTTTACTTGCTTTCACATATCCATGTTAGTAAAGATTTTCATGCTTGCTAGTAGTTCTTAGCTTATGATACTCGGTTGATATGGTGATTGATGCGTTGCGTCTATAGGATTGGATACATGTTTGAGATTGGACTTTTATTTGTGTTATGTGCGACGGGTTGCATCTTGACATTGATTTGGGATATTGTATTTGGATAGTGGATTGGAGATGGACATTGAGGTTTATGTACATGTTTATAAATTGGTGAATAAAATATATAAAAATGAGACTGTTGAAATTTTCTAGGAATTAGTCTTGAATAATGTAGCTTGTGACTATGTTTCATCATGTTCTTCCATGGTCATGTAATTTACTAGATTTACATAGACACCTGTATGGATACTCTTTGATTCTTTGCTAGTCTTGCGATTGAATTTAGGATTAGGATTATATAGATCATGACCATAATATGTCAAGACATGACATGACACTTCATGCCAAGTACATGGCGTAGAACAATACAAGTATAGGTCTAGTTACTTACATATACATGAGAGATCTTGTCATATATAAAGCCAAGCATGTCATTACCATTATATATCGTGCTATGCCAAGCCAAGTACATGTCAAGCCATGATATGGGGGAAATTTGATTGCTAGATGAGCTTGGTTCTATGTTACTCTTGATTGCTAATAAGAACATTCCTTGACATCTTGAATGGCCTAGCACATGATTTTATTGTCTTGACATGCCCCTTTTTCATGCCTAGATATTACACGTCTGTTCTTGTCGTTACATGCCCTGACATGAGCCCTATGGCAACGTGTGCAAGTGTGTTCCTAATTTATGTCAAGAAATGTTTATATATATATATATATATATATATATATATATATATATATATATATATATATATATATATATATATACACGAGATGGGGTATCAGGATAAAGTGTGTGTCATATGGAAGCTTCTCTTGTTAGCACTAATATTTATGGGCATGGATGACACGACCATACATGTATCCAATGTTCCACTCCTTACAAAGTGTTATAGATGTCATGACCATACATATATCTATAATAACATTTCTACATGGATGATAGGATCATAATTGTGTCCATGATCACATTACTATTATTTTGACATAAGAATATGCACTTGTATGTATTTTCTAGACGGTGAGTGGAGATGTGGGACTGTATGGCAATAATCGTCTCGCGATTGAGTCGCGACTTAGTATGATTGATTGTCAAGTTCATGACCAAGGCTTGCCTTTATAAATACATGACCTTCGAGTTCTTATATCCAGTTATTGTGGTTTGAGGTACATTATTCATGATTGTAGCGTAGTTTACTTTTTATTCCTTAAGCTTCGTATATTTTTGTCTTAGTCCATGTTATATATATGTATACCCGTTATATGTATATGATGTATGTCTCTCTGGATCCTATGGACCCTTGCTCTTTCATAAAACGACGGGCTAGTTTCTTGTATCCATGTTTCAAGATAGAGGGCAATAGAACGAGGATCTCCAACATCGTGAGGTAACAGATTGAGGCGATCGTACTCAAGGCGGGTACACTCATCTGAGATCAGTTATCTTTCATCTTCCATGTTTTATTTCTAAAGTTTATTTTCGTGGGGAGCCATTTATGCTACCCATGGTTACTTTAGTCATAGAGTCTTGTGTTTATAAGCCATGTTATTCTTTGTCGGGTGTATTCAAACATATGTATTATTGGGCAGTCGATTTTAGTATATTATATTCAATCTTGAATTTTATTATAAAGATTTGAGATATAGAATTGATAGGTCACCATAGGATTTACATGTTAGAATTTTCAAAATTAGCTAGCTTATACATATCCATTTGGGTTGGAGTCCACTTGATATGTAACTGGCCATTGCCACGTGAGTGGCTCGATCTCCCGTATTCTGGGAGCAGGGTGTGACAATCTATAACTTAGTGTCCAAGTATAAAATCTTTCATGTAGCCCAGCTTGAATCCTACCCAGTTAAACTAGTTATACAATCAATTTACCATTTGGTCCCTTATACTAATACACTCCTTGTCAAGTTGAACATGTTGACTGAAGGAAAACATGTACAACTTGCAAGTAAGAAAAGTTCAAAATTACAAAAGGACTCGACTTGACCAGCAAACAAACTTAAAACTTCTCTTCTCATGTCTGATAATGACGATGGAGACTATTATTTCTCTTGTCGATAAAATAGATGTTGTTGACGATGAGGTGACTGTTGCTATGATGACGATGACTGACGGCATACACTGCAACTACTGATGGCTCATTTGCGACAACTGATGGCTGATGACAACTGATGACTAGTTGTGATGAGGGCTGAGGATTGTGACGACTGATGGTTGATTGCTACTTATGACCAATTTACTAGTCGTGATATGTTGATACTTGTGGTTGCTCCCTCTATATCACCCCTGCAAGTAGTATGATGGATTATTATTATCAATTTACAATAAACTAGAGCTCAATAATCCCTCAAACTAAGGTTTTAAAGATGAATCTAGTGATCTTATGTTAAAATCCATCTTGGATCAACACAAACTAAGGGACTGTTGAAATTAGTTGATTATTTTATTGATTGTCTCATTGGCATTATATAGCCTTACAGTCATTAATACAATGATCTCAATCATTATGACAATAATCTCATAATGGAATATCCTGTGACATATTCTGGCATCCCAAATATGTCCTCAGGATATTCCCATGTGCTTATACTATACTTAAATATAATACCCAACATACCATATCAACACTCCCCCTCAAGATGGGTGAAAGATATTCACTAAGCCCATCTTGTCACATCCTCTAATCATGCTCACTGAGGCGAGTCCCTTGGTTAGTCCATCTGCTACTTGATCCCTGGTTGGAACATGGCCAAGCTCCAGTAATCCACTATCCAACTTCTCTTTGATGAAGAATCTATCAATCTCGATGTGTTTGGTCCTGTCATGCTGTACTGGATTGTTGGCGATACTAATAGCTGACTGATTGTCACACCACAGCTTCATCTTGGCTCCTTGATCCAGCTTCAGCTCCACCAGCATATTCTTCAACCATAACAGCTCTGCAACTCCTAAGGCCATAGCTCTGTATTCTGCTTCAGTTGTCGATCTGGCCACCACAGACTGCTTCTTACTTCTCCAGGAGACCAAGTTACCTCCTACAAATATGCAATATCCAGAGGTAGACCTCCTGTCATCAGCACAACTAGCCCAGTCAGAATCACAGTAGCCCTCGATGCTCACGTGATTGTTCTTCCTGAATATTAGTCCCTTCCCGGGAGCACCTTTTAAGTACCTCAGAATCTGGTACACTGCATCCATATGACCCTTCCGTGGGTCATGCATGTAGCGGCTCACCACACTTACTGCAAAGCAGATATCAGGACGTGTGTGGCTCAAATAGATCAACTTGCCAACCAGTCTCTGGTATCTGTCCCGATTAACTGGTTCTTCAGCCTCAGCATCAATCTTGAACCTCTGATCTATTGGTGTCGCTGCAGGTTTGCACCCCAACATCCCAGTTTCTTTGAGAAGGTCCAGTGCATACATCCTTTGAGAGAGAACAATCCCCTCTGCTTCTCGAGCAATATCAATCTCAAGGAAGTACCGAAGAAGGCCGAGATCCTTCACCTCGAATTCCTTGCCAAGCTTTCCTTTGAGTTGGGCGATCTCCTGCTCATCATCTCCTGTGATAATCATATCGTCCACATACACCGCAAGCAGGGTGATGTGGCCTCCACTCCGACGGAAGAACACAGTATGATCAACATTGATCTGCTGATATCCCATCCCTATCATTGTCCTTATGAATCTGTTAAACCACGCTCGAGGAGACTGCTTCAGTCCATAGAGGAACTTCTTCAACCTCCAGACCTTGTCCACTGTCTGATTGGTGCCAAATCCTGGTGGTATCTCCATGTAGACCTCCTCCACTAGATCTCCGTGAAGAAACGCATTCTTCACATCCAGTTGGTGTAGCTTCCATCCACCATTCGCTGCCAGAGAAATCAGAGTCCTGACAGTGCTCATCTTTGCAACTGGTACAAAGGTCTCGTCATAGTCGATGTCGTACGTCTGACTGTATCCTTTGGCTACTAGTCGAGCTTTGTAGCGCTCAACCTGTCCATCTGGGTTCTGCTTCACGGTAAAGACCTACTTGCATCCAACTGCTCTCTTTCCCTCTGGCAGTCTCATAAGTTCCCAAGTGTGGTTCTTCTCCAGAGCTCCCAACTCCTCGTGTATTGCCGCTTTCCACTTTGGATCATTTTTGGCAACCTGCCAATTGTTAGGTACAGTAATACTATCCAAAGATGCTATAAATACTCCATAAGAAGAAGGGATATGGTCATAAGAAACAAACTGAGCAATATCCCAACCATATCTGTTTGGAGGATTTCCTGCATTGCTGCGAGTGGTCCTCCGTATAGATAGTGGTGTGGGAGAAGTAGAAGTAGGAGGAATGATATCTTGTGAAGGAGGGGGTATCACCTGAAGGGGGGTTGGTGTCGGTGCCTCAGGAGTTGGGACGAATGCAAGCGAGGGACTTGGCACTGTCGATACTGGTCCTGCAGTTTGCTTCTCTCTCTTGCTTTAGATAAGTAACTCTCCCTGAGTCGTAGGCCTAACACCTTCACCTTTTTGTCCCTTCTTTGTGCCTCCATGCCAAACTTCTAAATCGGTTACCACCAAGTTCTCCATCTTCCCCTCTCGCCTAATACTGGCAGTATTAGGCGTGTTGTGTGAAGTTCCGTCCTGGCGATAGTATGGCTCATGCTCCCGAAAGTGGACATCCATACCGACAATCTTCTTCTTCTCTACTGGACTCCAGCACACATACCCCTTCTGGGTCGTCGAGTAGCCTACGAAGATGCATTTGACTGCTCTAGGGTCAAGTTTCCCAACTGATGGCCGGTTGTCCTTCACAAAACACACACACCCAAACACCTTCAGTGGGAGTATCCCACTATTATTGCCTTGCAATAACTCACATGGGGACTTCCATCCGAGGACCTTCGAGGGTATCCTGTTGATGAGTTGAGCTGCTGTCAACACTGCATGCCCCCACATACTCTGTGGGACATTCATGTCGATCATTATACTTCTTGCGACCTCCAAAAGGTGTCTGTTTTTCCTTTCTGTAACTCTATTTTGTGCTGGTGTGTATGCACAGGTGGTCTGATGCTGTATTCCGTGTGCTGATAAGTATTCTGCAAGCGTCCTGTTGGTATACTCCGTTCCATTGTCAGACCTCAGTACCTTCACAACTGCTTTATACTGAGTCTGGACATGCTTATGGAAATCCCAAAAATAAGCAGGTACATCATTCTTATTTTTCATCAAATATAACCAGGTAACACGAGAGGCACACTCAATGAAAGAAACAAAGTACTTATAACCATTCATAGTGTTAGTAGCACATGGACCCCAGACATCAGAATGTACTACCTCAAAAGCAAAAGTGCTCCTATGACCCATGCCAACATATGAGCTCCTAGTAAGTTTTCCTAACTCGCACGCATCACATACTAATTTCTCTTTATTTGTTTTTGCATAAATTTCTGGGTACAACTTACTTAGAGTATCAAAGAAAGAATGTCCCATCCTCAGTCCTCTGCTGCAGTCCTTCCATGCCAGCCTTCTCTGCCATAGATACCAATTTTGAGTCCAGTCCTTCTCAATATAGGTACCACAGTCCCTCATGCCAAGTGCCAGTCCCAAGTCTTCGTCCTGTCCCTTTCTCCTGGAAGGTCACCTTAGGAATATCAAAAGAAATAATGCATTTAAGTTGGAGGATTATAGAACTAATGGACAAGAGATTGACTGGAAAGGATGGGGCATGTAAAATATTGGATAATCTTACTGAACCTGTACAATTAACAGTACCCTTACCGACCACTGGCTGGAAAGTGCCATCAGCTGTCTGAATGCTGTCTGGTGATGCTAGGTGAGTGTAGGAAGAAAACTTACTAGCTTTTCCCGTCATATGCCGAGATACTCCCGAGTCGATAATCCAGTCTGATGATTTAAGGAAAGAGATAGACGCAAGGGCAAGTGATTCGTCAGTACCTTCTGATGGATGGGCATACATGGCAGCGTTGCCCCTAACAAAGAATGAGGTGGACGCCTCCTCTGTTCTACTCCTCATGTCTCCCAGTGCCTGGTCCTCCACAGTAAAGGTGCCATCAGCTTCTCCGTTCCCTTCTGATATCAGGAGGTTCGCCCGATAACATCCTCGTCCGTCTCGTCTACCCCCTCGACCACGACCACGTCCTCCATTATATCCTCGTCCGCCGAACGGTCCTCGTCCACCACCTGAATCTCCCTCCCTAGGTGGTTTGGTATAAGTATACCGATGATGACCTATCTTCCCACAGTTGTAGCACTGCCGGTTATGCTGTCAGGGCTCTCCCTTAGATCCTGTGTTACCTGAGTTGATGATCGCTAGTGCTGACTTTGCTTCGGGGGGACCACCTGTCCCGGCTTGCAGCCTGATGCGTGTCTCCTCCTGGATCATGGCTGAGATAGCCTTCTCAAGGCTAGGGATCTTTGGTTGGACTAGAAGTAGGGCCGTCCTCTGTGCGAAAGCTGTAGTCAGCCCTTTGAGGAACTTCATCGTCCTCTCCTGCAGACACACCTGTCTCTCCTTACACTTAGGGTCCCTGCAGCTCGCCCAATCTGAGGAGTGATCATAATCCAACCACAGACGCTCCAACTCCGTGGCATACTCCTGCACCGTCTTCTCTCCCTATACGGTGTCATCAATCTTCTCCTTTATCTGGAAGACCCGTAAGTTGTTCCCCACACCATCATAGGTCCTTCTCAACTTCTCCCATACATCTTTCACCATCTCAATATCGTCTACTGTGGCGGCAATAGACTGGACTAAGGAGTTGAGAAGCCAGATGTAGATCACCATATGAGTGGACTTCCACTCATCGTGTCCTGTCGAGCCCTCGTCCGGCTCTGTCGTCTCGCCCGTCAGGAACCCCTCCATATTTTTTCCTGCGAGGGTTCTTCTCACCCGCCGTGACCAACTCAGATAGGTGGCTGGTCCATCTAATTTCAGATCGATGGAGGGAAGCTTCAACTCCGGCGACGTTAGTATCGTGTTCTCACCAGCCGACATCGTCAACAACTTCATCAACGTCGCCACCTCTGCAGAATCTAGCTTCTTGATGATCTCCTCCATCGATGCATCGTCTATCCAATCACGTCACGTCCGCTCCATGACTCACGCTCGTCCTCGTCGTCCGCTCCTAGATCCGAATAGGTCCCCCCTTTTTTCAGATCTAGGCATCCCTATTAGGCGCTGTCCCGTGCTGGTGCAGAGGAGGCGGCAGCACACATGTCACAGCCGCCGTCGCAGCTGCCGCAGCAGCAGTAGTAGCCGCAGCAGTCGTGGGACGGGACAGCAACAGCGAAGGGCGGCCTGCGAAGGGCGGAGAAAAAGGGGAGGGGCGTGGAAGAGTTCGGTGGAGGAGATCTAACTGTGGGTTTGTGGAAGCTTGGTGACGGCTAGGGTTTGTGGAAACCTGGCTCTGATACCATGTTGAAATTAGTTGATTATTTTATTGATTGTCTCATTGGCATTATATAGCCTTACAGTCATTACTACAATGATCTCAATCATTATGACAATAATCTCATAATGGAATATCCTGTGACATATTCTGGCATCCCAAATATGTCCTCAGGATATTCCCATGTGCTTATACTATACTTAAATATGACACCCAACATACCATATCAACAGGGACCCATTTGCGATTTGCTTCATTCGAATCCCACTTGGATCCATTTTATGTTAAATCCCTCTTGGATCAACACAAACTAAGAGAACCATGTATGATGCCCATCATACTGAATCCATCTTGAACTGGGAGATTATTGTGAGAGATTGGTCATTGCATCTAAGTGTGCTTCCCTAACTAAGATAGTTGCAGGTGATAGTCGATGAGGACAACAATGACAATGGTTGTTGATGATGTAAGAGGGTGATGTAGCGACGACGAGCAAGGATGACCATTGATGAAGGGTTGAATTTCTCTCCCTCAATAAGACAACTCCAACAAAGGATCGAGATGGCAGATGACGAATAAAGATGAAGCGTCAAAAAAATAAACCAGCACTTACTCTGCCCAGTATAAAATTCGGGCCTGATACCCGAATGGTAAGGTGGTTTTTGTTTTTTAGAACAGTAGAATAGTGTTCCGGTGGATTAATTCGATTTGAGTATCCGACCGAAATATCTGTTCGATCGGCAAGGTAGGTTGGCATGATGGTTCACTACAACAACTGATGGTTAGTGGTCATAAAAAATATTAGCAACAATGATGAAAAGTAGCGACAATGATTGTGACTTCAAGGAATGTAGAAGCATAGAAAATCCTATGCTTCTAAAGCCCTGGGTTTCTGTGCATGTGCAGGAAAAAGGCAAGGTTAATTACCAGCGCAGGAAGAAAATCTTCAGACTGAAGCAGGATCAAATATCCAAAATACCTACGCGGGTCAAGTGTTCATAAACCTAAGCAAGGATTAACTGTCCAATTGCCTACGTGTGCGCAGGGAGGAAGGAGACAGAATAATTAAAATTACTCCATTAATAAAGTTTACATTGAAGACTCTGTCCTTACATTTTCCTAACATTTCTTGTGCCACAAAACATACGGCCGTTACAGACAACGAGGCATTAACGATGCTTACGTTAGCGTTATAATGGCCTTTGTTGCACTTCTGCAGAGCAGCGCCACGTGTCAGCCTGCACGGGATATAAGTTTTCATATATGTGCAAGGTACAGTAAAATCTATTTTAAAAGTGACGAATCCTTGCGCAGGTGCCGCATAGCCTCTCTCTCCTCATTAATGTACACCTGACAAACGTGTTTCGAATGTTGAGCGGAGATACAGCCATTTAATGCGTGGATTATGTCGTGTGTTTCGAATTTTTAAAATTTTGAAACAACAAGCGTCGTAATCAAAGGAATTAATATATTCCTCGTAACTACGGCAGATCGTGATCTGTGCGAGAATTACCTACGCATAGTAAATGTAATTTTCCCTAGACTTGCGTAGAAAGGCGAGAATTACCTACGCATAGTAAATCTAATCTGTTTTCAATATAGTTGGTATGTAGCATACCAGAAGTTGTCCTCATGCAAGTTTCACCAAGGGATGTCATCGATAGTGGAAGTAGAAAAGATGTGAAAACTTGTTTTTAGACACGTAACTTAATCTACATTATTTAAGAATAAGACTAAAAGTCTCCGCACAAAAAGCAACCGGTAAATAAAATTTGCGCGCAGGTAGTGGATATACGCAGATCCCTTTAACAATGTCAGTTTTTTTTAGCTAAGTTCAAAATTTTGAAATTAGAGACAGCTTGCCCTCCCGTCTCTGCACGGTCAAGTTAAGACAAGTTTCCTCGCATCTTTTGCGTGGTCAGGATATGTGTGCAGGATAGTTCATCTGTCATTCGCATAAAGTTATGTGGGTTGCACACACACAAGTTTGAGTTCTTCATGAAGCTCAAGATCCTGCACTTGCGCAAATTAAAGTCTCACTTTGAAGAACGAAAGTGTCAGTCCCCGTTCTCGACAAATATTTTGTGCGTATTTGGCTTGCTGGCTTGACCGCCATGTGACACAGATCCAAACCATATTCTTTAGTAGAGTAGGGTTTATGGGTTTAATTGTGTGGCTAGGATTGATCAGATGGCTAGCATTGAACCCCTAACCCTATATATTCTTCTTCTTCTTTCTCTTTCCTCATTTATTCACTCTTTCTTTCTTCTTCATAGTCAAGTACATCTTGCTCTCATGGAGAAACATAGATCATGCATATTTTTTTTCTTTTTTTTGTATATTATTAGTCTATTATGTGCACGTTGTGTTTCTTTACATTTTTAGAACTCGGTAATTTCAATTTTTTATGGGTAAAAATGAGTAGATCTAAGTTTTACAGCTATGGATTTCATTTAATATTTCTTAGGGAAAGATCTCTCAAAATTTAGTATTTTTGAAAATAATTTGGTTCATGTTGTAGAGGATTAGATTTACTTGACTTTGGCCTTGGTTTCATTTGATTTGGAGTTTTACCATGGATTTATGAGTTGGAATATTTTGTATGCCAACCATGGGTGTTAATTCGAGAAGAACATTATATGCAAAAAGTGTGTATGAGAACTTTCCGTCATGTGAATTATGCGTATCCCTTATCTGGGTGCACTTTTGTGCAGAACCCTCATGCGTACTTTTGTACAACATCCTCTCTCCTTGCAAAAATACGCTAGGGGCTCTCTGAGTATTCCATGTGCGCACTTTTGAAAATAAACTCTTGGGTGTACCATGGGTGCGTACTTTTTTGTAGTTTTTCCTTCACCAAGGAAAGTGCACCTAAGCTTTCGGTTGGCGTATCTCTCTGATTCTCATGCTTTTCTTGGTTCACGAGCTTTGACTTTTGGGCTTCTCTATTTTTAATTTTTTGAGTTGTGTGCTCTCGATTTACATGTTCTCTACTTTTGTGCTATTCTTGATTTTTTTTGTGTTTTATCTTTTAGCTTATTTCTTCCTGCCCGCGTACTTTCTTTGTATGCCAATTATCTTTGGCTCGCTTATTTTTCCAAAAGTACACTCACTTATTTTCTTGTCTTTGCTAGTATACGCCTGACTCATCCTGCATTTAAGCGCATACTTTTCCAAGGGGTGTACCCTTGCATAAAATACATGGCTTGCTCTTATTTTATGGCCAATTGTGCGCGACCCTTGCTTGATTGTTTTATGTGCATATTTATCCTAGGCGTGTATCGTGTTGAATTGCTAGGAATCGTGTTTTCTTGTAATTATTTTAAATGCTTTCCTTGATCCTAGTAAGTTGTGAATAACCAATGAGCTTAATGATTAGAATAATAAGATTTTATGAATAAGTGACCAGTATCAGAGATACCCTATTAAAACATCTAATACAACTAGACTATGTGATAATTGGCCATCATAGCATTGATTATGCGACTGACATGATTTACATGATTACCAGAGATATAGGACCTGATTGAGCCTACTATGTGTACCTGAGTACCTGACTACTTGTATCCATGCTGATACACTTGAAAGCACTGAGAGTACTGCCTGATTTACTTGTGTGCTGACGTACCACTTGATCTTGCTATGTTCTATATGTTATATGCTACGAGATTTTCCTGCTTTGTACGAATTTGGTAGTTGACTAGTGACCTTACCGAGACTAGGAGATTATTAATTTGTTGCATCACGCTTAGATAAATTTAGATTGAGCTCTTGAGTAACAATGTGGATTCATACCTAGCATGCTCGTACGGAGTACGACATTTAGGAGGAATAATCATGTAGCCCCGACATGGGATTCTAGTTAACAGTAGGGTTAACTAGGCAACTAAAAACTTATAGGGCATGGGGAGGGAATGGTATTTTGAGATCATATATGACAGCCACCTTTCGAACATTAGTTCGGGCATGCCAGGATGGCCACCACAGATATTGTATATCATCCACACTAATGGAGTGCAGTATTTGATTTTATTTTTACCGAGCCAACATCTCCCTATAGGAGGTTTGGAACTGATAGTGACCTGATTAGCATGGGGCCCTACAGAGGACTGGTGCATCTCCCTAAAGAACGAGAGAGAGAGTGTATTTGAAGTTTGTAAAAGTCTCTCTCCTCTAAATTAACCCCTATTTATAGGGGGGGTGATGGTTGGCTTGCACTAATGGCACTTTGGGTTTCGTGTCTAAGCTTCGAAAGTCATGTGCATTCTTCTCGTTGATGGTTCCTCGAATTTTGAGTATGCTAACGAGGCTTCAAAGATTACACCAAAATTACTAACGCATCAGGATTTCAAGCAATCAGTGCATTAAATGATGTTTGAAAGCTGTCAGAGAGTAATCTGCGTTAGTGAAGTAGATTTACTGACCATAAAAATTTTTGCACAACAGTTTAGCCAAATTACTATGCTTATTGGTTCAAAGTGTTTCGAATTCATTAAAAATTTGAAAACTTTGAAGGGGGTCTTATTGAAGCATAGAAAATCCTATGCTCCTAAAACCCGAAAAAGAGAAATTTTGGTTCTCTGCGCAAGCAGAAGGCAAAGTTACCTGTGCAAGAAGAAAATCCTCACACTCAAGCAGGATCAAACACCCAGATAACTACGCAGGATCAGATATCCAAATACCTACGGAGCACCAAGTGTTCACAAACCTATGCAAAGAACAGCTATCCAATTGCCTATGCGTAATTAGGGAGGAAGGAGACAAAATAATTCAAATTCCTCCATTAAGGACGATTTACATTGAAGACTATGCCCTAACATATTTCTAATGTTTCTCGTACGAAAAAACCTATGGCCATTACAGACAACGAGGCGTTGATGGTGCTTACGTTAGTATCAAGATAGCTTTTACTGCTCTTCTACAAAGCAGCTCCATGTAAAAGAGATAAATCATTAATACAGGGTACATCAAAATACTTTGTAAAAGAGATAAATCCCTATGCAGGCGCCGCAAATTCCTCTCTCCTCATTAATACACAACCGTCAGACACGTTTTGAATGTCGATGGAAGACACAGTAAATTTAATGTGTAGATTATAGCGTCTTTTTCGGATTTTGAAACGACAGCCATCATAATAATAGGAAATTATTATATTC
Source organism: Iris macrosiphon (assembly GCA_036927795.1). NCBI lineage: Eukaryota > Viridiplantae > Streptophyta > Magnoliopsida > Asparagales > Iridaceae > Iris > Iris macrosiphon. Next base: position 22,527,932 of record JAYESA010000017.1, read on the forward strand.
CTCGTAACTGCTACCACGTGTCTTACAGACGGTGCTCTGGGAGAGCATTACCTATGCATACTAAATGCAATGTTCCTTGCACGTGCGTAAAAAAAATTTGTGTTTTGCTTATTTCCTGTGCAGAATTCCAAAAGTTAGCCTTTATAGTGCAAATGGCTATAAATATCTCGAGATTTGAGCTGCTAAGGGACATCAAAAGCTTTGATTCTTGTGATAGAGCTTACTTGCTATAGGATTCTCTTCTCCCCAATGTTCGTGAGTTTGAGGCTTTACAAGTTTTTCCCATTTTGCCTTAGGTAATCAAAGGAGTAGAGGAGTCATCCGTCGGCTTAATCTATATCGCCAATCTCTCCATATTTTTATTTCTTGCTTTGGACTTAGAAATTATTTTTAATAAGATTATTTGTACTCAAAAGCAATAATTTAAATTTGTCTCAAAATAAATTATATTTCTTTGTTTTTAATAGAAAACAGGGAACAATGACGATCTGATAAATTATGAAGATGGAGGAGCATTGAGACAATGGATGGAGAACGATGCTAGTGATATGAACGAAGACCTAATACTCCTTCTTTTCTTCTTTTTCTGCAACGATAGACAACAAAAGATGGCAATGATCTAATTGAAGATATAACAAAATTGTTTTATACAACTCCATTATAGAAAAGTTTTTCCTTTTTTTTTTTCTTCTTGATCATCCTTGCCACTTTCTTACACGTCGGAGTTGTTCGATGAAAACAAAATCAACGAACTAAAATACACCCGAAGAGGATACCGACTCGGCCTCTCCTTCCATAATCATAGATCCAGCTTTGATAACATGTTGGGATTCATGGTGCGGTAGTCATGGAAATGAGAGTTGAGATGAGAAGACAATGGAAACCCTAAAAGTATGTAGAGGAAATATTATATAGAATAAACAAGGTATACTATATTAGGGATTCATTTATTTAAGACATGTAGGAGAAAAGACTAAAATACCCTAGAAAGACTATAAAAAATAATACTAAATCTCACCAAATAGATATATGGTTTGATATCAAACTTGGCGTCCAAGAACCAAATAACCCCTAGACCCAACTTTGATCCCAACCTATCAATCGGTTATACAACCCGATATATAAATGGTTTACCGTTTGGTACCTTGTACTTCTATTTATGAATTTCTAAAGCTCTTTTCACTTAGATTAAACAGAGGGCTAAATTGACAAATGTGACACCTTATAACATAGTAACAAAAATACCTATTTTAAGAGAAAAATATATAGAAAGTCTTTCACTAACCTTCCCAACATAATTTCGAGCATTGTCCCAATCGATTTGGTCGTAAGGAAGAGTATATAGCTCATCTCTTAATGACAAAATTGTTGGTGTAATTGGACCTACGAACCTCTTTCCATAAAGATACGTTAGTGGTAGAAAAACCATCCGCGCAAGACAATAAAAGCGACCTGCAAAGTGTAAAACACAGTAAATGTTATCAATGTTTGAGTCATGATTCTTGCTATGGTATACATAATCAGTTATCCCTTTAGATTCATTTGTATATCCAAAGAAACATATTTTGTCTATATAAACTTTGGTATAAAGTAAATTAAGAAAATGTGATATTCAATGTAAGATTGATATGGAAGCATACAAATTAAATTTATAGGAAATAAATATTCAAACTGGAAATAATTATAAATTGTCAAAACCAAGAATAATTAATTAGTATTGAAGAAAAATATTATAAGACTTGAAATTAGAGCATTGTAACTAACGAGGTATTACTCCTAATTAGTTCATGCTAATGTGTCTTGAAATTAAATCCAAGAAGTCATTTTTAGTGAAAAATAAAATAATGTGAAGGCCTGGAGATGTGTTCTACTAGTCGGAGTTGTGAGGAATATTTCCAGCCAAAATAGACAGACAATATGGCCTCCAAAAAATTGGAAGTTGGTCCTGACTTAGGCCTTAATGATTCTTTCGGAGGTGAACTACTTGTGGTTGGATATTATTTGTTGGTAAGTTTGGATTATCATTACTTAAAACTAAGATCTTGTTACAGAAAAATAACTACAAACTTATAATTCATATACTCTAGGCTAGTTTGAGTTACATTGCGGTCCTCATAATATTAGAGATTATTGATGTATTGCTTGCATCAATTATATATATATATAAGATTATTACTCGGATCTTGTGTGGTCATATGCATGATATCATGACATAGCTTGTATCGAAGAATAGATCAGACGACATTAATCAAAAGTCGGTTCACTGCCTAAATTGCTTATTACCACATGAGTCGGGTCCATAACTTTAACAAAGGAGGAGATAATAAATGTTACATTAAGCTTGATGTGCAAAGAGTGTGCGACTCTATGAATCGAGACTTCTTATGCCATATCTTGCTGTACATGGATTTGATGAAGATTGGGTTGCTAGTATGTATAAATGCATCATCACGACTACCTTCTTGGTGCTCGTTAAAGGAGAGATACATGGATATTTTGAGAGTAATAGTAGCCTACGATAAGGAAACCCTTTCGTCGTATCTATTCGTGATCACAATGGAGTTCTTTCCCAATCTTTTGGAGCTCGAGGTAGCATGTGTAGGGGCTATCTACCTATTCAAGCGATCTCCTACCTCATCCTTGCAAATGATCTTCTAGTCTTCATAGAGCCTAACATGACCAAGTTAGAGGCATTTATGGTGGGTTTGAACCAATTTTGCAAGATTTTGAATTAATATATACAGTCCAAAAAGACAGATCTAAGTAATTCTATTTCGTAGTCATTTGGGGATGCTTAATATAGGAAGGATCATGATGCCTCCTCTCTCTCTCTCTCTCTCGCTCTCTCTCTCTCTCTCTCTCTCTATATATATATATATATATATATATATATATATATATATATATATATAGGGTAAACGGGATATGAGCCATGCACATGTGGACTAATAGGAATAGAATCCTACATCCCATATGCACCCATGTGCACTAGTACACTCTATTCTTATTGGTCCATATGTGCATTGGATCATGTAGGAATATGATCATATGGCTCATATCCCTTTTTTTCATATATATATATATTGTTGGTATTTTTGCCTTTGAACTAAGAATAATAGTCCCACATTGTCTACACCACCAAGTTGGTATCTCAATATATTATTTTGCATGTGTTCAGGTGTTCACATGGGTTGTGGTGGGGAACATGTGGGTGCCATGTGGGGGGGGGGGGTTAATAGGAGAAAAAAGTTTTAACTCCTCAAAAGAAAGCATTTATGCTTTTTGTCATTATTTTGGGAAATTTTCTTAGGAGCTAAGCCTGCGACTCGAACTCGGACTAGGACGCTAAGTGGAACTTTGTAGGCACACTTTGCACTTAGCACGTTGGTTGCATACGTGGGCGTATGCGCAGGCATTCGCATGGGTTGCTGCACTACTGTGCGCATGGGCCGCTGTGCTGTTGCATGCATGGGCCGCTGCACTGCTGCGCGTATATTCACAGACAAATTAAATTCATTTAAATCATTTTGTAACTGATAGACAGCCAGGATTAGGACTAGAATTTCCTCCCTATGCGTATAAATACTCTCTTAGTAGCCCATTTGAGAAATTATATCAAAAAATTAAGAAATAAAGAGAGGCTCTTCTATGGCCGCCATTGGAGTCCAAGAAGATCGTACGAGTCCAGAAAGGAGATGACGCGAGCATTCTAGAAGTTCTACGAGAACTTGTTGATTCCTGGGAGTAGTTCGTGTGGGGACGAATCTTGATTTGAGCAACGATGATCCTTATCACCCTAGCAAGAGTTGTTTCATCTTCTCCTTCTAATCTTCTACAAGTTGTACAATGTTCTGTCTATTTACAACTGTGCTTGCAAGAAAAGAACATTAGTTTTCTGATTATTTTATTTTTTAGCAGCAAATTATAATCAAAATATTATATTATAGTTCGTCGTAAAAATCGAGAATAGTCAGAGAGAAAACTTTTGTGTGAACTCTGATCTCAACTACACATTCTTCCATCTTTGATTAAGCCTTGGGAATAACAACCTCAAAGCAATATCCGAATAAGATGGAGAACAACCGTGTAAACCTTCTCGACACAAGTTTTAACCAACTTAAGAAGTTTGATGGGGAGCATTACAACGTCTGGAAGAGAAATATTATTCTAAATCTTCAACTCATAAACGTGGACTACGTGTTGACAGATCCTAAGCCTGTTCTTCCAAATGGTTATGATGCTACTGTCCAGGCGGTTGCTAATGCAACTGCTAAACAGAACAAGTGGAGGAGAGGCAACAACCTCTATAAGTTGATGATTCTAAACTCCATGGAGGATACGCAGGCGGAGTCATACAACAAGACGACTAATGCAAAAGTCGTCTGGGAGTCACTGGAAAAGTACTACATGGCCGATGAGAATCAAAAAAAAGATCCATTCGACCGAAAAGGTATGGAAGATGCGATTTTAGGACGACAAGACGATGCTTTCTCAAGTCAAGGAATTTATCAAATTATGGCAAAAATTTGAGGATGATGGCATGACTATGGTCAACGCTTTCGTCGTGGAAGGTATTGTCGCCAAGATCATGCATGGATAGATCATCTTTATCTCGGACATGTACCGAAAGAAGATGGAGGTCAGCATTGATCAACTACTGCATAATATCCACGTTAAAGATGAGTTGAGGGAACAAAACAAAGTGGACTCGCTGTCCAAGTAGTTGGAAAAGGCCAACTTGGCGCATGGTGGTGACTCCAAAAGGAAGCAGAAGGCCAAGAGAGAGAGAGAGAGAGAGAGAGAGAGAGAGAGAGAGAGAGAGAGTCCAAGCAGCTTCACTTGTTCCTAAAGAAGTATATTCATCGGGTACTTTAGAGTTTCAGGATAGACGGGTAACATATAGTGAGCAACCCCCTTGCATCTCATTTTAAACTTATTGCAGTCGGTGGAATTCCTAACCTATCTGGAGAATACCCCGGAATGCGACGAGCGCCATCCGGGTGTCAAAAAAGCTCAGAAGTGCATCGAGCGTCGTATATTAGAACATTTATGGTAATCAAATATTATATTGGATTTTCATCTTTGACTTTAATTATATATTTATGACTGGATCTTTCATATTTTAACTTTCCATATAATTGGATTTCCAATTTATGGTAAGCAAATTTATGATTTAATTTCCATTAAGTATATGATTGAATATAATTGGATTTCCATAAATATTTTTGGCATCCATTTATAAAAATTTTCATATGGAAATCCTAATTCATGCAAGGGTTTATATAAAGGCTCATGCAATATACAACAACATGAAAAAAAATAAGAAAGAGGAAAATATGTGGCAAGAGTGCCATTGCAACTTTGGAAAGGAGAAAGAAGGATTGAAGATTGTTTTAGAGAAGGAGATCAATTTTGGGTATTTTTTATTATCTTTTTTTTCGTGGTTGTAATCTATTTTCTGTTCCAAAGAGTTGCGGTGATCTATGTTAGATCGGTGAGGAGCTTGTAGAGGGTGTAATCTCTTTATTCCATTAGTAGAGGTTCTTCAGGGTTGGACTCCGATCGTCCCGTGGTTTTTCTATCTGAATTTTTTACGTAAAAATATATGTGTCTGCGATTTGTATTTGGTATTTTTTGGTTTTTCATTTTGCTCGGTTCTCTCGCCGGTACTCTCTAGTTTGGGGAACGGTTTTCGTGTTTCATTCCCAAACCTACTACCCAGTTACAAAGGCTTGTGTTTCCCCATATTTTTGATGCAGTGGATACAACTTGTAGTTTATCGAAGCAAAGTTCTGGTTCTGTTGGCATCAAGAGAGACATTCATACAAGATACGGAGTATAAGTGGGTACAAGCCCAATGTTCCAAATGTTGTAGCTTCAAATATCAGTAAGCTCATTGCTTGGACAACATATATAGTCGCTATAGCAAACAAGGACTCTATGGATACCGACAGTATCAAGGGAGCCTGTGTATTCCCACAAGAGACACCGAGAAGCAACCAGAGAATAATTTTGTGGTGAAGCTTGTTAGTGTTTTTGCCTTTGGACTAGTAAATATAGTCCCACATTGGCTACCCACCAACTAAAAATCTCAATATAATACTTTGTATGAGTTGAGGTGTGCACATGGGGTGTGGTGGGACACATATGTGCCATGTGGGGGGATTTTGCGCGCTCAAGGGACTACGCAAGAAGTTTACCAAAAGCATGCTACTAGTAGTCACAAGCGCTGCAGATGGAAAATTGTATAGGGACGTCCCATGCGCTCATGCGCCGGATATGGGCCTACTCTCCAAAACTTCCTAAAACCATTTGGATGCAGTTTCTGTACAAAAACCAAGTCGGGAAGCAAAAACCGTGTAGACAGACCCATGCGCCCATCTTGGCTACGCACATAAAGTGGGTCCCTCTCATATCAAGTCTTCCAATAATAACCTGGGTGCAGCTTCTGCACAGGAACCAAGTCGGGGAGTAAAAACTATGTTGAAAGACCCTTCCGCCCAGCTCGACTACGTGCTTGAAGTGGGTCAGTTCCACATTAAGTCTTCCACTAATGACCTGGGTGCAGTTTCTGTGCAAGAATCGGGTCTCGGAGTAAACCCTCCTTTTTTACACTCATGCGCAAAGCTCGGTTGCGCGCATGAAATGGGTAAAAAAGTGAAGATTCTGTTGTCGGATATGCGCAATGTGATAAGTCACAAGCGCAAGACGAGAGGAAAAAAACATGAGCATGAAGTGTCCCCTCTCGGACACACTTCTGTCAGCATCATCATCAACTGCTGTTGTACCAAAGCAGTATTTCTTCCAGCTCGACAATCAGTAATCTAGCGATTGCAACCTGCGACCCCAGTCGGATGGCGTCGCAAGAAGCAAACAAACGAAGAAGAAGAGGAATTAGTTCTCATCTCATGCTGCTCAACATGGATGTCTCCTTCTAAAAAGATCTCGTTCAATCCAACAGTCTCTAACAGCACGTCGAGGAACTCCGCAGGGTAGTAAGCTAGTACCTACCATGGTGGTGTTCCAAGGAACCCACTTAAGAGCAGTAGCTGGGGGTAGCCATCCTCCGACATTTAATGACAATCCATCATTCCATGAAGATAGTGAATCTCAAGGAACGGACAACAACCTACCTGGGGATAGCCATGTCCTTCAGGAGTGTACAACCACGAGGGCTTGGGGTAGCTATCCCCTAGACTCTGAAGATGACGCAACCATGCCTTCCTTCCTTGAAGATTGCAAGGCTCAGGAGTCAAAGCCAAAAAGTGAAGCTTCCACAATCCCAGCCATCTTCCCCCTGTAATGCATGTATACATGGCATAGGACGATCAAGCCTCTAGTGATCAACAATGTCTTGAGGCACTTGAAGACATGATGTAAACTATGAGTGCCTCAATATAGACTTTGACTCAAACCGTACTAGAACTCAGGGCAAGCATAGTCCCACAACTTCCAAAGATCTCGGGGCAAGGAAATCAAGAACCGAGAAGCAATGGAGAATCGAGGGTGATCACTCCTACTCTTACTACTGGGGCCAATAATACCCTACTGCGATCATTTGCTCTCTTGTTGTTGGATGACGCTTAAGAAGCCATCTGAGAGGTAAGGGAGCTGCGAGCTCATTTTGACTCGATGAGCAACCGAGACGCGCTTCATAAACTCGGGATACAACAACCTTATCCTCCCGAGTGAAAAAATATGGTATACCCGCCCAAGTATAAGCCATACTTGATGATTCCGTTTGATGGAAAGACATCTCCCCGTTAGTACATTAACTACTTTGATTCAACGACAAGACATCTACCTCGGGACAATGCACTCCTTACCAAGATCTTCGTCGAAACTCTGACCGGAGTAGCCTACGATTGGTTTTGTAGTCTCCCGGACAACTGTATTTCTTTGTTCGAAGACCTTCAATGCCTCTTCATCGATCGATTCTACAATGGTGGAATGGATATAACTATGAGCTCTTTCATGGTTATAGTTCAAAGGAAAAAGGAACCTGTCCGAGAGTACATAAAATGGTTCAGGCAAGCGGTACTGAAGCTTCCTCTTGGCATCCCTGATAGCCATTTGATGGATACTTGCAGAAAGAATTTATTACCTGCAGTGAAACTATGGACAACTTCAGTCCTGCTTTAGGATTAGACGACGTTCATCATAAGAGCTGCCGGTGCAGAGAAAAATACAAAAGATGCCCGTTTGTTGGGACTGCAGTTCCCTACCGGCGACGATATAGGGAAACGTCCCTTCAACAACAAGATTAGTGCCAACGACCGTGACAATAAAAGAAAGCAAGCTCTCACTGTCAACGTATCTAAAATCTTGACCATGTCCACTCAGAGGTCGGCAGAAGCACCCAATCTGAAGACTCCTATGATAATGATATTGTCATCAAGCTTTTTTTATGTACCGATGAAAGGCAACAAACTGCAACTGTCCGACATTAAACGACCAGATGAGACAGATAAGGTCGACGATCCCAAGTATTGCCACTAACACCGATACATCCATTATCCAACACGAGAGTGTTATGTACTGAAAAGTCATATTCAACGACTACTCAACTCTAAAGTTCTCACTTTAGACTTTAAGGAAAATAGAGTCACTACAAACATGGTCTCCCTCCAATTCGATAACCTCCCGGCGAAAGAAGCCCAAGACAGAGTTGTCCCGATACATAGGACGATAATGGAGGTCGTTAACCTTCCTCCAGCTCGAGAAGCAAGGTTGGTACCACTCACCACTCCGTAAGGCAAAGTCATGTGGGTCTACCCAAACATCATCCTAGACCTGATACAACAAACAACGTACCCTACTTTCAAACGCAAGGGGAAGAAGACCAAGTCCTGTCACATGATCTCTTCGACAACTAACGAAACCCTAGCTGGGTAACCAGGTCAGGGCAAACCTACCTACGAGTCTGCGACACGGCTCTAGAAGATAGTACACCTCCGATTGTCATACCTAATCCTCCAGTAGCATCTAAACCAGGCCCTTCCTAACCGCCTGTGATAGAAAGAAAAAAGCAAAAGGAGATTCGCTTTGACAAAGCATTGAGAAAAGACGTAACTTAAGGGCTAGAAAAGCCTTACAACTTTGACATATTGGCACAACTTGTCAATAATCCAGCAAAGTTATCACTCTTCGAGCTCCTTCATCTTTATATAGAGACTCGTGACTCTCTAAGTGAGGCATTACAAAATGTCGACTGCTATCTGGCCAAAGTCAAGCCGCCAAATAAAAATCCAACTGCATGTTCCTAATGCAATAGCGTTATAGAGACAATACCGAATATCACATTTTCTCAACAGGACATGTTGTTAAAAAATAACAGGCAAGATAGATCCTTGTACTATACATGATATATCGGCGCCATCAAGGTAGACATAATGCACATTGATCCAGGATCATCTCTTAATATTATACCTAAAGTCTGCTCAAGACCTTAGGAATCCCCATGCAATAGTTGGTAGCAACCAACACAACCATCAGTGGCTTCAATGCAGGGATGAGCTATCCTCTAGGGAAGATTCGCCTGAAATATCAAATAGGGGACCTACGAACAGAGGTGACTTGCTACATCATCGACATTGATGTATCCTACAATGTCCTCCTAGGGCATCCTTAGATACACAAGTACATAATCGTGCAATCAACACTCCATTAGTGCCTAAAATATGTTGACAACAACGACATCGTATAAATTGAATTTGCCGATGTTGATCCTTTTAAAGGAGTCAAAGCCTACTACTTTGACTCGATCTTGTACCAACTGATCCACCAAGATGAAGGAGGTAACGACACTGATGATGAAGCAGAGGCTACCTCGGCCCAAGACGAACCTCTAAGAGTCCATCACAAAGGACGCTCCGCCCACGTATCTGCTCCTCTCGTGGTTAACCTTCGCAGAAAGGCTCCTGAACCTTTGGTAATCAATCTTCGAAGGCAAGAATATCCATCAAATATGGATCCTCCCACGATAAAGACCCCCAAATCTCTGGCAGTCAGACTCCGTAGAAAAGCTCCAGCGCCGTCAGCGTTAGTAACGAGCACTGAAGAGTATGTCGTGGCTTCCATCGATGTGCCTTCCTACGATAATGTAATTCCGTCAGAAAAGATATCTTACTTTCTCAATAAAGAACTATCTTTGGATTACTCTATTGTTGAACATTGGAATGCCATATATTCTTTAGAATATGGTTTATGGGTACACCTACACACAAGGGTAGCTATCGCCCACACAGAATACCGAGTCTTCTCTAGCCAGGATTCCTGCTTTATAATTTTGGCAAGAAAATGGGTCGATAAACCCATTATTTTTTGAAAAGTCGAAGGTCGCCAGGATTTTCTTCTAGAAGAACTAGAACCGAAAAGAGGCATAATGCAACTTCATCGCTACAGCATGCAAACCAAGCGCATCCTCCAAAAGATGGAATATGACCAGAAGAGGGACCAAGGCCTGAACTATGGTAAAGGGTGATGCTTGTCGTTACATCACTTTGACCACAAGGAAAAACCTGAGACGTACTACCAACGAACTGGTCATGGTATGGGATATGGTATACCTCCCATAACTCCCGAAGACTCGGAGGAAGAGTACGAACTGCAATCTCACTCTTCACGATCATCCGCTTGGGACTTCGACACTAGCTATGTGGATATGCTCAAAAAAATATTGTCTATCAACATGGCGTCAGCTGACTCAGAAGAAGACAACGAATACCCGATCGAGCTCTTTAAAGAATAATCGTGGGCTCAAAAACTTGAAGCACAATGGTAATTATGGTTCGAGCAGCGAGAACCTCCTACTGAAGATGAGGTAGTGCAAGTTGAATTGGGCGACGAATCTGCTTCTAAACCCATCTTCATCAGCAAAAACCTCTCCACAGAAGAGCGAGAATCCCTTATCCAGCTGGTAAGAGAATACATCGACGTCTTCGTATGGAGCTAGGAAGATATGCTAGGCTTGGATAATCAAATCGCCATGCACAAGCTCAATATCCCGCCAGACGCCAAGCCAGTAAAGCAACAACAAAGGCATTTCCGTCCAGACATTATGGACGCAATTGAATACGAAGTAAATAAGCTGATAGCAAGTGACTTTATTCGTGAAAAGCAACATCCGGATGTGGTAGCTAATATTGTTCCCATCGCCAAGAAAAACGATAAAATTTGAGTCTATATAACTTTTGCAATTTGAACACGACTTGCCCAAAGGATTAGTTCCCTCTTCCAATCACATACGTGTTGATTGATAATACTTGTGGTTTCGAGCATATGTATTTCATGGATTGGTTCTCAGGCTACAATCAGATCAAGATATTCCTAGACGATGAGAAGCACACATTGTTTCGGACACCAATACGGGTGTATTGCTATACAGTAATTTCCTTCGGTTTGAAGAATACGGGGGGCAATATACTAGAAAGCTATGAGCACCATCATCTGCAAAAATTTGTGCATGACAGTCGAGTGTTATGTTGATGACATCGCTATCAAGAATCGTTTCTAGGGGGACCACCTCCATGATTTGAGGACTGTGTTCGACCTAATGTAGGCACATCAGCTCAAGATGAACCCAACCAAGTCTTTTTTAGGAGTCTCCAGCGGCAAGTTTTTGGATTTTATCTTAACTGCGAAGGGTATTCACATTGACCCTTAGAAAACCAAGGTTATCCTTGATATGCACCCTCCAAGAAATCTTTCAGAGCTCCACGGTCTGCAAGAAAGACTAGCATACATTAGAAGGTTCATATCGAACCTGGCTGGGTGTTGTCAGTTGTTTACTCAACTTATGAAGAAGGGAGTCTCCTTCGTATGGACTGAAGAATGTTAGGGAGCCTTCGATGACATCAAAAACTACCTCACAAAACCCTCAGTATTGGTGAATTCGGTCATGGATAAACCCTTCCTGCTCTATGTATGAGCAATGGATTACTCTCTCGGTCCTTTACTAGCCCTGAAGTGTGATGCAGGTCATGAACATGCCATCTACTACCTCAGTAGGACGATGATCAGTAGTAAATATTGATACAACCTTGTCGAGAATGAGTGTCTCGCCCTTATCTTTGCGGTTCAAAAGATCCATCATTATTTAACCGGGAAAATAATCTATATAATTTCACGAGTTAACCCCCTCAGAGTCCTCATGACTAAGCCTGGGGTTCTTAACTAACGTTTGTCCATATGGGCAATACTACTATCACCTTATGACATGGTATTTGTCCCACATAAGGCGGTCAAGGGCCAAGCATTGGCTGACTTCCCGGCAGCTCATATAGTGCCAGAAACCTCGAAGCTTTACGGCAAAATCCTATATGAAGAATTGGAATCTAATATGCGAACGAAGAGGCATATGGCGAATGTTCTTCGATGATACTTCAGGAGCAGGGCCCAAAGGCAATATTGTCGCTGGAGTGGGGGTGTTATTGATTTCTCCCGAAGACCTAGTTATCAATCGTGCTTATTCACTTATAGAGCCATGTTACAACAACATGATAGAATACAATGCCCTCATTATTGGACTCCAATTGGCTAAATAATTGGTTGTCGACTATATAGAAGCCTATGAAGACTCCAAACTAATAGTTAGTCAGGTCCGAGGCTAGTACGAAGTCCACCACGAGGACTTACTCCCCTACCATCAAGTCGCAGTCGACATAATTTCTACTTTCATAGGATTCTTTATAGAACATATACAGCAGCTACAAAACATCAAGGCTGACGCTCTGATCTCGCGGCTTCCTTGGCAGTCCCGATTAAGACCCATCAATTGGTCACAATGGTTGGACAAGAAATGCTCTGCCCTAAGAACAACTTATGCTTGTGTCTAGGCCACTCTACGTCAACAAACATCAACATCAACGATTGGAGGCTCCCTTTTATAGACTGTGCCATCTATAAATTCTTTCCAGATGACCTGAAGGAGATAACTTCCTTCAGACGACGCTCCCTTTGGTTCTACTATGATAATGCCACTAAGATGTTGTATCGTCGTTCATACGACGGGATCCTGCTACGATGTCTATCAGACGTAGAAGAGAAGAAACTACTCCGTGAGGCCCACAAAGGTGTTTGCGGTACACACCAACCCAGCCCTAAGCAACAGGACTACCTCCGATGTATGGGCTACTATTGGCCAACGATGGTCGCATATGTCGTTGATTATGCAAGAAAGTACAATATGTGTCAAATCTATGCTGACTTCGTCCATCAACCCTCGGAGTTTCTACACCCGACCATTGCATCTTGGTCGTTCGAAGCATGGAGTATGGACATCATCAGGCTAATAAGTCCACCTTCGTCTAAGTGGTTCCAGTTTATCCTGGCTATCACGGACTACTTCTACAAATGGGCGAAAGCCGTTCCGCTCACAGAAGTAAAAACGTCCAACGTAATTAGCTTCATAAAATATCACGTCATCTATAGTTTTGTCTTGCCTCACAAAATCATTCATGATAACGGTCCGCAATTTTTGGGCCACTCTTTTTTTTATTTTGCGATAAAAACCGAATAAAAAATGTAGCTTGACCGCCTATAACCCAGCAAAAAATTGATTAGCGAAAGCATTCAACAAAACGATAATCAAGATACTCAAAAAGTTTGTTTTATCCAGCAATCATGACTGGAACGAGAAGCTCGACGAATGTCTATGGGCCTACCGTGCAACTGTCCGAACTCCGACTGACAACACGCAGTTTTCTTTGGTTTACGGAAGTGAATCTGTGCTTCCTCTAGAAACCCAAATTCCTTCTCTTCGGGTGTCTCTCTACAACCAGCTAATCGTTGAAGACAACTATCATCGACGTCTACTAGAGTTGGAGGCACTTGACAAAAAATGCCTCTTGGCTCAGCAGAACATCGAGCTATATCATGTACGACTTTCCGTAGCTTTCAACAAAAAGGTGAAGGAAAGGATAATCCAGGTCGATGATCTCGTCTTAACGGTAAGAAAACCAATGATCATGACCCACAAGTCGGCAGAAAAGTTTTAAGCCAAGTGGGAGGGTCCCTTCGTAGTGGAGATAGTCTACTCCAATGGCGCACACAGGCTCTCTAAGCCTAATGGTAACTAGCTAATGATGCCGATCAACGACAAGTTTCTAAAAAAATATTATGTCTAAGATTGGACATGCAAATAAAATGTATGTACAGTGTTTATATCTCATTTCTTTCTCAGCAAGTACGGGAAAGCAATGTAATCTAGCCTGCCTTCGCAGTACGCGGTAAAAAATTTTATCCGTACTGGGGAGTCCCGAATATGCCATAGATAATGGATCCTCAAAAGTCCTCTAAGGTAAAAAGTTCACGTCCACATCACCTCTGAACTATGAGCCGTCCCTCAACCCCAGTAGAGTAAAAGGGGACCCCTCTGTGCTATTTCTGGTACCAGCACGAGCAAAGCCTACAGCGTAACGTATTCTGGGTCATCACTTCAGCAAGCTTCTCAGTTTAAGCCACAGTACATGGAAAAGAATCCTTACTGATGGATAACAAGGGAGGTTGCAACACAGAGCTGAGCCTACGAAGACCTAACTCTGATGTGTAAAAGAGGGCGTAGAAGTCCTGGTTGGGATATTAATCCCAACCCTATGATTATGATGACCACATACGAGAAGTAGGTATAGTGAGCTAGGTTGAAAGTCTGCAGATAATCTTCTAGGTAATGTTTTTATTTATCGCAAACAACGACACTTATGATATCCTTCAATGCACCATCAAGGTCAAGGCGACCCATGGCAACTCCTGCATGACATGTACGAGCATAAGTCAAACACTTACAAAGAAGGCAATAAAATAAAGCTACTGGCAGTTCAGAAGCAAGTTATCCATGCGCATGGATATCACGTGCACAGATAAAATGTCTGGTATATATGCGCATCTCAGCCACAATGCATGTTACAAATAATGTGCCCCCTAAGAGAGACGGCCGCATCCATGTAGAGAGTGGTCGCGCATAACCTTTCATGCATGCTTTCGGTAATTTTCCTGAGACAACGTCACCTATGAGCCTACTGAAGGATTCTAGACATCAACACATCTTCATGTCGAAGCCTTTCGGCAACGGCCATTCGCGTCAAGCTGTGGAGTTTTGTCTGTGCATATTCTTGGCGATTCTTCGCCCATGCAAAATAGACTGTGTGTTAGTGTTTGTGTGTTTTAAGAAAGAGGAGACAAGAGTTTGCTCTTTACCTTTAGAAGTGGCAGCCTAGTGGTCGACCATTAGAGGTAGAGGATCAACGAAGCGCTCGACCGGACTCCCTGCGCATAAATATTGCAAAGGCATCTTGAGAAAAGAAATTGTTCTTTATTTCTCCCGTGGATCCTATTTATAGGCAAAGGGGGCCATTAAAGCCTAGGCCGAGGGATGTATCTCGCATTCAATGAATGAACCTACGCCTAGGAAAAATGAAGGAGTGGGTCAACCCCATGACATGCGCTCTGACAGCTCAGGGCTCGAGGAAAGACAACTCAACATCCCTCACTTATGCACCAGATATCCCATGTGACAGATACATACATGCGCTAATTGACTGATGCGCCAAAATTGCCTAATGCACCTTCACCATCCATTCTTCTGTTCAAAGTATTACGAACTTAATTAAGTTCGAAAACTTTGAAGGGGGTCTTGTAGAAGTATGAAAAAATCTACACCATGCACTAAATAATCATGCGTAGCCATGTGCAGTCATGTGCTAAAAGAAGCCATGGTAGCCATACGCTAAAGGCGATGCGCAGAGGAAAGCCAAAGCCATGCGCTAATGGCAGATATTCGCCAATCAGCTGACAGACTACTTCGGAGCATCATGCGCCAACATCAGCATAATGAAGGTCCCATGAGGCAATATCCCGTGCGTTTGAGTTTTCATGTGGCTCCTCGCAACCAAATCTTTCTTTTATTTATGACCAATCAGCGCATGACACGTGTAGCACGAATTATAGGCATTGACAACCCTAGATGTCGAATTTCTACGTTGTAGCCACTACGCTGCATGCGCTTTTAAATTGGTAATCGCCATTCTTGGAAGACGATATGCGCGCATGCATGCACACGCCTATCTTTTGAAGGCTATAAATATGGGCGCCTCCCACACAAAAAAAAAAGAAAAAGAAATGAGAGAAAAAAGAAGAAGGAGAAGACAACCAGAGGGGACATCCATTGAGTCAAATACTCAAGTTCCCGAGGGCCTTGTCGTTCTCTTTCGTCGGACCGTCAACGGAGTAAAGAAGTCGACCGCAGACTTGATCTCTACCGTCATACTTATCCAGATTTATTTTTGTACTTGGAACTCTACGCATTAGAGTTCCTTTTGTACTTTTTTTTGTTCTATTCCAATCAATACAAAAATTTCGTTCAACTATTTCTGTATATTTTGCAATGTCGACACTCTCTTAGTGTGTTTTCCAATATGTGACTATCTTTCTAGCCAAGAGGAGGAAAACTTCCTCAAGTAAAGAAAAAACTCCAACATTATATATATATATATATATATATATATATATATATATATATATATATATATGCTCAAAATTGAGTTGTCTAGGCTGTTTGTAAATCCTCCGCCATTTATTAAAATGTTAGAAAAAAAAACTATCTTTTCTTCCGCACAAATATATATTTAAAAACTAAACTTAAAAAGTAAATTTGAAACTATTTAAAAATTCAATTTAAAAATTAATTTAAAGGAAAAATTATCTGAAATATTTAAATTATTTTACTAATCTTAATTCAAATAGATTTAAATATTTAAGCTATTTTTTAATAATATCATAAAAAATATTTATTTTGCGTGTGCAACGCACACGTGTGTATATAATGTTGTTTGAAAACAGTTCAAATTGAGCTGTCCAAGCCGTATGTAAATACTCCAATATCTATTTTAAAAAAATTATTTATTCAACTATCTAATATTTTTTATTTGTAATTAAATAGTTCTAACTTAAGTGGCTAAGCTGTAAGGTATTTCTTTTATTGTTTGAGTTCGATTCCTACAAATTATACTGTTAATAATAAATTTATATTTAAATCTTTTTTATGCACGTACAATATACGTGTACGTTGGGGGGGGGGGGGGGGGTAGGAGTATGTAAGTTACCTGGGTGAAATGGAAAACAATATGGTAGTAACCACATCTCCGGGGGTAGTGGATTGTTACCAGTCCACTCATAAACTCCAAGTATCTACAACAAATCATAGTTATATGTTGTTGTCAGAATTCTTAAAAAAAAAAAAAAAGAAGAAGAAGAAATTGAGGTTTTTGTTTCTTACAGAAATGAATAATTTCCCCCAGGATGGTCCAGCAGTTGCTCCCCCATGTTCTAATATCCACTTTCTCCCTTTCTCCATTGCGCCGTCTCCACCGTTGGCTTTTTCACCGAGCAACCTCAACATAACATATTGTAGTACCGACGCAAACATAGTACTTTTTCCTTCAATATGTAAGGGCCAACCTCCATCTTCGTTCTGTTAAACGTTCTGTTAAACGTACGAATATAATAAAATATAGAAATTAAACCAAGTACTCGATCGATCGGTTCAATTTATAGTTACGTGCCTGATGATTGTAAGCATAGCGACAAGTTTCTTTCTGGTGCTCCAATGATAGGATGCTCCTCAGTGTTCCAGTAATATACAAAACTATAACCTATACATATGAATTAAAAGAGTTTAAATACTCTTAATCTTAACACAATATAATCATATATATTCGTTTGTTTTTAATTTAATTTAAATTAATAGATGAAATATTACGTACCAACACTGGCATGTAAATGAGTGGACCAGAAAAATCCCCGGGCCAGTGTCCGTCATCAGCCTGAAGAGTCGCAAAACGACTAATGGCCCTTCTTAGAGACTTTGTTACAGTCTCCTCTGTGACTTCCTCGTGCTCGGCTACTTTGATATGAGGAAGATTCATTCCCATTGGTTTCTCCTTCGCACACTGCGCGCAGTATTTTGAGGTTGGTGATCGATCGGACCATCAAGTTTTTCTTAATCTACTATAGTTTGTGGAAAAGAAGTCTATATACCACAATACTTATTTGCTATATTCACATAATCAAAAAGTGGGAAAGGAACAAAAAATTACAAGGAGCACATATTAAATACTATAATCCATCTACTTCCAAATGGGAGAGAGATGAGTTTACGATATTGTGTTCTGCCTGTGGTTTTTTGGTTGGATGGAAGTGGAGATTTATGGTAAGTCATCCAAATATTTTTAGTTGGATGTTTGGTAGCAACACTTGAAACTCTATATTTTTTTTTTATATTTTATTGAGTTGGGTGTTTGGTAGTTAACTCACTTCAATTTTTTTAATGTGACCGTTGGGAGTTTCATGTCTGTGAACCGGTGGGAGTCGGTGTATTTTTTATTCCATTCGTTGAGACTTTTCAGGGTTGGACTCCGATCGTCCCGTGAATTTTTTCGCAAAAATTTTTCATGTAAAAATTGCTCGTGTCTGCGTGTGATTTTTCTGTGTGGTTTAAAATTTGGTTTTGTGCGTTGTTATTGCGAGGTTCTCTCGCTGCTTCTTGGTTTGGGGGAACGGTTTTCGCGTTTGCATTCCCAACAAGTGGTATTCGATCCAAATTTTGGAATTCAAATTGGTGTCAGGAGTTGACAATCAAATCTGGAAGAAGAGATGGACGCGAAGCCGGTGCGCAAATCTAAACGGTTCCAACTACCACTACTGGCGGAGTAATATGAAGGATTTGCTATTTGTCAAGAAGTTGCATCTTCCGGTATTTACTTCCAAGAGGTCCAGTGATAAATCCGAAGATGACAAAAAGTTCGAGCACATACATGCGTGTCGGTAAATATGGCAGTTCATTGACGAGAACATGTACAATCATGTTGTCGGTATAGAGCATGCGAGGACATTGTAAGAAAAGCTGGAATCTTTGTATGCGAAGAAGACTGGGATAAATAAATTATTCCTGATTTGGATGATAATGGGTCTGCAGTACAAAGATGATGCGTCTATTATGGATCACTTGATTGAGTTCTAGGGCGTGGTTTACCAGCTATTCTCGATGGGAGTCAAGTTCGACGACGAAGTTCAGGGACTTTGGTTGTTGTGTACATTTCTAGACTCGAGAAAAATCGTACGAGTGTTTATGATTGGTTCTGCTCCGGAGGGCGTGGTCAGTCTGGAGTTTACCAAGAGCGGGGTACTGAATGAAGAGATGCAGAGACGTTCTCAGGGCGCTTCATCCACATTCCACTCAGAGGCGGTAGTTTCAGAGAGCCGCGGAAGGGACAAAAGCAGGGATCCGGGTGGTGATAGAGACAAGAACAGGAGAAGGTCCAAAGATCGGTAAGAGGACTCTGAGTATTATCATTTTGGCAAGAAGGGTTACATCAAGCAGAACTGTTTCGCTTGGAAGAGAGAAGAAGGGCGACAAGGAGAAGCAAAGTGAGAATACTTCAGTAGAAGCCTCGATACATGGAGGCGATGTGATCATTTTATGTTATGAGGTAGTCATGAACCTCACTTGCGATGACAACTCTTGGCTGGTGGACCAAGGTGCTTCAGCGCACGTATCTCATAATAGGACACTATTTGCCACTTACACAATAAACGACTATGGAGTGTTGAAGATGGGCAACGGAGATATGTCAAAAATTGTTGCTATTAGAGATGTACATTTGAGGACGAAGACGAGTGCAGTTCTTGTTCTCAAATATGTCCATCATGTCTCTGATATCTGTTTCAACCTGGTACCAGTTGAAAGGTCGGATGACGAGAGTTTCTTCAATCTCTTCGGGAACGATAAATGAAAGTTTTCCAAAGGTTTGATGGTGGTTGCCAGAGGAAGCAAGAAGTATAGACTCTATTATATGGAAGGGAGCACACATAGGGCACATGAGATAAATGCAGCTACCGATGCGTCTACCGAGTAATGTCACAAGCGGCTCAGCCAAATCAGCGAGAAGGAGATGGGCTACTTAGTGAACTGGAAGGTGATTCTGGGGCTAAAGTCTACAAAATTGGAGAGATATACGCACTGTTTAGCGGGAAAGCAAAATATGATAACTTTTCAAAGTTACCCAAATTCAAGGAAGCCGGTGTTGCTCGAGTTGATTCACTCGGATGTCTGTTGTCCCAAGAAGGTTTGGGTATATGCCATAAAGACCAAGGATCAGGTGATGCCACTTTCAAAGAGTTTCAGGCCTCTGTTAAAAGGGAGACGGACAAGAAGCTACTATGTGTTCTGTCTGACAATGGCGACGAGTACATTGGTCTATTTGATGCTTATTGCAGAGAGAAAGGGATACGACACCAGAAAACTCTGCCCAAAATACCTCATCTTAATGGGTGTAGCAGGGCGAATAAACAAGACACTGATGGAGCATGTACGGAGTTTGCCATCAGCGGCAAACTTATTGGACAGTTATTGGTGTGAGGCTTTTTACACTGATGCTTATATTATTAATTTATATCCTAATGCCCCTTTGCAAGGTGATGTGCCTGAAAAAGTATGGTACAACACAGAGCCGTCATACAATCCCCTGCGAGTGTTTGGTTGTAAGGCCTTCGTACATATAACGAAGGACGATAGATCCAAACTTGAGCCGAATTCGACGCAGTGCATCTTTGTCAGCTATGATTGGGATGAGTTTGGCTATAGAATCTACGATCCAGTGGGAAGAAATTGCTCTATAGAAGCAGGAACGTGGTATTCGCCGAGGATCAGACCATGACTAATACTCAGGATTCAGCGATGCCTTCTAAGGCAGAGGAATTGCCTGAGTTAGATTCATTTTGCTTCAAATAGTTTCCAGAGGATACTGTAGAGGATCTAGTTATCGGGGAGCTAGTACATGGAGTTGCTTCCAACCTTGATCATCAGCCTGCTGATAGTGGTCAGAGTAAACCTCAGTAGGATGATCATGCCGAGGAGGTAGTTCCTAAAGGGGACGAAGCTGTTGATATACATCTAGCACCAGTGGTTCCATTGAGGAGGAGCGATAGAGCGCGTCAACCATCTACAAATTTTTCACCGGGTGTGTATGTGCTTCTGACTGACAGGGGAAGAGCCCAAAAGTTTTATAGAGGCTATAGAAGATGAATACATGCATGAGTGGATGGAGGCTATGTAGGAGAAGATGAGTTTCTTAAAGGCCAACTGCCCTTATGATCTGGTGTGGTTGCCAAAGGGCAAGAAGGCTTTAAAAAATTGATGGGTGTTTAAAGTGAAGCAGACATATGATACTACTCGCCCTTAATACAAAGCAAGGCAAGTAGTTAAAGGCTACGGTCAGCAGAAGAGCATAGATTATGATAAAAAAAATTCCAGTCGTCAAGAAGTTGTCTATTCGGGTGGTGCTAGCATTGGCATCCAGTTTTGACTTGGTGGTCGAGAAGATGGAGGTGAAGATGATATTCCTCCATGGTGATCTTGAGGAGGAGTTGTACATGGAGCAACTAGAGGGATTCTGTGAAAAGGGAAAGTCACACTTGGTTTGTTGGTTAAGGAAGATCTTGTATGGTCTGAAGTATGCTTTGAGGCAGTGGTACAGGAAGTTTGAGTTGGTTTTGGGGGAGCATGGTTATGCATGGACTATGTCGGACCACTAAGTATTTATGATACTTTGCCGAGGATAATCTAATTGCTCTATATTGATGATATGCCACTGGTGGGTCAGAATGCTATAGGATAGCGGAGTTGAAGCGCCAACTAAGCGCGACCTTCTCTATGAAGGATTTGGGTACAGTGAAGACTATTCTTAAGATAAAGATCAGTCGAGAGAGAGAGACTCAAAGCTACTACACTTGTCCCAAAAGAAGTACATTCACCTGGTAATTCAGCATTTCGGGATGGACGGATCAAAGAAAGTGAGCAATCTCCTTGCGGCTCACTTTAAGTTCACTGAGGATCAGTGTCCATCTACCGAGGATGTGAAGAAAGATATGAAGCGGGTTCCATATGACTCAGCTGTGGGAAGTCTCATGTATGCTATGGTGTGTACGAGGCCAGACATCGCTTACGCAGTTGGCACAGTTAGCAGGTATCTTTGAAATCCTAGAAGGGTACATTGGAGTACGTTCAAGTAGATTCTACGATACCTTCAGGGTACTGTCGATTGGAGGCTTTCTTTTAGTGGTGACGAGCCAAAGTTGGTTGTGTATACCGACGCTGTTATGGCTGGAGATGTAGACACGAGGCGATCGACTTTGGGCTATGTGGTGATGTTTATAGGAGGAGCAGAATCGTGGCAGTCGCGGTTACATAAATGTGTTGCCTTATCAACGATAGAGGTGTTGACATCGCAAAGAATACGTGGAAAAGTTGAACGAACTTTTGTATTAATTGGAGTAGAAAAAAGTACAAAGGAGCTTTAATTGGTAGAATCTGAGTAAAAATAAGTCTGGGTAAGTATGACGGTGGAGATCTGATCTGCGGTGGATCACTTTACTCTATTGATGGTCCGACGTCGAAGTAAATGGCAAGGCCTCCGGGAACGTGCGTATGCGACTTAGTTGATGTCTCCTCCGGGAGGCGCCCACTATTTATAGCCTTTAAAGGATATGCGTTCGCATGCATGCATGCATGCTATGCTATGGTTGCTACGTGGCTGTTTGAGATATGGGTTTGCTAATACCCATAATCTATGCAACACATGTCATGCACTGATTGCTCGAAGATCTTGGTTGTTAATAATCGCAAGATTTGATTGTGTGGGACCTTTTAGAGAATGCTGCCATGTAATAACTTTAGTGCATAAAAATTCTGCCCTATGGGAACACCGCCACTTAGGAGCCCTAGCGCATGGAAGGCTGGCGAATGAGATTATTATCCCATGGGACATTCATTGTGATGCCATAAACGCTGCACTTTTCTTGAAGTAGTCTGCCCGCGATGGTGCATGATTATATTTTGGCATAGGCTGCGCATGGCACATAGTTGGATGGTTGTGCATGCCGCATGGTTTGTGGCGCACGGTAAAGATTTTTCTATGCTTCTACAATATTTTTTTTAAAGTTTTCAAACTTAATTAAGTTTGGAACACTTTTAACAGAAGCATGGATGATGAAAGTTCATAGGCCGCTTTGGCTCATGGAAGATATTAGTTCATCTATGTTTCTAGCGCAGCAGATATTCTAAAATGATGAACGCCCCCTCACCTGGTATTGAAGTTGCATTATGTCGCTTTCCGGTTCTGGTTCTTCTAAAGGGAAGTCTCGGCGTCCTTCGAACTTTCCAAAGATGATGGTTTTATAGCCCATTTTCCTCGTTGGAACTATAAAACAGGAATCCTGACTAGGGAAGACTCGGTCTACCATGCGGGTAGTAGTTAACTGTGCGTGTAGGTGTAGACATAAACCATATTCTAAAGAATATATGGCATTCCAATGTGCCACAATAGAGTAATCTAAAGATAACCCTTTATTGAGAAAGTATGGTATCTTTTTTGAAGGAATTACATCATCATAGGAAAGCACATCAGTGGAAGCCATGACGTACACTTCGGTGCTCGTTATTAATGCTGGCGGTGAGGGGGATTTCCTAAGGAGTTTGAATGATAAAGGTTCTGGGGTCTTTACTGTGGGAGGATCTTTGTTTGATGGACGTCCCAGTCTCCAGAGCTTGACTACCAAAGGCCCATGAGCCTTTTTGCGAAGCTTGACCAGGAGAGGAGCATATATGTGGGCATGACGTCCTTGGAGATGGACTCTTAGAGGTTCATCTTGGGTCGAACTAACCTCTGCTTCATCTTCGGCGTCGTTGCCTCCCTCATCCAGGTGGATTCGTTTGTACAAGATCGTGTCAGAGTAGTAGGCTTCGAATCCTTTGAAAGGATAAACATCATTGAATTCCGTATTAACGACGCCGTTGTCGTCAACCTACTTTAGGAACTAATGGAGTGTTGATGCCATGAACTCGTGTATCCAAGGGCGTCATAAGAGAACATTATAGGATACATCCACGTCGATGACGTAGCCAGTCACCTCTGTTCGTAGGTCACCTATTTGATATTTCAAGCAATTTTTTCCTTCAGGATAACTCCTCCTTGCATTGAAGCCACTGATGGTCGTGTTGGTTGCTACCAACCAATGTTTGGGGATTCCTAAGGTTTAGAGGAAACTTCGGGGTATGATACTGAGAGGGGACCCTGGATCAATGTGCATCAGGTCCACCTTGATGACGCCGATATACCCTATATAGTACATGTCCTATTAAGAAAATGTGATGTTCGGTATCGTCTCCATTACGCTGCTACAGTGGGGACATACAACTGGATTTTCGGCTGGCGGCTTAACTTGGGCCATATAGGAGTCGGCATTCTACAATGCTTCACTCAGAGCGTCACGAGTCTCTTTGGAGAGATGAAGGAGCTTAAAAAGTAGTAACTTCACCTGGGTATTGGAGATCTGTGACAATAGGTTAAAGTTATATGGCTTTTCAAGCCCTTGAGTTACGTCTTTTCTCAGAAGTTCGCGCGAATCTCATTCTGCTTTTTCCTATCAGCCGTAGGTAGTTGGGACGGGCCCAGTTCATATGCCACTGGGATGTGGGTACTGTAACCGGAGGTGTACTGTCCTCTAAAGTTGTGTTGTATTCTTAGAAGTAGGTTTGCCCTGACTTGGTAACCCCATCCAGGACATCGTTAGTCGTCGGAGAGACCGTGTGACTGGACTTGGTCTTCTTTCTTGTAGACTTGGTGGTAGAAGACACTGCTGGCTGTCTTAAGTTGAGGACGATGTCTGGGTGAACCCACATGACTTTACCTTGCAGAGTAGTGAGTGGTACCAACCCTGCTGCTCGAGCTAGCGGGAGGTTTACGACCTACATTGTTGTCTTAGGTATCAGGATAACTCCATCTTGGACTTCTATCATCGGGAGGTTGCCGAATTGGAGGGAGATAATGTTCGCGATGACTGTCTTATCTAAAAAGTCTAGAGTGATAACTTTGGAGTCGATTAGTCATTGGGTACATATCTTCAACACGTAGCAATCTCGTATTGGGTAATAGATGTATCGGTGGTAGTAGCAGTACTTGGGGTCGTCGACCTAATCTGCTTCATCCGTACGTTTAATGTCAGACAGCTATAGTTTGTTTCCTTTCATCAGCATATGGAAAATCTTGATGACATCATCATCCTTGAAGGAGTAAGTTTCATTCGGCTTGGGTACTTCTGTCGGTCTCTGAGTGGACGTGGCCGAGCTTTTGGACACGTTAACATTGAGAGCTTGTTTCACTTTATTGTCACGACCATTGGTGTTGACGTTATTGTTGAAGGGACGCTTCCCTCTGTCATCGCTGGTAAGGAGCTGTAGTCCCAGCAAATGGGTGCCTTTTGCATTTTTTTCTACGACGGCAACGATTATGATAAATTTCGTCCAATCCTGAAGCGGGACTGAAGTTGTCCACAGCTTTACCGCAGGTAACAGATTCTTCCTACAAGTGTCCAACAAATGGATATCAGGGAAGCCCAAAGGAAGCTTCAATATCGCTTTCCTGAATCGTTCTATGTACTATCGGACATGTTTCTTCTCTCTGAACTATGTCCATGAGGGAGCTCATAGTCATGTCTATTCTGCCGTCGTAGAATCGAGTGAGGAAGAGGCATCGAAGATCTTCGAACGATTAAATGTAATTATCCGGGAGACTACACAACCAGTCGTAGGCTACACCAGTCAGCATTTCGACGAAGATCTTGGTAAGGAGTGCATCGTCCTGAGGTAGATGTCCCATCGTTGAATCAAAGTAATTCATGTACTGACGGGTAGATGTCTTTCAATCAAACATAATCATCGAGTGTGGCTTATACTTGGGCTGGTATACCATATTTTTCTACTCGGGAGGATAAGGTTGTCGTATCACGAGTTTCTGAAGCGCATCTCGGTTGCTCATATAGTCAAAATGAGGTCGCAGCTCCCTCACTTCCCAGATTGCATCTTGAGCGTCATCAGATGACATTGGGGCATATGATTGTAGCAAGGCATGATTGGCCCAGTAGTGAGAGTATGAGCGGATGCACTTGACTCTCCATTGTATCCCAGTTCTTGGCTTACTTGCCCCGAGATCCTTGGCGGTTGTGGGACTATACTAGCCATGAGTTCCAATATGGTTTGAGTTAAAGTATGCATTGAGGCACTCATG
The DNA here is from genome assembly GCA_036927795.1 of Iris macrosiphon. Classification (NCBI taxonomy): domain Eukaryota; kingdom Viridiplantae; phylum Streptophyta; class Magnoliopsida; order Asparagales; family Iridaceae; genus Iris; species Iris macrosiphon. The sequence goes on from JAYESA010000017.1 coordinate 22,554,049, forward strand.
GTTTGCATTATGGCTTCTAGTGCCTTAGGTCGTTGTTGATCACTGGAGGCTTGATTGTCCCATGCCATGTATACAGGCATTACATAGGAAGATATGGATGCAACCGTGGAAGCTTCACTTTTCGCCTGTGACTCTTGAGCATCGCTGTCTTCAGGGAAGGAAGGCATCATTGAATCATCTTCAGAGTCTAGGGGGTATCTACACCCAGTCCTGGTGACTGTACCATCCTGGCGGGCTTGGCTACCCCCAGGTAGGTAGTCATCCATTCCATAAGATTCACTATCTTCTTGGAATGATGGATTAGTGTGTGTCACTACCATATTTTCTCGGAAGGGATATTTTGGTAATTTCATAATTAATTAAATATTATGCATGTTAAATAATTATTTATTATATTATTTAATTATTGATTGATGCAAGATTAGTGATTTGGACTTGTGTTAGTGGACTTAACTAGTTTAGTTTAGACTCATGGACCAACATGTAGTAATTATTAGAATTGAGCCCAACTAGAGAGCCCATTGATTAAGAGGATGATTAATTTAATTAAACCATTAAACTAGAACCTTCTCTCCTTAATTATTTCTTCATGAGAGACCCCAAGGGGTATAATAGATATTACATAGTACCTTGAGGAAGGGGTAAGGGGGGCCGGCCTACTTTAAAAGGGAGAAAAAGTTTCTCTCTCCTCTTTTCATTTGAAATCTAGATCTAGAATTTTCCTCAACCAAATTCCCCCATTTCTACATCATTTTTCTACCAAATTTTATCCCAATTACTTCCCAAATCACCATTGGAGACTAATGAAGCAAGGATCTAGAAGGAGGAAGCAAGGATCTACAAAGAGGAGCAAAGATCTACAAGTTGAAGGCCAATTTTATCACATTTGGAGGTTGCATTGGGAATCCATCTCCCAATAGGTACAATTCAAAATTTTCCCTTAATTTAGGTTCTAAATCTAAGAATTAACTATGAGAAATCAACCCATATGCATAGGCTACCCATAGGATTTGGATTTGAGTTCATAGGAGTTCTTTTGAGAAAGTTATGGTACTTTTTGTGTCAATTTTGGTGGAATTCTGAGATTGGCACTTGCTGTATTGTCAATTGGTCCTATAGATCAATTTGGCATGTGTTTGTATATTTGGGGCTAGTGTCGTGTCCATAATTGGGTACGTGTAGGTCGTATCCCAATAATTTGGTGATACGTGTTAATTAGAAGGTTTTTTCTCTGACACGGGGCTTTATGCATGTCACATTTTGACACGGATACGTAGTTATATGTTTGACTCTTCGTATTGTTCATAAATAATATATTAGACTTGCTTGTGTCCATCGGGGTATGTTTGGATGTGTGGAGAACTCGTGTCACAAGCGTATCATAGATCTAGTGTGATACGGGTGCGATGTACTCCACGTGTTTGTTGTATTTTATTTCTAGATCTATTTCCTATTGTAATTATATATATATATATATATATATATATATATATATATATATATATATATATATATATATATATATATATATATATATATATATGTTAGTGTATCATATATCTATGTACCTATGTGTTATATGTATAAATGTAGCTATACTTCTACATATGTAATAGCTATTAAATAAGTAGTATATATATATATGTTATGTGTATATATAAGTCATGTTATATATATACATATATATACTGGTATGTTATATATATATATATATATATATATATATATATATATATATATATATATATACGTGTATGTGATGCATATGTATATATATGATGGTGTACTATATCTAAAGTATATAGGTGTGTATATATATATATATATATATATATATATATATATATATATATATATATATATATATATATATATATATATATATATGTATTGGCAATTGTGGAGATGTATATATATATATGGTTGAGCATGTATATATATAAATAGATATAGTTAGTATATATATTAGTGTATTATGTGTGTGCTAGTATATAAGAGAGAGGAGGGGGCTAGAAGCTACAGCATTCAGCAACAGCAGCTATAGCGACAACAGCAGTTTTAGCAACAGCAACAACTGCATTCAGCGACAGCAGCAACGGCGGCTATAGCGACAGCAGCCACTTCAGCAACAGCTTCAGCGACAGTAGCAACAACGGCTATAGCGACAACAAAACTTAAGCAACAGCAGCAACAGCTTCAGGGACAGCAGCAGCAACAGCTATAGCGACGGCAGCAGTAATCGTGGTAGAAGCAGCAGTGTTAGCAACACCATTAGCAGCATATAGCGATGGCAGTAGCAGCTAGTTAGTAGTTAGTTGTTATGTTTAGCTAGCAACTATGTCACGCCCCAGTCCCAAAAATACGTAGGACTAGGACACGTAAGCATGCCAGCCGCATAGATATGGCAACTCGAATATATGGAAACCAAATTCATACGTACGCTGTAATATGAATATCAAATCCACAAGTGGTATAAAATGTAATACAAGTCATAGGGTAAAATCTAAATCTCATCCACCAAAATCAAATTTAATTAATCAGTATCTATGAAACTAGACATCAATATAAGTATCTAAGGATGATAGTTGGATAAAAACAAATCCACTACCAACTCGAATTGAAAAGTATAACACAATAAGCACAATATGAGAATACCAGCTAACAATCACGGGCTCGAAGAGAAGACATCCTCGAAACATCTGTAACCATCCGAATCTGCGCTCCTGCGAATACTCAAGAACAGATACACCTGGCAGGGGACCAGGTCCTCAGAGTGACATAACAAGATACTTAAACACATGCCAATAAAGTACTGAAATAAATATCCAAAGGGTCGCCTAACCGTCTAAGTGAATGCAGTTAAGAATAACTTTCCCCACAAGTGAGCTATCTGGCTGAAAACCTGGAATTTGGCATAGTTCTCTATTGGAGATCCAGGGGCCTAAAAAGGCATGGCGTCTTTCGAACACCGGAGGCCCGCCTGATAATAATATAATATATAGTGGTCATCACCGCCCGTATCTTCAGCGGAGAATCCGGCCGCACAATAGAAAAAGTGTAAAGGAGCTCAAATGCGGTACTTGTTGTTCTCCCCACCCCATGCTCTAAGCATGTCACATCCATGACACCATTTGGTTCATAGCCTATTCTTAGTACCCTAGCCCAATCCTGCAACCAAACAAGGACAAGGATGGGACCACCGTACTATAATAAGCTATGTCCATGGATCTCTAATAACTGCCAAGTCTACTAGCATACAAAGTTTCAAACATCAGTTATCCTTAACACACGGCCCATACGTACAGGAGGCCAAACCTGTACGCAAGTCCGTGATCTACATGAGACTCACAACTCGTGTAACATCTGTGTCACGGCCAATGAACCTAATAATGCTACATGATAATGGGGTAGTCTCATAAATAGGGTCAATGCAAATACATAAATAAAAACATATCGCGACGACACCGTCGCGCGCATTTTATACAACAGTTAAAATATATGAACTAAAGACAGAAAATAAAGATGCATGCAACATATGGAATATGAATAACAGTACAATGGCAAGGTATACTTGCCTGGCAAGAAAGCTGCGATGTACCAATAACCTGCTCCAAAAGTCGCGCAGAATAAATCTAACATCCTATGTACATATAATATAATACAAATAAATTATTAGTCATTACACTAGTACACACACAACAATATTTATACTGGACTCGGGGTACACTAGGGGTGGCACTAGTCATCTAACACGGTCAATTATGCATTGAAATACGCGGGTGTCGGGTCTTTAAGTACTATACACAATAAGTCAGTCAACTAACACGGTCTCGCCAGTACGTCGGTGTACACAAGGCAGACACCAATATTGTTCTTAGGGTCAACAGGGTCATGGGTAAATACGTGACAGTCCACGTGTCATAGGGTCGTACAGTCCAAATATATATAGTCATAATTATTATTAGCATATACTTAATTACAATATACATATATACCATATATATATATATCATCCAATAATTTTATGTATACCAAGTTGAGTAGTATGCATATAATAAATATATATATATATAAATATCAGACTGGAAAATATACGCGTACGAGTTCGTGTATGCAACACTGGGTTCACCGACTCAGGGTCCGATATTCAGTTAGCAGTCATGAGCAATACGCCTGTCCTAATGGCATACACACGAACATACATAAAGGAGAAGACAGACAGGTTCATACCTTGGAGTACGTGTACGGGTACGGCGGTAAGGTTGACGATGACGATGACGATTATAACGACAAAGATGGTGAGGATGACAATGCTGATGATGATAATGAATGGTGGGGTGACAATGTGGTGGTGATGATGATGATGCTAATGATTGAAAGTGATGATGATGGGCTGATGGCGGCTGATACAATGAGGTGATGATGATGATTATTACGACGATGATGAGAAGGAGGATGAGGGTGATTAGGTTAAGGTTTTGGTGACGATGATGGATTGATGGTGAGATGACGATGATACGTTGCCGATGATGATGACGAGGACGATGGTGTTGATAATGGTACGGGTGTTTGTGAGGGTGATGACTACGACATCGATGGCTACAATGATGGTTAGGGTGATGATATTGACGATGATGAGATGATGATGAATTGAGATGATGATGATTGAATGATGGTGAGATGACGATACGATGATGATGAGCTGTCGATGGTGTGATGATGGTGTGTACCGGAGGAGGCTGACAGGGACACAGGGAGGAGCTCGGCCAGGGAAGAGGAGATCCGGCCAGTCAGGCCAAGGAGGAGGACAGGATGGAGGAGGGAAGTACAGGTCAGTCCGTCGTGGCTCACGGAGGAGGGAAGAAGTGGACTCGACGATGGTGGTTGTGGTTGCTGATGTGTCGTCGGTGGGTCTGCCCGTGGACGAGGGAAGAAGACGTCAGGGCGGAGAAGGACGTCGAGATGGTGGGGTGCGGTGGCTTAGGCTTCGGGATATTCTGTTCTGGCGAGGAGAGGCGGGGTACTCCGGCGAGGTGGCCGTGGGTTGGTCGTGCGGAGGAGGTGAGAGTCATAGGGAGTTGAGGCCGACGGAGCACAGCAGTTCGGTCGCTCGTGCAGGCGGATGCACGGCGGGTGTGTGTTGGTGGTAATAGTGATGGCTGGAAGCGGGAATCGATCGAGGGAGGAGCGGAGATGTCCGGCGGGCTTGGGGGAGGCTCAGCTGCTTTGTGCAGTCGGGTCGACGACGTCGTGCAGGTGTTCAGGTGCTCCGGCGAGGTACAGTCGATGGTGAGGAGGAGGAATGAGAGGCGGTGGCAATGGTGGTGGTGTGTATTCTTGCAGCGGAGGAGATGGGTCGGCTGTCGTGTGGATCCGACGGGGAAGGTGCCTGGGGTTCGAGGTGTAGTGGTGACGGGCTACGCCGACGAGTGCTCCGGCGATGGCAGAGGTTGGGGATGGGTGAATAGTAAACGGGGGCATGGGATGTCGGCTGAGTTATTTCTAGGTTTTTGGGTTTTGAGTTTTTAGGAAAAATAAAAGAGAAGGAATATTTATACATGTAGAAATTGTTTTGACCTAGGAAAAGTTGACCTTGGTCAACATTCCTTGGTATGGGCCTTGGGCTCACTTGGGAATGTTGGGAGGGCTATTAATTTGCATTAATGAAATGCAAGGGTAGATTTAATATACGGGGGCGATGTATGCGCGTTGCACATCCCAAAAATTATGGAAAAATCTACGTGAAGGGAAAATTGGGTTTCTTCACGTTTTGTCCAAGGGTGGGGACACCTCAATGCGTTTTTGCATAAAAGCCCCCCCCCCAACAATTGGAAAATTACACAAAGGTAAAAATTAGATTTAATTAATTAATTCGACGCGCACGATGTTCTAGAATTAATTAGGAGTATATAGGATTAAATCAGGCGGGACACAACTATCAGGGGTATAGAGGGGATAGTGTAGAATATTAATAAAATTCGGTTTGCCTAAAACGGTCAAGATTGTGTCCCCAATTTCGATTAGGACGCACAAGGGTACAAAATTAGAATTTATATCTAATTAAGAAATAACGTCTGCGACGTTTATTGTGCGGCCAAAATATAGCATCATAGAGCAATATTATAAGTTGTACAAGGGTCAGAATAGTAGGCGGGCATGTCTAGGATGAGGTTGTAAAGTTTGTTGGAAGACAATGGCTAGTGAGGTACTCCAATTATCGAAGCAACGTTAAGGTGCGCTACACGATATTTTATTATTGTATAATTAAATAAAAGCCGTGTTCTAATTCTAATTGGTTCAAACTAGCCCTAGTTTCACTATCTACGTAAATTAGGCCTAATTTTGGGTGAGGGGGTTTACAATCTACCCAACTTAAAATAATTTTGTCCTCGAAATTAAACTAGGATAGGGTTTCTCTATATATCCTCACTTGATTACAGTCTAAAGAATTCTCCTTAAGTTAATATTGCAGTTTCTACCCAACTTTAGAATTTACCCATCTATCATCTAAGGCTATGCATCTAAGAAAACTATGCCCCAAATTATTTAATCATGTTATTGAATCCTTGAAGTTTTTAATACCAAATATAACATCTATGATATGCCCTTAATCATTTATAACAGAGGGTCACCAAGTCATATGATTAGCCTATGGGGTATACCTAGCACTATCAGTGTATCACTTATTTCCAAGCACGAGGATTCATCTTTCCGAAACAAGGGGAGACGGAAAACAATGGTAAGGAGTTCAAGGAGGGGTAATAGAATACAAGTATGGGGTTCAACGCGCTTAGAGAATTTAAAAGAGAATTATCAAGGAATTTGTGGATTAAAATCCTATTTTTGGTGATTCTTTGTTTGCATGCTCGTATTAGTACAGTCATGTAACCGATACGATATGTCAGACATGCTAGGGCAAGTTTATTCGTCTACTAATTACTGCATATTTTAATCCACGTAAAGTAGTTTTACGAGGGGCGAATCAAGCGCACTAAGGTTAGCTATACCCTAATACACTAATTCTGAAATATATTATTGTAGCGCTCCAATAATACATGTGTCATGATCAAGCTCGATAAAGAATAAGCTTGCAAAAACTAGGCTATAATAGCAGCATAATTCGAGGTAGCACAGAAAATATAACGCTGGATTATGATGAGAGAAGTTACAAAATAATTCAAGTTTGCAAAAACAAAAACAACATAAGCAATAATAACAAAAGACTCTACAATCTCTACAGTTATCATACAACCTCCTTGTCTAAGTCACTAGTCGTCCCAATAGGGCATGGACCTCTAAATTCTACCGTTTGAATAAACGTTGTCATCTAATGCTAGCATACAATTAATGTTATTCAGTTACACTACCTCGATGGGTCAAGTGGACTATGTGATACTAGGTTGTGAGACATATTACCCAACTTAAAATAATTAAACTAGTACTGTGACAGTCTTAAGAGGATCCTACAAAAATAATCTTGCACATGTACATAGGTATATGAGGAAAGATCTTGGTACTTATTAGGGTCTCCTATTGCATTATATAGGTAAGGGTTACCTTAAGTCTTAATCATAGTGCTCATAGAACATATGTCAATAGCGAGAAAAGAAGAGTTACTAGCCGTTAAGGGGGAAGGGATCTAACTTGTATCAAAGTGAGGGTACAAATTACGGGGTCTACAACTAGGGGTAATCATCACAATCTAATTGAACAACTCAATTATCAGGTTCTAACTACAAGGTACACAATTCAAAATTCAAGAGTACAACTATAATCCTAGCAAGCTATATATATCCTATCAAAGAACACAATCACTTGGTCTATAATGAGAGGTGTCAAGTGGCACGAGTTGAAAGATGAAGAAGGAAAGAAGATAATTTATTCGTCGCGTAATTAGCGAATGTTAAGGTTGCAAAGGAATAATTTATGAAATTTAAAATAGGGGGCTTTAGATAGCATTATGGTTTTCTAAGGGAAAGTGGTATGCTAGTTGCCATGTTCGGGGTATGGTCAAGGAAAAGTGTTGATTATATTCCTCTAGGCTTCCTAGGGTGCTGTCTACTAATACTAAGATAGTGATCTAAATTTACAGTCCTCCAATACTATCTAACTATGAAGGTTAGGTTCAGTCATAATGTTCAATTTTGGTTTTCTATTGGTTCCTCAATACTAGGGTCAAACATTATGGTAAAACTTTTAACTATCTCTAGTAGTGTCTATGCTACTCTCAAGTCTTCTTAATACATCAAGGAGTAATGGTATACCAATCTCTAGTTAAGGAATTCTAGGGTTCACTAGATATTCTAAACTTAGTGGTGTGTCTATATTCTCATTGTATTCTTAATAGGTGTGCTACCATAATTATCATTCTAATAACAGGGGTTCCTATATTCTAGCAGAAGGCTATACTCAAGAACTTTTAGGGGAGTACAGGAATCAAGCAGGATGCAATTGTTCAAAATAGAGCAGATAGGAGAAAGATGAATCATAGTCAATTGTGGATGAGATCCTATACTCTAATCCTATTTGCAGGCTTGCTCGGTACAGTAACGTAACCGAAACAATATGCTCTCGACCTGCATGGGCCACCACAAAAAATATGTCACGCCCCAGTCCCAAAAATACGTAGGACTAGGACACGTAAGCATGCCAGCCGCATGGATATGGCAACTACAATATATGGAAACCAAATCCATACGTACGTTGTAATATGAATATCAAATCCATAAGTGGTATAAAATATAATACAAGTCACAGGGTAAAATCTAAATCCCATCCACCAAAATCAAATATAATTAATCAGTATCTATGAAACTAGATATCAATATAAGTATCTAAGGATGATAGTTGGATGGAAACAAATCTACTACCAACTCGAATGGAAAAGTACAACACAATAAGCACAATATGAGAATACCAGCTAACAATCACGGGCTCGAAGAGAAGACATCCTCGAAACATCTGTAACCATCCGAATCTGCGCTCCTGCGAATACTCAAGAACAGATACACCTGGTAGGGGACCAGGTCCTCAAAGGGACATAACAAGATAGTTAAACACATGCCAATAAAGTACTAAAATAAATATCCAAAGGGTCGCCTAACCGTCTAAGTGAATGCAGTTAAGAACAACTTTCCCCACAAGTGAGCTATCTGGCGGAAAACCTAGGATTTGGCATAGTTCTCTATTGGAGATCCAGGGGCCTAAAATGGCACGGCATCTTTCGAACACCGGAGGCCCGCCTGATAATAATATAATATATAGTGGTCATCACCGCCCGTATCTCCAGCGGAGAATCCGGCCGCATAATAGAAAAAGTGTAAAGGAGCTCAAATGCGGTACTTGTTGTTCTCCCTACCCCATGCTCTAAGCATGTCACATCCATCACACCATTTGGTTCATAGCCTATTCTTAGTACCCTAGCCCAATCCTGCAACCAAACAAGGACAAGGATGGGACCACCGTACTATAATAAGCTATGTCCATGGACCTCTAATAACTGCCAAGTCTACTAGCATGCAAAGTTTGTAACAACAGTTATCCCTAACACACGGCCCACACGTAAAGGAGGCCAAACCTGCACGCAAGTCCGTGATCTACATGAGACTCACAACTCGTGTAACAACTGTGTCACGGCCAATGAACCTAATGATGCTATATGATAATGGGGTAGTCTCATAAACAGGGTCAATACAAATACATAAATAAAAATATATCGCGACGACACCGTCGTGCGCATTTTATACAACAGTTAAAATATATGAACTAAAGACAGAAAATAAAGATGCATGCAACATATGGAATATGAATAACAGTACAATGGCAAGATATACTTGCCTGGCAAGAAAGCTGCGATGTACCAATAACCTGCTCCAAAAGTCGTGCAGAATAAATCCAACATCCTATGTACATATAATATAATACAAATAAATCATTAGTCATTACACTAGTACACACACAACAATATTTATACTGGACTCGGGGTACACTAGGGGTGGCACTAGTCATCTAATACGGTCAATTACGCGTTGAAATACCCGGGTGTCGGATCTTTAATTACTGTACACAATAACTCAGTCAACTAACACGGTCTCGCCAGTACGTCGGTGTACACAAGGCAGGCACCAACATTGTTCTTAGGGTCAACAGGGTCATGGGTAAATACGGGACAGTCCACGTGTCCTAGGGTCGTACAGTCCAAATATATATAGTCATAATTATTATTAGCATATACTTAATTACAATATACATATATACCATATATATATATATATATATATATATATATATCATCCAATAATTTTATGTATACCAAGTTGAGTAGTATGCATATAATAAATATATATATAAATATCAGACTGGATAATATACGCGTACGAGTTCGTGTACACAGCACTGGGTTCACCGACTCAGGGTCCGATATTCAATTAGCAGTCATGAGTAATACGCCTGTCCTAATGGCATACACACGAACATACATAAAGGAGAAGACAGACAGGTTTATACCTCGGAGTACGTGCACGGGTACGGCGGTGAGGTTGACGATGACGATGACGATTATAACGACGAAGATGGTGAGGATGACAATGCTGATGATGATAATGAATGGTGGGGTGACGATGTGGTGGTGATGATGATGTGCTAATAATTGAAAGTGATGATGATGGGCTGATGGCTGCTGATACAATGAGGTGATGATGTTGATTATTACGACGATGATGAGAAGGAGGATGAGGATGATTAGGTTAAGGTTTTGGTGACGATGATGGATTTATGGTGAGATGACGATGATACGTTGTCGATGATGATGATGAGGATGATGGTGTTGATAATGGTAAGGGTATTTGTTAGGGTGATAACTACAACGTCGATGGCTACAATGATGGTTAGGGTGATGATAATGACGATGACGAGATGATGATGAATTGAGATGATGATGATTGAATGATGGTGAGATGACGATACGATGATGATGAGCTATCGATGGTATGATGATGGTGTGTACCGGAGGAGGCTGACAGGGACACAGGGAGGAGCTCGGCCAGGGAAGAGGAGATCCGGCCAGTCAGGCCAAGGAGGAGGACAGGGTGGAGGAGGGAAGTGCAGGTAAGTCCGACGTGGCTCACGGAGGAGGGAAGAAGTGGACTCGACGATGGTGGTGGTGGTTGCTGATGTCCAGTCGTTAGTGGGTCTGCCCGTGGACGAGGGAAGAAGACGTCAGGGCGGAGGAGGACGTCGAGATGGTGGGGTGCGGTGGCTTAGGCTTCGGGATGTTCTGTTCTGGCGAGGAGAGGCGGAGTACTCCGACGAGGTGGTCGTGTGTTGGTCGTGCGGAGGAGGTGAGAGTCGTGGGGAGTTGAGGCCGACGGAGCACAGCAGCTCGGTCGTTCGTGCAGTCGGATGCACGGCGGGGGTGTGTTGGTGGTAATAGTGATGGCTGGAAGCGGGGATCGATCGAGGGAGGAGCGGAGATATCCGGTGGGCTTGGAGGAGGCTCGGCTGCTTTGTGCAGTCGGGTCGACGAGGTCGTACAGGCGTTCAGGTGCTCCGACGAGGTACATTCGATGGTGAGGAGGAGGAAGGAGAGGCGGTGGCAATGGTGGTGGTGTGTATTCGTGCAGCAGGGGAGATAGCTCGGCTGTCGTATGGATCCTACAGGGAAGGTGCCTGGGGTTCGAGGTATAGTGGTGACGGACTACGCCGGCGAGTGCTCCGGCGACGGTAGAGGTAGGGGATGGGTGAATAGTAGATGGGGGCATGGGATGTCGGCTGAGTTATTTCTAGGTTTTTGGGTTTTGAGTTTTTAGGAAAAATAAAAGATAAGGAATATTTATACATGTAGAAATTGTTTTGACCTAGGAAAAGTTGACTTTGGTCAACATTCCTTGGTATGGGCCTTGGGCTCACTTGGGGATGTTGGGAGGGCTATTAATTTGCATTAATTAAATGCAAGGGTAGATTTAATATACGGGGGTGATGTGTGCGCGTTGCACATCCCGAAAATTATGGAAAAATCCACGTGAAGGGAAAATTGGGTTTTTTCACGTTTTGTCCAACGGTGGGGACACCTCAATGCGTTTTTGCATAAAAGCCCCCCCTCCAACAATTGGAAAATTGCACAAAGGCAAAAATTAGATTTAATTAATTAATTCGACGCGCACGATGTTCTAGAATTAATTAGGAGTATATGGGATTAAATCAGGCGGGACACAACTGTCAGGGGCGTAGAGGGAATAGTGTAGAATATTAATAAAATTCGGTTTGCCCAAAACGGTCAAGATTGTGTCCCCAATTTTGATTGGAACGCATAAGGGTACAAAATTAGAATTTATATCGAATTAAGAAATAACGTCCGCAAAGTTTATTGTGCGACTAAAATATAGCATCAGAGAGCAATATTATAAGTTGTACAAGGGTCAGAATAGTAGGCGGGTATGTCTAGGATGAGGTTGTAAAGTTTGTTGGAAGGCAATTGCTAGTGAGGTACTCCAATTATCGAAGCAACGGTAAGGTGCGCTACACGATATTTAATTATTGCATAATTAAATAAAAGCCGTGTTCTAATTCTAATTAGTTCAAACTAGCCCTAGTTTCACTATCTACGTAAATTAGGCCTAATTTTGGGTGAGAGGGTTTACAAATTAGCTAAGGTACGGGTGGTTAGTAGCTAGTTTAGTTAGTTAGTCATTAATAGTATAACTAATTGATATCTAGCTAGTTTTATTAGTAGTTAGATATATCTATCTCTCTTATGTATCTCTAGTTAAATATTTAAGTATTGTACCTATATGTATGATATGTGATAGTTAGATAGATAGGTATTAATTAGATTCTTAAACTATATATGTATCTCAGAAATATTGTATTGTAGGTTATCATTTATGTATTAGTAGCTAATTGTTTATCATATGTTAAGAAGAATGTTAGCTATAATGAGGATTTGGCAATTATCTTGAGATACCAAGGTAAATATTAAGGTATTTGAGGATACCCAGGGTATTGAATTTGGGGATCAAGATGGAGGTTTAGTGGTGCGATACCAAGTTGGTTCAAAACCAAGACATCCATTTAGTATTTGTAATTATGATTTATATATTTAATATTGCTTGAATATACATATGTGATATTTCATACATCTTGTTTGCGTATCCTGAGATACGGTATCTTAGTATCTTAGATTTATCTTGTATGACCTAGATTCTTAGTGTATGAACCCAACATCTTTGAGATAGACTCATATAGCCTAAAAATAGCTAGTTTGACCAAGTTTGACCAATTTGACTTAGAGTTGACCTAGTTTGACTATTTTGACTTAGAAATGGCTCTTTGACCTAGATGTTGATTAGTTTAACTTATTTTCCTTCCGAAACCTTTTGTTGATGTTGTATTCCCTATCTAGGTCTTCGAGGCACCGTATCAGACATCTGTGAGACTATTCACCGAATTATAGGGGAGTACATTCTCTGATAGTTTCTCATTTATGATATCCTCTATATTCATTATATCTAGTATAGATATCCATATTTCCTTGACATGATGGTTATACGGAATGGTATATCCCAATCTCGCCATGATATGTTATTCCTTGGTATATGGTGTATCTTGTGCATGCCTTGTTTTATTGATTATCTTGTACATGTACAGACACTGATTCTTGAAAAGAGTCGCTATCTTCTTGGGGATCCCGTGCCATAGCGTACCATGGTTGGATCCACTATACCAGTCGAGGTTAGGGAGTATATAGTGTAGATATGTGATCATACCCATCTTGTATCTTGTTCTTGTATAGTGTTAATCATACACCGTACGTATGATTAGCCAAGCCACAAATCTTGTATCAAGTTTCTAAGTCGATCACATGTTCAAGCTAGTACTCACACACTTAGTCATTAGTATTCTTGTTCATTGTTATATTGTTCATTATTGTATTTACTTTCAGTATTTCCTTATTGTATATATCTCTTGTATCTATTGTTGCATCTTGTATATTCACATATATTTACTGTTATATAGTTTTTATCATTGATTAGAACTGCTGTTAGAGATGTAATCTACTCCTTTCCTGAATGGATATATTTTTTCTAGATGACACTGAGGAGTGGTACCCTACACAGTATGGGCCACAGGATGTTGTGGGCTTAGAGTCAAAGACCCTGGCTCAGGAGGGACTTATCCCGACTGAGATAGATAACCCGGGACTAGTAGCTTCTTAGTATTCTTTGTACTGGATTTGTCTTCAGCTTATTGTCTAGTATTTCTTTAGACTCATTGATGTTATTATTTTAGACTCATGAGTTGTACGTGACTATTCTGTTCTTTATCATATTCGTGCTATTCTCTATCTTAGATATATGATTGAGTATATTGATATTGTTGGTGGCTTATTATTATTGTTAGATAGATAACCCAAAAAACATTTTACCGCCGATTCTGTTGCGTAGGCTGGGCGTTGTTTCCGACTTGTACCCTTACACCGGGTGCGGGTCGTTACACATTTTTAGTGGTGGCCCATACAGGTCTCTTCGAGGCCATAATTAGTGTGATTCATAATGGTTCTTTGAATTGAGTGCTATTACGAGCCTATTTCAGGATATAGGATATAGGTTGTAGGCTGAGAATACTCATTCACATCTAGAAAAAATTCTTTTGATTCATTCAACTATTCTTCCTTGATATTGATATTTGATCTTTAAAATATCCTTCCTTGAGTTTATTACATCATGTTTCATATTAATTTTTCTTTTGCTTTGTCTCAAGATGCCGCCTAAGACTAGATCGCAGCAGGGGAGAGCAGCTTCTGAGAGGTCTGCGACATCCTGAGGGCTTGCACCAGTTACTTCTCCGGTGATTGGAGTGTCAGCTGCTTTCGGAGGTCCACCACCTACTCAGAGGACTGTGCCAGCTGTATCTGAGGGACTTCCACCTCCACCTCCCGTGCCAACATATGCGACACAGATGTTCTCACTGTTTCGTGAGATGCTGGAGGCACAGAGGGCTCAGTCTGAGGCACATCAGAGGCAGACCGACATCTTACGGCAGGGCATCAAGAGTGCTCATCAGCTTGCTCGTGCCGTAGTAGATAGAGGAGTTCTGGTCCAGCAGCAGGTTGCTCCTTAGGTTGCTCAGCTTCGGCCAGGCAACATTCAGGACTTCAAGAAGCTGGAGCCTAGGGTCTTTAAGGGGATGGAGGGCAACGTCTATGCCGATGATTGGCTCGAGGATATTGAGAGTCTTATAAGAGTGTCCCGTCTTTCTGAGGATCTGAAGGTTAAGGCGGTAGGACTTCAACTGTTCGACGTCGCCCACCCATGGTTCAGGAATGAGCCAATTCTGGTTGACGCAGGACAGTCTTGGGATGTGTTCAAGGACCTCTTCAAGAAGAAGTTCTTCGCTTGGAAAGACATGATAGACTTGGGGAGGCAGTTTGAGAGTCTCATTCAGGGGAGCATGTCCGTGGAGGAATACGCTACAGAGTTCGACAGGCTGAGCCAATTTGTAGAGTATTTGGTGAGAGAGCCGGAGGTTCGGGCTATTCATTTCCATGAGGGTCTAAACTGGGAGGTGAAGATCCTTATTTTGTCTTTTTATGAGACATACTCGGAGATACTTACGGAGGCACACAAGGTTGAGCGGGAGTTGGGTTTGAAGCCTAAGAGAGTCCGTGATTCTTTTTTGGGGGCTAACAGCAGTACAATATCTGCAAAACGTCCTTATTTCCAGTCCAGGCCTTTTCAGCAGCCACAGCAGCACCAGACTCCAACTAGGGCATCGTTTTACTAGGTACCACAGCAGCAGAGACAGTTACAGCAAGCTTCCTGCCACTTTTGCAAGAAGCCTGGCCATATCTGGGAAGTTTGCAGAAGGAGGTTGGAAGTTTGTTTGTATTATGGTACCGAAGGGCATCAGATGGGAGAGTGTCCCATCTTTCTAAGGATCTGAAGGTTAAGGCGGTAGGACTTCAACTGTTTGACGTCGTCCGTACATGGTTCAGGAATGAGCCGATTCTGGTTGATGCAGGACACTCTTGGGAGGTGTTCAAGGACCTCTTCAAGAAGAAGTTCTTCGCTTGGTAAGACATGATAGACTTGGGGAGGCAGTTTGAGAGTCTCATTCAGGGGAGCATATCCGTGGAGGAATACGCTGCGGAGTCGATATGCTGAGCCAATTTATAGAGTATTTGGTGAGAGAGCCAGAGGTTCGGGCTATTCATTTTCGTGAGGGTCTAAACTGGGAGGTGAAGATCCTTATTTCATCTTTTTATGAGACATACTCGAAGATACTTACGGAGGCACGCAAGGTTGAGCAGGAGTTGGGTTTAAAGCCTAAAAGAGATCGTGATTCTTTTTGGGGGCTAACAGTAGTACAGTATCTGCCAAACGTCCTTATTTCCAGTCCAGGCCTTTTCAGCAGCCACAGCAGCAACAGACTTCAGCTAGGGCATCATTTTACTAGGCACCACAGCAGCAGAGACAGTTACAGCAAGCTTTCTGCCACTTCTGCAAGAAGCCTGGCCATATCTGGGAAGTTTGCAGAAGGAGGTTGGAAGTTTGTTTGTATTGTGGTACCGAAGGGCATCAGATGAGAGAGTGTCCTTGTCATGCAGTCCAGGGAGTAGCTTCAGCTCCGAGGGCACAGGCTAGGCCACCTGCAGTACAGCCGAGGGGACCGCTTCTGACCCAGGAGCAGCGTTATGTCCAGCATCAGCAGCAGGGAGGTGCACGTCAGGGACGAGAGTTTCCTATGACCGTCGAGGAGGATGAGCCCACCATAGATATCATCGTAGGTTCTGTTCTTCTTGATTCTATTCTAGCTTTAGCTTTGTTTGATAGTGGTTCTTTCTATAGTTTTGTATATGTTTCTTTTGCTCTGAAGCATGGTTTAGTAGCTGAGTCTTTGCTTAGGACTTACAAGATCATAACCGGGGAGGCATTATCCTGGTTAATAATATTTGCAAGGATCGAAGAGTTACTCTAGGAGGCCGGGAGTTGAGTGCGTGTCTACTTGTAATGCCACTTCCGAACTACGACATTGTACTCAGAATGGATTGGTTAAGTAGGCACCGTGCTAGTATATATTGTAGAGGAGGTAGAGTTTTATTTGGTCCGCCAGGAGAGCCAGAGTTCGAGTTTGCTAGTGGATCTGCAGAACATGGAGAAGGCATTATTTATGGAGCTATGGTGGAAAATAAGAAGTTGACGCATCCATTGATAGCAGAGTTCTTGGATGTGTTTCTTGAGGAATTGTCAGGATTGCCGCCAAATCGAGATATTGAATTCTCTATAGACTTAGTGCCAGGTGCAGAACCAATTTCACAGCATGTCTATAGAGTAAACAATAGTGAGATGGTCGAGCTGAAGAAGTAGATGGACGAATTACAGGACAAGGGGTTTATCAGATCGAGTTCTTCACCGTAGGGAGCCCCGCTATTGTTTGTACCAAAGAATGATGGATCAGTGCGCATGTGCATTGATTATAGGGTATTGAATAATCTCACTATCAAGAATAAGTACCATTTACCATGGATTGATGATCTGTTCAATCAGTTGAGTGGTGCTAAGATATTTTCTAAGATAGACTTGAGATCATGCTACCACCAAGTGAAAGTGAAGCCGGAGGACATACCGAAAACTGCTTTTAGAACTCGGTATAGTAAATACGAGTTTATGGTGATGCCGTTTGGGTTGACTAATGCACTGACAGTATTTATGAACTTGATGAACAAGGTGTTCCATCAGTACCTTGACAAGTTCGTGGTGGTGTTCATCGACGACATACTCATATACTCGAAGACACCAGAGGAGCACGAGGAGCATTTGCGGATTGTGTTGGAGGTGCTGAGGAAGGAGAAGCTGTATGGGAAGCTGTCAAAGTGTGAGTTTTTCTTGAACAAGGTAGAATTCTTGGGGCATGTTGTGACTGGTGATGGTATTTCAGTGGATCCGAAGAAGATCGCAGCAGTGGAGTCTTGGAAGACCCCGAGTTCGGTAGCAGAGATTAGGAGTTTCTTGGGATTAACAGGCTACTACAGGAAGTTTGTACAAGATTTTTCGAGGATTGTCGAGCCGATGACCAGACTCACCAGGAAGGATATAGAGTTTTTTTAGACGGAGGACTGCCAGGTTGCTTTTGAGGAATTGAAGAAGAGGTTGACGTCTTCTCCTATTTTGACGTTGCCATCAGGGTCTAGAGATTTCACTATTTATATTGATACATCGAAAAAATGATTGGGTTGTGTTCTTCAGCAGAATGAGAAAGTGATTGCCTATGCATCCAGGCAATTGCGTCTTCATGAGAAAAACTATCCTACCCATTATTTGGAGTTGGCAGTAGTCATCTTCGTCCTGAAGTTGTAGAAACACTATTTATACGGAGAGCGTGTGGAGATTTTTACAGACCACAAGAGCTTGAAGTACGTTTTTACATAGAAGGAGTTGAACATGAGGCAGCGTCGGTGGTTGGAACTGATGAAGGATTTTGATATATCTTTGCAGTATCATCCTGGAAAAGCTAATGTAGTTGTCGATGCCTTGAGCAGGTATCCGATAGCTATGTTCTTGACACAGGATCAATATTTGTTGGAGGACTTAGAGAGCTTGGGCATTGAGGTGATAGTTCCTGGTTGTGCAATGCAGATGTGGGGATTGCAGATACACTCAGAGTTGATGGACAGGATCAAACCAGCCCAGTATAAGAATATATATCTGAGGAGCATCAGAGCTTAGGTGAGAGCAGGATTGGAGGATAATTTTACCATTGCTGAAGATGGTTCTTTGAGGCATAGTGTTAGATTGTGTGTGCCTAGTGGGGAGCTGCGTGAGGAGGTGTTACAGAAAGCGCATCACTCTCAGTATTCCATACATCCAGGTGCCAACAAGATGTATCGGGATATGCAAGAGAGTGTGTGGTGGTATAGCATGAAGAGGGAAGTGGCACGGTTTGTATCCAGATGCTTAGTGTACCAGCAGGTAAAAGCCGAGAGACAGAGGCCAGTAGGTTTACTTAAGCCATTACCTATTCCAGAGTGGAAGTAGGAGCACATTACTATGGATTTTGTGTTCGGACTTCCATAATTTCTAGGAGGAAAAGATGTAATTTAGGTCATCGTTGACAAGTTGACCAAGTCGGCCCACTTTTTGCCTTTTAAGGTGGGTTTGTCTACGAAGAAGCTGGCAGAGATGTATGTGAGGCATATCGTCAGGATACATAGAGTTTCTGTCAGCATAGTCTCGGATCGGGATAGTTGTTTCACTTCTCATTTCTGGGGGAGTTTGCAGGCGAGTTGGGGCACCCAGCTTAAGTTCAGTACTGTATATCATCCCCAGACAGATGGGCAGTCAGAGAGGACTATTCAGAATCTTGAGGATATGCTACACACTTGTGTACTAGATTTCAGGGATTCTTGGGAGGACCATCTCCATTTGGTAGAGTTTGCTTACAACAACAGCTACCAGGCTAGTATAGAGATGTCACCTTTTAAAGCTCTGTACGGTCGGAGATGTCGTACTCCCTTGTTATGGGACGATGTTGGAGAGAGAGTTTTGCTTGGGCCAGAGATGGTTGTGGATGCAGCGGAGAAGGTTCAGCTAATCAGAGACAGACTTCGAGTGGCGTAGGACAGACAGTGGTATTGGACCGATAGCCACAGGAGACCTTTGGAGTTTGAGGTATAGTTTTAGATTTTTGCTTTGTGCTTGTTATTGGTTGTTTGTTATAGATTAAGTTCTTATGGTTGTGTTTTATTCCAGGTGGATGGTTTGGTGTTTCTGAGGATTTCTCCGACACGAGGCATGATTCGTTTCGGTGGAGGCAGAAAGCTTAGTCCGTGATTCATCGAACCTTTCACTATTCTAGAGAGGGTCGGTGCAGTTGCTTATAGACTAGACTTGCCACCTGCACTGGAGGGAGTGCACAACGTGTTTCATGTATCACAGTTGAGATGGTACGTGACAGATCCTAGTTACGTGTTGGATCACTCGGAGATAGAGGTAGGCCCTACTCTTAGCTATCCAGAGCAGCCAGTTGAGATTCTGGATCAAAGAGAGAAGGTGCAGAGGAACCAGACTATTCCTTTGGTACGCATTGTATGGAGGCATCACTCTCCAAGGGAGTCTACCTGGGAGAGAGAGGATGAAATACGAGAGCGTTATCCATATTTGTTTGTGCCTTGAGGTATTTTCTTTCCTAGTTATGTTCTGTTCTTTTGTTCTGTTATTTTCTGGAGGCAGTTTTCGTCTTTGAATTTTGAGAACAAAATTATTTTAAGGAGGGTAGACTTGTCACTACTATATTGTCTAGGAAAGGTTATTTTGGTAATTTTATAATTAATTAAATATTGTGCATGTTAAATAATTATTTGTTATATTATTTAATTATTGATTGATGCTAGATTAGTAATTTGGACATGTGTTAGTGGACCTAACTAGTTTAGTTTAGACTCATGGACCAACATGTAGTAATTGTTAGAATTGAGCCCAACTATAGGGCCCATTGATTAGAAGGATGATTAATTTAATTAAACCATTAAACTAGAACCTTCCCTCCTTAATTATTTCTTCATAAGAGGCCCCAAGAGGTATAATGGACATTACATAGTAGCTTAAGGAAGGGGTAAGGGGGACCGGCCAACTTTAAGAGGGAGGGAAAGTTTCTCCCTCCTCTTTTCATTTAAAATCAAGATCTAAAATTTTTCTCAACCAAATTCCCCCATTACTACATCATTTTCCTACCAAATTTTATCCCAATTACTTCCCAAATCACCATTGAAGACTAGTGAAGCAAAGATCTAGAAGAAGGAAGCAAGGATCTATAAAGAGGAGCAAGGATCTACAAGTTGAAGGCCGATTTTATCACATTTGGAGGTTACATTGGGAATTCATCTTCCAATAGATAGAAATTAGTTTTTTCCCCTTAATGTAGGTTCTAAATCTGAGAATTAACCACGAGAAATCAACCCATATGCATAGGCTACCCATAGAGTTTGGATTTGAGTTCATAGGAGGCCTATTGAGAAAGTTATGGTACTTTTTATGTCAATTTTGGTGGAATTCCGATATTGACACTTGTTTTATTTATCAATTGGTCCTATAGATCAATTTGGCATATGTTTGTATGTTTGGGGCTAGTGTCGTATCCACAATTGGGTACGTGTAGGTCGTATCCCAATAATTTGGTGATACGTGTTGATTTAGGAGATTTTTCTCCGACACGAGGCTTTGTGCACGTCACATTTTGACACAGACACGTAGTTATATGTTTGACTCTTCGTATTGTTCATAAATAATATATTAGACTTGCTCATGTCCTTTGGGTTACATTTGGATGTGTGGTGGACTCGTGTCGCAAGCGTATCATAGATCTAGTGTGATATGGGTGCGATGCACTCCACGTGTTTGTTGCATTTCATTTCTAGATATATTTCCTATTATAATTATATATATATATATATATATATATATATATATATATATATATATATATATATATATATATATATATATATGTGTGTGTGTGTGTTAGTGTATCATATATCTATGTACCTATGTGTTATATGTATATATGTAGCTATACTTCTACATATGTAATTGCTATTAAATAAGTAGTATGTATATATATATGTTATGTGTATATAAGTCATGTTATATATATATATATATATATATATATATATATATATATATATATATATATATATATATATATATATATATACATATATATATATATGTATACGTGTATGTGATGCATATGTATATATATGATGGTGTACTATATCTAAAGTATATAGGTGTGTATATATATGTATATATATAAATATATATGAATATATATATGTATTAGCAATTGTGCAGATGTATATATATATATGGTTGAGAATGTATATATATAAATAGATATAGTTAGTATATATATTAGTGTATTATGTGTGTGCTAGTATATAAGAGAGATGAGGGGGCTCGAAGCTACAACATTCAGCAACAACAGCTATAGCAACAGCAGCAGTTTCAGCAATAGCAGCAGCTGCATTCAGCGACAGCAGCAGCAGCGGCTATAGCGACAACAGCAACTTCAGCAACAACAGCAAAAACTTCAGCGACAGCGGCAGCAACGGCTATAGCGACAGCAGCAACTTCAGCAACTTTAGCAATAACAATAACACCTTCAGGGACAGCAGCAGCAGGTAAAACGGTGGCAGCAGTAACCGTAGCAACAGCAACAGTGTTAGCAACAACATCAGCAGCCTATAGCGACGGCAGTAGCAGCTAGTTAGTAGTTAGTTGTTATGTTTAGCTAGCAATTAGCTAAGGTACGGGTGGTTAATAGCTAGTTGGGTTAGTTAGTCATTAATAGTATAACTAATTGATAGCTAGCTAGTTTTATTAGTAGTTAGATATCTCTCTCTTTCTTATGTATCTCTAGTTAAATATGTAAGTATAGTACCTATATGTATGATATGTGATAGTTAGATAGATAGGTATTAATTAGATTCTTAAACTATATATGTATCTCATAAATACTTTATTGTAGGTTAGCATTTATGTATTAGTAGCTAATTGTTTAGAATATGTTAAGAGGAATGTTAGCTATAATGAGGATTTGACAATTACCTTGAGATACCAAGGTAAGTATCAAGGTATTTGAGGATACCAGGGTATTGAATTTGGGGATCAAGATGGAGGTTTAGTGGTGCGATACAAGTTGGTTAAAAACCAAGGTATCCATTTAGTATTTATTATTAGGATTTATATATTTAAATTGCTTGAATATACATATGTGATATTTCATACCTCTTGTTTGTGTATCTTGAGATACGATATCTTAGTATCTTAGATTTATCTTGTATGACCTAGATTCTTAGCGTATGAACCCAACATCTTTGATATAGACTCATGCAACCTGAAAATAGTTAGTTTGACCGGTTTGACTTAGAGTTGACCTAGTTTGACTATTTTGACTTAGAAATGGCTCTTTGACCTAGATGTTGACCAGTTTAACTTATTTTCCTTCTAAAACCTTGTATTGATATTGTATTCCTTATCTAAGTCTTCGAGGTACCGTAACAGACATCTGTGAGACTATTCACCGGATTATAGGCGAGTACATTCTCTGATAGTTTCTTATTTACGATATCCTCTATGTTCATTGTATCTAGTGTAGATATCCATATTTTCTTGATACGATGGTTACACGGATTGGTATATCCGGATCTTATCATAAGATGTTATTTCTTGGTATATGGTGTATCTTATGCAAGCCTTGTATCATTGATTATCTTGTATATGTACAGACACTGATTCTCGGGAAGAGTCACTATCTTCTTGGAGAATCCCGTGCCATAGCGTACCATGTTTGGATCCACTATACCAGTCGGGATTGGGGAGTATGTAGTGTAGATATGTGATCATATCCATCTTGTATCTTGTTCTTGTATAGTGTTAATCATACACCGCACATATGATTAGCCAGGCCATAAATCTTGTATCAAGTTCCCAAGGCGATCACATGTTCAAGCTAGTACTCACATACTTAGTCATTAGTATTCTTGTTCATTGTCATATTGTTCATTATTGTATTTACTTCCAGTATTTCCTTATTATATATCTCTCTTGTATCTATTTTTGCATCTTGTATATTCACATCTATTTACTATTACATAGTTTTTATCATTGATTAGATCTGCTGTTAGAGATGTACTATGTTCCTTTCCTGACTGGATATATTTTTTCCAAATGACACTGAGGAGTGGTACCCTACACATTACAGGCCTCAGGATATTGTAGGCTTAGAGTCAGAGACCCTGGCTCAGGAGAGACTTATCCCGACTGAGACAGATGACCCGGGACTAGTAGCTTTATAGTATTCTTTGTACTGGATTTATCTCCAGCTTATTGTCTAGTATTTCTTCAGACTCATTGATGTTATTATTTTAGACTCATGAGTTGTAAGTGACTATTCTATTCTTTATCATATTCGTGCTATTCTCCATCTTAGATCTGTGATTGAGTATATTGATATTGTTGGTTGCTTACTATTATTGTTAGATAGATTACCCAAACAACGTTCTACCACCGATTCTGTGGCATAGGCTGGGCGTTATTCCTGACTTGTACCCTTATACTGGGTGACGGTCGTGACAGTGTTCCACACCAGAAGGTTGCTACCTCCAGCTTTTGTTTTGAGCGGGTGCCTTGGAATACCCTCTCGGTAGGTACTAGCTTATTACCTCGTAGTTGTTTTCTCGAGTTACTAGTAGAGATCGTCGGCTTGGAGGAGTTCTTCTTCCTTGTTGCGGATCATGAGGCCAGAAGCAATTCCACCTCTTCTTTGTGTACTTGTTTCTTGCGACGTTGTCGAACAGGTGTCGCGGGTTGTAGTCGCTGGAATACCGATTGTCTGGCTGGCAGAATTTATGTGTATTTGCTGGAATATCAAGTTGCTACACATGGAATACAGATTGTTGGACAGTAGTTGATGATAATGCTGGTACAAGTATATCCGTTGGGGGGTATTTTATGTGTAGGAGTTGTTTCTCTCGTCTTGCGCTTATGACTTATCATATTGCGCAACTCAGACGATGGAAACTTTACTTTTACCACCATTTCATGCGTGCAGCCAAGCTTTGAACGTGAGTGTGAAAGCGAAGGGTTTCTCCCTGACCCGGTTCTTGCGTAGAGACTTCACTCAGGTTGTTAGTGGAAGACTTGATGTGAGAAGGACCCACTTTACGTGTGCAGCCAAGCTGGGCGCATGGGTTTGTCAACACAGGTCTTGCTCCCCAACTTGGTTCCTGTGTAGAAATTACACCCAAGTCGTTAGCGAAAGAATTGGAGTGAGATGGACCCACTTCATGCATGCAGCCAAGCTGGGCACATGAGTCTATCAACACAGGTTTTGCTTTTCGACATGGTTCCTACGGAGAAACTATACCCAAGTAGTTTCGGGAAGTCTTGGAGGGTTGACCCATATCCTATGCATGAGTACCTAGGTCAGCCCTATGCAGTTTTCAATCAGCAGCGCACGTGAAAATCAGCGGCACATGCCTTTGGTGGACTGCATGCGCTACCCCTCGAGCGCACATGGCTCTAGTCGCTTTGGAATTCTTCGAACTAGCGTTCGCGGACACATATTATTGAGAATCTATATTAGCGTCATAGGAGACCCTATCGATGACATGCTTTCTTCATTGGGCCTTGCTACACGGAGAAGGCTTCATGCGTCTACTGGTCGATTTGTCATATCTTCTCTTCTGCGCATCTGGCTGTTGGCGCATCTCTTGAGATTCAACACTGTTCTTCTAGAGGATGGCTTTGGAGAAGGAGAAAAATATGTGGTATCTTGATGCGCACCCCTAACAGCGGGGGTTGGCAACGCATCATTCACAGACTTTGGGGGCGACACAATGGCCTTGACGACCCAAGTATTGTGAGTCTTGTGAGGTCTTATAGGCCTCGATACGGAACTCGGCTTGTCTAATATTTCCTCGAACGCCTGTTGGTTGAAGCGAACGACCAACATCCTCTGGGTTGAACCCAGCTTGCTCTCGTCAGACTGCGTCACTAATTTCTCGTTGGATGAGAAGTTATTCCCTAGCAGAGTCTGAGTACAAATAAGTCTTGGTAAGTGTGACGGTGGAGATCTGATCTGCTGTCGATCTCTTTACTCCGTTGACAATCCGATGTCGAAGAAAATGGCAAGGCCTCCGGGAATGTGAGTATGTGACTGAGTTGATGTCCCCTCGTCCTTCTATCTCCTTTTTCTCCTCTCTTCCTTTTCGTCTCCTTTTTTGTCTCATCTTTTTTTATGTAGGAGGCACCTACTATTTATAGCCTTCAAAGGATAGGCGTGCGCAAGCATGCACGCATGCTATAATTTGGCTTCCACGTGGCTATTTGAGATATAGGTTTGTTAATGACCATAATCTGCTAAACACGTGTCATGCACTGATTGCTTAAAGATCTTGGTTGTTAATAATCGTAAGATTTGATTGTGTGGGTCCTTTTAGAGAATGCTGCCATGTAATAACTTTAGCGCATAGGAATGTTGTCGCATAGAAACACTGCCACATACAAGCCCTAGCGCATGGAAGAATGGCGAATGAGAGTATTGCCGCATAGGACCTTCATTGTGATGCCATAAACGCTGCACTTTTCTTGAAGTAATCTGCCCATGATGTCATATGATTATATTTTGGCATAGGCCTGCGCATAGCACACGGCTGCATGGCTGCGCATGGCGTATGGTTTGTGGCGCATGGTAAAGATTTTTTCATGCTTCTACAAGACCCACTTCAAAGTTTTCAAACTTAATTAAGTTTGAAACACTTTGAACAGAAGCATGGATGATGAAAGCGCATTGGCTGCTTTGGATCATGGAAGATATTAGCGCCTCAATTTTTCTAGTGCAGCAGATATTCTAAAATGATGAAATCTCCCTCACCTTGAATTAAAGTTGCATTATGCCGCTTTCCTGTTTTAGTTCTTCTGAAAGGAAGTCCCGGCGTCCTTCAACCTTTCCAAAGATGATGGTTTTATCGCCCCTTTTCCTCGCCGAAACAATAAAACTGGAATCCTGACTAGGGAAGACTAGGTCTACCATGCGGGTAGTAGTTACGTGTGCGTGTAGGTGTAGACATAAACTATATTCTAAAGAATATATGGCATTCCAATGTGCCACAATAGAGTAATCCAATAATAATCCTTTATTGATAAAGTATGGTATCTTTTTTGAATTAATTACATCATCATAGGAAAGCATATCAGTAGAAGCCATGAAGTACACTTCAGTGATCGTTACTAATGCTGGCGGTGAGGGGGCTTTCCTATGGAGTTTGACTGCCAAAGTTCTGGGGTCTTTACTACGGGAGGATCTTTGTTTGACGGACGTCCCTTTCTCTGAAGCTTGACTACCAAAGGCTCGGGAGCCTTTTTGTGAAGCTTGACCATGAGAGGACTAGATAGTTGTGCAGGACGTCCTTGGAGATGGACTCTTAGAGGTTCGTCTTGGGCTGAACTAACCTCTGCTTCATCTTTGGCGTCGTTTCCGCCCTTATCCTGGTGGATCCATTTGTACAAGATCGAGTCAGAGTAGTACGCTTTGACTCCTTTGAAAGGATCAATATCGGTGAATTTCGTCTTGACGACGCCATTGTCGTCAACATACTTTAGGCACTGTGGAGTGTTGATGGCATGTACTCGTGTATCCAATGGCGTCCTAAGAGGACGTTGTAGGATACATCCACGTCAATGACGTAGCAAGCCACTTATGTTCGTAGGTCGCCTATTTGATGTTTCAAGCAAATTTTTCCTTGAGGATAGCTCCTTCATGCATTAAATCCACTGATGTTCGTGTTGGTTGCTACCAACCGATGCATGGGGATTCCTATGGTTTGGAGCAAACTTCAGAGTATGATACTGAGAGAGGACTATGGATCAATGTGCATCCGGTCCACCTTGATGGCGCCGATATACCCTGTTTAGTACAAGCGCTTGTGCCTGTTATTTTTCAACATGTTCTGTTGAGAAAATGTAATTTTTGGTATCGTCTCCATTACGCTATTGTAGTGGGGACATGCAGCTGGATTTTCGGCTGGCGGCTTGACTTGGGCCATGTAGGAGTCGACATTTTGGAATGCTTCGCTCAGAGCATCCCGAGTCTCTTTGGAGAGATGAAGGAGATTGAAAATTGATTACTTCATTGGGGTATTGGCGAGTTGTGATAATACGTCAAAGTTATAAGGCTTTTTAATCCCTTGGGTTATGTCTTTTCTCAGAGGTTTGTCAAAGCAAACCTCCTTCTGCTTTTTCCTATCCGTCGCAGGTGGTTGGGACGGGCCAGGTTTAGATGCCACTGGGATGTGGGTACGATAATTGGAGGTGTACTTTCCTCTAGAGCTGTGTTGTAATCTCGAAAGTAGGTTTTTCCTGACTTGGTAACCCCTTCCAGGACTTCGTCAATCGTTAGAGAGACCGTGTAACTGGACTTGGTCTTCTTTCTTGTAGACTTGGTGGTAGAAGACACTGCTGGATATGTTAAGTCAGGGACGATGTCTGGATGAACCCACATGACTTTGCCTTGAAGAGTATTGAGTGGTACCAACCCTGTTGCACGAGCTGGTAGAAATTTTATGACCTCCATTGTTGTCCTTGGTATAGGGATAACTCTATTTTAGGCTTCTATCTTCGGGAGGTTGCCGAATTAGAGGGAGATCATGTTCATGGTGACTGTCTTGTCTTTAAAGTCTAGAATGAGAACTTTGGAGTCAAGTAGACATTGGATATGTATCTTCAACATATAGGAATCTCATATTAGGTGATGGATGTGTCAGTGGAAGTGGTAGTACTTGGGGTCGTCGACCTAATCTGCTTTATCCCGGTGTTTGATGTCGGGCAGCTGCAGTTTGTTGCCTTTCATCAGCACTTGGAAAATCTTGATGACATCATCATCATCGAAGGAGTAAGTTTCCTTCGGCTTGGGTGCTTATGCCGGTCTCTAAGTGGACATGGCCGAGCTTTTGGACACGCTGACAGTGAGAGCTTATTTTTCTTTATTGTCATGACCATTGGTGCTGACGTTATTGTTGAAGGGATGTTTCCCTCTATCATCGATGGTAGGGAGCTGTAGTCCCAGCAAATGGGCATCTTTTGCATTTTTCTCCGCGGCGACAACGCTTATGATAAATATCGTCCAATCCTGAAGCGGGACTGAAGTTGTCCACAACTTTACCACAGGTAACATATTCTTCCTGAAAGTGTCCATCAAATGGATATCAGGGATGCCCAGAGGCAGCTTCTGTGCCGCTTGCCTAAACCGTTCTATGTACTCTCGGATAGGTTCCTTCTCTTTGAACTATGTCCATGAGGGAGCTCATAGTCATGTCCATTCCGCCGTCGTAGAATCGAGTGAGGAAGAGGCATCGAAGATCTTCGAACGACAAAATATATTTATTCGGGAGACTACACAACCTGCCGTAGGCTACGCCAGTCAGCATTCCGATAAAGATCTTCGTAAGGAGTGCATCGTCCCGAGCTAGATGTCCCGTCATTGAAACAAAGTAATTCATGTACTGATGGGTAGATGTCTTTCCATCAAATGGAATCATCGAATGCGTCTTATACTTGGTCGGATATACCACATTTTCCCACTTGGGAGGATAAGTTTTTTGTATCCCGAGTTTCTAAAGCGTATCGGTTGCTCATAGATTCGAAATGAGCTCGCAGCTCCCTCACTTCCCGGATTGCATCTTAATTTTCATCAGATGACAGCGGAGCAGATGATCGCAGCAAGGCGTGATTGGCCCCAGTAGTGAGAGCAGGAGCGGATGCACTTGACTCTCCATTATATCCTGGTTCTTGGCTTACTTGCCCCAAGATCCTTATTATTTGTGGGACTATACTAGCCCTGAGTACTAGTATAGTTTGATTTAAAGTTTGCTTTGAGGTACTCATGGTTTGCATCGTGGTTTCAAGTGCCTCAAGTCATTATTGATCATCGGAGGCTTGATATTCCCCTACCATGTATATAGGCATTACATGGGGAGAGATGGATAGAACCGTGGAAGGTTTACTTTTTGCCTCTAACTCTTGAGCATCATTGTCTTGGGGAAAGGAATGCATCATTGAATCGTCTTCAGAGTCTAGGGGGTGGCTATCCCCAGTCCTAGTGATTGTACCATCCTGGCGGGCTTGGCTATCACAGGTAGGTAGTCGTCCATTCCTTGAGATTTACTGTCTTCTTAGAATAATAGATTGGTGTGGAACACCAGAAGGTTGCTACCCCCAGCTTTTGTTTCGAACGGGTGCCTTGGAACACCCCCACAGTAGGTAATAGCTTACTACCCCGGGATCGATTTCTTGAGTTACTGGTAGAGACCGTCAGGTTGGATGAGTTCTTCTTCCATTTTTCACAGCATGAGGCCATAAGCAATTCCCTCCCTTCTTTGTGTACTTGTGACGTTGTCGGACTGGTGTCGCGGGTTGTAGTCGCTAGAATACCGATTGTCTGGCTGGCTGAATCGCTGCTTTGGTATAACCGCAGTTGATGATGATTCTGGCACAAGTGTGTCAGGAGGAGGGGGCATTTCATTTGCAGGAGTTTTTTCTCTCATCTTGCGCTTATGACTTATCACATTGCGCAGATCAAACAATAAAAACTTCACTTTTATACCCATTTCATGCGTGCAGCCATGTTTTGCACATGATTGTGAAAGTGAAGGGTTTCTTCATGACCCGGTTCTTGCGTAGAGACTGCACCCAAGTCGTCAATAGAAGACTTGAGTAAGAAAGCCCCACTTTATGCGTTTAGCCAAGCTGGGCTCATGGGTCTATCAATACTAGTTTTGCTCCCCATCTTGGTTCTTGTGCACAAACTGCACCTAGGTCCTTAGTGGAAGAATTGGAGTGAGACGGACCCACTTTATGCACGCAGCCAAGCTGGCCACATAGGTCTATCAACACAGGTTTTGCTTTACGACTTGGTTCCTATAGAAAACTGTACCCAAGTAGTTTCAAAAAGTCCTGGAGAGTTGAGCCACATCCGGTGCATGAGTGCCTGGGTCAGCCCTATACAGTTTTCAATCAGCGGCCGCGTGTCAATCAACGACGTATGCCTTTAGTAGACTGCATGCGCAGCCCCTCGAGCGCACATGGCTCTAGTCGCTTTGGAATTCTTCGAACTAGCGTTCACAGGCATATAGTATTAAGAATCCATATTGGCGTCATAGAAGACCCTGTCGAAAACATGCTTTCTTCCTTGGGCCTTGCTGCACGGAGAAGGATTCATGCGCCTACAGTTTGATGTAGAATATCTTCTCTTCTACGCATCTGGATGTGGGCATCTCTTAAGATTCAGCATTGTGCTTCTCAAGGATGGCTTCGGAGATGGAGACATGATATGTGGTATCTTGATGCGCACTCCCAATGACGGGGGTAGGAAATGCATTATTTTGGGGTGACACAACGGCCTTGACGACCCAAGTATTGTGAGCCTTGTGAGTCCTTGTGGGCTCGATGCGGAACTTGACTTGTCCAACATTTCCTCAAACGCTTGTTGGGCAAAGTGAACGACCAACATTATCTGGGTTGAATCCAGCTTGCTCTCGTCAGACTGCATCATTAATTTCTCATTGGAGGAGAAGTTATTTCCTAGCAGAGTCACCATTTTTTTGATATCGCAAAGAAAACATGGAAAAGTTAAACAAACTTTTGTATTAATTGGAGTAGAACATAAACTAGAAAGGAGCTCTAATGCGTAGAGTCTGAGTAGATAAGTCTGGGTAAGTGTGATGGTGGATATATGATCTGTTGTCGATCACTTTACTCCGTTGATAATCCGATGTCGAAAAAAATGGCAAGGCCTCCGGGAACGTGAGTGTGCGACTCAGTTGATGTCCCCTGGTCCTTTTGTCTCCTTTTTCTTCTCTCTTTCTTTTTGTCTCCTTTTTTCTCCTCTTTTTGTATGTAGGAGGTGCCCACTATTTATAACCTTCAAAGCATAGGCGTGCGCATGCATGAGCGTATTCTATGCTATGGCTGCCACATGGCAATTTGAGATCTGGGTTTGCTAATGCCCATAACCTGTGCGACACATGCCATGTACTGATTGCTAAAAAATCTTGGTTGTTATTAATCACAAGATTTGATTATGTGGGGCCTTTGAGAGAACGCAGACACGTAATAACTTAAGCGCATAGAAATGCTGCTGCATGGCAATGCCGCCACATATGAGCCCTAGCACATGGAAGGCTGGCGCATGAGTGTATTGCCGCATGAGACCTTCATTGTGATGCATAAATGCTGCACTTTTCTTGAAGTATTCTACCCACGATGGCGCATGATTATATTTTGGCGTAGGCCTGCACATGGCGCAAGGCTGCATGGCCACAAATGGCGCATGGTTTGTAGTCATACTTGGCGCATGGTATAGATTTTTCTATGCTTCTACAAGAGGCAGAGTATATTACGACGACGGAGGCTTGTAAGGAGTTGTTGTAGATGAAGAATTTGTTGTAGGAAAATAGGCTAAAGCAAGAGCAGTAGACTTTGCTTTGCGATAGCTAGAGTACGATCCACCTTGTAAAGAACAAGACATTTCATAGTCGGTCCAAGCACATCGGGACTCGGTATCATTGGATATGAGATGTATGTTTGAAAAAGGATGCAACATTTGAGAAGGTTCATACAGATGAAAATGGAGTAGACATGTTCACGAAGGTTCTACCAAGGGAAAGTTCGAGTACTGCAGGTGGATCATCGTTATGACGAGCTCCTCCACCTAGTTAGGAAGGGGGAGATTTGTTAGAGTGGGTGTGGTTCCCAATCTATGTAAAAAATATCCCAGAGTTGGATTGATTGTTCCTACATATAGTAGGAATACCACAATGGATTTGGATTAAGTATTGCTATATATAATAGAAATACCGCAATGGATTTGGATTTGGTATTCCTACATATAATAGGAATATCTCAATAGATTTAGAATAGGATTGGGTATTCCTATATATAATAGGAATGCTCGTTGTGGGTTTGAGACTATATATGTTAGGTGTTTCCTAACCCTAAAATATATCTCAAAAATATTGCAAAATGAGGAAAGAGTGCTTTTACAATATTAAAAGGATAGAGGAAGAGATTGAAGTCTTTTTCGAAGTGAAGATCGATTTTGGGCAATTCTTTTCTCGTCGTCTCAGATATTTGTGTGTCTGTGATCTATTTTTAATACCAAAGAGTTGTGGTGATTCGTTTGGATCGATGAGAAGTTTGTAAGGAGTTAGTGTATTTCTTATTCTATTAGTGGAGGATTTTATAGGTTGGACTCTGATCGTCCCGTAGTATTTTCTGCGAGGGTTTTCTACGTAAAAAATTGATCATGTCTGCTAGTGATTTTTCTGTGTGGTTTTATGTGTTGTTATTGCTTGGTTCTCTCGCAGCTTCTTGGTTTGGGAGAACGGTTTTCGATTTTGCGTTCCCAACAACATTGCCATCATAGTAAGAGAAATGTTATTCTGATGTATGTAAAAATAGTCTTATCTTTAATGCTATGTTCGGCTTACAGATTTAAGAAATCAGGAAAGAAAAGTTGTTACTTTCCTTTGTTTCGAGCCACAAACTTGTGAACTATTTTTCTTTCAGAGAAAAAATAGGGGAGAGGGGAAGGGTGATACTTTCTCTCATAATCCATGGGATTGATTTTTTTTCTTTCTATTTTTCGGCATTTATTACAAAAAAAGTCAATATCCCTACTCAAATTTATTATTCCTCTTTTATCCATTATTTTTCGATTTTATGATGTTATTTTTATTTTAAAATGCAAGAATAATATTAGAATATTGATATTTTTTCTTTTCTTTCATGCACCAACTAAATACTATAAGGGAAATCAAATAGTCTTTCTTGAATTCTTTTCTTGTTTTATCAAACACATGAAAGAAAACCTGATGGGAATTCTAATTTCTCATCCCCGTGGACAATGAAATTGATTTCCTTTCTAAGAACCAAATGAGACCTAAGTGTGTTATGAATGCCACATGTTAGCCAATCCTAATCATAGATGGATTTGAAATTAAGTCTAGCTAATTTTGGGTTTGACAATAAAGACCTAAACTTGTTTGGACTATTAGGAATTTACCCAAACCAAACTAGGAAAGGCTTGGACGAAAGCTATATGTATTATAAAATTATTACTTGGTCGGAGTTGTTTTTTGTTGTGCATGATGCTAGAATAGTGTTCGACAAAAAAAAATTAAGGTAAAACAACTATTGGTTATTTGAAATTACTCTTTAGAAAGTGATCCCACATCATCCATTTGGCTAACCCAAGTTGGAGAAGGATAACACGACTGTTGATGAGTATGCGGCTAAGTTCAGTAGACTCAGTCAGTTTGCAGAGAGCATGGTTAGCAATCCCGAGGATCATGTCCATCGATTATGTATGGGACTTTCGGGAGAGATATAGATAAGAGTTGCTTCTAGCAGAGCCAAGACATATGCGAAATCTCGAGGTAGCATAAGGGATCGAAGTGGATAAGATTTAAAACCAAAAAGGGACCTAGATTCATTCAGTGGGCATAGTAGGGGGCATCCAAAGAGGGAAACTAGTACCAGAGGAATTTTCAGCATCATCAATCGACCAGAGCAGCACCGGTACAACAACAGAATTCGGTATTCCAATATGTAGCTTTTGTTGAAGATATGACACGCTTGTAAAGTATGTCGAAGGAGATTAGGACATTTTCTAATTTATGGATCCTCAAAGTATCAAGTAGGGACTGCACATCAGCACCTTCAATGTTAGGTAGGAGATTAGGAGTCAATGTGTCATTTAAATCAAAGTATATGGTTGTAATAAGTCGGCATATCGTTCGGATAAAAGAATGTGTTGTAAGTTATTTGTTAAAATAATGGATTAACACCGGATAAGAGTATCAGGTACAGGACTGTCCTCTATGAGGGATACCAGTATACATTGTGCTATTTGCGTTTGTGACGTCTTGCTCCTTAGATATTCATATACTTGCTTTGATCCAAATGGCACGCCGATTCCTTAAATTTCCATATTAGATAATAGACAGATTGATCTTTCTCTACCGAGAAAAGGGGAACCAGCACAATCACGACCAAAAGAACATGGAGTTTAACAGAGGTGTCCAGTATTGCCCACTCAATGGTAAAGATTCAACCAGCATAAGCAGTAGCAAAGAAGAGCCCCATGGCAGGGGTAAGTGTTTAGAATGACCATGAAGGAGGTAGAGGCATCCTAAGATGTTATCATATAGGTTCAATACTTATAGATTATTTTCCTGCCACTACACTTTTTGATTCTAGAGGATATCATTCATATTTATGAGTAAATTTTCTCATAAGGCATAGTATGATAACTGAATACCTTCTTAAGAATCTTAGTTTCCTTACCGATGGGACATTATTACGGTAAGTGATGCTTGAAAGGATTCCAGGTGGTTATCTATGGCAGAGAGATTCGTGCTAGATTACTTATTATGTGAATTCTAAGATATTATGTTATCTTTGGGATGGATTGGCTAAGCAAGTATCATATAATGATCGACTTCCACAGTAGTTGTGTGATTTTTAAACTACCAAGCAAGGCAGAGTTTGAGTTTGCTAGAGCAGCTAGATAGCTTTGTAGAAAGGCTATATGTGGATCTCTATATGTGGCTATATGTGGATCTCTAATATGTGAGTTCTTGGACGTATTTCCAAGGATCTACCGGGATTGCCGTCGGACAGAAAAGTATAGTTCTCTATTGATTTGGTGCCAAGAGCGACACCAAATTCTCGGAATATCTATAAGATAAACAATAAGGAATTTGAGGAACTTATGGAGCAGCTTGTGTGTAGTGCCCCGCTCCTAGCGGTGCACTATATAAGGCTTATAGCTTGATTAACTCAGTCGAAATTGAGTATGGGAAAACTTTACGGCAAAATCAATCACGAAAAATATAATGAACCTTTCCAATTGATGGATCAGCTTCTGTTGGAATGATTCGAATAGTTTTCGTTGGATTTTTTGTTGGCTTTCTTGGATTTTTGCTGCTCGGGTTTGATGAATGCATTTTCGTGATTGGTTTTCGATGATTGATTATTTAGCCTATTTTTATCGATTGTATTCATTCATTCTAGAGAACTCTGAGAGAAATAAAGACGGTAGTCTAACCAAATGTTGGTGCCAATGCAGATAGACGCATGACCGGAACCTGAGCGAGCAAGCGTCCTTTTCTCTCGGTATTCTCTATTTAGTGAGCGGTTCTGTCCCTTCTTCTCTATTCTTCCATGCCAATAATCAATAATGTTCTCTTGTAACCTTGCTAAGTCCAATGATCGATAAAGTCACTAATGCCACAAGTTTTATACCACTATTATAAATCAATGAATTACTTTGATAAGAGAAAAGTTTAATTGTATAACACAGGAAAGGATACAATCATTATGTCATGGTTTGGTGCCATGCCTTAGCAGTATATTGGAGTCTACAGACTACCAATCGAATCAATGAATAAGTATGCTGAAATAAGAATGGTTAAATGTGCATTGCTGCTCTAAATATTTCAATACCTTAAACTGTTATCTATGCTTATCATATATTCGTAGATGCATTGTATGATCATAGATAACTTTTGGACAAGGTAGTAAATTTTCTCGAACGGAAACTGGGACACTGGGGACCGTTCGGCCCGGGATAAATAGTAGCGCTTTGGTAGCACCTAGTATAAGCGAGACATTCATTAAGGCTTGCTACCTACCTTGAATAGTGTATCACACGCCCATCGAAGTCCTATACGACTTGTCCATCGTGGTGCTACACCATAAATGACCCAGTGGGAATGAGTTGCATACTAATGATATCTTATGCAGGCGCGGTAAGAACAATCTTGTAGATCATACAAGAACGACTATTGGCCGAAGTAAGAATTCTATATGTACAAAGCTTATATGTATTTCACTGCATGAACTATTGCTTATGAACTGTTGCCTATTAAAATATTGCATATATAATGTTGCCTATTAAACTGCTGTTTTAATTAAGAAGTGTTGGTTTAGGTGAGTGGGCCAGTTTTGCTCACCAGTACAAGTTGAGTACTGACCCACGTCTCTGTGGGCAAACCAGGTGACCGAGATATCGGGGGCGCTCTAGGGAGATAAAGCTTTTATTGCAGTTTTTTCAAGCTTCTTCCTATTTTAAAGTATTTTAAAGATTTCTAGTGGCTACTTTCAAGTTTCGAAGAATGTAAGAAAGGGGCACAATGTATGGGATAAGAATATTATTTCATGTCATCCTATCAGTCTTTTCTTTTATGCAAAAGCTATGTAAGTCGTTCAGGCATTTCTATTTCGGTGCTGAAAAAATTGTACTTAGTTGCAATTAATCAATAAAAAAATTATTTTCTTCCTATACAAATATGTTCTTTATAATCTACTGTTGTGTTGTGGAACTGTTTACAAAAGATTTTAACACAATGTGCACATTCTTGCCTTGTACAAGTACAACCCCAGACTTGTACGGCATCACGTCAAGCGAGGATGATCGGTTCTGCAGAACCAAATGCGAAGACGAATCGGTTCTACAAAATTGGGGCATAATATTGTGGACATGGAAAATAAAGGATTCATTCGCCCGAGCATTTACCTTAGGGAGCGATAATTTTGTTCGTACCGAAGAAGGACGGCTCTATGACAATGTGCATTAATTACAAGGAACTAAATGCCATAATAGTAAAGAACAAGTATTTATTATCGAGGATCAACAATTTATTTGACCAGTTGAGTGGAGCGCTAGAGTATTCTCGAAGATAGATTGAAACAGAATGAAGATATTCTAAAGACTGCTTATAGGACTAGGTATGAGCATTACGAGTTCCTAGTAATATCATTTGGATTGACAAATGCTCGATAATATTAGGAACTTGGCGAATATAGTTTTCCATTAACTCTTGGACAAATGTGTAGTGGTTTTCATTGATCATATTTTGATTTACTCAAATACAAAAGAGGAGCATGAGCAGTATTTGAGAACTGTGTTGGAGATATTAAGAAAGAGATGTTGTATGAAAAGTTATCAAAGTATAAATTCTCCTTAAAACAAGGGATATTTCTTGGGCATATTGTGATAGAGTTGGTATTGTTGTAGATCTCAAGAAGATAGAGGCAATATAGTCATGGGCTACGTCGGGATCAGTAACCGAGGTATAAAGTTTCTTGGGACTTGCCAGTTATTATAGAAAATTTGTAAAAGACTTCTAGAGGATTGTATGGCCTTTAACAAGGATAACTTGAAAAGGAGAAGACTTTATTTGGATAGAGGAATGTCATATGGCCTTTGATAAGCTTGATTAAGAAGAGATAGACAACAACAACCATCTTGACTTTGTCGACGGGTACTAGAGGATTTGTTATATTTAGTGATGCTTTAGGGAAAGGCCTTGGATATGTTTTGGAGCAGAATAAGAAAGTTGTGGCATATGCATCTAGATAGTTACGAACACATGACAAGAACTAGCCCACCCATGATCTTGATTTAGGAGCAGTGATGTTTACCCTAAAGCTATGAAAGCATTATTTATATAGGGAATGGGCGGAGACATTTACTGATATTCGAGCCTAAAATATGTGTTTACATAGTAGGAACTCACTATGAGACAGAGGAGGTAGCTTAAGCTACTAAAAGACTTTGATATTACTTTATAGTAACATTTAAGGAAAGCAAATTCAGGATGCAGATTAAGTCATCCTTGATGAATTGTATTAAAGAGGCATAGTCATAAGATGAGGGACTTCAGAGTATCAAAGCACAGGTACATGCATGAATATTGAATGATTTCAGTATCCACGAAGATAGTTCATTGAGGCAGAGTGGCAGACTTTGTGTGCCTAGTAGAGAGTTGTGAGAGGAGGTTATGTAGGAGGCTTATAGATTGTTATATTCTACCCATCAGGGAGCAACCAAAATATACAAAGATGTACAAAAGCATATTTAGTGGTTGTGGGGATAAAGAGAAAGAGGTTGCTCGATTTTTATCTAGATGTTTGGTTTGTTAACAGGTCAAGGCACAGTGCTAGAGATCGGGAGATTTATTGCACCTATTATCCATTCCTGAGTAGAAGTGGGAGCTCTTCACCATAGACTTTGTGTCAGACGTTACCCATTCCAGAACGCCGAGTGGAAAGCACGCAATTGTGGTTATAGTGAATAGACTAACCAAGTAGACATTTTAAACCATTCAAGGTAGGACTATCGATAGAGGGCTCAGCCAAGTCGTATATATGACATATAGTAAGACTTCATGGCATACCATTGAGAATAGTATCTAATCATGACTCATATTTTAATTCTCACTTTTGGCAGAGTTTGCAAGAGAACCTTGGTACACAATTGTGCCCTCGATTCTTTGGTCCTTTTGATATTGTTAGAGTTATTTTATTTTATTATTTATCATATGAGGGTATAATAGTAATTGTTGATGTATTGCATATCAATATAAATAGACATGAGATGCAACCTAGGGTTTAAGGCTCTTGCAATCTCCTTTCTCATATTCTCTCTTCTCCTACTTTTTTTTCCTTTTTTCTCTATCTCCAAACTTTACTTGATATTAAAGCTTATATTTGAAAGTACTGTACATCCCATCCATGATAGGGCCGACCAAACTCGGCCGGGAGTTCGACAGGGGTTTGGTTATTTTTCGTCTACTTTTCATGACTCGTTGTTCGCCATTCGTTGTTTGTGGTCGTTCGTGGTTCGTTTATGAGATCTAGGATTTATACAGATCTCCGTTGGTTGTTCGTCGTCGGTTGAGGTTCGTTGTGATATCTAGGGTTTCAAAGATCTCGTCTTTATGTTGCATCTGTAAGTATGGTGGGGACCGAATCGTCTGACGAGGTTAATAGTGGTGGTGGTAGCGGAGGTGGTTCTCTTTTTACTGTAATTCATAATTATGAATTGGTAAAGTCGATTACAGTGGTGAAACTCAATGGTGCGAACTACCTTGCCTGGTCCAAATCTATCAAAGTGGTGTTAAGGGCGAAGAAGAAGTTAAAGTTTTTGACGGAAGAACCCCCGTCTGAAACTTCCGCTGAGTATGAAGATTGGATGAGTGCAGATGTATACGTTATGTCGTGGTTGTGGCATAGTATGGAACCACATATCGCTGCTAATGTTCAGTGGTGTGAATCAAGCAAACAGATTTGGGCATCTCTGGAAGAATTATATTCGCAGAAGCGAAACGTTGCTCGTATCTATGAGTTATACGAGTTATTATTTAATACAAAGCAAAATGGAAAGCCTGTGAATGAATATCTGGCTTCCAAGAAGGCTTTGTGGGAGGAACTGCTCCAATATTATCATGTTACTTCTGATTTGAAGGAAGCTCGGAGACAGAAGAAAGTGTTTCAAATTTAACTTATCCTAGCCGGCTTGGATCTTGCGCTCGAACCTTATAAAGCTCAAATCCTTACTGGAGACCAGTTACCTACGGTGGCAGATACTTTCTTCCGCCTCAATCGTTCCTATCTGGGACAGAGTTCTGTGGTGCCGAGTACGGACTCTTCTATCCTAGTTTCTAGTGTTGTTGGTCTTGGTGGTGGACGTGGTAGTGGACATGGCGGTAGAGATGGTGGTCGTAGTTTTGGTCGAGGAGGAGGCCGTGGTAGTAGAGATAATGGTCATGGTGGCCGCGGTGGTGGTGGTGGCCGCAGTGGTGGTGGTGGTGGCCGTGGTCAACCACATAAGTGTAACTACTGTGGAATGCTCGGTCATGTGGAAGACTATTGTTGGGACAAGTGGGGCAAACCAGAATATGCACATCAAGTGCATGATAAAAATATGCAGTCCCAGGTCACCACTTCAGCTCCCAGAGATGATACTTCAGGTTACAATCAGACTTCAACATCCAATACCTCATCTCTATTTGAGCAGATCCTCCAAAAGTTGAACGCGCTTGCTGGTACCACCTCTCAACCTACTGCAACTATGACACATATAGGTAATCCTGCTTTTGTGGCAACCCAGTCACCATCCACCTCTTGGATCATCGACTCAGGAGCAAGCTCTCACATGTCTGGTATAACATCTCTATTTCAAAATCGTAGTTCCATGAAACATAATACTATCTTGGCTGATGGGTCTACTCGTCCTGTGCTTGGAAAAGGTGTCATTCACCCTACTCAATCACTATCATTATTTGATTTATTATATATGCATAATTTTTATTTAATTTTTTATTTGTGAGCCAATTAACCAAATCTCTTCAATGTTCTATGATATTTTCTTCCACTTCGTGTCTTTTTCAGGACCTCAGGACGAAGAAGATGATTGGTTCGGGACATAAAAAAGATGGACTGTACTACTTGGATCTACCTAGAAAGGCCTTCACTTCTGTTTCTATTTCTCCGTTGCAGTGGCATTATCGTTTGGGACATCCGTATTTGGCTATGTTGCATCAAGTTGTTCCTAGTTTGAGTCATGTTTCTAGTCTTGAATGTGAGGCTTGTCAGTTAGGCAAGCATCACCGTAGTTCCTTCCCTCGTCGTAGTGAGAGTCGTCAATTAGAGTCTTTTGATCTTGTTCATTCTGATATTTGGGGTCCATCTAGAGTCGAAAGTCCGAAAGGGTTTCAGTATTTTATTATTTTTATTGATGATTATTCCAGAATGACTTGGTGTTATTTAATGAAAGAAAGATCTGAGTTTTCAAATATGTTATCTGCTTTTTATAATGAAGTCTATGTTTAGTTTGATAAACATATCAAAATTATATGTTCTGATAATGCTTTGGAGTATATGCAATCTTCTGTGAACAGTTTCTGTGTTGATCGTGGCATGATTCATCAAACCAGTTGTGTCCACACCTCTAAACAAAATGGTATAGCCGAACGCAAATATCGACACATTTTAGATGTGGCTCGAACTCTCATGTTCAATATACATGTCCCTAAACAGTATTGAGCAGATGCCGTTCTTACTATACGTTATCTAATTAATCGCATGCCATCATCTATATTAAATAACAAAGTTCCTTTTACCATATTATATTCAGATGTCACACCTTTCTTCTTATCTCCTAGAGTGTTTGGGTGTGTCGCTTTTATTCATAACTTTGAACCTAATCGAGATAAGTTGACTCGTAAATCTCTAAATTGTGTCTTTCTTGGTTATTCCCGTACTCAAAAAGGTTATCGTTGTTATATTCCCCAATCACGCAAATATTATGTCAGTGCAGATGTTACATTCTTTGAGTCTACCCCTTTCTTTCCTTCAGGAGACCGTTGTATTCCTTTTACAACAGATTTGATATCTTCTATACCACTTTCGGTCATTTTTGAATCAATTTATGTCTCTATTCCCCATTTATAGGTTTATCAGATATCCAAGGACAGGCCAATGGTTCTACAGAATTTAGCCCTCAACCAATCATCTTTTGTGCCTGAGGTTTCTGCTCCCATCACCACAGATCAAGATGATCTTCCTATTGCTCTTAGAAAAATAAAATGTATTTGTATCACAAAGAATAAGCATCCCATTTCTAACTATGTTTTATTACACCGTGCTTCATCATCTTTTCATGCATTTGCTGTTTCATTGTCTTCTATTTCCATTCCCAAAACTTACAAGCAGGCTATGTCATCTTCTGGTTGGAAAAGTGCAATAGATGAGGAGATGTATGCTTTACATCAAAATCAGACTTGGGAGCTTATATCACTTCCTGTTGGAAAGCAGATAGTGGGTTGTAGATGGGTATACACTGTTAAGTATCACCCCGATGGTTCTATTGAGCGCCTCAAGGCACGGTTGGTTGCCAAAGGATATACTCAGACATATGGTGTGGATTAAATGGAGACTTTCTCTCCAGTGGTTTGGCTAAATTCAGTTCAGATTATTATTTCCATGGCGGTTAATCACCAATGGCCTATATATCAGCTGGACATAAAAAATATTTTCTTACATGGTGACTTACAAGAGGAGGTTTATATGGATCAACCACCGGGATATATTGTAGCAGGAAATAAAATACTCGTATGTCGATTGAAGAAAGCATTATATGGACTGAAACAGTCACCTCGTGCTTGGTTTGACAAGTTCAGTTCAGTTCTCATTCAGTATTGAGGAACCAATAGAAATCCAAGGTTGAATATTAGGACTAAACCTAACTTTCATAGTGAGATAATATAAGAGGACTATAAATTTGGATTCATGCCTTGATATTAGCAGAGCAGTACTTTAAGAAACCAAGAAGAATGAACCAATACCTTAATAAGAGTAAGGGTACCCTACCTTCAGCTTAGTAGATTCCCTAGAATCTATGATCATCGTTGAGTCATAATTGAGTCTCCATGAGTCACCGACCCTGCCATCTCATCCAACTATCTATATATTTTCCCATCTTGAGTTAATCCCTCCCTCCATCATAGATCAATTGTCATAGATCATTACCCAAATTAAAAACTATTGAATGATTAGAACATTTCCCTTGATCATACCTCGAACATAGAGACTAGCATACCACTTTTTCTTAGGAAACCATGATATTATCAAGAGTCCCTCTATTTACTTTTATATCTTGTTTCTCCAAAACCTTAATGCTCACTTTTTGTGCGATAGCTAAAAATTTTCCTTCATCTTTCAATTCGTGCCACCTAACCCTTTTGATTGTAGGCCAAGTGATTCCTTTTATGTTAGGATATATAGTTTGCTAGGATTATAGTTGTTAATCTTGAATTTTAAAATTCTGTGCTTAGTAGTTAGAACTTGATAGTTTGAGTTATTCATTTAGGTTATGATTTTATGATTATCCTTTAGATTCTAAATCAAGTAATCTG
The DNA here is from genome assembly GCA_036927795.1 of Iris macrosiphon. Classification (NCBI taxonomy): domain Eukaryota; kingdom Viridiplantae; phylum Streptophyta; class Magnoliopsida; order Asparagales; family Iridaceae; genus Iris; species Iris macrosiphon. The sequence goes on from JAYESA010000017.1 coordinate 22,597,367, forward strand.
TTCAACACATCTCAATACAGGTTATATCCTCTCTCACTTGAGAGCCGATATCTTTCACATTCTTAAGTTACAGTATTAGTTGATTCTTGTAAGTTGGGTAGCATGCCTCACAACCTAAGCATCCCATAGTCCTTATGACCCATTAATAAAGTAAAATTGAATGACACTAACTATATGCTAGCATAAGAAGATAGTGCTTATCCAGACTGTAGAACTTTAGAGGCCATACCCCCGTTCGGTCGACTAAAGACTTAGACGAGAAGTTGGCATGACAACTATAGAGGAAAACACCGAACGAGTCTTCGATTCTTGATGAACTCAAACTATTGTACTTTCATTCATCATAATCTCACATACTTATATTATTTGGACTACCTTGACTCATACTGTGATTATAGTCTAGTTTTGCAAGCTTATTCTTTATCGAGCTTGTTCAAGACATATGTATTATTGGGGCACCACACTAATACATTGTCTACTTATAATCAGTGTATTATGGTCTAGCTAACCTTAGTGCGCTTGGTTCACTCTTCGCATGACTACTTTACATGGATTGAGATATAGTTGACTTAGCTTGTTAGACAAATATACTTGCCTCTAGACTTGTCAGAGCATATTGTATGGGTTACACAACTATACTGATATGAGCCTGCAAATAAAAATTTATCAAAAATAATATTTTAATCTACAACTGCCTTGAAAACTCTCTTTTGAATTCTTTAATCGCCTTTGAACCCCGTACTTGTACTCCATCATATCTTCCTTAAACTCTTTACTATTATTTTCTGTCTTTCCCTATTTTGGAAAGACGAACGCTCGTACTTGATATAAAGTTGACACATGGATAATACTAGGTATACCCCAAAGGCCAATCGCATTACTTTGTGACTATCTTTTTAATTAAGGGCATATCACATATGAGATATTTTGTGTTAAGACTTTGAGGACTAGTAAGAACTATTGAATGATTGAGGAATTTTTTTGTGTAGCCTGGTATTTATGAAAGATAGATAACTCTAAGTTGGGCAGAAGTTGCATTGTCAACTTGAGATAAAATTTTATATTAAGATCTTAGAAGATGGTTACGAAGATTATCAAATAAGATAAGATCGAGGGAATTAAGCCAGTTTAATTTTAAAAAAAATTTGGAAGAATAATTATGATGATGAGGATTTAACTTTAAAGATAAGAATGCCTTATATAATAAATTTTAAAATTTTGATATTGTGGACCAAATATTTATAATTTGAGCACATGATTTAAAGTTTGAATATTAGAGATTGAATCAACGATTTAAATTTCGAGGATAAAAATAGAACTCTAAACATGAATATTGATGGATTGAATTCAAAATTTTATAATTTGATGATTTGAATCAAAAGTTGAATTTTGATTATTGGATCACCTATTTGAAATGTTAATGATGGAAATTAAATTTAAAATTGAAGAGTATGAAATTTTTAAGTTGAAAATAGGAATAAGATTTCATTAGAGTTGTTTATTATTTAAAATCTAGAGGAGATTATGATAGTTGAAAATCGTGATTTAAAATTTGATGTGGGTTATTTAAATCTTGAAGATGTCATATAGATTTGACTTAAATTTGGATGTTGATTATTTAAAAATTGAGAAGAGGTTACGATATATTGAATTTTGATTTAAACAGTAGTTATTTTAATTTTGAAGAGATTGCGGTGGATTTAAATAGATTTTGTCATTTAAATTTTTGAGAAGATTGCGGTTGACTTACCTTAGATACGAATGTGAAGGATTTAACAAATCATGCCTTATTTTTAATTTCGAGGACGAAATCTTGTAAGTTGGGTAGATTATAAACCCCCTCCACCCAAAATAGATAATTTGTGTATATTTTATATTATTATATTTATTATAGATTATTTTAAATGTTGAATTTTTTTAGAGTATTCTCTTAGTTAAATAGAAAACAAATTTCTTCATTTAATTACTAATAAAATTACTTATTTGAAATTATTTTTCCAAAACTAATTTTACTACTATTTATCTCTTGTTAAAATATTATAAATATTTTAGAATTTATTGATTGTGCAAATATATTTTCCTCGAATTTATATATATATATATATATATATATAATACTAGTTTTTAATAAAGGATAAGAAAAGAAAAGAATAGAAAAAAAATCAAAAGTCCCTAACCCAATCCCCAGTACCTAAGCTACCCAACACCACCACCACAAAATACACGCACACACACATCAACTAAACAAACCCCTAAACCAATACTTAAACTCTAAACCCGGCCCGCGCGACCAAACACCCCCATGCCGACTCTCTCTCTCTCTATATATACCAAAACCTAACCCTAACCCTAAATTCTTTCCCCGCTGAGCCAACCTGCAGGCGACCCCCGACCCTGGACGGACCACCCTACAACCGGCGACCGACGCCACCGCCGCAGCGCTGTGCCCGCGAGGGCAAAAACCACAACCGCAACGGCCGCACAGTAGCAAGTCAACCGAACTACCCATCATCCAGGTTATGTTTCTCTCTTATCTTTCGTTCTTTTTATGAACGGTTTGTCCGTACATGCTCACAACCTGACCCCCTAGGAATTCTTTCAAGTGGAACGAATTTTGGAGCCCCGGATTGATCGAAAAATCGACCGAAAGTTGGCCGAAAAACTGTTCAAAAATAGTTCAGAAATAAATCCAACCCCCCATGTTCATCTCCAGTTCTCTACCAACTCGTATAATATTTTTAAAATCTAATTAAATGGACTTCTTCACAATATGACCAAGATTAATTTTGTTCTTTTATTTTTATTAGTTTGCATTATGGATTAAATTATTCTACTTCCAAAACGACCAAAAACCAGTTTTCAAAACCTTAAAATCTTACGATACGAAGTGTGCCCCACCAAACGGAAACACCATGCTGCGTAACAGTTGCAACGAAAAGGGCGTATGGTATATCCAGACGTATGGATTTTTGCGAAAGTTGATTCGGACTTGTGTGCGCGTCGGAATCAACCCGTATCCGTAAAAAGTTTCCGTATCATAACTTTTATAAATAACCACCCTACAATGTGTGCGCTCGTCAGATTGCCACAAAACTTATGCCAACGGATCCGTGGTATTACGCTGGTCCTGTGATCCAAGTTTTGCTCGATTCCGAGACAGTTGATCAAACCGCCTATTCGCGGGCCTCACGGTTTGACTTGATGAGCAAATTTGTGATCGTCTCACCGAAATCCAAAATTAGATATACAGTTGAGTTCGTAACACCATTTAGGATTTTTTTGATCTATAATTTGCCCTATTTAGAGACTTTACCCCTGGCACGTATTTTGGTGCAAAGTGGGCCACAAGTGAACCCGTTTTGACCTAAAATTATCGTTTTGCCCCTATGTCCAAGTTGGACGAAAGGGTAAAAATTTTTGACTATCTCGCTGATTTCGGAGACATTGGTGATATTTATTTCAGTATCCGGAGACGTTCATTCAGAGGCCATAGTTTTTGATCCATTGTGCATGACGTCTGGACGCTTACACTACGCAGATTGCTTGCCAGGCAAGTATACCTTGCCATGATGACTGTTTATTTACATTCAATGTTGTATGATTCATTTTTATTACTTAGTTCTTATTTATTTATATTATGCATATTGACTTAGAGTTAAGAGACTACCCCATAAGTTGAGGCATCATTATGTTTTATTTGGCCGTGACACATTTTTTATACGAGTTGTGAGTCTCATATAGATCACGGACTTACGTATTAACTGATCATCAGTAGGTATGGGACGTACGCTAGAAAATAACTACTAATAGAGATGTGTTAGAAGACTTAACAGTTATTAGTAGTCGAGGAACATGGACTATCATGGTATGGTATTCGAACCCTTGTCCTTATTTGGTTGTAGGGTTGGGCTATTGTGCTGTGATATGCTATGAACCAAAGTTACAACGCCGATACTTGCACTCTGTCTCGACGTAGTAGCTGAAACATGTTGTGGATGCAACATTTATAGAGCATGGGGGTGGGGAGAACAAAAAGTAAGGCGTTTGGGCTCATTTACACTTTCCCTTTTGTAACCCGTATGCTCCGTCGGAGATGCGTTGTCAGATGACCCTTATATTATTTTCAGGTGGCCTTTGACGTTCAAAAGATTTCATGCTTTTTAGGCCCCTGATTCTCCGAGAGAATCATGCCAATCCCATTTATAGCCAGATAGCCCACGTATTGGAAAGTTGTTCTCAAAAGTGCATTCACATAGACGGTTAGGCGACCCTTTGGATGTTTATTTTCAGTAATTTATTGGCATACTTCTATGTATCTTGTTACGTTCCTCTGAGGACCTGGTCCCTTTTCAAGTGTAGACGATATTGACGATTTGTAGGAGCACGGATCAGAACTTTCTATTTCTCTCTCTTTCGAGGAGGTCTTTCCTTCGAGCCTCATTGATCATTAGATGTACTTATTTTATTTCTCTTATATTCTAGTTTGGTAGTGGATTTGTCTCCACCCGACTAACTGTTCTTATCAAGCATTTTATACTTGATTCAGTTATATAGTTGATTGGTTATTCATTTCTATTTGATTTTGTGGATGAGATCTAGTTATGCCCTGTGACTTATGCCATAAATCTATATCACTTGTGAATTGTTATTTATAATACAACGTACGTATGTGTTATGGTTTTTATATATTGGAGTTGCCAAATACAAACGGCTAGCATGCTTGCGTATTCCTACTCCTACATTTTTTGGGACTGGGGCATGACAACGATATTGGCTTCTTAGAACTCGTATCCAACTTGGGTTAGAGGAGTAAAACCTATCCTTGACACAAGAGTTCGTGTTCGGGTGGTTGTGGCACGGTATTGGTATATGTATTACGTAACCAAGGACACAACGTCCCCCAAGGCCCCGACATCCCCCTCGGCTCCCCTCAACCCCTACGACCCCCTCCTTATTCAGAGGGTCAGGTATCCTATATTTGGAGTGAGGGTCAAGAGTGGAGTGTGTATCTAGGGTGTACAGTGATGTGTGTGTGTAATAGCAGCAGCATTCAATAGCAATAGCAGCAGCAGCTTGCACCATGTGCAAGTGAGTGCACATTATACATGTATGTATTTGAGTGTGTTTAGTGAGTGAGTGTTAATGAGTTAGTATAAGTTAAGTGTTGAAGTATTGAGTGAGGGTATGTATATTAGGATTCAGTATCTAAGGATATTTGGGTTTTAGTTTAGTATCCCAAGATACTTGAGTAGGTATAAATATACCAAGATAAATGAATAAGTTATTGAGTATGGGGTATTGAGTGAGTGTTAATGTGTATCCATCTTTGCATCCATTTGGATAATATACTTGCACGATGTCTATTCATATTTATAGAAGTATCTAGAAATGGATCTGAATTACTACTTACATCATCGTTCGTAGATGTACAACTATCATCTTGATGTCGTACGATATACGGGATGAATTCATACATGGTATGGAATAGTTCCCGTTGTTTGCCAAGGTGTTCCCTCAGTACATAGACGACTTCAAAATTTAGTGTCCGTGTGTGAGATATCGTAACTTGAAATATCACTCAGAGGTGGATGTGACATATCATTTGTACTCGAGAAATTTTACGCCGAATTACTATCAGTAGACCTCACACGGAGAACTTGTATCTTTAGCATCGGAGCCGGAGTCTTATGTGGAGCCGTATATGGATGTCCATGACCACATTGATTACGATAGTTTTTTTGATGCTGCCTTATGTGCATGAACATGGTTTTTGACATTATTGGACCTAGTTTCAATCCAGATAATCATGATGTAGCTGAGGAGGCACCGAATGTCGATGTTGCAAAGTTTATGGAGTTACTGGAGAATGCAAGGACTCCATTATATCCTGGTTATGGGGATAATTCATCGTTGGAGGAGGTTACAAGATTATTGAGCATCAAGTTTTTTTTAACATGTCGCAAGAATGCTACAACTGACTGATGGAGTTGATTATAGAGATCTTGCCAAAGGGTGCTAAGTTGCCTAAAGACTTCTACCGATCTAAGAGGATGGTTAGATCGCTATGGATGTGATACAAAAAATTGATGCATGTCGCAACTGGTGCATGTTGTACTACAAAGACGATAATGATAAAGACGCATGCAGATTCTATGGTGTTGATCGCTACAAGTCCACTGATAGAGGAATGTCTGTCGGTGCAAGGAAGCCTACCGATTCGATGCAATACTTGCCTTTGATGCCGTAGTTGCAGAGGTTCTTTATGGTGAAGAAGACTGTAGAAAACATGAGTTGGTATAGACAAAAACAGGTCGAAGTAGTGTTGGATCATCCATCCGATGGAGAAGCATGGAAGAACTTTGATCGATATTATCCATATTTTGCTTCGGATCTGCATAAAGTCAGATTGGGGCTCTCCTCCGACGGTTTTACCCCATTCGGACTTTCGGGCTCCCAGTAGTCGTGTTGGCCTATGAACTTCAATTCGTACAATTTATTTGTGAAGCTTATGTTCTCGAGGAGATTACCAATTTTTCTCAACGTATTTCAAACCTCATGTTGCTACTATAGAACGAGAGCTCCAAAAAATGATGAAAGATATCAGTAATCTAATGATACAATATTGAAAGTATTTAATACGGCCGAAAAGGCTTCAGAGAAAATAAAAAAGCGATATTTGAATGACGACGAGCTAAGGGCTGCTCAGTTGTATATATTACTCAATTGCGATGACGATGAATTGGAGAAGTTAGAGGGGTAAGTAATTAATACGTTCACGTTTATGTTATCTCAATGTAATAGTATAATCTAATATTATGCTACTAATCGGTGGTTGTTTCATTGTTTTTCAGCACATATAATGATGAGCTGAGGTCGGTTAGACCCTATATTACCGACAAAGAAGTAGAACAAAAAATGAGACGTCATTTTCCTTCTTGGTTGAGCGGATATGTAAGAAGCTTGGTAATTACTTTTCTGTATGCCCTTGAACAATAAAGAACTTACTATCCCTTCTTTGGTATTAGGTCGATCGTCTAATAACACCCGTGTCTGAATCTATTAGAACTCTAGCTAAGGGACCAATTACTGTCGTAAAAATATGGCCAAGTTACTGTGTGAATGGTTTTAGGTACAAGTCAACAAATGCTCCGATCAGAGACAATTTTCTGGATCTTGATTCCACAAAAAATAGTTGTTTGTGTATCAAAGCTTCGAACTACGAAGACGTCGATCCAGGAAATGATTTCTTTGTCATCTTACAAGATATTATGGAGTTGACATATAATTATGGTACAAAACCTGCTAAGATCGTGTAATTCAAGTATGAATGGTTCGATCCGATTGAAGATCAAGGTTAAAAAATTGACAAGCATGGTCTTGTGGATATAAACTACAAGTGTAGATATCATGGTTACAAACCATTTATCCTATCAAGTCAGGCTCAGCTCGTGTACTTCACAACTTATCGTAGACGGGGAACAACAAGGTCGGACTGGTGGGCAGTGTGCAAGACTAAAACTAGAAATACCTTTGACGTTAACGAAATAGCTTATCAGGAGGACGATCTACCTCTTGTAACAAATATTGTTGATGTGGACTCAACGAAAGTTACTTATTACAAGACTAATAATGTAGAAGATGTAGAATTATCCGAAGACAAAGACGAAGATGAAGAAAAAGACGAAGATGAAGACGAAGTAGATAAAAGTAAAAAATGAGGAGGAAGAGGAAGAGGAAGAGGAAGTGGAGGACGAGGACGACGAACAAGATCAATTTTCTGAAGATGATTGAAAATAAAATAAATCCATTTGGACTTGTGACAGGTATTACATTTTGACTGTAGAATGTACTATATATTTAGACTTGTGACACTACTAGTTATTTACTGTGCAATTATATTAATACTGTGAGATATGTATAACATTTTTACTATAGAATATACAATATATTTATTTATTTGTTCTACATCATATGTTGTTATCAGGTATGACAGGATGATGCAGAGCATTCGGCAGGTCTCGAGGTAGACGGAGTGCTCCTTCGGTACTGCCTATTGCTGGTTCTGGATCTTCGTCGCCAAGTACTTCAGTATATCGATCAGCCACATCTCCGACTGAGACGACGTTACGTTGTAGCACTCCTGAGACGAGTAGTTCTAGGCCTGAGACTACTCCCTCATTCAGCGTTCCTCCTACTGACGAAACCATGGAGACAGATGAGCATATGGTGGAGGTTGAGCCGACACCATCTCCGTATCAGCGAGATCCTCCATGCGCACCTCCGGACGAGACAAGGACGGAGATTTGGGCCGATGGTACAAAGTAAGTCAATTGGTTGGTTTATCATCATATATATCGTATATTTCTTTATTTATCATATATTCACTTTTTCATGAATATAATTATCTTTGTATAGATATCATCCATCGTCTGTACAGAGACGCATGTGCCACTTTCTGAGGTACAACTATGGTGTCCCTAGGATCAACTACTCTGATGCTTCGGATGAGAGGAAGGCGTTCTGGTTTGCACATTTTAAGGTAAAATTATATTTGATTTTAATATCAATCATCTAATTTATGCATATTATATAACTTACTAAATTACTTCTTGTAGCAAACGTATTTTTATCCAACGCACCGGGCCGAGTTGATCGAGCATATATTTTCTTCCATCACCGCCAAGCTGATCCGTGATGCTATGGATGACTAGTAGGCTCGTGATCGCGAAAGAAAACCGATCCAAGGTTGGATCACACCTGAGCAGTGGACTGTGATGAGGGCTAAATTCGACGATCCAAGGTACAAGGAAATGTCTTAGAAGGCCAAGGCGGCTAGGAAGAAGGTAGCAAAGTGGTGTGGTGGCTCGATTACGATGATGGGACATTTTCGTCATTTGGTATATTTTTTTCTGATATATATTATTTTAATGTAAGTACGATAAAATTGTAGTAGAATAAAAAGTTTAATTTTAGTGTACTAAATAATATATTTTTAATAGGTATAGAGGGGTGAGGACGCCAACATGGTGACCATCCTCCTGGCCACCCATCGGAAGGACAAAAACCTCATTGATCAGAGGGTCTCGCAGACCTATGTAAGTATTAGTTTACTTTGTGTTAATTTTAATATAACTTAGGAAATATGCAAATAAATATCCATGTAGTTTGTAATAAGTACCTTAGACATTAGCAATTATCGAGTATCCATACTTTTCTAGGCCGAGTTTCTTAGGCTCCGTAAGCGGACGACTGCTAGTGCACCTACAACAGGAGAGGCTGGTACTTTTTTGCAGCCCTCTCCAGCTCCGTCAGCCGGTGAGCTGTGGGTGACCGTCGCTGGTGGTCTCCACCGGGGTACGTACAGCGGTACCGGATTTGATGGCGCCCTTATTGCGACGTAGTCCTCTAGGTCCTCCTTTGCTAGTACGCATTCTCCATAGACCTCGCAGGCGTCTACCCGAGTCCAGGAGACCGTTGACCGTCAGATTGCGTCTCTTCGTGACGAGTTGAAGGATGGAGGAGCAGCCACTGTCTCAGCCGCAGACGAACAATATGACGCTCAATGCACGATTTGATACGCTCGAGCGTAGCATCATGGAGCTCAGGGATATGACCGAGAGGACGGAGCGTGGCATTACTGATCTTAGAGCATCGATAGAGCGCAGCGTGACGAAGCTGCGAGCATCACAACTGTCCATGGACGAGAGGCTGATGATGAATGATTCAATGACTGCTAGTAGTACGAGGCTGTTATCTACCATGAACCATCTACTAGCATCATTGGAGCAGATACATCATCCTGGTGCACCTTTATCGACACCGACTCCACCGACGTCACTGTCTTCTTCATCGATACTGGTGTCGATTTCACAGGAGCAGTGTGAGTTATTCTTATCCCTAATGCGCGCCGGTTCTTATCCTCCTCCAGATCCACAATAGTCCTAGCTAAGACAATTTACTGGTTGTTTGTGTTTTGACCCATGATATTGGATCATTTATGAATATTATACATTTGTTGAGGCTTTCAGACTTTATTTCTTGAATTCAGTTGTATGGATATTTATTGCAATCTTTATGACGAGATTTTCTTGAGACTCGATTTATAATTCCAATGTGTAGTTTTCTTTAAATTTTACTTTATTATTCATATTAAATGTATGTGAATTTACCGGTGTTGAGTGTTCCACCGAAGGGGTCGACGAACTCAGAGAATTCAACGGAGGGTTGCTCCGGGTCTGTCTATTTTTATGAACTGTGATATTACAATGATATATGACAAACTACATAACAAACTGCAAACATACATTTATTGCAGATTTTTTAATTTTTTATTATAATTTAGCGACATTTAGCGACATTTAACTACGTCGCTAAATATGTCATTAAATACGTCGCTAAATACGTCGCTAAATGGCTGACATGACAATATTTACCATGTGAGAAAAACGTTGCTAAATAGAAAAATATTAGCGACGTGTAGCGACAAATGATACGTCGCTAATTTAGCGACGAAACGTCGCTAAACGTCGCTAATGTGAAAAAAAATAGCGACGCGTAAACGTCGCTAGTAAACGTCGTTATAGCGACGTTTTCCCTGTCAACGACTAGCTAAAATGCGATGTCACTGAAACGTCGCCAATTACGTCGTTAAAACTTGTTAGCGACATTTTTATGTCATTTAGCGACGTTTTTAGACGTTGATAATTTGACTTATTCTAGTAGTGATTTAGACTTTGGACATTATTATTGGCGTTATTATATTGTTGTGGTTGAGCTTGATAGTTAGATGATAGTATTGTTTATGATTCATTATACAATTACTTGTTGTTGTATATATTGGAGGTTTAGACAACGTATACTGCAGCCTACGTTGTGGCAACGTATTCGTACTCAACTAATTGGGAGCAGATTGTGACAAATTTTTATGGTGTTTGTCTAGATTTTCAAATAGTACGAAATTGTAGTGGTACTTAGAATAGTTGGACCTATATGTTTAGGTTTTCATTTTATGGATCTTAGTTTCCTTGCAAAATTCAGCCAACTAGTCGTTGCGTTTGTAGCCTCAAGGTGCGATTTTTTGGAATAATTTTCACTTTTTATATCCCAACAATTATAACAAGTTCAAGGATCCTTTTTTCCTTCTGGCCAATGCTACACAAGTTTTTATTGTTTCTCCTTGAATTCAATACTTTGGTTATCAATAGAATACTTTATGGAAAATCATTCTTTTATCGGTCATGAAACTAATATCCAGGATTCTGTACCATATTATTATAATAATAATTATTATTATTAGGTTAACCGGGTCAGTCATGAGGTACGTCTGATAAGTCATTGGGTTTGGACAACTCCTCTGATTAAGACAACTCCCGGGCCCCTAAGTCCCTACCTTTCCGTCAATAGAGCCTTCGCGGTCTATCCCAACTCTTATTTGTCAGTTGAACTAGCGCCTCGAGTAGCTCAAGAAGAGGAACTCGGAAACCGAGTCCCACGTCGTCGTAAGAATAGAAAATTTCGACGCCGCTGCCAACCTCACTCGCCACTAATTCTTTTATATCTTCGTATTCAAAGACAAGAGGCAACTAAATTTAGCTCCGACTAAGACAATCCAATCTTCCAGAACCCGGCCCTGTCTGTTAGCAGTAGACCTAGGACAGTGTCATAATGTAAATACAGTGTCATTATTGTTAAAAGTAAACCTAGGACAAGTCATACTGTTAACAGTGTCAGATTGTAAATACAGCTGCTTGAGATCATAAATTTTAGCAGAACAAATGGGTGCTCAGCTAAACAAATGATATTTTCAGATCACAACCTCTTTGCTTGTTTAGAGAAATAGAGTAAGGGGAATTTTCAGATCACAACCTCTTAACCCTAGTATGATGACATGCCAAAATCAAACAGTAATTATAACTGGAAAAGTACGTACATTACATATATATTTGGCTTAATTTTACAATGACCCCCCAAATTAAGGGAATTATTTACGTACCTGCATCCTCCATATTATATCAGAGCTCTGCTTCTGGACGAAACGATTCTCCCGGAAACGTTCTCGCGCCTTTCCGACGGCGGCCCTCTCCTCGGCCGTGCCAGCATCCGGATGGAACTCCCACACTTGTCTCCCTACCAAGTCGTTCTTCGTCGACGTCAGCATAGTTCCGCTGCTGCCATCGGCGCTGCTGACCTTCAACTTCCACATTGTACTCACGTACGTATATACAATCCTTGCTTAGCTAGGACAACAATAACAACAAGAAACAGCACTATATATATATATATATATATATATATATATATATATATATATATATATATATTTATTGATCAACGATCAAGATTAGATGACTTAAAACGCTATTCGACGAATCACAATATATGAGACATGGGTACCCTTGGAAACTTTAGCTACCTCAAGAATATGTTTGCATACTCCACACACACACACACACAGAGGAAGTCTTGCCATGGTTTCCTACTTATAGGAGTCAGCATTGGCAAGACGCCAATGAATATATTTTTTTATTCATTTTTACAAGCACAGTATTTCAAGAGATGATTGGCTTGCAATGGTTTCATCTTGGATCCCCTCAAAACACATTTCATCTTTCTACTTTCTTATTTCTTATCCTTTCAAGAGACGAATCCTAACATGCATTGCAATTAGTTGCCACGTGATGAAAATAATCTTCATGATAAATAGTATTATGTGACAGTTGACATGATAAATTTTAATCCAAAAAATTAATCATCCAAAAGTTTTCAATGTTAATTTTAATTTAATAATTTTTTATGTCAGCTGTCACATTAACCAACATGTCATCTGCTATATAAGAATGGATGGTTTGAAAGAATACTTTGAAGGTAAAAATAATATTATTCTTTTGGTAGAACTTAACTGTTTTTTGGCTAGACAATTTTATTTTCAGGTGCCATTCGTAGACTGTATGGGCTCGTTTGGATCAAGATTTTGTATTAATAGGAATTTATTTTTTATTCATTTTCCATGGAAAAAAATTCAACATTTTCATACCCATGTTTGGTTATATTAGCTGAAAAATATGAAAAAAGAAATTAATTTATTAATTTTTTCATAAATACCCTTTTATGCTTTTATTATTTAAATTTAAATATTTGGGATATAAGTTAAAATTTTGAAAGTAAAATGCGGACGTTATTGTCCAAACAAAATATTCAAACATCATTTGTAGGAAAGTAAAACTATTTTCAAGAGGGACCTTGGGAATTACTTTCCCACAACTATAGAAATATGAAGTTCCTTCAATTTTTTTTTTAATTCTCAATTTTACACATACCAAACAAGGATACGTAATCTAAAAATTTTCAATTTTATCAAGCAACAATTATAACAAGGTCAAGAATCCTTTTTTCCGTCTGGTCAAAGCTACACATAAGTTTTTATTGTTTCTTTCATCATTAGAATACTTTTATGGAAACTTCACTCTTTTATCGGTCATGAAACTAATATGCAGGATTCAGTATTGCTTTTGCTTTTGATTATTATTATTATTATTATTATTATTATTGTTATCACGGTGGACCCAATGATCTTTAATATAACATCCACCTTCCACTACTTGGCAGTCGCTTGCATATTATTATTATTATTATTATCACGGTGGACCCAATGATCTTTAATATAACATCCACCTTCCACTACTTGGCAGTCGCTTGCATCAAATTGTATTTTTTTTTTCTAATTTTCGACATAATGTTCGGGACCCGACGTAACGTTTAAAATTTTGTACACACTACATTATATATCTTTGAGCCCACTGTCTCTCAACTCCCACTATTTATAAATGAAAGAAATAATACGCACATGTGACTCGACCCACTGATCTTCTGCCACCCAGCCAAGATCTTATACTTATATCAAATTGTCAACATTCTAAACTCAACTCATTTCCATTTCTTGAAGTTAGAGACACTTCCTTCACTACTCATAGTAGTACGTCTACTTATATCTTGTTAATAATCTTACATACAAGTTATCCTTTTCTAAATATCATTAATCCATAAAATAACGGTCACATCTCAGAACCAGAATACTGGAGAGTGGGGGCATAACTCGACTAGCTACGTATATCAGAGTACTCCAGTACCCCGAGATACGGTCACGGCTATAAATAGACATGGAGATTTAATACTACAGACCAACAGTCAATCCAAGGTAAAGCAATCATAGTGTTTCAATCACAAGAAGATAGAACAATATACAATATATATAATCATCAGACGTAAGATAGTAAAGCGTCCTAAACCATATATACATAGATGATCATGAAGCTAGTAATACAAAATGAAGAACTGACAAGAGAGATAGTCATACATGATCAACTCTATAAGTCAAGTCCAAAACACTATACGACCCTGAGTTGTGCTCGCGCAAGGCTAGCACCGAAACAGCCAAAGTAATGCTAAGCCACAGAATCACAAACAGTCCCCAAGCAGCGAAAGTTAAATATCACAAGTATGAACTGAAACAAAGATCATTTATTTATAATATAGAAGTTTTACAAGCGGCACTAGGCCAAATATTTCAATCGCTCAAGCTCTCTCTCTCTTCAAAACAAAAAAATATGCCAAGTGGCTTACAACTTTGAAATAATAACATAGGCGATGTTCCAATACATTTTCATGTATATGTGCTTCAGCTCCAGCCGCAACGCTCCAATGTGCTAGAATAAATTTCTCGTTTTAGCGCACACGAAAGGAAACTCCACACCGAATGAGGTACTCTCTCACCATGCAAGTAATCTGGTGGATTATCAACACATTGAATGTCCTGCTGGGGAGGCTTCTCGCCCACTTAACAAAACCAAACACATTTATTTAGTTATGTACACCAACTATTATGTTATCTTTCTAGTCTTGCCTTAGGATCAGTTTTATGGCATGTGTAACCTTCATTTTTCCCCATCAATATAATTTTCACATATTAAATAAATTCTACCTTAATATTGCTAAATAAATATATATTAGTCCTAGCAATTTTTGATAATATTAAATACATATTATTTCTTACATATTTATATTATTAGTGGCCTATCAACAAAATTAGGGACTGACCCACCCTTGTTCCTTATTCCCTTCTTCTCCGGCGAAGCCCTGTTCCGTTCCTCCCTCCCCTTCCTCCTCCAAAATCTACCGAGCTTCTAACCATGGGGAGCGGGTTCCTTCACCGATAATGATCGAGCTCTGACGTGGATCAGAGTTCTCCAACGAGTGGCGGTGGACCAGTTCGAACTCCGTTAAGTTTATCCCCTCGATTCATTGATTTCTTTCTGCTTTATTTTATTTTGTTTGTGATCTCTTCTTTTTCGATTTTGTTTCCAGCATTGTCGAGGATCGAAGATCCAACGATCGACAAATATGATCAAGCCATCGACGACAGAAATGTTACCTTCTACTACATCACCTGATGCCAAAGCCTCCTCCAGGGACAAAGTAAAAGCCTGCACTTTGCCTTGCTGTGCTCCTTGTTGTTGTCTTTCTTAGACACGTTGTTATGGCCTCTGTTGGCCCTTCTGCTGGTCCCTCTGTCGAAACATTTGTTTCTGCGTCAATAATGGACGCTGAGCCACTGGTCGTGCTTCTACCGCTGGTTCTCTGTACTGTACTGCCCCTGGTGCTGACTGGCCCTCCTTGCCTCTGCATTATTGGGCAATTGACAATCTTGTGGACTATATCACCACACCATAGGCAAAGTCCATTTGTCGTTCTGCACATGTCTCTAGTATGACCTTCCTTGCCATAGTAGGTGCAACATACCAGTGCTCCCTCGCTCTGTTGATGTTGTTGTTGCCTCGGCTGCTACCGAGCTCATATTGTCACTGTTGAAACTACCATCCTTTACGGCGCTAAATCAGGGATACGAATGCAATGTGATCAATACTTCTTTATAAGTCTGGTAGTCATGTCCCTCTACCAACTGTAGAATCTCCAAGTGAAGCCCCTACTGGAGCCTCATTGCTCTGTCCGACTCTGTGGCCACCAAAGTCGAAGCAAATCTACTGAGCCTACAGAACCGTGTTGCATATCCATCTAATGTTCTACCGGCCTGCTTAAGAGTGATAAACCTCTGCTGGAGCTCATATTGTGCGACGACTCCAAAGTACCTAGCCCTGAATCAAGTCCTAAAACTATCCCAATAGATAGGATGCCTCAAGCCGACTTCTACTTATGCCTACCAGTCACGGGCAAGGTCCTGCAGCTACAGTCGGACCTAGTCAACTTGCTCATTATCCCGAACCCTTGCTGCCGCCAGAATAACTTCAATGTCTTGGAGACATGCATCTGCCGTGATAGCGTCCTCCTTGCCGTCAAAGTATCTCGGATTAAGTCGATAAAATCTTACCGACATCCCCGAATTAGTACTTTCTCCTCTCTCAGGGCAGTCTGTAAACCCTGAATTAATAAGAAATTATACTCTTATTGTTGAAACTGTTGGTGCAGTTGCATTGCCATATGATGTTGCTGTGTAGCCATCATTTCCCGAAGGATCTCTAGTAATGCTGGGTATCAAGTACTGCTGGTACTGCTAGTACTACTGGGGGTACAGGGATCTCAGGGGTTGGTTGCTTAACATGCCCAACTTCTGGTTCCACTGCGTCGGCTTTCTCAATTACTGGCTCTACCCGAATCTGACTCTGAATATGTGCTACCTCCCGTTGTTGCCTAAAAGAACCCTGTCCGACCATGTCTACTGCTACAGCCACTAAAAAGTCCCGAACGAAAAGGACAAGAAACATCAAGAACAGAACGGGAAGGATCTAGGAAATAATTGATTCGATAGTCAAGCAAGGCTTTGAGAAGAACGAATTCAGGATTTTAAAGGCATGTGTTTGATTGAGACTCATATAACCAGAACACCCCATAAGTTTGAAAACACAGACCTGCATAGGCCACCACTAAAATCTTGTCACTCTCCAGTACCAGAATATGGAGATGGACACAGCCAACTATCCCTTACAAGGTACTATATGTCGTACGACGATCACGATTGTAACTAGACAAAGGGGTGCATACTACAAGAAAGTCACTTAGGGTCACACGAACATCTAATGTCTCAATCAGTCAAATAAGAATAGTAATCATAGAATATATATGACAAGGAAGTAAGGCATCCCAAATGCCCTGTCATAATATTCTGGAAACCAACTGTGCAAAATAAAAAGCTGATAGAGTAGCAAAAGTACATGACCATGATTAGCTGCAGTCTAATTAATTACAATCATGTAAAAAAAATTAAATATCCAGACTTGCCGGCTAACAGGTGCCGGTGGCTAAATACCCAAAAGAGTAAAATATATAATAATGAGCATGGAAGAAGAAACCCACTCGTTCCCTTCTGCAACCATATGCCTGGTGCACGCCATCAGGAAGGGAAAAATAAGCTTGATCCTCTAGAACTGGCTCGAAACTGGCAATGCAAAATCAGTGGGGTTAGACCCCAAATAGAAAGTACCACAAAGGAAGCACAAAATGGGGAAATAAAACCCAAAGCAATAGATAAGTACAACATAGATTTTGCGTCATGGTTTTGGTCCATAGTTTATCTTAGCACAATAGCCCAACCTTACAACCAAATAAGGACAAGGGTTGAACGATCATACTATGATAATCTATGTCCCTAGACTACTAATAGAATAATCCAATCACAACCAAGTCCTATTATATAACGGCCAATCAATTGTATGGCTTGCTATAATAGAGTCTGAGTTATCTCAAATTAGAGGTATAAGAGAAATTCTAAGATCGTGAGCTACTTGGCGGGGCTAACCGAGCTATAAAAATCATATAACACTTGTATATTATGCACCGGTCCCTCGTAAGTCTACCATGCTAGATCATATAGGGCACATATAAAATATAAGTATTTGGATATTGCCGTCCACTAGTGCGGACGTGACCAATATCCATGGGGGTCAACTTTGTACGACATGACAGTTGTCTGAGGTGGCTAATGTGCACAATCTCAGAATTTCATTCGTCCCAATGCTCTACTAATTTTAGTTGCCTAAATTAGCCCTATGGTTATGTTAGAAATCCCATGGCGTGGTCACATGATCAATACTCCTATATGTCGTATCGTAGTACGGTCCACACTAGATACGAATTTACTTTGTTACATGATAGCTCAAATTGGATTCACCCGAGCTTGATGCAACAAACAACAAGTCCTAGCCATACTTTGGTAGTTGACCCATATACCATGCCCGTGCTGGAGAAATAATATAATAATATCACATGTCGCGTAGTGTATAAGGCATTCTCGATGCACAACTCGAAATATGTAATCTCATAGCACATAGAAAGTTATGCCATACCTCAGTACACATTTATAACACATGTACACGTAGTACATAGTAATTATATCAGCACGGATATAAAAAATTGGGTCAAATTACCAAATTTATAGTTGGTCATATGAGCCTTATCACATTGGGACACATAGCTCATGTTATGCACATAGCTAGTTAGTCACTTATGTCATAGTCAATGCTAGCACATGGTCATGTCTAGCACAAGGTCGGGTTACTAGGTCCATTCTTTCTTAGGATCAATCATAATCAATTATCAAGACCAACCACTTAGAATAAAAAAACATTCCAAGTAAAATATCTAAGTCGCATGAACAACTTGGCGTATGAGACGGTTGTCGCATGGACTGTCGTTCATATTTTGCCTCAGGCCAAATGCTACCCCAGGCCACATATGGCTCCAGGCCGCATGCTCCGAACAAAAGTCCACTCCCTAGGAACAAGTGTCAAAGTAATGTATGTGTCAGAGAAAAGTGACTAAAGTGATGGATATGATAATCCCTAAAGTGTCAGAAAGAAAAAGGTAAAACCAAGAAAAAGATGTGCCAAACAATCAGTGTCATGTGTCTGAAGGAAAATGGCCACATACTCTGGTTGTCGTATATGACACTAGGCCGCATATTACTCTTTTGGATTTAGCAAATTTTTCATTCGTTCAGCGAGTAAAAATACAAGGAGTTCAAGGATTAGCTCCAGAATACTTGTGTAACGACAGTCATGCATCCAATAAGATGGACACATGATGGTCAATATGCGGCAAAGAGCTCAGTAGACATATTACTTAGGCCGCATAGCACTCTGTAAGCCACATAACTCGCTGACCGTGTGAAGACTTTATCTTCTCCAAACAGCAGGTTCGGCCATGGTGAAAGCTCTAAAAACTAAAATTTTGTTTTGTCTATAAAATCCTTATTTTAAGTCCAAATCGAGTGAACCAAAAGATAAAATGCTTGAAATAAAAAGCACTATCATGTAGCAAAAATTAGTTTTCAAAAATACATGTTTAATAGATCAAAACCAAGCAAAACTCATAAAATCCATAAAAACTATAAGTTAGAAATGTAGATCTACTCAATTCCATCCATCAAAATTGAAAACTCCAAGTAGTTAAAGTATTTAGAATCACATTTCTAACATATTAGACTAATAAAATATAGGAAGGAAACAAGAATCAAAATTAAGAACTTTCACCATGTAGTGCAAGGTGTACTTGCCAAAATGAAGGACCGAGTAAAAAAATGAGGGAATGGGGGAGGAGAGAGAGAAAGAAGTTAACTTATATATGATAGGGTTGAGGTTTACACCATGGGTTCACTCATGACCAAACCAACCCAACAATTAAATCATGAGTCAAATTGAACCAAAGAATGGGTCTAGTCTCTATGACATGCAACATAATTATCATACAAGCAATAAATAATATAAGAAGGAAAACTAATATGTTCCAAATATGTATATTGGGAACGGGGAGTGACATCTCTATCCACCTTAGAAAAATTATGCATTCGGAATTCGAATCTAAGTAATAACTAGAGAAGTCGGGACAAGCACGAAATAAATCTACTAGCAACTACGCATGCAAGCAATACCATCATAACACACAGGTGATCACCAGATTAAAGAATTTGAGATATGAAGGCATAAGAAAGAATATATCTTCTGAATCGAATATGTATGGGTACCACGATCGAATATCGTCCTCGTGCTCCCACGTTAATTCCCCTAGAGAGTGATGGCCCCAGGCAACCTGGACAAGAAAAATAGTCCGGCTCTTGAGCACCTTCTCCCTTCGATCCAATATGGATACGGGTTGCTCCTTGTATGATAAGTTGGAACCAACGTCTAATTCAGAGTGATCGAGGATTTGACTCAGATTCGGAACATGCCTACGCAACTAAGACACATAAAATACGTCGTGTACCTCTCGTAGCGAAGGTGGAAGGGCAAGATGATAAGCAACATCACCTACCCATCAGATAATATCGAACGGGCCTACGTATCATGGATTAAGGTTCCCACGAACCCAAAATCTAATGACTCCCCGGGTCGACAAAATCTGCCAGAATATGTAGTCGCCAACATAAAACTCTAAAGGCCTACGATGCTGATCTGCCCAATGACTATGCCTATCTTGTGCAACCCGAAGTCGCTCTCTAATCTGCTTGACAACCTCTATTGTACGTGATTATTTCAAGGCCTAACATCTTTCACTCACCTATATCATCCCATGTCAATGACGACCTACACTTTCTTCCGTATAACGCTTCGAAGGGTGCCATCTAGATACTGGTCTGATAATTGTTGTTGTACGAGAAGTTGACAAGATGAAGGTAATCTTCCCAAGACCCACCAAAGTCCAAGGTACAAGCTCATAGCATATATTCTATTGTCTGGATGCATCTTTCTGATTGTCCGTCTGTCTGAGGGTGGTATGTCAAGCCAAATCTTAACTTGGTGCCCAAACTTTGTTTTAAACTTTTCAAAAAATATAAAATGAACTGGGTGTCTCGATCGGATACAATATTCGTTGGGACACCGTATTGTTTTACTATTTGTCGCGTGTACAATTATGCCAACTTCTCTGTGGATTGTCCTACTCGAAAAGGAAGAAAATGTGCCACCTTCGTGAGCCGATCCACTATCACCCAAACTGTATCTTGACCAGTCGGTTATCTCAGTAAACCAGTCACAAAGTCCATTATGATATGTTTCTACTTTCACTCTAGAATAGGTAGAGGTTGTATTAATCCTGCCAGTCTTTGTTGTTCGGCCTTCACTTGTTGACATATAAGACACCAAAAAATGAATCGGGCTATCTCCCTCTTCATTACATTCCACCAGAAATATTGTTTGATGTCTTGATACATCTTGGTATCTCCTGGATGTATTGAATACTGAGAACTGTATGCCTCGATCATAACTTCTTGATGAATATCTTCACTTGGTATACATAGACGATTTCCAAATCTAAGGGTCCCATCTTCATGAATCGTCAACTTCTTCCTGAGACTAGACTTACATTATGCTCGTAGCTTTTGAATCTTTGGGTCCTCTGTCTAAACCATCATAATTCTCTCCCCCAAGGTAGAATGTACTTGCAAGCTAGCCAAAATCCTTGTGTCCTGCGAAAGTACTACCTCAATACCCATTTCTTGAAGATCTACTAATATATGTCTCTGCGATATTAACATGAATGTGCTGCCTCTCCTGCTAAGTGTGTCTGCTACTACATTAGCCTTACCCGAATGATACTGAAGTTCCATATCATAGTCCTTCATCAATTCTAGCCACCCTCTCTGCCTCATATTCAAGTTCTTCTGAGTGAATACATACTTCAGACTTTTATGATCGGTAAATATCTTTACCCGATCACCATATAAGTACTCCCTCTATAGTTTAAGCGTAAATATCATTGCTGCCAATTCCAAGTCATGAGTTGGATAGTTTTTCTCATGATCTCGAAGCTGCCAAGATGCATAAGCTATCACCCTTCAATAATGCATTAATACACACCCTATTCCTTTGTCGAATGCGTCATAATATACTGTAAACCCTCTGGAACCTACTAGAAGCGTGAGAATCGGTGCTAAAATCAGTCTCTTCTTCAATTCTTTAAATACAGTTTGGCACTCTGCTAACCAGTCAAACTTAGCCTCCTTGTGCGTCAAATGATTCAATGGTTCTAAAATATTTATAAAATATGCTATGAACCATCTGCAATATCCTGTCAAGCCCAGAAAACTATGCACCTCTGCTACTGCCTTAGGAACTGGCCAACTCTCTACGGCCTCAACCTTCTTTGTGTCTACTGCCACTCCTGTTCCACCGATGATGTGACCCAAGAATGATACTTGATCCAACCAAAACTCATACTTGCTGAGTTTCGTGTATAACTGGTGCTCCCTCAAAATGTGCAAGACCTTCCCAAGATGTTTTTGATATTCCTCCTTGCTATTGGAATAGACAAGAATGTCATCTATAAACACCACCACGAACTGATCCAAGTTTGGCATGAAGATTCGGTTCATCATATCCATAAATATCGTTGGAGCATTTGTCAGTCCGAATGGCATAACTAAGAATTCGTAATGCCCATATCGTAACATAAATGTTGTCTGGGGTATGTCTTTCTCCCGAACTCTTACTTGATGATACCCTGATCGTAGGTCAATCTTGGAGAAAACCTTATCCTAGCTCAATTGATCAAACAAATCATCGATTCTTGGTAATGTATACTTGTTCTTTACTGTCACTGTGTTCAGCTGTCTATAGTCGATACATAACCGGGATAAACCGTCCTTCTTCTTTACTAGAACTATTGGCCCTCCCCAAGGTGATCCACTAGTTTGAATAAACTTCTTCTCCTTCAGCTCTTCTACATGTTGGCACAATATATCTAATTCTGATGGTGCCATTTGGTAAACTTTACAAGATATTGGCCCTGCTCCATCGTTCAACTCTATACAGAACTCCACATCTCTCACTGGGGGTAAACCTGGAAGCACATAAGGAAAGACATCTAGAAATTCTTGGACTACCCCGGAAAACTACTCTTCTTCTACTAATACTACTGCTAAAACTCTGTCTTCGCATCGGTCCCCCATAATTCTTTCAAGGACAAAATTCTCTGTGCCTGGGATACTAAATAATACTCTACCCATTTGGCAATCTATCGTAGCATGACTGTCTCTCAGCTAGTCCATGCCTAGAACTACGTTGAAGTTACCCATAGGAACTCGATCAACTTGGCAGTTAAGAAATACCCGCACACTATGATTGGACATGCTATACACAATTTACTAATTTCTACGAGCCTATTACCAGTGAGTATATTCAACCTCTCTAATAATGTCCCAAACTTCAATCCAATACGTGTCACAAATTGTGTAGATACAAATGAGTATGAAGCTCCTGAATTAAATAATATTATTGTAGGAAAAGATACGACATAAATGTTACCTGCCACTATATCACCTGATTCCAAATCCTCATCCAGGAAGAAAGTGAATGCCTGCCCTTGGCCTTGCTGCGCTCCTTGCTGTTGTCTCCCTTGGAAATATTGTTGCGGCCTCTGCTGGCCCTGATGCTGGTCCCTCTGCAGGCGATATTTGTATCTGCATCAATAATGGACGTTGAGCCACTAGTCGTGCTGCTACCGCTGGTCCTTTGTACTGTACTGCCCCTGGTGTTAGCAGTAGTGAAAACTGCTGGGCTGGACCTTATTACCTCTACATTATCGAGAAATTAACAATCTTGTGGCCCGAATCACCACACCTTAGGCCAAGCCCATTTTTTGCTCTGCACACATCTCTAGTATAGCCTCTATTGCTACAGTAGGTGCAACCTATCGGTGCTCCCTGGCACTGTTGCTGTTGTTGCTGCCTCGGCTGCTGCCGAGCTGGTACTGTCATTGTTGAAATTTCCATCCTTTGCGGTACAGAATCGTGGATACGACTGCCAGGTGATGGTGTTGACGTTCGGGGTACCCTCCACCTCCTCCTCCACTTTGAGCATGAGACCTCTTCTGGCCTCCTGTCCATGCTGACAACCTCTGCATGGTAAGCTCGTGCCTTTGAGCTGCTATCTATACTTCTTCATAAGTCTGGTAGTCGTGTCTCTCTACCAGCTGTAGAATCTCTAGGTGAAGCCCCTGTGGGAACCTCATCATTCTATCTGACTCTGTGGCTACCATAGTCGGAGCAAATCTACTTACCCTAGAGAACTCTGCTGCTTAACCATCTACTGTTCTACCGGGCTGCTTGAGAACGATTAACCTCTGCTGGAGCTCATATTATACGACAACTCTAAAGTACTTAGTCCTGAATCAAGTCCTGAAACTGTGCCAAGAGATAGGATGCCTCAAGCCAACTTCCACTGATGCCCACCAGTCACATGGGAAGGTCCTAAAGATGTAGTCGGACCTGGTCAACTTGCTCATCATCCGGAACACTTGCTGCCGCCAAAATAACTTTGATGTCTCAGAGCCATGCATCTGCCGTAATGGCTTCCTCTGTACCGTCAAAGTATCTTGGGTTAAGTCGGCAAAATCTTACTAACGCCCCCCGAATCAGTCATTCTGCCTCTCTCTAGGGCCGTCTACATAGACTAACTTAACAAGACATTCTGCACTTGCTGTTGATACTGCTGGTGTCATTGCACTACCATCTGATGTTGCTGTGTAGCCATTTTTCCCCAAAGGATCTCTAGTAATGTTGGGGTATCAAGTACTGTGGGTTCGGGAATCTCAGGGGTTGGTTGCTCAACATGTCAAACTTCTGGTCCCACTGCGCCGGCTTGCTCAATTACTTGCTCTACCCGAATCTGACTCTAAACAGGTGCTACCTCCAATTGTTGCCCAGAAGAACCTTGTCCGACCATGTCTGCTGCTCCAGCAACTGTAGAAGCCCTAAAAAAGGATAAGAAATATCAATAACAAGACGAGAAGGATGAAGGAAATAATTGATTCGATAGTCAACCAAGGCTTCGAGAAGAACGAATTCAGGATTTCAAAGGCATATGTTTGATTGAGACTCCTTTGACCATAACACCCCACAAGTCTAAAAATACATATCTGTATGGGCCACCACTAAAATTTTGTCACACTCCAGTACCGAAATACGGAGATGGATACGGCCAGCTACCCCATACATAGTACTATACGTCGTACGACGATCACGGCTGTAACTAGACAAGGGTGTGCATACTACAAGCAAGTCACTTAGGGTCACACGAATATCTAATGTCTCAATCAGTCAAATAAGAACAATAATTATATAACACATATGACAAGGAAGTCAGACGTCCCGATGTAGAAGCATAAAAAATATGCTACAAAGTTATACGCAGTATTTTAGTGCTGTGTGGCGTAAGACGTGACTTCAGAGCCATCGGCGTACAAACAGAGCTTTATCGCTAGTACAGCGTAAAATATAAGCTCCAGGACAATCCGCGTAAATATAGAATTTCTAGGCTGCTTCAGCGTAAAAGGGTTGTTATATCGCCACTTTGGCGTAAAACCTACTCGCTTTTAATGCGGTGGGAAGTTGTACGGGGAACACTTCGTATTCCTCGAATGAATCTGTCAAATCATGCAGTGAACCTGACTCCTGACAATGAGTACTGCACAGCTATCCAGACGACGGCTGTAATGATGGTGCGACACAGAGACCCAAACCGTCGTTTAGTGATATTTCCCTGATATAAAGCGCTTTTACGCATACAAGGGAATACGCTGCCTAGTTTTATACAGGCAGATGTGAGCTTTTACGCTCAGCAGAAGACAAAATAAACTGTCACGTCAAAAGTTGCTCTTCTTACAGAGCTCGAGTTACGTCTCTACATTTAATGCGCAGAATGGGGGCAGATCTCTGCATTTAATGCACGAGATTTGGTTCTATTTTCAAAGACTGGGCGAACCATAATTACGGCTAATACGTCTACATCATCACCTCTGTATATTACACCATCAGGCTATTTTCCGCAATAGGAGCACGCTGTACGCTATCTCCTTAAAATACGCCTCCGGGCTATTTTCAGCTATAAGGAACATGCTGTATGCTATCTTCTTGAAATACGCCAACTCGGACTATATTTGCATTTGTGCATGATAAGGCTATTTGGTCCAGAATACGCTCAAGACCTCAGTCAAGGAAGGAGGATCAGCTATCTTTTATGCTAGCTACCTATCCACGCAGCATCAGGCTTCTACGCCTACAAGGCTTCTACGTCTATTTGGCTTCTATGCCGACTCGACAACCACTTGGCTTCTACGCCAACCTGACAAGTATTTGGATTCTACGTCATGGTGACAGTTATTGGCTTCTACGCCAACCTTTTCTACGCGAGGGACAGCTACCTACGTGGCTTGCATGCCGTGATCTTCGCAGCAGTTATACGCATTATCTCATGATGGGACACGCGTCATACGCAGATTCAGAAGATCATTTATACGTGAGTGGCAGTTATTATAACCGCCGCATAAAAAGTGCCATACTCTCCACTATCCGGCTTCTACACCGACTAGACGGTTACTGTCACTAAAACCCTATAAATAAAGACCTCTATTGACAGAGGTCGAGGGTCGGAACAAGGTCGTAAATTCCAGAGTTGAAGAATTAAGGTCGAAAGTCAAAAATTGATTTCTGAGAGAGAGAAGAATCCAGAGCACAGACAGAGAGCAGTGATCGACGATTTTGGCATCGAGCATCCACTCCCTCCTGTAATCTTTGAAGCATCTCCTTCTTCTACAGCACTTCTTCATCATCGTGTGGTCCAAGGGATAAAGTGATCAACTGCAGATCAGACTCCTATAACAATATTTACCCAGATTAAACTTTGTACTTAACATCCTCGCATAGGATTAATACTACTTCTTGTTTGTAAACCTAAGAAAGGGTTTCGTATAAACCTAGTTTTATTTCTTTCATTTTTTATCAAACACAAGATGGCGACTCTGCTAGGGACCTCTTTCTCATCTGACGAGAAAGCAATTGCTTAACACGATACAGTATCAGTAGGATCAATGAAGAAAATATTGGTCGTCCAGTTCGACCAATCTGCCTACGAAGATATGCTTCAAGCAGGGGGTAGCTCTCACTCTCTCTCCGTCCAAGACAACAGAAAACTGCGTAAGGTCTGGATGCCCCGGACATCCCCTACCATTCCTGCCGACTCTATGGTTTCTCCGACCAACAAGGTTGTAGCTTCGCAACCTCCGCGCTTTGCGCGTAAAACTCAGTCTCCCGTCGCTGGCGGGGAAGACAAAACTTCTGGCAATGCCTCAGCGCCAATCCAGAAGCATATATCGCGCATTGCGCGTAAAAACTTGTCTCCCGTCGCTGATGGGACAGACGTAGTTTCTGACAAGGCCTCAGCACCAAGTCAGAAAATTCAAATACGCTCCACGCATAAAAATATCACTCTCACGCAAAAGAAGGCAGAGAGTCCCAATAATCTCCGCAAGGAAAAACAAGTGGCGGATATCCCGACTTCTCGGATTGTACGCCAGCAAGAGAAGAATCTGCCCGCTCTTCAGATTACGCGGAACGCTGACAGCCGATTGAGGACTTCCTCAGTTTTACGCCAACCTGAGCAGAGTTCCAAATTATGCCAGGAGAAGCCCCTCAGCATAAAGAGGGCCCAATTTTCGGATAGATATGCTCCTCGGGGATCATGTGCTGCTCATATGGCTGAACTGCTGTATTCCTACGGCAGGGAAAGGGTTGGGGTTCCCAATATTCGCATTCCAAATAATGTAAAAAGAAGGAACAAGCCTTCTTCCTCTTCTTCTTCTTCCGGTAATACTCCTGACTTGCGTGAATTTCTGATCCAGAAACGCAAAGACATGAGTCATAAACAGGCTTTGGTTCCCCTAACTGTCAAACGTGGGAAGATCATGTGGGAAGATGCATCAACATCTAATGTTATCATGATATGTGGGCCACATAAAGAATCTGTCTTTATTGTTCCCCCAACTCGCAACGACCAGCATCCAATAGTCTTCGGTCGCATGCGGAACAGTCCGATTGTACAAGAAGAATTTTGCTAATCTGATGCTGGGAAAATGCAAACCCACAGATATAGCCCACAGGCTTTAAAGATTATACAAAGCATGGGTTATTATTTGAAATTGAAACAAGGCCTCAACTATGGAAAAGGCAGACGAACACCGTTACATAGTAATCCTTACTGTCAACAAACTCGTTTTGGGTTGGGGTATACTGCATCTTCTGCAAACTCAAAACCTCGAGAGTCTGATCCTGCACAACCAGAGGCAGCTCCTTCTAAATCAACTTCAGGGGTCAAATGCCACGATATGTCTAGGGGTAGTCTACCTCGACAAAATAGGGCAGCATCCAAAGTTGGGGGTAGAATTCCCTCAGAATCCGATGATGATGAAACGAGGACGATCTTCCCGGAAGACTATAAAACTCAGGCATCGGGAGCCCGAAGGACAAAAGGGACTTTCTCCTTCAATGAAGATGACATCATTGAAATCTTCAATATGTTGATAAACGAACACCAACATCGGCTACCCAACATCAGATACCCTGAGAGAGCTGGTAAAGTTGATGACCCTGATTATTGCCTCTTTTATCGGTATATTCATCACCCTACAAGGGCCTGCTATGTATTAAAAAGGAGAATTCAGGAGTTGATCGATGCCAAGGTCATCACTCTACATCTGTAAATGAGGGGACGATCACTGCAAATTGATTTCACTTTAACGTGACAATTTGATCCCTCAAGAAAATACCGGATAATGAATCCCTAAAGTTTCCCCAGTGGATTCTTCAGGTCTATCCCCACTCAAGAAAATCACTCTACAGTAAATTTTTCGGACATGAGTTCATGTTCATATTACCTCTGAACTATTGTCCAAATATTTCGTTATCTCCCCAGATGAGTTTGTCATGTTCATATTACCTCTGAACAAACCATCCTGGTCTGACTATCGATTATCACGTCCATATTACCTCTGATATCGATTGTCATCTCAACTTAACACACGTACTTAACTCTAAGTACGCCAGTGGTGTTAGGTCCACAAAAAACTGCCATATCCATATTACCTCGGGCAGGGCTTGTCTTAAACTTATTATTTGCACTCTCGTGCATAAAAAGTAATAGGTCCACAAAAATTCCCTTGTGGAATGCCCGCAATTGAAAAATGAAATGTTCATGTCCATATCACCTCTGAAATATCCTTATTTTTCCAGCGAAGAAAGAGTCAGTCTCTATTCATCCCTACAGAGTCGTATTTTATCACGTCCATATTACCTTTGTCAGGATTTGTCTCAAACCTATTATTTGCAGTCTCGTGTGCAACAAATGATAGGTCCACTAAAAATCCCCCAGTGGGATGTCCTCAACAAATGCGATATCGTACTACGTCCATATTACTTCTAGTACAATGTCCAGGGCTCTTATATGATTGCAAATCGCGCTTACAGATTAGGCAAGCCTAATGGAAATTTGGCAATGGCTACTATCAACTGCAAAATCTCGAAGAAGTACTATACTTTGATCTCCTTCATTTAAGGGCGTATGATGAAGATCTTATTCTGACGATACCATGCACAAAGGTTAGCTGGATCATATTCTATCAGGTTCATGTGACCTCCGAATAGATATCCTTAACTAATTTGTAAACCTATCATGTTAATGATACCTCTGATAGTGTTTAGTATACAAATTTAGTTGGATTATATTCTTTCAGGTTCATGTTAACTCTGAATAGATTTATATTCAGCAAAACCTTAACGAAAGAATGTCATGTTAATGATACCTCTGATATCACTTTCACCCTAGCCTATCACATTATAAAATGATGGGCCAACAAGTCAGAAAATATGTTTTTATTACCTCCGAGAAAATACAAGAGAAACAAGAAAGGTACATCATTTGGGAGGAGCAGTCAAATCACGGATCTGTTGCGCCAGAGTAACCATTCTCTCATCCATGGAGTTCAAAACGTCGGCGCGAGCCCGCTCCAACTTTGCCGCCTCATTGTTCAAAGCAGATAGCTCGGACCGAGCATGTACAAAACCTGCGTGGATGATACCCACATGCGTCAGGTTCTGTTGAGCCATCTCCATTCGATCTTTCAACACATTGTGAGCCGTTGATAAAGAGAGAGCCTTCTCCTTGGCCTTAGCAAGGTCATCCTCCAATTTGCGGACCCTCGCTGTCTCTTCCTTATATTCGGTCTCGCACTGAGTCAGCTAGGGAATGACATACTCCAATTCGGCACGCTCTTGATCCATCTGCTGCTGCTATTCCTGGACAGATTTGTTCAGAGATTCCATTTGCCCAGCAAGCTCTGCAGTTAAGGAGTCATACCTAGCTTAAACGAGACCGTCAATGCTGCCTCGAGATAGTTACAAATAATCGTTAATGGGTTTTTCCAAACCATTAACTATTTGCTCTAGCGCATCAGCTCTGTCATTATCGTTGAAGTATCTAATCTACGCTATACTGAAGTTGGAGGACGTCTTCAGAGCCTCGAAGCCTAGATTCTTCTCCAGCACCATCGATATCAGCATTTTTAAAGTGGCATAGAAAACGCTTAAAAACTGCTCAACTAACACGGCGAGATTCGAATGGACGCTGGGAGTGGCTGCAATATCAGAGAATCCCCCTCCAGGAATGACTACAGATGATGTTGCCACAGTCGTCGCCTCAACAGATGGCACGACAAAAGAAGAAGCACCAACAATGGTCGAAGTGGCTGGCGTACTCAAAGGAGGCATAGTCGCAATGACAGGCTCATCCTCCTCTCGAGATATCGGAACCATTTCGGGCGAGCCGGCACCCAAAAATATTTCCTCTTCAAAATCGGGCACCTTCGTGTCATCGACAAGAGCTGAAACAAAGTCGAAAGTTACGTCGACGCTGCTCTCCCCGTAGATGTCCTCCCCTGAAAAGAAGACAAGAGAAAGTTAATATCAACATGATGTTAATTTTTCTAAAGGAGGCGTAAAGACGATATTTATCCATGGCCGATGGTATATATGTCGCGTCTGCAGCCAGTACAGCTAAATTATTTCTTAATGATGCTAAGCGAGCTGTCATACCTGGAGAGGATGGTACACCAAATAACGACTGTGGGTAGTCATCCAAATCTTCACCCAGATCCAATCGAGGTTCATCAGGTAGAATCTTGCTAGGGATATTTACGGATAAAGAAGGGGCTGAACCCATTATTGGGCTAGATAAAGATATCCTCATTTGGCTCAGCCTCGAAGGCGATCTCGTACCACTACCTGAAGCGGTAGCAGCGACTACAGCCTCGAAAAAAGATTCTCCCGCACTGCCAGTCGGAACTGTGGAGGTTCCCTCTCTAAAAGGCGAGGAACCTCTAATCAAAGGATCGTCCCCAACAGGGGAAACAACAGGATCACTGTTAGGAGCCTCATGACTGGAAGTCCTGACAGGACCACTAACAGTCTTCCACTAACAGTCTTCTTTTTCTTGCAAGGGGAAGTCTCCTTCAGAACATGAGCCCTTCACTTACCAGGGATAACCAGAGGTTCTGCAGGCGGAGGTATTTTGCCTCTCGGTACTGTCAGTAAAGGCTCATCTGGATTGACAGAGTCTTCACCCTCGTCGGAGAAAACCGATGGAATTTTGTCTCTTCCCGCGGACTTAGAAGAGGGCATCCTAAAACTTCCATGTATATTAAAATTGTGATGGAAGGTATTGATGGCCACATAAAACTGTGCGTACGAATGGAGGATGCGCAACTCCATGGAGAGAGAAGTCACGGGCACAGTAAAGGCCGCTCCAGTACAACCCCCTTATGAAGTACCGCCATTATCTCGCTCCATCAATAAGTCCACCCCTGGACTTGAAGCTGGTGATGGCATTGTCCACGTGCAATTGATCATACCCAAACTGCCTGGCGAACCGACTAGGCAGGTAGGGCTCCAATAAGCATTGGTCTTCACTTTTGTACAATAAATGGGAAGGTCTAATGCAGACCAACCAATTAAAAGCTTCAGGAGAAAGAACGGTCTTCCCTTCACCTGAGTCCTGAAGCCTGCTCCCCTGTTGATTGAGATGTATAGTGGGGATGGTACAGAAGAGCTTCCAGCTGTGAGCAAAATTTAACGTTCGCCGACAGTCTAAAACTGTAGTCACGTTCCAGGTGGAATTCTTGTAATTCAACAAGAAATTACTCCCCGAACTACTGCCAGAGCTAGAAGACATCACCCTGGGGTTATGGAGAATTAACCATCCCATCAAATACAAGAACGGTAATTCTACCCTGGGAAAGCTGTCACGCCGTGTTTCATCGGCAAGCAGCCCATCAGTAATGGCCCTCAGGCCAGCTTGTATGCGGCATACCATGACAGGGAGCAGGCCCAGTCTTGCCCCAAACACCAGACACACTGCAGGCCATAAGATGTTGCGGTGAATGCGATCCAAAGATGCAATGCCAGGTACTACCAGTCGACGCAGCCATATAGAGAGAAAGCCAGCCATTTGAGCTTCCTTGGACAGAGGCCTGCGGCAATGCCTCAAATAACTGTAGGCTTTAGTGCCTGCAGGATATTTCCCTATCCCTTCGTAGAGAATTTGATCTGAAGCCCCAGCGTCTTCAATAAGGTCATCGACTACTTGAGCACTAAGCACGCTCAGAAAGCTCAAAGGCCTATCCCTGCTATCTACGACTTTGTCTCGCTAAGCAGCCCTGGCCTGATGGAAGAAGAGGTAGGACACCCATTTGTTGGTATGAGCCCTCAGAGGGCTCATTATAGAAGGCGGTGCACGCTAAATAGTGACACATCAGTTTCTGGTACACTGCCACTACCCGAGGGTAAGTATCCCCCAGCTCCCTGTTAGTGGGAACATACTCTTCATAAGGAGTATCCCCCATTGGCAGTCTTGAAATTTCTGCCATCTCGTGGAGGGCCAATCCCAACTCCCCTAGTGGAGTGGCAAAAGTCCCAGTGAGCGAGATATATCGCTCCATCAAGGCCAAAAATAAGTTGGGGTTGAGAGGTAACCCAACACTGGTAGCACTCACAGCCGCGTACAGACCAATGCTCTCCAGCTCAATCTGAAAATGCTTCAGGGCCCAGGCAGGTAAACGAGCCCATCGAAGATTTGTAGGGGTAACCCACCCATTGGTCTGAGGATTAACCTTGGGGTATACTCCTCCATGTCCCATAAAGTTATTGCAGAAAGTCGAGAATTGGACTGGTTTGAGCAATGAAGTGTCTTCACGCGGGACACTACCCGGAAATAATCCCCTGAAAGGGATGACTGGACCAGAAAGGCGGCTTACAAATGACCCTTGGTCGGATCCTTTCTGGTAAAATATCTTTCCCGGCTGGCCGTGAAGATTAGGAGTCAGGGTCCACGACATCCTCCTGGGATGCGTGGCATGGAAGAATGCCGAGATAGGGTAATCTCTCAGCATCTTAGGCAGATACAGGACCAGGCCTCCGGCAAGAAAAACCCAGTTTTCTTTCTTGGGCTTCGTCTGGGATTGTTTGTCAATCATATCCCCGAAGAGGAAAGCTGGTTTTATGTATTTTGCCTTGTCTATATACGTCAGGGGCTCTCCATTGATCATGCTCAACAGCATTCGCTCTCCTTCAGACGATATCAGGATTCCCCTTACTTCAGGATACTGGGGTCCAGAAATAGAAAATATCACATGGGACAAATCCTTCAGGTAATTGGAGTGCAGCATCCCAGCAGCAGAATCCATCACCTCAGCAAACGGAGATATATGCAAGTTAACTACAAAGTGCAAGAAAAATATGTCAGTTTCTATACTAGACCTCACAATCTTACAGCTTACACCAAAGAGCAACAGTCTGTGCTTTTACGCCAAGACTATAAAAACTTGAGTTTTTACGCTGGAATCTCATTCCAAGGCGTAAAATTCAAGATTGGCAGTATACACAAAGATCTGACAGTCTGTATTTTATGCCAGACTGCCAAAGTTTGAGTTATTACACCAGAGTTTTCATCCAGAGCGTAACACTCAAAAATTGTAGTATACGCCAAATTTCGACAGTCAAAGCTTTTATGCCAGACTGCAAAAAATATAGAGTTTTTACGCTGACACATTAGAAATGTGGGCGTAAAAGATGAAACATCTATGTGCATCATCTTCTTCGAAGAGGCTATCAACACAGAAGATGACCTAGAGCATTCACGTACAACGTGTGAGAAGGGTTTTCTTTGTTCTTATCGTACCAAAAGCTTTACCTATAACGCCCGGTGCACAGCTCGTCGGTGGGACACTTCATTCAGAGCAGGGTTCGCCCGGCCCGATGGGAGTCGCTCTTGCTTAGGCAGAGGAGCGAGAAGAGGAGGCAGCCTTCTTTCCCTTAGAGGAGGAGATTGGTTTTGGTGCCATTGCTAAAAACTCAGAATGCTCAGAGAAGAAACGAAGGAGAGTACTCAAAGAGACGAAGGTTTTCTTTTGCAAAAGATAGGTGAAGAGTCTTCTCTCTGAAGGCCTTGGGGTATTTATAGAGTTCAGATAAACTCTTCGAATCCCTAACCAAATCCGATATTTAATAGTTCGGTTATGATTGGGGACTACGTCAGCGTATTACTCAGGAAAAGCGGACAGTCAGCGAATTCAAAAAGTTTTCGTGCAGAGCAGATTCGTAATTTTACGCCAAGGAGCTTTTTACGCTCGGGAAGCTACAAATCTACGGTTTTACGCTCAGAGGCTATAAGTCTATGGTTTTACGCCCGAGTGCTTTTATGCTCGGTAGCTTTTACGCTCAAGAGGCTACAAACCTACGACTTCACGCTCAGAGGCTACAAATCTATGATTTTAGCCTCAGAAGATTTTTACGCTCAGAGGCAACAAATCTATGACTTCACGCTCGGAAGTATTCTTTTCAGAAGCTACAAATCTACAGTTTTACGTCCGGATGCTCTTATGCTTAGCAGCTTTTACGCTCGAGAGGCTACAAACTTACGATTTTATGCTCATCTACACTACGGACCTATGACTTTCCGCATGTCTTAAAATACGCAGGCCAGAGTATGCGTATATCTGAACAAATCTCAAGACGGCCAATTGCAAGGGTTCATGCAGGAGATACTCCTCCTTGGCTTCAAAATATCCTAAGTACCCAAAGTATACAGAGTTCAGCATTAAAAATGACTCTTCTTCTTGGGTCGATTGGAAGTTCATCCAAAATCCAGTCTGAATATTTTCTCTATAGTTCAAGATGACGACTCAGTTTAGACAGCCATTTCTTGCCCTATTTTAAGGTATTTTCGGGAAATCATTCTTGAAGATGATGGTCTGAACAAGAATTCTTCTTATCAGAGAAGTGACAAGTTCAGAATTCTATGCAATTCCTCGTTCAAAACAGCATGACAGTTCAAATATTCGACTTAAATGCGAACCAATTTTCTATGTGTCCTCAGTTACGCGTAAAAGACGGGACGAGATCAGATACTCTTTTTATCAGAGTCGACGAAAAGTTATTCAGACGTGGCGAAGCTACACATATTCAGACTTTATCATAGCAAAGAATATGGCAAATAATAAGATGCGTAAAAGAAGACGATTTTATTAATCATGATTACATATGAGGAAAATCCAGTCTACAAAGGGTTTTCATCTTCATGATTACATATGAGGGAAATCCCGTCTACAAAGGATTCTCCATCTTTATTTAAAGATCACACCAAGAGTCTGTTCTGCCAGGTTCTCGTATTGGTGGAGATCTTTTTCGTCTTCTACAGCAGTTCATCGACTTCCACAGTCGATGAATAAGAAAATGATTAATGGCGGGAGGATACAAAACTGGGCCTGTATAAAGAGCCCATCCTCTATACGCCATGACAGATTGAGTTGAGATTTTAGACCCAACTCAGTACTGGAAGACAGGGCTAGTTTGTCTGCCCTCGTCCAAGAACAACGGGAGAAAATACAGCTTGCAATCTGTGTGGTCTAATGTGACCCTTCCTCTCTCCTGGACGAATCGCCATATGAAGTTGCTGATTATCCCGAGCAAAGGAAGCTATGATATCCTTCCATGATCCATCGTTGCAGAGGACATTTGCTCGAAGATGCCTTCTTTTTTGGCTCCTTACATGCTGGAAGAACATGATCTTCTTCTTCCTCAAGTCGACCTGACGAACTCCGTTAATCATCTCTGTGTGGTGAAGGAAATATGGAAAGAACAGGTTAACTCCTCAGCCTTTATATAGGCAAAAGAGAACACACTTAATCCCAATAAATCCCCAAAAATCTGCCAAGAAATCAGCCACGAGGAATGAGTCAGACTTGACCGTTTCATGCTTCTTTCAAAGTGTTTCAAATTACAAGGAATTTAAAAACTTTGAAGGGGGTCTTGTAGAAGCAAAAAAATACGCTGCAGAGTTATACGCTATATTTCAGTGCTGTATGGCGTAAGACGTGACTTCAGAGCCATCGGCATACAAACAGAGCTTTATCGCTAGTACAGCGTAAATATAAGCTCCAGGATAATCCGCATAAATACAGAATTTCCAGGCTGCTTCAGCGTAAAAGGGTTGTTATATCGCCACTTTGGCGTAAAACCTACTCGCTTTTAATGCGGTGGAAAGTTGTACGAGGAACGCTTCGTATTCCTCGAATGAATCTGTCAGATCATGCAGTGAACCTGACTCCTGACAACGAGTACTGCACAGCTATCCAGACGATGGGTGTAATGATGGTGCGGCACAGAGACCCAGACCGTCGTTTAGTGACATTTTCCTGATATAAAGTGATTTTACGCATACAAGGGAATACGCTGCCTAGTTTTATACAGGTAGATGTAAGCTTTTACGCTCAGCAGAAGACAAAACAAACTGTCACGTCAAAAGCTGCTCTTCGTACAGAGCTCGAGGCACGTCTCTGCATTTAATGCGCAGAATGGGGGCAGATCTCTGAATTTAATGCATGAGATTTAGTTCTATTTTCAAAGACTGGGCGAACCATAATTACGGCTAATACGTCTACATCATCACCTCTGCATATTACTTCATCAGGCTATTTTCAGCTATAGGAGCACGCTGTACGCTATCTCCTTGAAATACACTTTCGGGATATTTTCAGCTATAAGAAGCACGTTGTACGCTATCTCCTTGAAATACGCTAACTCAGGCTATATTTGTATTTGTGCATGATAAGGCTATTTGGTCCAGAATACGCTCAAGACCTCAGTCAAGGAAGGAGGATCAGCTATCTTTTACGCTAGCTACCTATCCACGCAGCATCAGGCTTCTATGCCTACAAGGCTTCTACGCCTATTTGGCTTCTATGTCGACTCGACAACCATTTGGCTTCTACGCCAAACTGATAATTATTTGGCTTCTACGCCATGGTGACCGTTATTGGCTTCTACGCCAACCTTTTCTACGCGAGGGACAGCTACCTACGTGGCTTGCATGCCATGATCTTCACAGCAGTTATACGTATTATCTCATGATGGGACACGCGTCACACGCAGATTCAGAAGATCATTTATACGTGGGTGACAGTTATTATAACTGCCGCGTAAAAAGTGCCATACTCTCCACTATCCGGCTTCTACGCCGACTGGACGGTTACTGTCACTAAAATCCTATAAATAGAGACCTCTATTGACAGAGGTCGAGGGTCAGAACAAGGTCGCAAATTCCAGAGTTGAAGAATTAAGGTCGAAAGTCGAAAATTGATTTCTGAGAGAGAGA
The DNA here is from genome assembly GCA_036927795.1 of Iris macrosiphon. Taxonomy (NCBI): domain Eukaryota; kingdom Viridiplantae; phylum Streptophyta; class Magnoliopsida; order Asparagales; family Iridaceae; genus Iris; species Iris macrosiphon. The sequence goes on from JAYESA010000017.1 coordinate 22,634,902, forward strand.
AGAATCCAGAGCATAAACAAAGAGCAGTGATCGACGATTTTGGCATCGAGCATCCACTCCCTCTTGTAATCTTTGAAGCATCTTCTTCTTCTACAGCACTTCTTCATCATCGTGTGGTCCAAGGGACAAAGTGATCGCAGATTAGACTCCTATAGCAATATTTACCCAGATTAAACTTTGTACTTAACATCCTTGCATAGGATTAATAGTACTTCTTGTTTGTAAACCTAAGAAAGGGTTTCGTATAAACCTAGTTTTATTTCTTCCGTTTATTATCAAACACCCGAATGTCATGCCACGACATTCTGGAAACCAGTTATACAAAATAAAAAGCTGGTAGAGTAGCAAAAGTACATGACCATTATCAGCTACAGTTTGATTAATTATAATTATGTTAAAAAAACTAAATATTTAGACTTGTCGGCTAACAGGTGCCGGTAGATAAATACCCAAAAGTGTAAAATATAAAATAATGAGCAGGGAAAAAGAAATCCAATCTTTTTCTTCAGCGACCATCTGCCTGGTGCGCACCATCTGGAAGGAGAAAATAAGCTTGATCCTATAGAACTGGCTCAAAACTTAGCCATGCCAAACCAGTGGGGTTAGACCCGAAATAGCAAGCACCACAAAGGAAGACGAAATGGGGAAACAAAACCTAAATTAATAGATAGATACAATATAGGATCTGCGTCATGGTTTTGGCCCATTGTTTATCTTAGCGTAATACCCAATCCTACAACCAAACAAGGACAAGGGTTGAACCATAATACCATGATAATCTTTGTCCCTAGACTACTAACAGAATAATCCAATCACAACTAAGTCCTGTTATATAATGGCCAATCAATTATATGGTTTGCTACTGTAGAGTCTGAGTTATCTAATATTAGATGCATAAGAGAAATTCTCAGATCGTGAGCTATTTAGCGGGGCTAACCGAGCCATAGAAATCAAATAGTACATGTATATTATGTACTGGTCCCTCCTAAGGCTACCATTCTAGATCACATAAAGCGCATATATAATATAAGCATTCAGATATTGCCGTCCACTAGTACGGATGTCACGCCCCAGTCCCAAAGGTACACGGGACCAGGCTACGTGGCAATAGCCAACTGTCACGTCTCCGAGGATATCCCAATTTAATAGATCCTAACAAAGCGTGCTATGCTGTCCTAAAATACTAACAAGTCTAATATCAATCAACAACGGTAAATCTAATCTCATCCACGAATAAACAGCAAGAATGTACTAATATAACTGCTAGAAGATAAACGTCAGTCTTAAATATCATAATACAACCAAGAATGTCTGGTGGGGACAAACCCACTACTATGATAAAATAAAATACTGAAATGATAGATAAAAAGATAATGACTAGGGCATCGGCTGACTAGATAATGATGCTCCCAATCCTAGGCAGAAGGCCTACCAAGTGATCACGAAAACTCTGATGGTAGCACCTCTAGCTCCTCTGCAGTAGCATACCTTATCTCCTATCCTGGCCCGAACATTGTAGGGTAAAATGTCTTGTCCTAATCTGGAAAGGTACCAGGTCCTCAGAGGGACGTAACAAGATACATAGAAGCATGCCATATATAAAAACTGAATAAAATAAATACAATAAAGGGTGTGCTAACCATCTAAGTGAATGCAATGTTTGGACAACTTTGTTACGTATGGGTAGGCGTAGGCATAACGTCCAATACCCCGAAGAACATGGTAGTAGTGCAGTATAACGTCCATATCGCTCCGAAGAATGTGGCAGCAGTACAGTATATCGTCCATTCACTCCGAAGAACGTGGCAGCAGTGTAAAGGAAGTCATTGGATCCGTGGCTCCTCTGGATACTACGGACTCCAATGGGTGTTTCCCATACTCCTACTAATGTCCTCTCCGCCCAATGTAGATATGCATGTCGAATATTCGACGTGCATACCATATATCTATATGCCAAGTCTCTACCAATATAAATAATCCTGAATTACATACTAACTGTGATGTAGGTCACGCGTACCGATAGCTAGTCAAGTACGCAAACCCGTATCCCAATATGAATATATCTCAGTAAAACGTGTAAGAGTGTCAGGTTTCAGAAGATACCAAGGTATCCTCCAAAGGGTGAGTTTGCTAATGACTAGGTCAAGTACACTAATCATTGACGCATTCGTCGAATGCACCCGAGTCAATCTCGGACGCACACAGTTGTATAAAAGAAAAGCAACAAGAATACAATACAACATATGCATAATTTAAATTAGACAGTAAATATGGCAAGGTATCTTGCCTAAGTCCTCAAGCTGTGAATGCCAGAAGCCGGTTCCTGCAGTGTCTCCTGACTGATCCAGTGACCCTAAACACACATACAATATAGCAATTGCTGACATTAGACACTAAGCAATATATACACATGATTACGACGTTACTCTTGGTACTGTTGCAAGTTCACTACTGATCGAATACAGCATCATGTGTGCACGTAGCTAGGGTGTACACACATTCTTGTCCTCGGTCAACATGCTCTTTGAACAATAAATACTATATTTATGGTTTTACGAAGCTTCATTATGTCTAGTACAATTGTTGGTCCTTAAATTCCCATATTCAGCATACCTGGCGATGTCTAAGTTTTATTGATGAATTTTATGTCTCTATCAACAGGTCTTATGATTAAGGAACTGGTTAATTATTAAACAAAAATCTAAATCTTGTTAATCAATAACCCATCGTATGCCTAGTTAGGGTTAACTGAGTTTGTGTCCAACACTACAAGTCTCGACACGATGACGCAATGATCACATAAGGATACGATACGAGGAGGGAAGAGTCAGGTGTTTACTTAGTTGACATGAAGGGGTCTCCTTGCTGGCGGGTCATCCTCCGGCGATTGGTGGGCTCCCGCATCGACCGACGGCAAGACAGCAGCGGCAACACTGCAGTAGTCGCAGCAGCGGCAGCGACGGTCTGTAGCGGCGATGGTAGCACGGGAACTGTACTTGGGTGGTGGTCGGGTCATGGGGGACGTCGAGGTAGGCTTGCCAGCGGCGGTCGGGGGTGCTGGAGACTGTAGTCGGGGTCGGGACAGTCGGTTTCGATGGGAGGTTGATGCGGGTGATGGGAATAGGATGGTGATTGATGGCGGATGGATGTCCGGTCAGGCGGAGATGCCTTGGAGTGGTGGTGGCGGATGGGTGTCTGGTCGGGCCATGATGACTGTCCGGTCGGGGATGCTTGGGTTAAGAAGAAGGGGTCGGCTAGGGTTTACTCCTTGGTGGTGATGGATTTGATTCTTAGGGTTTGTAGTATGGAAAAGTATATTTATATATAGGGAAATTTGTTGGGTTGGTCTCAGGACTTGGGCCTATCCGGCCTGGTTGGGGTGGGGTTGGTCTACGTAAAAGAGTGCACGTGGCTTGGTTAGGTTCTGTTTGAGGTAAATTCGGCCTAAAATTAATAATTAATGCTCATGGCAAAATTTATGAACATTGCATAGCTAAGATGAGACGCAATGACGAGTATCTACGGTTGTACAATGGTCAGAGGGGTACATATAATTATCGCACATTAATTATAATTAAATTTAAATAAATCCTAGTCTCTCGATTTAATCCAAAATAAACCCTAAATTGGTCGAGGGGGTTTACAATCTATCCTCCTTAGAGCATTTCGTCCTCGAAATTAAACACATACACATGGTAAGAATTTCTGACTGAATTTAAAATGCTAATACGTACCTAGTCCTTCGAAGAGGTGGGGATAGCGCTGTCTAATATCCTCCTTGCATTCCCACATTGACTCTCCTGGTTCATGATGTCTCCATGCGACACGAACTAGGGGTATAGTCTGACCTCGCAGTACCTTCTCACTCCTGACCAGAATCTCAACAGGCTCCTCTTGGTATGATAAGCTCGGGCCGAATATGATCTATGAATGGTCAAGCACATAACTCGGATTTGGAATGTACCTCCTCAGTTGAGATACATGGAAGACGTCATGTACTCCTTCCAAAGTCTGTGGTAAGGCTAATCTGTAAGCAACCTCTCCGACGCGTTCTAACACATCGAATGGTCTAATGTACCTCGGACTCAGCTTTCCTCTGCCTCCAAATCTGATAGTCCCTCGAGTAGGCGAGATCTTTAGAAATACGTGATCTCCAGCCTGGAACTCTAAGGGTCGTCGATGTGCATTCGCAAAATGCTTCTGTCTGTCCTGTGCTGCTCATAGGTGTCCTTGGATCTTCTTCACCTTCTCCACTATATGAATAATCAAATCTGGTCCGAGAATCTGTCTCTCGCCTATATCACTCTAATATACTGGGGAATGACACTTTCTTTCATATAATGCTTCATAAGGAGCCATTTGGATGCTCACATGATAGCTGTTGTTGTAGAAAACCTCGACCAGATGCAGATGGTCCTCCCATGATCCTCCGAAGTCTAGCATGCATGCTCTTAACATGCCTTCCAAGGTCTGAATGGTGCGCTCTGACTGGCCATCTCTCTGTGGATGATACGATATGCTAAACTTTAGGCGAGTACTGAGGCTCTCTTACATACTCTGCCAAAAGTAAGATGTGAACCTCGTATCCCTGTCAAACACGATACTAACTGGCACTCCGTGCAGTCGTATAATCTCTCTCATGTACATATCTGCCAAGACCTCTGTAGATTGCCTAACTCTGAAGGGTAAGAAGTGTACGGACTTGGTGAGTCTATCTACGATTATCCATACTATATTTCAACCACTAGGACTCCTCGAAAAGCCTGTAACAAAGTCCATAGGATATGCTCCCATTTATACTCTGGTATAGGGAGCGGTTGGAGAAATCCTGTAGATCTATGATGCTCAGCCTTGACTTGCTGACACACCAGGTACTTGGCCACAAAGCGTGCTATCTCTCTCTTCATATCATGCCACCAGTAGTACTGTCTCAAGTCTCTGTACATCTTCGTGCCTCCTGGATGAACAGAGTAGGTTAAACTGTGTACTTCTGTCATCAACTCCTGTCGAAGCTCTCCATTTGGAACATAGAGGCGATCTCCACATCTCAAAGTTTCGCCTTTATGTATACGCAGTCTTGTCTGTATTCCAGCCTCTGTCCTCTGTCTAAGCCTCTGAAATCTGGCCTCTGTTGGCAAGGCAGTCTTGATCCTCTCCACTAATATTGACTACAACTGAAAACTCGATAAATGTCCGTCTACTCTGGCTATAACGACTTCTATACCCAACTGCTCTAGATCTCTTAATAGATGTTGCTGTGTAGTCAAGAAAAATGACATGGGTCTTCTGCTCAACGCGTCAGCTACTACGTTGGCCTTTCCCGAATGGTACTACAGCTCAATCTCAAAGTCGGTCATCACCTCGAGCCAACGTCTCTGTCTCTGATTCAGATCCTTCTGAGTATAAATGTATTTTAGGCTTTTGTGATTGTTGTTTGATAAATAAACGAAAGAAATTACGGAAACGAGGTTTATACGAAACCAGGTCTTTGGTTTATAAACAAGATTGTACAGTTAATCCTATACGAGGATGTCGAGTATAATTTTTTAATCTGGGTAAATATTGCTATAGGAGTCTGATCTACAGTCGATCACTTTGTCCCTTGGACCACACGATGATGAAGGAGTGCCGTAGAAGACAAAAAGCAGCTTCGAAGGTTGCTAAAGAGAGTGGACGCTCGATACCAAAGTCGTCGATCACTACTCTTTGCCTGAGCTCTGGATTCTTCTCTTTCTCGACCTTTGAATCTTCGACCAATTTTTTTCTGACCTTGGACCTCTGTCAATAGAGGTCTCTATTTATAGAGTTTTAGTGACAGTGACCACTCAGTCGGCGTAGAAACCGAGTAGTGGAAAGTACAATACCCTTTTACACGATAGTTAAAATAACCGTTGCCCGCGTATAAATGACCTTTTGAATGAACGTGTGACGCGTGTCCAATTAAGAGACAATGCGTATAACTGCTGCAAAGATCACGGCGTAGAAGCCACATAGGTAGTTATCCTTCGCGTAGAAGAGGTTGGCGTAGAAGCCAATAACTGTCACCATGACGTAGAAGCCAAATAGGCATAGAAGCCGAATAGGCGTAGAAGCTGAGTAGGCATAGAAGCCGAGTGGACGTAGAAGCCGAGTGGACGTAGAAGATAGCTGATGCTCCTCCCCTGACTGAGGCCTTGAGCGAATTCTGGACCGAATACCCTTAATACGCGCCAATGCAAATGTGGCCTGAGTTGGCGTATTCCAAGGAGATAGCGTACAGCGTGCTCCCATAGCTGAGAATAGCCCGATGGCGTATCGTGCCAAAGTGATGATGTGGACGTTTTAGCCAAAATTACGGCTTTTGGAGATATAAACAAATCTCTTGCATTAAATGCAGAGATCTGCCCCCATCCTGCACATTAAATGCAGAGGCGTATCTTTGTAGATTTGCCATCATTCTGCACATTAAATGCAGATACGCGCCTCGAACCCTGTACGAAGAGCAACCGATGATGTGGCAGTCTGTTCGTCTTCTGCGGAGCGTAAGAAGCTCACGTCTGCCGGTGTAAAACTATGCAGCGTATTCCAGAGGCGTGTCTCGAAGATTTGCCATCATTCTGCGCATTAAATGCAGAGGCGTGCCTCGAGCTCTGCCATCACTCTGTGCATTAAATGCAGAGACGTGCCTCAAGCTCTGCCATCACTCTGTGTATTAAATACAGAGACGTGCCTCAAGCTCTGCCATCACTCTGCGCATTAAATGCAGAGACGTGCCTCGAGCTCTTTACGAAGAGCAGCTTTTAACGTGGCAGTCTGTTTGCCTTCTGCGGAGCGTAAGAAGCTCACGTCTGCCGGTGTAAAACTAGGCAGTGTATTCCCTTGTATGCGTAAAAGCAGTTTACGCCAAGGAGATGTCACTAAACGACAGTCTGGGTCGCTGTGCCGCGCCATCATTATAGCCGTTGTTTGGGTAGTCGTGCAGTACTCTTTGTCAGGAGTTCAGACGTCAGGTTCACTACACGATTTGTCAGGTTCATTTTGGGGAATACGAAGCGTCCCTCGTACACTTCAATGCTGCATTAAAAGCGGATGAGTTTTACGCCATAAAGGCGATGTAGCACCCTTTTTACGCTGAAGCAGCCTGGACATACTGCTTTACGCGGATAGTCCTTGAGCCTATATTTTACGCTGTGCTCAGCGAAAAAAGCTCTATTGCATGTTGATGGCTCTGAAGTCATCTTTTTCTGCCGCCCAACATTAACATGCTGCGTATAGATATCCAGCGTATTTTTTATGCTTCTACAAGACCCCCTTCAAAGCTTTTAAATTCCTCGTAATTTGAAATGCTTTGAATGAAGCATGAAACGTTCCTCATAATTTGAAACGCATTGAATGGAGGAGCATGAAAAGGTTAAGTCTGACACGTTCTTCAAGGCTGACTCGTTCTTCAAGGCTGATTTTCTGGCAGATTTATTGGGGATTTGTGCATTTTCTTTTGCCTATATAAAGGCTGAGGAGTTAACCCGTTTTTCCCACATTTCTTTCACCACACAGAGATGATGGCCGAAGTTCATCGGGTTGACTAGGGTAAAAAGAAGACCATGTTCTTCCAGCATGTAAGGAGCCAAAAAAGATGGCGTCTTCGAGCAAATGTCCTCTACAATGATGGATCATGGAAGGATATCATAGCCTCCTTTGCTCGGGATAATCAGCAACTTTGTATGGCGGTTCTTCGGTAGAGAGGAAGGGTCTTATTTGACCACACAGCTTGCAAGCTGTATCTTCTCCTAATACTCGTGGACGAGGGACAAACTAGCCCTGTCGTTCATGGAGAGCAGACAAACTAGGCTCTGTCCTCGAGTATTAAGTTGGGTAAAATACCTCAACTCAATCTGTCATGGCGTACGGAGCATAGGATCGGCATCATTTATGCAAGCCCAGTTTTGTATCCTCCCGCCACTGATCATTTTCTTGTTAGTCGGTTGCGAAAACCGACTAACTACTAGAGAAGATGGATGAAGAACTCCGCTCACGCGAGAACCTGGGAGAACAGATCCTGGGCATGGTCTTCCGACGACGACGAGGAAATCCTTTGTAGACGGGATTTCCCTCATATGTAATCATGAAAAATGAAAAAAAAACCCTTTGTAGACTGGATTTCCCTCATATGTAATCATGTTTTAATAAAATTATCTTCTTCTGTGCATATGATCATCTTGCCATATATTTTGCTGTGAAGTCTGAATATGTGTAGCTTCGACACGTCTGGTAACTTTACGCTGACTCTGTTAGAAAGAGTGCTAGGTCCTGTCCCGTCTTTTACGCATAACTAAGGATGCACAAAAAGCCGCTTAGCAGTCGAGTATTCGAACTGTCCTGATGTTAGGAATGAGAAATCGTGTAAAATTCTGAACTGTCACTTCTGATAAACAGAATTCTTGTTCAGGCAATCATCTTCAAGAATTATTTCTCAAAAATCCCTTGGAACAGGGCGAGAAATGGCTGTCAAAAACTGAGTCACCATCTTGAACTGTAGATGAAATATTCAGACTGGAGTCTGGATGAACTTCCAATCGACCCATGGAGAAGAGTAATTTTCAATGTTGAACTCTTTATGCCTTGGGTACTTGGGATATTTTGAGGTCTAGGAGGAGTATCTTCTGTGTGAACTCTTGTAATTGACCGCCTTGAGAATCGTCCTGCGTATTTTCCAGATATACGGAAAGTCATAGATCTGTAACTGTAGATGAGCGTAAAATCATAAGTTCATAGCCTCTCGAGCGTAAAAGCTGCTGAGCATGAGAGCATCTGGGCATAAAAACTGTAGATTTGTAGCTTCTGAAAAAGAAATCTTCCGAGCGTGAAGTTGTAGATCTGTTACCTCTGAGCGTAAAAGCCACCGAGCGTGAGATCATAGATTTGTAGCTGCTGAGCATGAAGTCGTAGGTTTGTAGCCTCTCGAGCGTAAAAGTTATCGAGCATAAAAGCATCCGGGCGTAAAACCATAGACTTATAGCCTATGAGCGTAAAACCGTAGATCTGTAGCTGTCGAGCGTAGAAAGCTCCTTAGCGTAAAAACCATGAATCTGCTTTGCACGAAAACTTTTTGAATTCGCTGACTGTCCGCCTTCTCTGAGTAATAGGCTGACTTAGTCCCCAATCATAACCGAATATTAAATATGAGATTTGGTTCGGGATTCGAGGAGTCCATCCAAACTTTATATATACCCCAAGTATCTGAGAGAAAAACTTTTCATCCGTCTTCTGCGAAAGAAAGCCTTCGACTGTTCGAGTTCTTCTTCGTTTCTTCTTTGAGCCTTCAAAGTTTTCAGTAATGGCCCCGAAACAACTCTCCTCCTCTAAGGGAAAGAAGGTTGATTCTTCTTCTCGCTCTTCTGCCCAAACGAGAGCGACTTCGGTCGGGCAAGGCGAGCTTCATTCTGACCGAAGTATCCCGCCGACAAGCAGTGCACCCAGCCTTAAATGTAGAGCTTTTGGGACAAAAAAGAATGACCAAAAAAATCCTTCGCACATGTTGTACGTGAACGCGCTAGGTCATCTTCTGTGCTGATAGCCTCTTTGAGGAAGATGATGCATAAAGACATTTCATCTTTTACGCCCATATTTCTAATGTGTCAGCGCAAAAACTCTATATTTTCGCAGTCGGGCGTAAAAGCTTTTACTGTCGAAACTTGGTGTATACAATAAAATTTGAGTGTTACGCTTCTGGATGAAAATTCTGGCGTAATAACTCAAATTTTGGCAGTCTGGCGTAAAATACGAAACTTTGCGTATACTGCCCGTCTTGAATTTTACGCCTTGGAATGAGATTCCAGCATAAAAGGTCAAGTTTTTACAGTCTTGGCATAAAGCACAGACTGTTGATTTTTGGCATATGCTGCAAGATTGTCTAGTATATAAACTAACTTGTCTTTCTTGCATTTTGCAGTTAACTTGCATGCGTCTCCATTGGCTGAGGTAATGGGTTCCGCTGCCGGGATACTGCACTCCAACTATCTGGAGGATTTGTCCCATGTGACATTTCCTATCTCTGGACCCCAGTATCCTGAAGGAAGGGGAATCCTGATATCGGCTCAAGGCGAGCGGACGCTATTGAACATGATCAATGGAGAGCCCCTGACGTACATAGACGGGGACCAATACATAAAACCGGCTTTCCTTTTCGGGGACATAATTGACAAGCAGTCCCAAACGAAGCCCAAGAAAGAACTATGGGTTTTCCCTGCCGGGAGCTTGGTTCTGTATCTGCCCAAGATGCTGAGAGACTATCCCTTCTCGGCATTCTTCCATGCTACACATCCCAGGAGGATGTCGTGGACGCTGACTCCCGATCTTCACGGCCGGGCGGGGAAGATATTTTATCTGAAAGGAGCTGACCAGGGGTCGTTTGTCAGCCGCCCTTCCGGCTCTGTGATGCCGTTCAGGGGACTGTACCCGGACAGTGTCCCGAGTGAAGACAGTTTAGTGATCCAGCAGGTCCAATTACTGACTTTCTACAACGATTTCATGGGGCACAGGGGGGTATACCCTAAGGTGAACCCTCGGACAAGTGGGTGGATCACCCCTACAAATCTTCGATTGGCTCGCTTATCTAAATGGGCCCTAAAGTATTTTCAGACCGAGCTGGAGGGCATTAGTCTGTACGCAGCTGTGAGTACTACCAGTATTGGGTTACCTCTCAACCCTAACCTGTTTCTGGCACTGATGGAGCGATATATCTCGCTCACCGGGACTTTCGCCACTCCACTGGGGGAGTTGGGATTGGCCCTCCACGAGATGGCAGAGATCTCGAGACTGCCGATGGAGGATGCTCCATATGAAGAGTATGTTCCCACTAACCGGGAGTTGGGGGATTCAGACCCTCAGGTAGTGGAAGTGTACCAGGAGCTGATGTGCCACTATCTTGCTTGTACCACTTTTTATGGTGAGCCCTCAGATTTGGCTTATATCAATAAATAGATGTCCTACCTCTTCTTTTACCGGGCTAGGGCTGCTAAGCCAGAGAAAGTTTTGGAAGGCAAGGATCAACCTTTGAATTTTCTGAGCGTGCTTAGTGCTCAGGTAGTCGACGATATCATGGAATATGCTGGGGCTCCGGACCAGATCCTCGACGAAGGGATAGGGAAATATCTTACAGGCACTAAGGCCTACAGTTATTTGAGGCGTTGCCGCAGGCCTCTGTCCAAGGAAGCTCAACTGGCTGGCTTTCTTTCTGTATGGCTGCACCGATTGGTGGTACCCGGGATTGCATCTGCGGACCACATTCACCTTAACATGCTATGGCCTGTAGTGCGTCTGGTATTCGAGGCAAGACTGGGCTTGCTCCCTGCCATGGTGTGCCGCATAAAAGTTGGCCTGAGGGCCATGACTGATGGGCTGCTCGCCGATGAAACTCGGCGTGATAGCTTCCCTAGGATAGAATTACCATACCTGTATTTGATGGGATGGTTAATTCTCCATAACCCAGGGTGATATCTCCCGGCTCTGGTAGTAGTTCGGGGGGTAGTTTCTTGTTGAACTAGAAGAATTCCTCCTGGAATGTGACCACAGTTTTAGACTGTCGGCGGGTGCTGAACTTCAATCACAGCTGGAAGCTTTCCTGCACTGTCCCCTCTGTGCATCTCAATCAACAGGGGATCAAACTTCAGGATATGGTCGACGGGAAGACCGTTCTTTCTTCTAAGGCTTTTAATTGGTTGGTCTGCATTAGACCTTCCCATCTACTATACAGGAGTGAAGACCATTGCTTCTTTGAGCCCTACCTACCTAGTCGGTTTGCCAGGCAATTCGGGTACGACCAGTTGCACGTGGGCAATGCCGTCACCAGCTTCAGGTCCAGAGGCGGACTCATTGATGGAGTGAGAGGATGGCGATACTTCATCATGGGTTGCACTGGAGCAATCTTTACCGTGCCCGTCATTTCACTCTCCACGGAGCTGCGCATTCTCCACTCGTATGCCCAGTTCTATGTGGCAACCAACACCTTCCATCGCGATTTTGATATGCATGGAAGTTTTAGGATGCCCTCTTCCAAGCCTGGGGGAAGAGTAGAAATCCCTTCGGTTTCGTCTGACGAGGGTGTAGAGTCCGTTAATCCAGATGAGCCTCTGTTGGCATTACCGAAAGGTAAAATACCTCTGCCTGCAGGGCCTCTGGTAATCTTTGGGAAGCGAAGGGCTCATGCTCCGAAGGAGACTTCCCCTCGCAAAAGGAAGAAGAAGACGGTTACTCGTCCTCTCCGGATTCCCGGCAATGAGGCTCCTAGAATTGAGCATGCATCTCCCCATGTTGGGAACGATTCTTTGATTGGAGGTTCCTCGCCTTTTAGAGAGGGAACCTCTACAGTCCCGGCTGGCGATGCCGGAGAATTCCTGCTGAAGGCTGCTGTTGCTGCTACCGCTTCGGGTAGTGGAACGAGATCGCCTTCGGGGCCGAGCCGAATAAGGATATCTTTATCCAGGTCTGCATCGGGAGAAACCCTTGCCGTGTCTGTCGGTGGACCCAGCAAGATTCTACCTGGTGAACCTCGAGTGGATCTCGGCGAAGATTCAGAAGAGTACCTGCCGATGTCAGTTAGCACACCCCCTTCTCCAGGTATGACAGCTTGCCTAGCATCAATAAGACATGATTTAGCTGTACTGGCCGCAAACGCGAAATATATGCCATCGGCCATGGGTAAAGGTCGTCTTTATGTCTCTTTTTAGAAAAGTTAACATCATTTCGATATTAACTTCCTTTTGTCTTCTTTTCAGGGGAAGACATCTTCGGGGAGGGTAGTGTAGACGCGCCTTTTGGCTCTGTGTCGGCTCCTGGTGATGACCTGGAGGTGCCCTACTTCGAAGAGGAAATATTTTCGGGTGCCGACTCGCCCGCCGAAGAGATTCCGATATCTCAAGAGGAGGATGAGCCCGTAACTACGACAATGCCTCCTTTGAGTGCGACAGTCACTCCAACCGTTGTCGGTGCATCTTCTTTTGTCGCACCACCCGTTGAGGCGACGGTTGTGGCAATATCGTCTGCGGTCGTTCCTGGAGGGGGATTTGCCAATATTATAGCCACTCCCAGCGTCCATTCGGATTTAGCCATGCTGACTGAGCAGTATACCACTATCTTCTATACCGCTATGAAAACGTTGATATCAATGGTGTTGGAGAAGAATCTGAGCTTCGAGGCGCTGAGGAGGTCCTCTCAGTTTGCGATAGTGCCGATCAAAGAATACGACGATATTGGGGTAGCTGATACACTGGAGCAGATAGTTAATGGTTTGGAGGAACCCATTAACAAATATCAGCAACTATCTCGAGGCAGCATTGACGACCTAGTCCAGGCTAGGTTCGACTCCTTGACTGCGGAGCTTGCTGGGCAACTGGAATCTCTAGACGAATCTGTCCAGGAACAGCAGCAGGAGATGGATTGGGAGCGTGCCCAACTGGAGTACGTCATTCCTTAGCTGACTCAGTGCGAACTCGACTATGAGGAAGTGACAGCAAGGGTCCACAGATTGAGAGATGAACTCGCTCAAGCGGAGGAACTGGCTGTCTCTTTGTCGGCAACCCGAGATGTGCTGACGAATCGGAGGGAGACCGCCCAGCAGAATCTGAAGCAAGCGGGTATTGTCCGCGCGGGTTTCGTACATACTCAGTTCGAGCTATCCGCTTTGAACAATGATGCAGTAAGGTTGGAGCGGGCTCGCGCCGATGTCTTGAACTCCAGGGATGAGAGAATGGCTGCTCTGGCCCAACAGATTCGCGACCTGACTGCTCCTCCCAAATGATGTACTTTTTTTTTTGCTTTTTAATGTACTTTTGCTCTTTCTGGAAATAATAAAGAGGATTTCATCTGACTTTCTGGACCCATCATTTTGGAGTATAAATGACAGGTTTGGGAGAAAGTGATATCAGAGGTAATATGGACGTGATATACTCTCGGTAAGTTTTAGTAGGATATATCTATTCAGAGGTTATATGGACATGATAGAATATACTTCAGCTAAAATTTGTACACAAAACACTATCAGAGGTAATATGGACGTGATAGGTCTTGAAGTTCCAAATTAGTTAAACATATCTATTCAGAGGTTATATGGACATGATAGAATACGATCCAACTAGTTTTGTTTTGGAAGTAGTTTTGTCAGAATGAGTTTTTCGCCATATTCCACTTGAGCAAAGGAGGTTAAGCATAGTACCTCTTCAGGAATTTGCCATTGATAGGAGCCATCAATAAGTCTATATTAGGCTTGGCTAACCTGTAAGCGCCGTTTGAGAACGTCGTCTCGATCACGTAAGGGCCTTCCCACTTGGGCTAAAATTTACCCTTACTCTTGTGAGTAAGAATCATCGGCCTTCTCATGGCTAAAACTAGCTCGCCAACTTTGAACACTCTTTCCTTTACTTTTTGATTAAAAGCTCTGGAAATGCGTGCTTGGTAGAACGCGATGCGCTGTTGAGCTTGGAGGCGTTTCTCGTCTAATCCTTCCAGCTCTTGAAGCCTTAATAGATCATTCTTTTCTTGAGTCAACTCATTAGCCACGGCTATCCTGAGTGACAGAATCTGGATTTCGATGGGAAGAACTGTTTCGCTCCCGTAAACTAGTGAGAATGGGGTGCAACCTGTCGGTGCTCGTACCGTAGTACGGTATGCCCAGAGACACTCCCCTAGCTTCTCATTCCAATCCCTCTTGTTCGAAGAGACAAACTTTTTCAAGAGCTTGATAATGGTTTTGTTGAAAGCTTCCGCCAAACCATTAGCAGCAGGGTTATATGCCGTAGAGGCCACATTTTGTATCCAATTTTTATCGCAAAATCGATGAAACACTTGGCTGATGAACTGAGGTCCATTGTCATGAATTATCCTTCGGGGTATCCCGAAGCGATAAATAACGTGATGCTTGATGAAGCTGATCACATTAGATGCATTTACCTCAACAAGAGGGATCATCTCTGCCCATTTGGAGAAATAATCCGTGATGGCCAGTATGAACCGGTGACCTCTGGAAGAAGACGGGTGAATAGGACCAATGATATCCATACCCCATGCTTTGAAAGGCCAGGATGCAACCGTAGGATGAAGATGTTCAGAAGGTTGATGGATAAAGTCTACATGGACCTGACAGGCTCTACATTGTCTTGCATACTTTATTGTATCTGTGATCATAGTAGGCCAGTAATAGCCCATTCTCCTGATACAATCCTGTAGCTTAGGACCGGGTTGATGCGCTCCACATACGCCGTCGTGAGCTGCACGGATAATCTGCTGTGCTTCATCACCAGAGAGACATCGTAACAATAGTTCGTCATAAGACCGGCGATATAGACATTGTGAAGATGCGTCGAAGTAGAAGCGCAATGATCGTCTTTTAACGGATACTGCTTCTTTAAGGTCCTCTGGCAAGATTACGTATGCTACGAAATCTATAAAGGGACTTCTCCAGTCTCTCCGGGGAGGATCTGTGTTCATAGTGTAGCTGCGTTCTATGTGAAAGTTGTTTTTCACACAGAATAAATCTCTGTTAAGAAGGATCACCGAATTCTGCCTTCTTATTGGAGTAGCTAAATCTGCAGCTAGACTGGCTAGGGCATCAGCTTCCAGATTCTGAGATCGGGGCACATATTCTAGGAAGAATCCTTTGAATGTCATGTCTATCTCGACCGCTGCTCGCTGATAGGGGATGAGGTCTGGATTTCGGACTTCGTATATTCCTCTGACTTGATTGACGATCAGCATAGAATCACCGAAAGCTTCCAGAGATTCGACGCCCAATTCTTTAGCGACTTGGAGCCCGATTAGTAGAGCGTTATACTCCGCCACATTATTGGAACAGGGCTCGCTAAGAGAATACGCTCGATAGATGACGAGTTTATCAGGAGTAACCAGGACAATTCCTACTCCTGAGACCACGTTTCCCCTGAGACCAGTTCTGGAGGCACCATCGAAGAATAGTTGCCATGCATCACTTTCCATTGCGGAATTATATTCTGCAACGTTGTCAGGAATGTCCTCGTATAGTTTGGAGGCCTCCGGAATTGGATGAGCAGCTAGAAAATCAGCCAATGCTTGGCCTTTGATGGACTTCTGAGGGACGTACACCATGTCATACGGTATTAATAACATCGTCCAAATCACGAGTCGGGAATTAAGAACACTTAGCTTGTTCATCAGTACCCGAAGAAGATTGATCCTGGAGATGATATGAATAGTCTGGCCCGTGACATAGTGTCGCATTTTCTGAATAGCGAACATCAGAGCCAAGTACTCTTTCTCTACTGGACTGTACCGGTGTTCGGCTCTGATCATCATCCTGCTTAGATAGTAGATAGCTTGTTCATAACCCACATCGTTCTTTTGTGCGAGAAGAGCTCCCAGAGAATGATCCATCGCTCGAACAAACAGTACGAATGGTCTTCCTATGAAGGGAGGCACCAGAACTGGCGGACTAGTGAGGTAGCGTTTGATATCATTAAACGCTTGCTGACAGGCTTCGTCCCATACGAAGGATACACCTTTCTTTATGAGACGAGAAAAAGGCTGACATCTCCCAGAGAGGTTGGATATGAATCTCCGGATATAAGCCAGACGACCTTGAAATTCCCTGAGTTCCCTCAGATTACGGGGCGGTCACATTTCTAAGATGGCCTTGACTTTATCAGGGTCCACTTGAATGCCTTTGGCGGTAATGACAAATCCCAGGAATTTGCCACTAGATACCCCCAGAAAGGACTTTGTAGGATTCATTTTGAGTTGATATTGGCGCATCAACTCAAATACTGTCTTCAAGTCTTGGATGTGATTATCCTTGAGGCGGCTTTTGACAGCTACATCGTCTACGTAACACTCCACTGTTTTGCGTAAATGCTCATGAAATATGTTACTCATAGCCCGTTATTACGTAGCCCCGGCATTCTTCAATCCGAAGGGCATGACTGTATAGCAATATACCCCCAATGGTGTCCGGAAGGCAGTATGCTTCTCGTCTTCAGGATGCATCTTGATTTGATTGTATCCTGAAAATCTGTCCATGAAAGACATGCGTTCAAAACCGCATGTATTGTCAATCATGACGTCTGTGATGGGAAGAGAAAACTCATCCTTGGGGCAAGCTACATTCAGATCTCGGTAATCGATGCAGACACGTACTTTCCCATTTTTCTTCATGACCGGGAAAACATTGGCGACCCAGTCGGGATATTGTTCTTCCCGGATGAAACCGCAGGCTATCAACTTCTTGATTTCAGCTTCAATAGCGTCCATCATGTCTGGGCGGAACCAGCGTTGGTGCTGCTTCACAGGCTTCGAATCGGGCAATATATTGAGCTTATGAGTAGCCACCTTTGGATCAAGGCCTGGCATGTCCTCATAATCCCACGCAAAGACGTCGATATATTCTTTTATCAGCTGGATAACTTCTTCCCTTTCGGCTTCGGAAAGATTGTTACTGATAAATATCGGCTTTAGCGAAAGTTCATCCCCAACGTCAATCTGGATAATTTTATCTTCAGTGGGAGGTTCTCTCTGCTCGAAGCGGAACTCCTATTGTGTATCCATTTGTTGAGCCCAAGCGTCATTCTCAAACAGTTTAGATTTTTGTTCGTCTGCTTTGAAGGAATCCGTCATTACCATATTTACTGATAATGTTTGTTCGAGAGCATGAGATGAGTCGGAGGGCGTTGAGCCATTTTGAGAAGAGGAAAAGATATCCTCGTTTGACTCAGGAGTTGCAAGGGAGGTGGTATATCCTAACCCAAAACAGGTTCGTTGATAGTAGGGATCGCCGTGTAGCGGTATTCGTCTGCCTTTCCCGTAGTTGAGACCTGGTTTCAGCTTCAAGTCATAACCCATGCTTTGCATGATCTTCAAAGCTTGCGGGCTGTATCTGTGAACTTACATTTTACCAGCATCGTCATCGAAAGAATCTTCTTGTACAGTCGGTTGTTGCGCATGCGGCCGAAGATTATTGAATGCTAACTGCTGCGAGTAGGCGGGACAATGAAGATAGAATCCTCATGTGGTCAATATGTCGTAGTGACATTGGATGATGACGCTACTTCCCACATATACGGATGATAGGAATCTATAGCTTCCAAGAAATTTTGTGTTATAGGTTCTATATCGTCATGAGGAGAGGATTCCTAATTCGGAATTTGAGCGTCAATATACTGGAAAAGAGGATCTTTATTATCATCCGGAACTGCGTTCCTGGTTGCATTTACATCAATCGACTACCTGTTGCGCCGAAGGTTGATGACCAAGGGTGGAGGCTTCTGGTTCAAAGTGATCACTAGAGGATCACCCCCTTTTCCTGACCTGATTTTGTTCAGGTGGATAGCCATAGGCTCCATGGCTTTTGGACGAGTAGTCCGCCCTTTTACCTTGATTGTCAGAGGTTGCTCGGCAGAGGGTTCTTCTGGCTCCCGGTGGGATTCCTTCTCTGCTTCGGCTGACACCTCTTCCATGTAGTCTTGAGAGTATAATACAGCATCAGAGTAGTAGGATTCTACTCCTCTAAATGGATTCAGGTCAGCAAACCCCGTTTGTACTGTTTCTTGGGCATCTACATATTTAAAGCATTGTGTAGAGTCGAAGGAACGATGTTGTGGTCGTGGATCCAAGGTCTGCCCAGCAGAATATTGTAGGACACCTCTGAATCAATGACGTAACATGTAGCTACTGATCTGAGGTCGCCAATCTGGAACCTCTGGCGAATTTTTCCCAACGGCTTACTCTTCCTGGCGTTGAAACCCACGATTGTAGTGGTGGTGTAAGCCAATTCGCTGGTAGGAATTCTCAGTGGTCTGAGCAGACTATGAGGAATGATGCCGATCGATGATCTCGGATCTATGTGAATCCAGTCGACCTCCATGGAACCGACGTGTCCGGTATAATAGAGGGGTCTGTCATGCCTGTTATTCTTTAACAGCATGTCATCTTGAGTGAAAGTGATATTCGGGACCACCTCTATCACACTGTGGCATTGAGGACATTCCACGGGTTCTTCGTCAGGGGAATTGAGCTGGGTCAAGTATGCCTCCGCCTGCATTAATGCTTCATTCAGGGCTTGACGAGTGTCTTGAGAGAGCTTGAGTAGTTCGAAGATGGACAACCTGGCTGGTATATTAGCCAATTGGGCCAGGATGTCGAAGTTGTATGGCTTCTCTAAACCTTTGTTTTGAATATTTTTTACAGGTTAATCGAAGTGCACTTCTTTTTGCTTCCCTTTTTTTGCCAGAATTGGTCTCGAAGGACCGGCCTCTGGTACGGCGGGCTCGGGTTCTGAAGGCTTGGTAGCTGAAGCGTCTGCCGGTGCATCTTCCTGACTTGCTCCATGGTCCTTGAGGTAAGCTTTCCCTGAACGGGTTCCAGTAGCCAAGACCTCTTCTTTTGATGCCGAGTGTACCGCAACCATGTGACATGGTTTACACTTCGAGTTCTTTTTAGACTTAGCTTTAGCAGCTTGAGTCTCTTTCTAGATTTCTGACACCAGATCTGGGTGAACCCACATAATCTCGCCCTGCTGGGTAGTTAGGGGTAGCAGGTCATGATTTTGACCCCTAGCTGGAGGGAGATTAACGATGTTCATCGTCGTTCGGGAAATAGGTGTAACACCGTCCGAGACTTCTTGGGGAGGCAGATTGCCAAACTGCAGAGAGATCATGTTGGCTGTGACCGTCTTCTTGCTGTTGTGCAGAGTGATGGCCTTAGCATCGATCAGCTCCTGGATCTTCCATTTCAGTACATAATACGTCTTTGTAGGGTGGTGTATGTATCTATGGAAGATACAGTACTTGGGGTATTATGCCCAGTCCCAAAATCTATGGGACCAGACACGTGGCAATAGCCAGCTGGTACGACTTCGTAGGGCTTTCCAATTTAATGGACCCGACGAAGTGCACTTACACTGTCCATGGTCAAGTGATCCAAGTATAATCTATTTCTAATTTGTAACAACTAAATCTAAATCTCAATCCAGGATAAGTAATCTCAAGAAAAAATGATACGCATCATCAGTCTGCAGCCCAATAATACATCCGTTCGAATAGACCAGAAGAACAATATAGGTCTATAAATACTAGGCTACATAAGAAGAATAAAATGGAAAGTAATACAAGACTGAAATAGCTGGAAATATAAATATACCTGTAATGATGTCCACACTCGAATGGATGAAGTAATCCTGTAACTGCACAAACAACCTGGAAGGGAACCAGGTCCTCAGAGGGACGTAACAAGATACAACATGCATGCCAGATATAGTACTGAATAAAATAAAGGGGTGTGCTAACCATCTAAGTGAATGCAATGTAAGGACAACCTCGAAACATATAGGTAGGTATAAGCATAACGTCCAACGTCCTCTAGAGTGGGGTATCTGCAACGTCCATCATTCTGAAGAATGAGGTATCTGTATATGTATAACGTCCAACACTCTAAGGGACATGGTATCTGCAATGTATATACGTCCGTAACACTCCAAAGAGCGCGGTGTCTGAAATATAGGAAGTCATCGGGTCTGTGGCTCCTCTGGATACCACGGAGTCCGATGTGTGTATCCCATACGTTTATCAGTTGTCCTCCCCGCCCAATGATCTATGCATGTCGTATCACAACACGCCTTAGCTACTACGCTGAGGCGTCATAGCTCTGGCTCATAGTCTATCGTTAGAACAATAGTCCAACCTTACAACCAAACAAGGACAAGGATTGGACCTTCGTACCATAATATTCTATGCTCCGACTACTAATAACTGCTATGTCTTCTATCATGCATCGCTAATAGCAGTTATTCCCTATCCGTTGCACGCCTACACGTACAGGTGGCCAACCACATACGCAAGTCCGTGCCCTACATGAGACTCACAACACGCGTAAGAAATGTGTCAAGGCCTGGAGAGTCATACCAATAACTCCACAACTTTAGGTGGGTCCATTGGACACTAAGTCAAACACAAGTCCTAACGTCAACGTTTTCGTTGACTGCACCCGAGTCTTCTCGGGCGCACACAGTTATAAAATATTTAATTAAATAAATATACAACTAAAATAACTGAATTTAAACAGTACAACAAGGCAAGGTATACTTGCCTGCGCGAGGCTGCTGATGACGGGGTCCCAGTACCGCGTCCAAGTCCTCGGGTCCCGCAGTACCTAGAGATAGATACAACCCAAAATCAATAATCTATTCTACGCCAAACAGGGATGCGACACGCATCTACACCTAAACTCAGTCTCAGTTACGAGTCACAGGGATAAGACACTAGGGGGTTGACCATAGTTGACTATCGGTACGATAGTCAAAATATCTAGTCATCAGTACCATATCATCAAGCCATCCTCAAAATACAGTTTATGATTTTAGTTTCTTCGTTTCATATCGTTGTTACCAGTCACCAGGTGTCTCCCTAAGTTAATCACCTTAAATTTCCAGTTTCTAAATTACCGATCACACTAGTCCTCAATCAGTCATTCACCTACTGTCCTTACTAATCATACATTTAAATTTAGCATTTTACACTACACAAAAATCCTTCATCAATCCCGTGCTCCTCGGTTTTCATCATTGTTCAGTCAATTCAGAGCCTTGTTTCTCCTCAATTTAATTCTCCGTAAATAAATTAGGATTTTACCATTATGTAATATATTCATAACATCTCGTCAAAATCAAATTCCAAACCTCCGTGCAAATCGTTAAAGTTCATATTAATTTACGTAGACATAAACCCTAACCTACATTTAACCCTATTCTTAAATCTTCATAATTAACATTCACCTTAATTGTCGTTTGCCTTAGTCCACATTTACCTTAATCACTTTATTAACACATGATTATCTATATTACACCACAACTACACTACCATTTTAAACTCAAATACTAGCTAATACACACACAACTATATATAACCTCAATCCCTACTAAAACACAACACAATGCATGAATATAAAGAGAGGGGGAGCAGTATACCAAAGTGGCCGGAGCGAGGTGGTGCTAGGGGTGGCCGGAGAGCGGCTGTCGAAAGGGTGTCAATGATGGTGGTAGTGGTAGTGGTGATGTAACCGGACAGGGAGCTTGTGGGGGTGGTGGTGGTGGTGATGTAGCAGGACAGGGATGTAACCTCCGTATCCTGAAATTCATGCTTAAATATTATTTTTAGGTTAATTTGGGGCTAGTGGGATTTTTTTCCATAATTTTTGTTAATTAAAAACTAGTAACCCTAATTTCCTAGGACTTTCAAGAATTTATTTTAGGGTCAAATATAATTAAAAATATTCCAAACTTTTATTTTAGGTTCTAAATAATAAAATATATTTTCTAGAATTTTTTGGGAATTTTCTGATTATTTTTATCATTTATTTTGAGTTAATTATAAAAACCTGAATTAAAAACTATTTTCTGAAAAAGAAAACTCAAAAGGAAATTAATTCTGCCCAGTCAGCAAACAGGGGGCCCACCTGTCAGCCTCCAGAAGCCAACAGTGCGGGGCCCGCCTGTCAGCGACCGTGGGCGAAGCCGAGCCGAGCCGAGCCGAGCCGCGTCCAAGTCCGAGTCGGACTCAGCTGAGCCGAGCCGCGTGGATCTACGACTGCTGGATCTGGGCGGGGAGCCACGGATGGCTACCACGTGGCAAGCTCCTGAGCCGCGGCTGCTCTTTCTCTCTCCTCTATATATATATATATATTAGTTTAGTTATTTTCTAGGGTTTTTCTTCAGCCGATTTTTGGAGAATTGCCATCTAGGGTTCCTTTATCTTCCAGAAGCCATTGCACATAGCTTCGGACTCCAAACGAGGCTTAGTTTTTTGTGTTAGAACGATATTGAGGTTAAATTTCTGATTATATAATTTTTTTTACGAAATTATGATTATTAAATTCTGGAAAATTCGTAGAACACAGTATGTCCGAAAATAGACATGTTTCGATGTTTTCGTGATTCCGGGAGAACCAGGAATCAGAATCATGAACCGTTTAAAGTTTCGGAAAGCTAATGTCGAGATAATTGACATATGTTTTTCCCAAAATTTATTTCGAAGTATTTTTATATTGTTAATTCTGTAGAACTTCTAGGGTAAAATTTAACCATCGGTGCACGATACGAAACTTGTATGTGCCATAATTTCCAAACGAATTTGAATTTGGACGAGCCGTAAATTCCAGCATGTTTTTTACACTGAAATCTACAGGAATTCATGCATGAAAGTCGAGTTTGTTTCGGTTGACTTTTCGGTCAACAGATCGTCTCGATTTGCGTGCCATGAGTCTCGAGTTGATAAAATTTAGTTCCTTTGGACAAAATTTAGGAATTAACCTAAAAATCAGAATAATAAGATTAAAATAGGATTTTAGAGTAATTATTCTAGAATTAAATAAATTAAAATAAATTATCTTTTGACTTGGTAAATTTGTAATACATAGGCTATTTGGACTGTGACTTGGACTCTGATTCATATCATCAGCAGGACCCCAGACGAGTACATTCTCTGACAGTTTCTATTATGTTGATTATCTCTATAACTCTTGTTGTATAGCGTACATGACTCTGACACTGTTCTTTACACGAGTTGGCACCATCGAGACCTGTCACGAGGAGTCGTGATTGGAATCCATCGTGCTAGCTGGGGAAAATGGGGAAATGTTAGTAGCTTATGTGATCATACCCAACCTTACATGCATCATAGCTCACCCACACCTCACGTCGGTGCAGCCTGACCATTACATGCCTCATAGCCTGTTACATGTGATTAGCCTGACTATTGCTCGCATCATAGCTTTCCGGATGGTTAGCCTGACCCTATATGAATCATAGCTAATCACATGTAATAAGCCTGATCAGTCCCAAGCCGATCACATGATATACTAATGTTTCACACACTTGGTTAGAGGATCATTGACATGCATCTCTAGTATATTGATCTAGCATCTCTACATGTTCTAGTTGTTGTTCTTGTACACATTTATATACCAGTTCATTGTTCTTGCGTGTACTTGTATTTCTATTTTATTGCTAGATGTACATAGATGATGACATGCTCCAGTATTCCAATTATTCCAGTATTTCTATTTTCAGTATATCCATGCTCGTCAGTATTTCTTATTGTCAGTATTTCCTGTCTGTCTTGTATTTCTTTACACTGTGTTATAGTTTTTGTCAATATGCATGGAACTGCTGTTAGAGGTGTATTTCGTTCCATCCTGACTGGAAATATTTTTCCAGACTATGACTTAGAGGACTTATTTTCCAGTATACTTGGAGATTGGATGTTATTGATTGCAGGTATGGTTATTTTATCGTTTAGATTTGTCTTGTATTTTATTTGTTTGCTTCGATATCTCATCGTGCCTTAGCTTATATGATTGAGTATATTCCATATTATATTGATATTTGTGTCTCCTTATGGAGTTAGATATTCATGTGAGAGTGATTAGCTAGTATTGTGACCTAGACAGCGTTCTACCGCCGATGCTGCGGCATAGGCTGGACGTACCCACGCTCTCGTGCCCCTATATCGGGTGCGGGTCGTGACACATTTTTAGTGATGGCCTATGCAGGTCAGACTTCACAGGTTGTGCGATGTCGTGGTAGTACGATAACTTAGTTGTACTACTGCGTGCCTGCTATAGAATATAGGACATAGGATATTAGGATGAGAGAGGATACTCAATCACAAAAAATTCTTGAGAGATTCCTGGGACGACCCCCTTGAGAATCTTATTATAATTTCCAATTTAAATCTTTTTCCTTGTTTCCGTCCGCTCTTGCTTGTTGTTATTGAACTTGATTCTTGTTGATCAGTTATTAAATTAAAATCTTGGTATCATTGTTGAGTTTAATTCTTGTTGACCAGTTGTTAATTCTTGGTATCGTTGTTGAGTTGATTTCATATCGAGATGAATTTTACGGGCTAAACTGTACGGTATTATCTGATGACATATGTTGATGAGGACAGTGAGAAAGGTAAAACGTCTACTTTGGTTATGAAACCTAGAGTTTATCGCAGCCATATTAGCTGTCGTAACGAGAACGTAGGAACCTGACTTGGATGTACATACTGTAGTTATAAAACTTAGAGTCTCTCGCAGCCATACCGGTTGGTGTGGCAAAGATTCTAGATGACATAATTATATGGTTGCATACCTTAGTTACGGAACCGGTCGTTTATCGCATTTATGCTTACTGGCGTGGCGAGAATTCTTAGTGTCATGATTTCTGACAGACGTGTATGATTATTAGGTTGTATCTTAAAATGGTTCTTAAAGTATCATCTCAAAACTTATCCATTTCTGTTATTCCATGACTTTGTTCCATCACTTCTTTTCTTTACTAGCAGTAAAGATACCTTCAGTCCTTAATCCCGTTCCTTTTTTAGCTTCTTTGAGGATTCCTTGTTAGTATGATAATTGGTTACTTGCAATTATGTCTGTGTCTTGTATTAGTGTTGACTGAGTGTGACTTGTGAGTTTGTAAGTATTTCTTAGTTGGACATGTGAGCAGTAGGCATTAATCAAGATATACCCATAGCATAGTACCTTGTAGTAATAGTTCTATGATAGGTGTTATTATAATTAGTATTAGTATTATAGAAAGAGGAGTAAGAGTATCAGTGATGGTTCCAAGAGTTAGTATCAGAGTCAGCATACCGTCCTGGATAGTCATGAATTTATGTAATTGGATGATCTATGTAAATAATTAAGTATCAAATATTTGTGTTAAAAATTAATGGAGCATGATATTTAGTTTGATGGTTGATTACTTGGGTGTGACAAGAGTAACAAAATGTTTAGGCATAAAGGGTATTAATGAGTGTGCCATGGGTAGAAAAATATCAAGATTGGTAATGAAAGTTATGAAGTGAACCACAGATTAGTGTAACAGTCTGTAAAAGATTTAAGAGAAGATACATATACATAAATCAAGATATGAAACCATATGCCTGCCTTTGAGAATAAAGTAAGACATGTGTATTATATAAGTTATAAAAAGTGCAAATGATCATGAGTTCTAATATGTGTGACGAGGTGATCTAATGATGAAGCTAGTGTTACCATACCAATAGTGCTAGTGATTCTATATCAAAGATTTGTTGAGCAAGGTGCTAATGACAGTAAGTACTTCATGTGATGATAATTAGATTGGTGTACCAGTTAATATAGATAGAAAATTATTGGAGAAAATATGTGTGATGATAACTTTAATTATTGGGAGTAATAGTACAAGTAATCCGGGCAGTACAAATTTTAGTACACAGTTGAGAGTTGTAGATAATTGATGTATTTGTGTGCACCTTGAGTATTAGAGACTGTGACTATATATGTGTACCTAGATGCTTGTGGATTTAAATTTATAAATTGAAGAGTGGAAATAAATTTTAATTTTTAAGAATTTTGAGGAGTTAAGATTTTATGTTATTAAAATTTTGAGGATTAAAATTCAATTCAATAAACACAGTCAAAGCTATAAAGATTTTGGAAGTGATTAAAAATTTTATTTCGATATTGAGTATTTGACTGTTGAGGAAAGTATATGCATTTTATTTTAAATCGTTCGAGAAGTAAATTTTGATGATTTTATTTTGAGGATAAAATTTTATGGTGGGTAAGAAATGTATAATAGTATATGAGTGGTTGATGTGCATGTGTAAGGATCTATTGGCTTGAGAATGCTTGAGATGGCACTACAAACAGACTTGGGTGTCCATCTAGAGTTGCATTAGGAGCAGCACTTAGTATGGTGTGTTGCACTTGGTGTGCACTTGAGTGATAAGAACGACTAGTATAAACAATTGCAGTAGGTAAGAGAGCTAGCAGTGAGTGTGCTTGTAGTTGGAACAGTAGTACCAAGGGATAGAGGTATCAAACTTTGGATGCATTATTAAACTATGGTTGTGTTAGAGATTCTTGGTATCATATCCAGGTATCAATAGATAGGTGTATGCAATGAGGATGTATTCATGGATGTTGTGGACTAATGATTAGTTGGTATGGATATCAGTATATAGAGATAGGAATTAGTGAGTGAATATGCCAGAGTTAAGTGTATATTAGAGGATTAAGATGTCCAAGTAATGGGTTAGAAGGCTATGTTCTGTTCTTTCCTCATATTTCTTTTCCATCTGTTTGTTTGATTGATTGATTCCTTAGTACCATAGCTTGTATCAATAATTTTCTTATTAGAATATAGTTAGTAGTACACCCTAACAGAGACTGCAATACCATGACAAAGGAGACCATAACCATGTATGTTTTCTCTAGATTGTATGTTGTGTGACTGTAGGTAGGATTATCTTAGACTTTGACTGTTAAGGGTTTTGACCGTAGTGAAGAATTAATGAAGAGGTTATGATTTGACAAAGAGAGACAATGTGCCTTAAATTTCGAGGATAAATATTTATTTAAATGAAGAGAGTTGAGAATTTAATATGACAGAATTGACGATTTGTTAAATCATAAATTTTTATGAAGATTGTGGTATGATTGAATGTCACTAAAATTTGAGGAAATTAAGGAGATTATCATTATATTCATTGGACTACAAGTTATGAAATTATTTTTGAATATTGCATTTGAAGATCTTGTAAGTATTATATTGTTGAGTATTGTGTGGAGAAAAGAATCAAGAAATAAGATCGTTAATGGATTAGTGTTTGAATTCAAATTTTGGGATGAGAATTTAAATTTTATAAATATGCATTGATTGGATTTAAATTAGAGGAGTAAGATCATTAATGGATTAGTGTTTGAATTCAATATTTGGGATGCGATTTTTAATTTTTTATAAATATGCATTGACGGGATTTCAATTAAAGGATTGGATAGTAAATTTTGTATTTAGTGATTTACTCAAAATTTGAGGAGTAAGATGATTAATGGGCTAGTATTTGAATACAAAATTTTTGGAAGAGATTTTTAAATTTTATAAATATACATTGAGTGGATTTAAAATTAGAGGATTGAATATTAAGTTTTGTATTTAGTGATTAGCATAAAATTTTTTGAGGAGATTTGGTAAGAATGGAATTTGATTTTTTAATTTTAAAGGTTTGCGGGAATATGATACTTCCATAATTTTGAAAAGTTGTGAAAAAAAACAATAAGGATTAGTTCATGATTATATTATTTGATGAATTTAATTTTGATGGTAATAAATAAATAAATAAAACAATTGAGGATTTTAAATTTCAAGGACGAAATTTTTTAAGGTGGGTAGACTTGTAACCTCCGTATCCTGAAATTCATGCTTAAATATTATTTTTAGGTTAATTTGGGGCTAGTAGAATTTTTTTCCATAATTTTTGTTAATTAAAAACTAGTAACCCTAATTTCCTAGGACTTTCAAGAATTTATTTTAGGATCAAATATAATTAAAAATATTCCAAACTTTTATTTTAGGTTCTAAATAATAAAATATATTTTCTAGAATTTTTTGGGAATTTTCTGATTATTTTTATCATTTATTTTGAGTTAATTATAAAAAACTGAATTAAAAACTATTTTCTGAAAAAGAAAAACCAAAAAGAAATTAATTCTGCCAAGTCAGCAAACAGGGGGGCCACCTGTCAGCCTCCAGCAGCCAACAGTGTGGGGCCCGCCTGTCAGTGACCGCGGGCGAAGCCGAGCCGAGCCGAGCCGCGTCCAAGTCCGAGTCGGACTCAGCTGAGCCGAGCCGCGTGGATCTACGACCGCTGGATCTGGGCGGGGAGCCACGGATGGCTGCCACGTGGCAAGCTCCTGAGCCGCGGCTGCTCTTTCTCTCTCCTCTATATATATATATATTAGTTTAGTTATTTTCTAGGGTTTTTCTTCAGCCGATTTTTGGAGAATTGCCATCTAGGGTTCCTTCATTTTCCAGAAGCCATTGCGCATAGCTCCGGACTCCAAACGAGGCCTAGTTTTTTGTGTTAGAACGATATTGAGGTTAGATTTCTGATTATATATTTTTTTTTACGAAATTATGATTATTAAATTTTGGAAAATTCGTAGAACACAGTATGTCCGAAAATAGACGTTTTTTGATGTTTTTGTGATTCCGGGAGAACCAGGAATCAGAATCATGAACCGTTTAAAGTTTCCGAAAGCTAATGTCGAGATCATTGACATATATTTTTCCCATAATTTATTTCGAAGTAGTTTTATATTGTTAATTCTGTAGAACTTCTAGGGTAAAATTTAACCATCGGTGCACGATACGAAACTTGTATATGCCATAATTTCCAAACGAATTTGAATTTGGACGAGCCATAAATTCTAGCATGTTTTTGACGCTGAAATCTACAGGAATTCATGCATGAAAGTCGAGTTTGTGTCGGTTGACTTTTCGGTCAACAGATCGCCTCGATTTGCGTGCCATGAGTCTCTAGTTGATAAAATTCAGTTCCTTTGGACAAAATTTAGGAATTAACCTAAAAATCAGAATAATAAGATTAAAATAGGATTTTAGAGTAATTATTCCAGAATTAAATAAATTAAAATAAATTATCTTTTGACTTGGTAAATTTGTAATACATAGGCTATTTGGACTGTGACTTGGACTCTGATTCATACCAGCAGCAGGACCCCAGGCGAGTACATTCTCTGACAGTTTCTATTATATTGATTATCTCTATAACTCTTGTTGTATAGCGTACATGACTCTGACACTGTTCTTTACACGAGTTGGCACCATCGAGACCTGTCACGAGGAGTCGTGATTGGAATCCATCGTGCTAGCTGGGGAAAATGGGGAAATGTTAGTAGCTTATGTGATCATACCCAACCTTACATGCATCATAGCTCACCCACACCTCACGTCGGTGCAGCCTGACCATTACATGCCTCATAGCCTGTTACATGTGATTAGCCTGACTATTGCTCGCATCATAGCTATCCGGATGGTTAGCCTGACCCTATATGAATCATAGCTAATCACATGTAATAAGCCTGATCAGTCCCAAGCCGATCACATGATATACTAATGTTTCACACACTTGGTTAGAGGATCATTGACATGCATCTCTAGTATATTGATCTAGCATCTCTACATGTTCTAGTTGTTGTTCTTGTACACATTTATATACCAGTTCATTGTTCTTGCGTGTACTTGTATTTCTATTTTATTGCTAGATGTACATAGATGATGACATGCTCCAGTATTCCAATTATTCCAGTATTTCTATTTTTAGTATATCCATGCTCGTCAGTATTTCTTATTGTCAGTATTTCCTGTTTGTCTTGTATTTCTTTACACTGTGTTATAGTTTTTGTCAATATGCATGGAACTGCTGTTAGAGGTGTATTTTGTTCCATCCTGACTGGAAATATTTTTCCAGACTATGACTTAGAGGACTTATTTTCCAGTATACTTGGAGATTGGATGTTATTGATTGCAGGTATGGTTATTTTGTCGTTTAGATTTGTCTTGTATTTTATTTGTTTGCTTCGATATCTCATCGTGCCTTAGCTTATATGATTGAGTATATTCCATATTATATTGATATATGTGTCTCCTTATGGAGTTAGATATTCATGTGAGAGTGATTAGCTAGTATTGTGACCTAGACAGCGTTCTACCGCCGATGCTGCGGCATAGGCTGGACGTACCCACGCTCTCGTGCCCCTATACCGGGTGCGGGTCGTGACAAGGGAGTAGATATGGGGCTGAATGGGGCGGCCGGAGAGGCGCTGTCGAGCTCAGCCGGAGTAGTGGCGGAGGAGTTGGCCGGACGAGGGAGTCAGGGGAAGTCTGAAGTCGGAGAGGGAGCTTGTGAGTTGGCAGCAGGCGGTCAGGGGAGCTGCTCTACCAGAGTCGGGGGACTGCTCCGGAGCTGCGCAACGGCGGCGGGGATAGCTGTTCAGCGGGCTGCGAGCTTGTGAGTTGTCATGAGGGAAAATTTTTCATTCATGAGGAATGGTGGATGTAGATTAGTTCATTTAAAATAGAGGGCTATGATTTCACATAAGTAAGGATCATTTCTTAATGAGGAATGGAGTGGGGGCTCTCCATATGGTCATGTCTAATAGGGTGAGGACACATAAATTAATAAATTGCAATTTAGCCCCTTAAATTCGGGAAATTGTACGAACACATAAAATGACGCTAAAATTATAGAGAAAATCGCGGGTGATAATTTGCAAGGCGAGGGGGTATTGGGGGTTTGGCACGGGTTTAATTTGATGGGCATTGGGATTAATTAAGGATTAAAATAAGATTGACAAAGTTGGTATCCCCGATTTAAATAGAAATAAAGTGTCCCACGATTTTAAATTAAATGGAGGTACTTGGGGTCAAAATCCGGAAATGACACATAGGTCAAAAATGGTGGGGGCTTGGAGTCAGTCTTGGACCCTTTAGTTGGTCCGGCTCAACGGGTTAAGTTGGTATCTCAAAACTGAGGGTAACGACACAGGTGTCCGACACGGAATTAATTATGGATTACGGTTACAGAAAATTATGCAATTAATTTAGAGCACAAGGAAAATGATTTTGAGCGACGAAAATGTCTAGTGCCTAATTTGGCGAGTCAAGTCAGAAGTACAATAGTCCGATGGAATTTATGGGCTGATATTGGGCTCCGAATAATTTAGCAATGATAGGGCACGCCAAGGATTTTAATTAAATAAATTAAAATCACAGACAAACTCAACTCTACTCTAAACCTCATCATCTTCTGAAAAATCCAAAATTTCCTAAATCCAAACCTGACTATCTATAGAATTAAACGAGGGGTTTTACATTCTTTCCAACTTAAAAAAATTTTGTCCCCGAAATTAAAAGTAAAGCACGATAATAACTAAGCAAATTTTTAAAACAACTAGTAATCAAGTGCCGTACGCAAATTCGTACCTTGCTCCTCAAATAAGTACGGGAACCACTGTCAAATAGAATCCTCGCGCTCCCAAGTAGACTCGTCTGGTGAATGGTGTTTCCAGGCAACTCTGACCAGTCGAATAGTCTGCCCTCTCAAAGTCTTCTTGCTGTGATCGAGAATCTCAACTGGCTGCTCTACGTAAGACAGACTGGGCCCGACTGTAATCTCCGAATGATCAAGCATGTGGCTAGGGCCTGCGACATATCTCCTCAGCTGCGATACGTGAAATACGTCATGTACTTCCTCTAATGATGGAGGTAATGCAAGATGGTAAGCCACTTCGCCAACTCGTTCCAAAATGTCAAAAGGTCCGATGTACCTCGGACTCAGCTTGCCTCTGCCTCCGAATCTGATGTTACCATGAGTAGGAGATATCCTCAAAAATACATGGTCACCCTCCTTGAACTCCAATGGCCTGCGGGGCGCATCTGCCTAATGTTTCCGTCTGTCCCGTACTGCACGCAGGTGGCTCTGAATCTGCTTGACCTTCTCCATTGTGTGCGTCACCAATTCTGGACCAAGTATTTGACGCTCTCCCACGTCACTCCAACAAACTGGCGACCTACATTTCCTGTCGTACAGTGCCTCTTAAGGTGCCATCTGTATGTTAGCCTGGTAGCTGTTATTGTAAGAGGATTCCACCAAGTGTAGGTGGTCCTCCCAAGATCCTCCAAAATCAATCATGCATGCTCTCAACATATCCTCTAATATCTGTATCGTGCGTTCTGACTGACCATCAGTATGCGGATGATATGCAGTACTGAACTTGAGGCGAGCTCCTAGGCTCTTATGCATACCCCGCCAAGAATGCGACGTGAATCTGGAATCACGAGCCGATACGATGCTGCCAGGCACTCCATGTAGTCGTACTATCTGTCTCATATACATGTCAGCTAGTATCTCTGTGGATTGCCCTACTCTGAAGGGCAAGAAATGGGCAGACTTGGTGAGTCTGTCTACGATAACCCAAACTACATCCTTCCCGCTAGGGCTCTGCAGGAATCCTGTGACGATGTCCCTGTTAATGTGTTCCCACTTCCACTCAAAAATTGGGAAACAGCTGCATTAGTCCTGTAGTTCTCTGTTATTCAGCCTTGTCTTGCTGACATACCAAGCATCTTGCCACGAATCTCTCAATCTTTCTCTTCATCCCATGCTACCAGTAATGTTGCCTTAAGTCTCGGTACATCTTCGTACCCCTGGGATGAATAGATTAAATCGAGCAACGAGCCTCGACCATCAACTCTTGGTGTAGCTCGCCTCTCGGATCGTATAGGCGATCTCCATACCTCAATATTTCGTCTTCGTGAATCCTGAGTCCCGTCTGCATGCCGGCCTCTGTCCTCTCTCGTAGACGTCAAAATCTCGCATCTGTTGGCAGGGCTGCCCTGATCCTCTCAATCAGGGTAGACTGAACCTCGAGCCTGGCCATCTGTCCATCCATGCCTGGCAATACGATCTCTATCCCAAGCTCCTGGAGATCCTCTAGCAATTGCCGCTGCGTCGTCAAAAAGTATGCCATGGGCTTCCTGCTTAAGGCATCTGCTACAATATTTGCCTTGCCAGGGTGGTACTACTACTTAATGTCATAATCTGCCATCAACTCTAGCCAGCGTCTCTGCCTCATGTTGAGCTCCTTCTGCGTGTAGACATACTTCAGGCTTTTATGATCTGTGTAAATCTCAACACGCTCACTATAAAGGTAATATCTCCATAGCTTTAGTGCAAATATCACTGCAGCTAGCTCCAAGTCGTGCGTCGGATAGTTCTTCTCATGAACTCTCAGTTGTCTCGATGCGTAGGCTATCACCTTGCCGTGTTGCATCAGTATACATCCCAATCTACTCCCAGACGTATCACTATACACTATAAATCCTCCTGATCCTGAAGGTAGTGTCAAAATCACTGCTGATGTCAGACGCTTCTTCAGCTCATCGAAAGCCGCCTAACACTCGTTGGTCCAGATAAACTCCTCGCCTTTATGCGTCAGTTGCGTCATAGGCGCAGCTATCCTCGAGAAGTTTTTCACGAATCTTCGATAATATTCGGCAAGTCCGAGGAAATTCCTAACCTCCGTAACTGATGTAGGGGTAGACCACGTCTCGACTGCAGCTATCTTCTCCGGGTCAACTGATAGTCCATCTTCGGTGATTATGTGTCCCAGAAACGGTACTCTATCCAAGCAGAACTCACATTTGCTGAGTTTGGCATACAGCCTTTCATGTCTCAGCATCTCTAACATGATTCTGAGATGCCTCTCAGGCTCCTCCTGGCTCTTGGAATATATCAAGATGTAGTCTATAAATACCATCATAAACTTATCCAAGTACTGGTGGAAGACATTGTTCATTAGACTCACAAATACTGCTGGCGCGTTGGTTAAACCAAATGTCATGACTAGAAACTCATAGTGTCCATACTACGTCCGAAAAGTCGTCTTAGGAATGCCCTCTCTCCGTACCTAGATCTGATGATAGCTGGATCTGAGATCGATCTTCAAAATACATATGCGCCACTTAGCTGATTCAACTGTACCGTCCCATTTTTCTTTGGCATAATTAAGATGGGTATTGCCACATAGAGAAATACTAGCCCGACCGAAACCCTTGTCTAAGAGATCCTCCACGACAGACCTACAACTCAACCAACTCTATCGGTGCTAGTCTGAAGATGGAAAATTAACTGGCTCGGCTCTTGGACTTAACTCTATAACAACTCTATCTTTCTGTCAGGTGGCAGGCCTGGAAGATTATCTAGAATCACATCCTCAACCCTGATATAATATGGTGGTACACTGGTTCACCTCATGCGTTGTATACTCCTAAGGTAGATGGGCACCATGCTCCCAGGCTCCCTGAAGTAACTCAACTCAGGGTAATCTGGTGGCCATAAATAACGTAATTACATCGACAATCTAGTGTCGCGTGGTATTGGCTCAATCAACTCATTCTAGGACGGTGTCATCGTCCAGACTTAATCCTCAAAATAAATTCTCCTGTTCTGTTTACCATACTAATCCTCTGAAAGAAAAAAAAATTCTTTCATGTCTAAAGTATAATTTCTCTTCTCAAATTTTCTCTAAAATTTTATTCCTCAAATTTCTTCTTTTCGTTATTTATCTCTCCAAGTCACATAGTACAAAAATGGTATCACTCAAGCACATTTCTTGAAATCAGATCATTATCTTCCAATTGAGAGCCTGAAATTTTATCTTCTCTAGTCCATAATATCATTCCTGATATTGCGATAATATGCAACCACTAGTTTCCAGCATCGACTATGCATTTCCTTAGACTATTCTAGGCCTTGATCAACAATCCTTCCAGCTCCTTGTACTTCCGAGATCACTGCTATCTCAAGTACGAACATGGTACTACTGGCTCCAAGTTCTCTTGCTACCCTTCCATACTAGTTCTAGAATCCAAAAGAACCTATCAGCCTACCCTACTGAGGGTAACAATCTTCTCAGAGATTATTGCACAAATCACGTCTTCTGCCGTCTGAACTGCGATCTTCTTCTGGAGGAACCCATCAGGCGCAAGCGTTCGTCTTCCGAATAATAGGGGATGAGAATCAATGATAACGATATTGACGAAAATTAAACGAATACAAATTGGAAGTCCAATGGCGATAATCACATACAAGAGGAGTTTTAAAATCGGTTATGGATTGAGATCTTATTCACATTAATCCTAAGTTGTAGGCTCGTTCGGTACAGTAACGTAACCGATACGATTTGCTCAGACCTGCATGGGCCACCACTAAACCATGTCATGCCCCAGTCCCAAAATCCATGGGACCAGACACGTGGCAATAGCCAGCTGGTACGACTTCGTAGGGCTTTCCAATTTAATAGACCCGATGAAGTGCACTTACACTGTCCATAGTCAAGTGATCCAAGTATAATCTATTTCTAATTTGCAACAACTAAATCTAAATCTTAATCCAGGATAAGTAATCTCAAGAAAGAACGATATGC
Organism: Iris macrosiphon; assembly: GCA_036927795.1. Taxonomy (NCBI): domain Eukaryota; kingdom Viridiplantae; phylum Streptophyta; class Magnoliopsida; order Asparagales; family Iridaceae; genus Iris; species Iris macrosiphon. The sequence goes on from JAYESA010000017.1 coordinate 22,670,710, forward strand.
ATCATCAATCTGCAGCCCAATAATACATCCGTTCGAATAGACCAGAAGAACAATATAGGTCTATAAATACTAGGCTACATAAGAAGAATAAAATGGAAAGTAATACAAGACTAAATAGCTGGAAATATAAATATACTTGTAATGATGTCCATACTCGAATGGATGACGTAATCCTGCAAATGCACAAACAACCTGGAAGGGAACCAGGTCCTCAGAGGGACGTAACAAGATACAAAATGTATGCTAGATATAGTATTGAATAAAATAAAGGGATGTGCTAACCATCTAAGTGAATGCAATGTAAGGACAACCTCGGAACGTATAGGTAGGTATAGGCATAACGTCCAACATCCTCTAGAGTGTGGTATCTGCAACGTCCATCATTCCGAAGAATGATGTATCTGTATATGTATAACGTCCAACACACTAAGGGACGTGGTATCTGTAATATATATACGTCCGTAACACTCCGAAGAGCGCGGTGTCTGAAATATAGGAAGTCATCGGGTCTGTGGCTCCTCTGGATACCACGGAGTCCGATGTGTGTATCCCATACGTTTATCAGTTGTCCTCCCCGCCCAATGATCTATGCATGTCGTATCACAACACGCCTTAGCTACTACGCCGAGGGGTCGTAGCTCTGGCTCATAGTCTATCGTTAGAACAATAGTCCAATCTTACAACCAAACAAGGACAAGGATTGGACCTTCGTACCACAATATTCTATGCTTCAACTACTAATAACTGCTATGTCTTCTATCATGCATCGCTAATAGCAGTTATTCCCTATCCGTTGCACGCTTACACGTACAGGTGGCCAACCACATACGCAAGTTCGTGCCCTACATAAGACTCACAACACGTGTAAGAAATGTTTCAAGGCCTGGGGAGTCATACCAATAACTCCACAACTTTAGGTGGGTCCACTGGACACTAAGTCAGACACAAGTCCTAACGTCAACGTTTTCGTTGACTGTACCCGATTCTTCTCGGGCGCACACAGTTATAAAATATTTAATTAAATAAATATACAACTAAAATAACTGAATTTAAACAGTACAACAAGGCAAGGTATACTTGCATGCGCGAGGCTGCTGATGACGGGGTCCCAGTACCGCGTCCAAGTCCTCGGGTCCCGCAGTACCTAGAGATAGATACAACCCAAAATCAATAATCTATTCTACGCCAAACAGGGATGCGACACGCATCTACACCTAAACTCAGTCTCAGTTACGAGTCACAGGGACAAGACACTAGGAGGGTTGACCACAGTTGACTATCGGTACGATAGTCAAAACATCTAGTCATCAGTACCATATCATCAAGCCATCCTCAAAACACAGTTTATGATTTTAATTTCTTCGTTTCATATCGTTTTTACCAGTCACCAGGTGTCTCCCTAAGTTAATCACCTTAAATTTCCAGTTTCTAAATTACCGATCACATTAGTCCTCAATCAGTCATTCACCTACTGTCCTTACTAATCATACATTTAAATTTAGCATTTTACACTACACAAAAATCCTTCATCAATTCCGTGCTCCTCGGTGTTCATCATTGTTCAGTCAATTCAGAGCCTTGTTTCTCCTCAATTTAATTCTCCGTAAATAAATTAGGATTTTACCATTATGTAATATATTCATAATATCTCGTCAAAATCAAATTCCAAACCTCCGTGCAAATCGTTAAAGTTCATATTAATTAACGTAGACATAAACCCTAACCTACATTTAACCCTATTCTTAAATCTTCATAATTAACATTCACCTTAATCGTCATTTGTCTTAGTCCACATTTACCTTAATCACTTTATTAACACATGATTATCTATATTACACCACAACTACACTACCATTTTAAACTCAAATACTAGCTAATACACACACAACTATATATAACCTCAATCCCTACTAAAACACAACACAATACATGAATATAAAGAGAGGGGGAGCTGTATACCAAAGTGGCCGGAGCGAGGTGGTGCTGGGGGTGGCCAGAGAGCGGCTATCGAAAGGGTGTCAATGATGGTGGTAGTGGTGGTGGTGATATAACCGGAGAGGGAGCTTGTGGGGATGGTGGTGGTGGTGATATAGCCGGACAGGGAGGAGATATGGGGCTGAATGGGGCGGCCGGAGAGGCGCTGTCGAGCTCAGCCGGAGTAGTGGCGAAGGAGTCGGCCGGACGAGGGAGTCAGGGGAAGTCTGAAGTCGGAGAGGGAGCTTGTGAGTTGGCAGCAGGCGGTCAGGGGAGCTACTCTGCCGGCGTCGGGGGACTGCTCCGGAGCTGCGCAACGGCGGCGGGGACAGCTGTTCAGCGGGCTGCACAGCCAGCGGCGAGAGCCGTTCAGTGGCTAGTCGGCGCTGAAGCTCGCACCGGTCGGGGACATAGTCGGTCGGGTGGTTGCACCGGCCGTCGGTCGGTTGATGCACATCGACGGAGGACGCACAACCGGCGAGCTGCTGTGGAGTCGCCGCGGGGGATGACGACGGGCCGGAGTATACTCAGTGGCCGGTCGGGCTACTGCGGAGTCGCCGTGGGGGATGACGACGGGCCAGAGTCGACTCAGTGGCCGGTCGGGCTTCTCTCGGTTGAGAAAAACAAAGGAAGAAGATGAAGAATAAAGGAAGAAGAAGAATGGGGGGAGGAGGTTGGTTGTGGTTATTATGAGGAAGGAGGAGAGAGAAAGTAGGGGGTTTTCTACACCTAGCGATTAGGGCCTGCTTGGGGAGTTGTGAGGGTGGGTGAGATGATGGTTTTATAGGAAAGGGTGATATAGCTTGAGTGGTGAGGATGCTTCCAAAATTGAATGAGTGGCTAGGATTTGTCATGAGGGAAAATTTTTCATTCATGAGGAATGGAGGATGTAGATTAGTTCATTTAAAATAGAGGGCTATGATTTCACATAAGTAAGGATCATTTCTTAATGAGGAATGGAGTGGGGGCTCTCCATATGGTCATGTCCAATAGGGTGAGGATACATAAATTAATAAATTGCAATTTAGCCCCTTAAATTCGAGAAATTGCACGAACGCATAAAATGACGCTAAAATTATGGAGAAAATCGCGGGTGATGATTTGCAAGGCGAGGGGGTGTTGGGGGTTTGGCACTGGTTTAATTTGATGGGCATTGGGATTAATTAAGGATTAAAATAAGATTGACAAAGTTGGTATCCCCGATTTAAATAGAAATAAAGTGTCCCACAATTTTAAATTAAATGGAGGTACTTGGGGTCAAAATCCGGAAATGACACAAAAGTCAAAAATGGTGGGGGCTTGGAGTCAGTCTTGGACCCTTTAGTTGGTCCGGCTCAACGGGTTAAGTTGGTATCTCAAAACTGAGGGTAACGACACAGGTGTCCGACACGGAATTTAATTATGGATTACGGTTACGGAAAATTGTGCAATTAATTTAGAGCACAAGAAAAATGATTTTGAGCGACGGAAAAGTCCAGTGTCTAATTTGGCGAGTCAAGTCAGAAGTACAATAGTCCGATAGAATTTATGGGCTGATATTGGGCTCCGAATAATTTAGCAATGATAGGGCGCGCCAAGGATTTTAATTAAATAAATTAAAATCACAAACAAACTCAACTCTACTCTAAACCTCATCATCTTCTGAAAAATCCAAAATTTCCCAAATCCAAACCTGACTATCTATAGAATTAATCGAGGGGTTTTACATGGGGTTGTTAGTACTGCCGACTTCATTAGGCCGCTTCTCCTCAGGAAGGGTAATCTTGTCGCTTTTGACGAGACACTCGAATATGCTCGGAATATCGTCGTCTTCGAAAGAGTATACTTCAATGGGCCTGGAAGTCGCATGTTTCGTCTGTGTGGTTGCCGCGGTCTTTTGCCTGTACGTATTGACTGCCAGAGCTTCTTTTCCTTTGGAACCGCAGGGATGGTCGCTGTTGGGGGATGACCTCTTGCCTCTATTGGAGGTAGAGATCATGATGCCATTTTCACGCGCCTTCCGACTGTTGTCCTCGGCGGCTACCGCTGAGATAATGAACGAGGGCCAATCATGGAACTGATATGGTCCTGTGAATACAGAGATTACGTGAAGAAGGTTTTTCCTGTAAATGTCGACCAATGCCGAGTCTGGAACTCCGGGAGGCATTTGCAAAGTGGCTTGACAAAAACTTTCGATGAAGGTGCGAACGTCTTCTTTCTCCTTCTGCTTCACTTTGATGAGAGAGGACATCGACATGTCCATCCCTCCCTCATAGAATCTTGTGAAGAATAAAGCTTTGAAATCGTCGAAGGAAGTAATGCAGTTGTCCGCCAGGTTGCGGTACCACTAATAAGCCACTCCCGAGAGACAGCCCTTGAACACCCGAGTGAGGAGGGCATCATCCCCTTGTAATAACACTGTCATCATACTGAAGTAGTTCATGTACTGACTCGATGATATTTTTCCCTCGAACAGAGCTATGGTCTGTGGTTTGTATTTAGGAGGGAAAGGGGCCTCTTCCCAGATAGTCGGGTAAGGCTGGTTGATTCCTAATTTCTTGAGCTGATCTTTGTGCTTCAGGGCATCAAATTGGGCTTTCAACTCCCGTACTGCCTGCATCGGATTTTCAGCCGGTAGCGGGACCACGGAGTGGTGAGGAATCGGTTGTATCGTGACTCCAACGGGAGGTAATACATTCTCCAAGTGAGGAAGCGGAAGAACTGCTGACTCTTGATCTAGAGCAGGCTCTTGGATCGTATTGGATGGTGGTAAGTCCACCCCCACACGTATCTGAGTTGGAGGGACCGATGCTTGAGCCATAGCAGCTGTGTGTTGAGTCAGCATCATCTGGTGCATGTTCTCCATCATGGATTGTATTTCTTTCAGAGATGTCTCCAGTACAGTTATGCGTTGCTCAGCGCTCCCTTATGGGGAAGCTTCCTCGCGTTCATCTCCAATGGCATAAACTCCCATCTTCCTGGGTGTCATTGAAAGATCAGTATAGGTCTCTGTAGAAGTTGACTCTATACTTTCGGCATCTGATTCGGGAGGCTGGCGACCCCCAGCATCAAAATCAGAAGAGTACGAAGCCGGTTGTCGTGACTTCGAACGAGTGTTTCGGAACACCCCAGCTTCAGTGTTCCTAAGGAGCTGGTTGAATCTCCCTCGACTCGAAGTTCTAGAGGGATGACGTCTTGAGCTCGATCTTCCTCTAGGTATGTGCGAAGCCATGTTCACAGATGTATGTGTGGGCTCTTCTTCCTGGAAAGACGGAGAGTAGCTCAATCGGTCGAAAACTGACCATTTTGCTTCAGAACAACAACAATTAATTGCAATCCTATGACTATTACAATAGTGCTCGTTAGGAGGCGTAATAGACAAGTTGGAAGATCCCCTATCCTTGCTTTTCTGGATCAGATATTCACGCAGGTCAGGAGGATTTACAGAAGAAGAAGAAGAAGATGGCTTGTTTCTTCTGTTCACATCAGTGGGCATGCGGATGTTGGGAACCATAGTTTTCCCTATGCTACCTATATACAACAGGTTGGCCATCTGGGTGGCGGATAATCCCCGAGGAGGGTGTCTTTTCGCAAACTGAGCCTGGTTTACGCTGAGGGACTTCTTCTGGCGTAATTCGGGCTGGCGTAAAACTGAGGAGGTCCTCAGTCGGTCGTCAACTCCTCGCGTAATCTGGAGGGCGGGCAGATTTTTCCCTAGCTGGCGTAAAGGCCAAGAAGTTGAGCGGTCCGCCACTTGCTTTCCCTTGCGTAGATTGCAGGGATCATCTACTTTTTCCGCAGAGGGCAGATGCATCTTTACGCGCGGAGCGCGTTTGGAACTTCTGATTTGGCGCTAAGGCATTGTCAGAAATTTTGTCTGCCACGTCATCGACGGGAGACTAAATTTTACGCACAAAGTGCGGTGTAGGCTTCTGGACTAGCGCTGAGGCATTGTCCGAAGTTTTGTCTGTTCCGCCAGGAACGAGAGACTAAATTTTACGTGCAGAGCGCAGAGTATACTTCTGGATTAGCACTGAGACATTGCCAGAAGTTTTGTCTATTCCGTCAGCGAGAGAGACTGAATTTTACGCGCAAGGCGCGGAGGGAGCAATGCTACAACCTCGTTGGTCGGAGAGGTCGGAGAGTCGACAGGAATGGTAGGGGATGTCTTGGGCATCCAGACCTTACGCAGCTTTCTGTTGTCTTGGACAGAGAGAGAGTGAGAGCTACCCCCTGTTCGAAGCATGTCTTCGTAGGCAGACTGGTCGAACTGGACGACCAGTGTCTTCTTTACGGATCCCACGGATACCGCATCGTGTTGAGCAATTGCTTCCTCATCAGAAGAGAAAGATGTCCCCAGCAGAGTCTCCATCTTATTGTTTGATAAATAAACAAAAAAAATTACGGAAACAAGGTTTATAGGAAACCCGGTCTTTGGTTTACAAAGAAGATTGTACAGTTAATCCTATGCGAGGATGTCGAGTATAATTTTTTAATCTGGGTAAATATTGCTATAGGAGTCTGATCTGCAGTTGATCACTTTGTCCCTTGGACCACACGATGATGAAGGAGTGCCGTAGAAGACAAAAAGCAGCTTCAAAGGTTGCTAAAGAGAGTGGACGCTCGATGCCAAAGTCATCGATCACTACTCTTTGCCTGAGCTCTGGATTATTCTCTTTCTCGATCTTTGAATATTCGACCAATTTTTTTCCGACCTTGGACCTCTGTCAATAGAGGTCTCTATTTATAGAGTTTTAGTGACAGTGACCACTCAGTCGACGTAGAAACCGAGTAGTGGAAAATACAGCAACCTTTTACACGATGGTTAAAATAATCGTTGCCCGCGTATAAATGACCTTTTGAATGAGCGTGTGACGCGTGTCCAATTAAGAGACAATGTGTATAACTGCTGCGAATATCACGGCGTAGAAGCCATGTAGGTAGTTATCTTTCGCGTAGAAGAGGTTGGCGTAGAAGCCAATAACTGTCACTATGGCGTAGAAGCCAAATAGGCATAGAAGCCGAATAGGCGTAGAAGCCGAGTAGGCATAGAAGCCGAGTGGGCGTAGAAGATAGCTGATCCTCCTCCCCTGACTGAGGCCTTAAGCGAATTCTGGGCCGAATAGCCTTAATACGCGCCAATGCAAATGTGGCCTGAGTTGGCGTATTCTAAGGAGATAGCGTGCAGCGTGCTCCCATAGCTGAGAATAGCCCGATGGCATATCGTGCCAAGGTAATGATGTGGACGTTTTAGCCAAAATTATGGCTTTTGGAGATATAATCAAATCTCTTGCATTAAATACAGAGATCTGCCCCCATCCCGCGCATTAAATGCAGAGGCGTGTCTTCGAAGATTTGCCATCATTCTGCACATTAAATGCAGATAAGCGCCTAGAACCCTGTACGAAGAGCAACTGATGACGTGGCAGTCTGTTCGTCTTCTGCGGAGCGTAAGAAGCTCACGTCTGCCTGTGTAAAACTAGGCAGCGTATTCCAGAGGTATGTCTCAAAGATTTGCCATCATTCTGCACATTAAATACAGAGGCGTGCCTCGAGCTCTGCCATCACTCTGTGCATTAAATGCAGAGACGTGCCTCGAGCTCTGCCATCACTCTGCGCATTAAATGCAGAGACGTGCCTCTAGCTCTGCCATCACTCTGCACATTAAATACAGAGACGTACCTCGAGCTCTGCCATCACTCTGCGTATTAAATGCAGAGACGTCCCTCGAGCTCTGTACAAAGAGCAGCTTTTGACGTGGCAGTCTGTTTGCCTTCTGCAGAACGTAAGAAGCTCACGTCTGTCTGTGTAAAACTAGGCAGCGTATTCCCTTGTATGCGTAAAAGCAGTTTACGCCAAGGAGATGTCACTAAACGACAGTCTGGGTCGCTGTGCCGCACTATCATTATAGCTGTCGTCTGGGTAGTCGTGCAGTACTCTTTGTCAGGAGTTCAGACGTCAGGTTCACTACACGATTTATCAGGTTTATTTCGGGGAATACGAAGCGTCCCTCGTATACTTCAATGCTGCATTAAAAGCGGATGAGTTTTATGCCATAAAGGCGATGTAGCACCCTTTTTACGCTGAAGCATCCTGGACATACTGCTTTACGCGGATAGTCCTTGAGCCTATATTTTATGCTGTGCTCAGCGGAAAAAGCTCTGTTGCACGTTGATGGCTCTGAAGTCATCTTTTTCTGCCGCCCAATATCAACATGCTGCGTATAGATATCCAGCATATTTTTCATGCTTCTACAGTGATAAGTGAATATCTCTACTCTTTCTCCATATATGTAGTGTCTCCAAAGCTTCAAAGAAAATATTACTACTGCAAGCTCCAAGTCATGAGTGGGATAGTTCTTCTTATGGGTTTTCAACTGTCTAGAAGCATAGGCTACAACCTTTCCATGCTGCATCAAGACACATCCCAATCCTTTCCCGGATGCATCGCTATAAATTACGAATCCTCCGGGTCTATATGGTATGGTCAAGATAGGTGCCATAGTCAAACGCTTCTTCAGCTCATCGAACGCTGTCTGACACTCCTCTGTCCAGGTGAACTCCTGCTCCTTACGGGTCAAGCGGGTCATTGGCTCTACAATCTTCGCGAAGTTCTCCCCGAACATTCGATAATATCCGGCAAGTCCTAGAAAACTTCTCACTTCTGAGACATTGGTAGGGGATAGCCATGTCTCTACTAATGAAATCTTCGTCGGATCTACTGAAATACCATCTCCAGAGATGACGTGTCCAAGAAAAGCGACACGATCTAGGAGAAACTCGTACTTGCTCAACTTGGCATAAAGCCTCTCTCTTTTCATCGTCTCTAACACTAGTTTTAGATGCTATTCGTGCTCCTTGTGGCTGTTTGAATACACCAAGATGTCGTCGATGAAGACTACCACGAACCAGTCTAAGTATTGGTGGAATAATCTGTTCATCAAGTTCATAAATACAGCTGGCACATTCGTTAGTCCAAAAGGCATCATTAAGAACTCGTAGTGACCATAACGAGTCCTGAATGTTGTCTTTTGAATGTCTTCTCTTCGCACCTTCACTTGATGATAATCCGATCTTAAGTCAATCTTTGTGAACACTACTGCTCTTGTCAGCTGGTCGAACAAATCATTAATTCATAGCAGGGGGTACTTGTTCTTGATAGTCAAAGCATTAAGGGCTCTGTAATCAATGCACATTCATATCATTCCATCCTTGTTAGGTACAAACAACACTGTTGCTCCCCAAGGTGATGCACTAGGACGGATAAATCCCTTGCTCTGCAACTCCTCTAATTGTAACTTCAGCTCATCTAGTTCCTTTTTTGCCAATCGGTATACATTAGAAGATACCGGTGCTGCTCCGGGTACTAGCTCAATAGTGAACTCCACGTCTCTATCTGGCGGTAAGTCTGGCAATTATTCAGGAAAAATATCCTCAAATTCTGTAACTATCGGTGGGGGTACCATCTCTATAGCCATGTAAGTTCTAGCTATCTGTCATACTCCATGTTCGACGGTCCCTCGCATGTACTCGAACTCTGGTTGATCTGGGGGTCTAAAGGTGACGCTACCCTTCCGGCAGTTCAGTACGACATTATACTGGCTTAACCAGTCCATGCCTAGCATAACATTAAAGTACGGCATGGGTAATACCAAGAAGCGCACTCTCATCTCTCTACTACATACGACTACCGAGCACGTTCTAATAGTACTGGTAACCGGCACGATACTTCCTCCGATAAGAATCTTCCAACTCTTAGGTAAGGGAGAAGTATCTACTCTATGCATTGCTACAAATATACTCGATATGAATGATAAGGTAGTTCCAGAATCAAACAACACAGTTGCAGGTAATGATGTAACTAAAATGGTACATGTGATATGTTTCCTCCTCTGTAGCTGCTAGTGCAAAGGCCTGTCCGTGCCTCTGCCCTCCGGTCTGTTGTCGAGCTCGGTCAAACTGCGCCTCTTGTGGGGCCAAGGGTGGTCCCCTCTGAAATCCTCCGGGTGCTGTAGATATTGACCTCCTGGCGGGGGTAGTATCCTCGGAACTGGTGCTGTTGGCCTCTGTCCAGCCGGCAGTGCTGCCTCTCTATGCTGTGGGCAGTCTCGGACTTGGTGCTGGTCTGACCCACAAATCAGACATGTCCTCAGTCTCTTTCTGCCGTTCTTCTCGTAATGTCCTCTCTTACCACAGTGGTAGCAAGTCGGAAGCTCCTTTTGCTGGTATGGCGTTGTCCTCTACTGTGTCTGTGCTCCGGGATGACGGATCGGTCCTCCTACTCCGGGCTGGGCTCTGGCTGGTGCGGTTGTACTGGAACGTCTTGCTCCTCTGCCGATGGCCTCCTGGACCCTCGCCTCTGAAAGAACCTCTTCATAAGAAATTCTCGCCTATGCGGTGGTATACCTCTGTAGCTCGAAGGTGAGACCGTGATGGAATCTCTGGGCCTTCTCTAGATCGTTGGGTATCAAGACGGCACCAAATCTGCTAAGGCGGCTGAACTCCGCATCATAGGCGTCAATAGTCATATTTTCCTATTCTAGATGTAGGAACTGAGAGTACAGGGCATTTCTGACTGTAGCTGGGAAATACTTTGTATTGAAGTATTCTATAAACTGTTCCCAAGTATGGTTCTTGCCTACACTGTGCTCAATAGAATCCTACTAGTGATGGGCGTTGCCTTTTAGTTGGGCCCTCACGGCGGTCATCCAAAGGTCTGGATGCAATTGTGAAGCCTCTAGTAGCATCTCCGTATTGGCGACCCAATCGGAGATCTGCTCTACGGTCTCGTTGTCCAAGAAAGTATCTGGTCCTATCTGTCAAAACCATCTTACAGTGCCACCTGTCTGGGCTGGTGCAGGTGCTGGCACTGGTGCTGTGACAGGCGTCCTCTCTAGTACTGCCATCAAACTCTGTCTCAATGTCTCGGTTTGATGCCACTGTGCTTGCATCATGGTCTGGAAGAACTGAAGCATCTGTGGCTGTCCATCTGGCTGTGGCATCTGGGGTGAATAAGGTGGAGGTGGTGGCAATGGAACCTCTGGCTGTGCGATAGGTGTCTCCTCAGATGTTGGCCTCTCGGTATACGGCATCGGTATAGCTCCTGAAGTCTGGCCCTCAAAATGCTGCATGGGGATTGTCTGAGAAGTCTGTCCCTTGGGCTGCTGGATAGGATCGCCCTGAGAAGTCTCGTGCCAATGTATAAGCGGGACTTATAGCGGTGGTTGCCCTCTAGGTGGTCCCTGGGGTATCTCCTCTCTTTGGGTGGTGTCGGTTGGTGCCACGACAGTGGGTGCTTCTCGTCCACTGCGCAAGTTTATCTCACTGCAAGAGATAGGACTTCATTAAAAAGAGTACGAAATCAAACAAGCAGGATGCAGATATTTAGAAACAGTATAAAGGAAGTTCAAAGACGAAATCAAAAGTGGATGAGACCTAGTGATTCCTATCATATTGTAGGCTAGCTGGGCATGTTACCATACCATAAGCAAATAATAAGAACTGTATGGGCCACCACTAAAACTATGTCATGCCCCAGTCCCAAATGTACACTGGACCAGGCCATGTGGCAATAGCCAGCTGTCACGTCTCCGAGGATATCCCAATTTAATGGATCCTAATGAAGAGTGCTATGCTGTCCAAAAATACTAACAAGTCCAATATCAATCAACAACGGTAAATCTAATCTCATCCATAAATAAACAATAAGAATGTACTAATAATAACTGCTGGAAGATAAACGCCAGTCTCAAATATCATAGTACAACCAAGAATGTCTGGTGGGGACAAACCCATTACTATGACAAAATAAAATACTGAAATGATAGATAAAAAGATAATAACTAGGGCATCGGCTGACTAGATAATGATGCTCCCAATCCTAGGCAGAAGGCCTACCAAGTGATCACGGAAGCTCTAACGGTAGCACCTCTAGCTCCTCTGCAGTAGCGTACCTCGTCTTCTGTCCTGGCCCATACACTATGGGGTAAAATGTCTCGTCCAAATCTGGAAAGGTACCACGTCCTCAGAGGGACGTAACAAGATACATATGTAGAAGCATGAAAAATACGGTAGGAAATTATACGCGTAAAACCCCCAACATGCATGAAGCCCGCATAAAATGGAGCCCCAGCGCTGTATGGCGTAAAATATGACATTAAAGCCATTGGCGTACAACAGAGCTTCAATATTATTTAGCATAAAACGAAGCTCCAGAATAGTCCGTGTAAAGTAGTACTTCCAGACTGCTTTGGCATAAAAAGGTTGCTACGTCGCCACTCCGGCGTAAAATATGTCTGCTTTTAATATAGCATAAAGTTGTACGAGAAACTCTTCGTATTTCTCGAATGAACCTGTCAGACCGAACAGTGAACCTGACTCCTGACAAAGGGTACTGCACGACGATCGATAGGACGGCTGTAATGATGATTCTGCACAGAGACCCAGATTGTCGTTTAGTGACATAATCCTTGATATAAGTCATTTTTACGCATTCAAGGAATACGCTGCCTATTCTACACAGGCAGAGATAAGTTTTTGCGCTCAAGATGAGACGAAATCAGACGCCACGTCAAAAGCTGCTCTTCGTACAGAACTCGAGGCACATCTCTGTAGTTAATGCGCGAGATGGGAGCAGATCTCTGCATTTAATGCACGAGATTTGGTTCTACTTTTAATGACTGGGAGAGCTAAAACTAGGGTTAATACGCTCACATTATCATCCCTATATATTACGCCAACTAGGCTATTTTCAACTATAGGAGTACGCCGTATGCTATCTCCTCGAAATACGCCAACCTGGCTATTTTCAACTATAGGAGTGCGCCGTATGCTATCTCCTCGAAATACGCTAACTCAGGCTATATTTGCAAAGGTACGTGATAAGGCTATTTGGCCCAGAACACGCTCAAGACCTCAGTTAGGAAGGGTAATTGGCTAGTTTATGCTGGTTACCTACCTATGTAGCATCAAGATTTACGCCAACAAGACAGCTACTTGACTTTTACGCCAACAAGACAGCTACTTGGCTTTTACGCCAACAAGACAACTACTTGGCTTTTACGCCAACAAGACAGCTACTTGGCCTTTTACACCAATGAGACAGCTATTTGGCTTTTACGCCAACAAGATAACTATTTGGCTTTTACGGCAACGAGACAGTTATTTGGCTTTTATGCCAACCATCTCTACGCGAGGGGCAGTTACCTACGTGGCTTGTATGCCGTGATCTTCGATGAGCAATTATACGCATTACCTCATAATGGGACATGCGTCACACACGGATTCAGGAAATCATACGTGGGTAGCAGTTATTATAACCGTCACGTAAAAGGTGTAATTCTCTCCGCTATTTGGTTTCTACGCTGACTAGTCAGTTACTGTGACCGAACTCTATAAATAGAGACTTCCAGTCACAGGAAAGAAGGTCAAAGAAAAATAGAGGAGATCAGAGAGAGAGCACATACAGAGAGTGTTGATTGACAACTTTGGCAACGAGAGTTCAATCCTTCCTGCAATCTTTGAAGCTTCTTCTTCTTCTTCTACAGTACTTCTTCGTCATCGTGTGGTCCAAGGGACAAAGTGATCGACCATAGATCAGACTCCTATTGCAATATTTCCCCAGAATTATTTTTATTGTACTCAACATCCTCATATAGGATTAATTATACTTTTTTTTCTTGTTTATAAACAAAGAAAAGGTTTCGTATAAACCTAGTTTCAATTTCTTTTGTTTATCATCAAACACAAGATGGCGACTCTCCTGGGGACCACTTTCTCATCTGACGAGGAAGCCATTGCTCAACACGATGATATATCCGTCGGATCAACGAAGAAGACTCTAGTCGTCCAATTCGACCAATCTGCTTATGAAGACATGCTTCGTGCAGGGGGTAGCTCTTATTCCCTCTCTGTCCAGGACAACAGGAAGTTGCGTAAAGTGTGGATGCCCCGGACATCCTCTACCCTTCCTGTAGGCTCTCTTTCTTCGACCAATAAGGTTGTGACATCGCAACCTATACGCCTTGTACGTAATAATTCGTCTCCCGTATGTGACATGGCAGACAAAGCTTCTGGCAATGCCTCAGTGCCAATCCAGAATTCTAGACCGCGCCCTACGAATAAAACTTCATCTCCCGTCTGTGATGTGGCAGACAAAGCTTCTGGCAATGCCTCAGTGCCAACCCAGAAGTCTAGACCGCGCCCTACGCGTAAAACTTCGCCTCTCATCTGTGACGTGGCAGACAAAATTTCTAACAAGGCCTCAGTGCCAATTCAGAAATTTTAAACGCGCCCTACACATAAAAATATATCTCCCACCTATAAGGAGGCAGATGGTCCCTTGGATCACATCAAGGGAAAACAAGTGGTGGATCTCCCAATCTCTAGGCTGGTACACCATCAAGAGAAGAAGTTGCCCACTCTTCGGATTATGCGTGACGCTGAAGGCCGCTTGAGGAATTCCCTATTTTTACGCCAACTCGTGCGAAGCTCCAGATAACGCCAGGATAAGCCCATCCGCGTAAAAAAGACCCAGTTCACGGGAACATACGCTCCTCAGACGGATGATGGATCGTATGCTACTTACATGGCTGAACTATTGTATTCTTATGGCAAGAAAAGAGTTATGGTTCCCAATCTCCACTCCCCTACTGATATAAAAAGGCAGAATAAGCCTTCTTCTTCTAATCCCCCTGAGTTGCGTAATTTCTTGATCCAGAAGTGCAAAGACAGGGGATCTTCTAATATGTCTATTACATCCCCTATGGAGCATCATTGTAATAGTCATAAAGTTGTAGTTAACTACTATTGTTCTAAGGCAAAACGCTCAGTTTTTGACCAGTTGAACTACTCTTTGCCCTTACAGGAAGAAGATCTGACAGTCACATCAGTAAACATGGCTTCACACATTCCTAGAGGAAGGTCAAGTTTAAGACGTCATACCTCTAGAACTCCAAGCCAAAGGAGATTTGTCAGACTCCTTGAGAATATTGAAGCAGGTGTCTTTCAAAACACTCACTCGAGGTCGCGACAATCGGCTTCGTATTCTTCCGATTCTGATACTAGGGCTCGCCTGTTTCCTGAATGTGATACTGACAGTATAAACTCGATCTCCACAGAGATCTATACTAATCCCTTGGTAGCATCCAGAGAAATGGGGGTTTATGCTTTTGGAGATGAACAAGAAGAGGCTTCCCCATCAGGAAGCACTGAGCAACGCATCGCTGTATTGGAAATATCGCTGAAAGAGATGCATTCCATCATGGAGAGTATGCGCTAGATGATGTTGACTTAACATACAGCTGTTATAGCTCAAGCATCAGTTCCTCTGACTCAAATAAGTATGGGGTGGACATGCCACCATCCAACGCAAGCCAGAAGCCTGCTCCAAATCAAGAATCAGCTGCTCCTCCACCTCTGAACCCGGAGCCTGTATTGCCTCCTGTTGGAGTTACAATACAACCAACCTCTCACCTCTATGCGGTCTATTTCCCAGCTGAAGATCTGATGCAGGCAGTTCGGGAATTGAAATCCCAATTTGATGCCTTGAAGCATAAGGATCAGCTCAAGAAGTTGGAAATCAACCAGCCATACCCAGCTATCTGGGACGAGATCCCTTTCCCACCAAAATACAAACCACAGGCTATAGTTTTGTTTGAGGTAAAGACGTCACCAAGCCAGTACATGAACTACTTCAGCATAATGACGGTGTTGTTACAGGGGAATGATGCCCTCCTCACCCGAGTGTTTAAAGACTGTCTATCTGGAGTGGCCTACCAATGGTACCGTAGTCTTGCGGACAACTGCATTACTTCTTTTGAAGATTTTAAGACTCTGTTCTTCGCTCGATTCTACGAAGGAGGAATAGACATGTCTATGTCCTCGTTCATCGAAGTAAAGCAGAAGGAGAAAGAGAACATTCATACTTTCATTGAATATTTTCGTCAGGCCACTTTGCAGATGGCTCCCGGAGTTCCAGATTCAGCCTTGGTAGACATTTGCTGGAAGAACCTTCTCCCACTGATCTCAGTATTCACGGGACCATATCAGTTCCATGATTGGCCCTCGTTTATCATCTCAGCGGTAGCCGCTGAAGATAACAGTCAAAAGGCGCGTGACAATGGAATCATGATCTCTACCTCTGAAAGAGGGAAGCGGTCATCCTCCAATAGCGACCATCCTCGTGGTTCCAAAGGAAAGGAAGCTCTGGCGATCAACACATCCAGGTAACATACTCCAGGGACTACGCAGACGAATCCTGGGACTTCCAGGCCTAAAGAAGAATATTCTTTTGACGACGATGATATTCCAAGCATATTCGATTGTCTAGTCAAAAGTGGCAAGCTCACTCTCCCAGAGATAAAGCGGCCTAATGAAGTCGACAGTACCAATAACCCTAAGTACTGTATTTTCCACAGGTACATATAGCATCCCACATGGACATGTTATGTACTAAAAAGGAAAATCTAGGAGTTGATCGACGCCAAGGCCATCACTCGTCGTAATAGCGAGAAGACGGTCACTGCCAACATGATCTCTCTCCAATTCGATAATCTGCCCCCTCGGAAAGCCTCGGATGGTGTAGTGCCTATTCCATGGGCGATGATGAACATTGTTAATCTCCCTCCGACCAGGGGTCAAAATCATGACCTGGTACCCCTAACTACCAAACGTGGTAAGATCATGTGGGTTCATCCCGATTTAGGGTCAAAAATTGAGGAAGAGACTCAAGCTGCTAAGGCTAAGTCTAAAAAGAACTCAAGATGTAAACCATGCCATATGGTTGCAATATCCCCGACATCAGAAGAAGAGGCTTTGGCTACCGGAACCCGGTCTGGGAAATCCTACCTCAAGGACTATGGAGGGAACTAGGGGGAATCAACGTCAGACACTTCAGCTGCCAAACCTCTAGAGCCTGAACCTATAATACCATAAGAAGGTCCTTCTAGACCAACTTTGGCAGACAAAGGCAAGCAAAAAGAAGTTTGTTTTGATAAACCTTTGAAGAATATTCAAAACAAAGGTTTAGAGAAACTATACAACTTTGACATCTTGGCCCAGTTGGCTAGTACTCCAGCCAGATTGTCCATTTTTGAGCTACTCAGGCTTTCCAAAGATACTCGTCAAGCCTTGAGTGAAGCTTTAATACAGGCAGATGTATGCTTGACTCAGCATAAGTCCCCCGACAAAGAGCCTGTGGCATGTCCTCAATTCCATAGTGTGATGGAAGTGGTCCCTAACATTACTTTCACTCAAGAGGACATGTTGTTGAAACATAACAAGCATGACAGGCCTCTTTATTACACCGGATACGTCGGCTCCATGGAGGTAGACCGGATTCACATAGATTCGGGATCGTCGATCAGCATTATCCCTCATAGTCTGCTAAGACCGTTGAGGATCCCTACAAGTGAACTGGCGTATACTACCACCACAATCGTGGGCTTCAATGCCAGAAAAAGCAAGCCATTAGGGAAGATTTGTCTGAGGATCCAGATTGGTGACCTTAGATCAGTGGCTACATGCTACGTTATTGATTCGGAGGTATCTTATAATATTCTGTTGGGCAGGCCATGGATCCACGATCACAATATTGTTCCTTCGACTCTACATCAATGCTTCAAGTATGTAGACGCCCAAGGGACAGTAAAAATAGAGTTTGCTGATCTCAATCCTTTCAAAGGAGTTGAGTCCTACTATTTCGATGCCATGTTGTACACCCAAGACTACATAAAGGAGGTGTCAGGCAGGACAGAGGAGGAATCCCACCGGGAGCCTGACGAACCATCTGCTGAGCTACCTCTGTCAATCTAGGTGAAAGGACAGACTATCCGTCCGAAAGTCATAGAACCCATGACCATCCACTTGGGCAAAACCAAATCGGGAGTAGGAAGTGATCCCCTAGTAATCACTCTGAACCAGAAGCCTCCACCTTTGGTCATCAATCTTAGGCGCGACAAGCAGCCGACTGATGTAAATACAACCGGGAATGTGGTTTCTGACGACAATAAAGATTCTCTTTCCAGTATACTGACGCTCAATCTCCGAATCAGAAATCCTCCCCTCACAACGATATAGAGCCTATAGCACAAAAAATCTTGGAAGCTATAGACTCCTATCGTCCGTATATGTGACAAGTAGCATCAACATCTAATGTCATCACGACATATGGGCCACATGAAGACTCTTTCTTTATTGTTCTGCCTACTCACAAAGATCATCATCCAATAGTCTTCGGTCGCATGAGGAGTAGACCGATTCTACAAGAAGATTCTCACGAGTCCGATGCTGAAAAAATGTAGGTGCACAGATATAGCCCACAGGCTTTGAAGATTATGCAAAGCATGGGTTATGACTTGAAGTCGGAGCCAGGCCTCAACTATAGGAAAGGTAAGCGAATGTCGTTGCTTGGTGATCCCTACTGTCAACAAACTCATTTCGGATTAGGGTATACCGCATCTCTTGCAACTTCGAACAACTCTGAGTCAAGTGGAAACTATTTCCTCTTCTCAGGATGGTTCGTCGTCCTCCGACTCATATGATAAACTCGAACGAGTATTATCAGTAAATACGGTATTGACAGATTCTCTCAAAGCAGAGGAACAAGAATCTGAACCGTTTGAAAATGACTCCTGGGCACAGTAAATGGATACACAATGGGAACTCCGGTTCGAGCAGAGAGAATCACCCACTGAAGATAAAGTTATCCAAGTCGATATTGGGGATAAATTTTCACCAAAGCCGATATTTATCAGCAATAATCTTTCCAAAAAAAGAAAGAAAAGAAATGATCCAGCTGATAAGAGAATATATCGATGTCTTTGCGTGGAATTATGAGGATATGCCAGGTCTTGATCCAAAAGTGGCTACACATAAACTCAACATACTGCCCAATTCAAAGCCTGTAAAGCAACACCAACGCCGGTTTCGCCCGGATATGATGGATGCCATTGAAGCTGAAATCAAGAAATTGGTAGCCTGCGGGTTCATCCGGGAAGAACAATATCCTAATTGGGTCACCAATATTGTTCCGATCATAAAGAAAAATAGAAAAGTTCGTATTTGTATCGACTTTCGAGATCTCAATGCGGCTTACCCCAAGGATAAGTTCCCTCTTCCCATCACAGACGTCATGATCGATAATACGTACAGTTTTGAGCGTATGTCTTTCATGGACGGATTTTTAGGATACAATCAGATTAAGATGAATCCTGAAGATGAGAAGCATACGGCCTTCTGTACACCACTGGGGATATATTGCTATACAGTCATGTCTTTTGGATTGAAGAATGCCAGGGCTACATATCAGTGAGCTATGAGTAACATATTCTATGAGCATCTATGCAAAATAGTAGAATGTTACGTAGACGACATCGCTGTCAAAAGCTGTATCAAGGATAATCATATCCAAGACTTGAAGACAGTGTTCGAGCTGATGCGCCAATATCAACTCAAAATGAACCCTACAAAGTCCTTTCTCGGTGTGTCCAGTGGCAAATTCCTGGGATTTATCATTACCGCTAAAGGCATTCAAGTTGACCCTGATAAAGTAAGGCTATCCTAGAAATGGGACCGCCCCATAATCTGAGGGAACTCATGGGATTTCAAGGTCGTCTAGCTTACATCAGGAGATTCATATCCAACCTCTCTGGGAGATGTCAATATTTTTCTCGCCTGATGAAGAAAGGTGTGTCATTTGTATGGGACGAAGTCTGTCAGCAAGCGTTTAATAACATCAAACGCTATCTTACTAATCCTCCAGTTCTGGTGCCTCCCGTCATAGAAAGACCATTTTTACTGTATGATCGAGAAATTGATCATTCTTTAGGGGCTCTCCTCACACAGAAGAACAATGAGGGTTATGAACAGGCTATCTACTATCTAAGCAGGATGATGGTTAGAGCTGAATACCGGTATAACCCAGTGGAAAAAGAATTCTTGGCCCTAATTTTTGCCATTCAGAAGATGCGACATTACGTGACAGGTCAAACTATTCATATCATCTCCAGAATCAATCCTCTTCGGGTATTGATGAATAAGCCGAGTGTTCTTAATTCCTGACTCACGACTTGGGCAATGCTATTGATACCGTATGATATGGTACACGTCCCTCAGAAGTCCATGAAAGGTCAAGCCTTGGCTGATTTCTTAGCTGCTCATCCAATTCTGAAAATCTCCAAACAATACGAGGACATTTCTGACGAAGTTACAGAATGTAATTCCATAATAGAAGGTGATACATCGCAGCTATTCTTCGATGGTGCCTCAAGGACGGGTGTAAACACCCTATTTTTTAGATTTTTTTAATAAAAAATTTTCCAGGATTTTTTGGCAATTTGGATGAAGAACACAAGATGATAAGGAGTTAAGTAATTTTAAATACAGTTTAATGGGGTTAAAGTATTCTGGAAATAGTAATTTATTGTGTAAAATGGAAAACCGGACCTATGGTATTTTTCGGTGAATTATTTGGACCTCGGAAACGAGTTTTTTAAGCTTTAAAAGCTATTGGAGAGGTGAACCGAACGCTACATACTGGGTCGGGTCGGATCTGAGTCAAACCCGACCCGGACCCAAACCCAAACCCAAGCCCAAACTGAACCTTAATTGCCGGATTTACTGTAGCCTATTTAAACCTCCACCTAGGTTTTCGTGAGCCACCCCGCCGCCGAGACTCCCGAGAACCTCGCCGTCGACGTCTCATTCCTCCCCTTAACTCCGTCCCGCTCCTCTGACCTAGAGCCACCGTTTCCCCCAGATTCCACGACCAAGCCGCTGCTCCAGCCCTATCGTCGAACCCCTCGACGCCTTCCTCTACAGCCCTATCGTTGACCCTAGGCCCTCCGCCTAACAGCGACTCCGCCACCGCCCCAGCGATGCGCCATCGTCGACCTGCCTGATTCATCGCCGCTCGACCATCCATCCAGCCCCGAGACCCCGCTGAACCTTCGTACGACTCGACAGCAGCCCCAAGCCGCTGCCAACCTCGCCATAGCCATCAAGATCCCCTCTCCGCTGGTCGACCAGGACGCGAGCAACGGACACGGACAGGAGCTCGATCCGGACACGGTGACCAGGACTCGAGACCGCACATCGGACACGTGGAATTCAGAACTCACGAGTCCCTGTTCAGGTACCGGTTTCTGCCTCATCATAACACCATTTTCAATTTCGTAAGTTGCTATGCGTAGACTGTGTAACCCTCTCGGTGCCCGTACAACTCGCTCGGTGCATCGCGTCCTGTGGTAATCGCACACCGCGATCCAAAAACAAGAAAAACAATACCCTGTTTCACCCCGGAACTGAGTGCGCCCCGCCAAACGGGACGACTTGGTCGCACACGGTCCTTACCGAACCGTGCGCGTCATTGATACGGTCGTGTGGGATTTCGCGGAAGTAGATTCGGAGGTGCGTGCACCCCGGAATCAACACGTATCCGCCGACGACACCCCGTATCCGACCTTTCTGGAACATGCTGTAACTTTGTGTACACACGTCGGATTGAGACGGAACTTATGCCATCGGATCCGTAGCAATACGCTGGTCCTGTGACCCAAGTTTGGTTCAATTCTGAGAACGTTGACAAAATCACGTATCGTGGGCCCCACAGGCTCCACTTGACAAGTGATTTTGTGATCGGCCCATCAGAATCCAATTCTGGAGGTTCCGTTGGGTTCGTATCATCGTTCCTGACTTGTAAACACTGAATTGGAGTAATTTGGAGACCTTTGACCCTGACGCGCTTTTCGGTGCAAAGCGGGCCCACATATGGAACTCGCTTTGGCCCGAAAATGACCTTTTTGCCCCTGTGTCCAAATTGGACGTAAGGACAGGCATTTCTAGCAGTTTGATACCTTCTGAGACTGTTGGTGATATTTATTACAGCTTTTGGACTAGCACCTACCGGTTCCACCGATACCAGGACGACAGTGGATATTCAAACATCAGGCAAGTGTACCTTGCCAATCTCTGTAGTATTGATACCTATTTTCTTATCTCATTATATTATTGTGCATGCTTAACCTAGGACCGTTTGACATACTTAGCGTCCGATTATCAGTCGGGTGCCAACATCGTACGCGGTGTTGGGTAATGTCATCTAGATATGGACATACGTGACACTTTATCTTCTCGTAATTGTCTTACCAAGTACACTTTGACTCAGGACACTGATCATGAGACAGGATCTTCCCGAGATGTTCGAGGTGATACTGTATAGGACTTGGTATAGATTCTATATTCTAGATACATTATGACTGTGCATTAGTTATGACCCCGCTGACATGGACGTGAGACGTTATGTTCATGATTTGTGTGGTTACATTGGGTGGGGAGAGACACACAGACTACAGGCTGATTATATATATACACCCTTACTATTGTGAGGCCTAAGACTCTGAAGCCCGAGCTTGGCCCATTACTCATTACTACTGCTACTACCGGCTCCCCTACACAGAGCTTGTAGTATGCTTCAGCCTGAGTTCTAGTGCTGCTCTCATCTTGCATATCACTTAGCTAGTTATTTAGTATTCCCTTATTGTTCCATCTATTGCTGGAGAGACCCACAGGCTACAGGTTGATTATGTTATGCCGGCTACTCAGTCTTTCGCTGAGCTAGACCACCTCTTGACACCCCTGCTACCGGCTCCCCATCACAGAGCTTGTAGTTGTTGCAACCTGAGTACTGTTGATATTCTCTCTTGCATTTTACACAGATGTTTACATACTTACCCTGCTTACTTCATTATTTGCTGCATTGTATTTATTTTGGCATGAGCTTTCTTGTACCTTGTTATGTCCCCTGAGGACCTGGATCCGGATTTTGTCCCCAGATTTTGCAGACGAGGTTTACCCCGAGGTATACGGGACCGCAGCAGGAGGAGCCGATCCAGGAGCTGTACCGCCATCCGAGGACGAGGTGTTGGCCGAAGACTTATCTTGAGCATCCATGTTCATGCTCAGCTTTTATTATTTATTTCAGTCTTTTATTTTTTGGTCTGATGAACCTTTGTACTAGATATTTATCGGGTTGTTTCCCGAAGTACTTTGTGAGACTAGCTGATGATTTACATTCCTTATTGATTCTGTGGATCGTATTTTATATCTTGTGTGGATGAGATTAGTTGTACCTTGATTGTCGTAGACTTGTTTCACAGCTTAAGTATGCCCTGATGGATCCATTAGATGGGGTTGTCCATCGGTGCGTACTGCTGGCCATTGCCACGTGTCTATTTCCACGGCATTTTGGGACTGGGGCATGACATGGTTTTTGTGGTGGCCCATGCAGGTCTACGATAGAATTGTTCGGTTTTAACTTAGGGACCGAACCAGCCTGCCCTAAGGATAGGATAGATTGTAGGATCTCATCCATTATTTAAACCATTATTGAATTCTATATCGAACTCGAAATTGTTACTTGAACTGCATCCTGTATTGATTCCTCTGAGCGTTCTTACAGTTTATCTTTTGGTTGCAGAGAAATGGATCCCAGGAACGGAGACGAGATTCCTTTGGATACACCACACGACGCTGTGGTTACTTATGGAGATGGAGTGACTCCTGGAAATGGAGGACAAGCATCGCAGAGCGATCAAACCGGTCAGCCTAATCCAAGGTTCCAGAGAGATGACATCCCACCTCCACCACAATTTACTCCACAGATGCCAGTTTTCCCGCCAGGACAAGCTATGGACGAGCAGCAGATGTTCCAGATGATGTATGCTATGATGCAAGCACAGCAACAGATCCAGCAAGAGGCCCATCGGCAGGAGGCCGAGAATCTGAGAACCAGCCTGGTATCCGTATTGGAGCAGGCAAATCCACCAGCGATGCGAACGACGACGGGATCTATCACCGACTTCCGTCAGCTCAAGCCTCGTACATTTTCTAGTAAAGAGGGACCAACAGAAGTTCATGAATGGCTCATAAATATTCAGCATCAGTTGGAAGCCGCTGAACTTCCTAGAGGGAAGTGGATGACTGCCGTCAGAATGCAGTTAACAGAGAATGCACATCACTGGTGGTTAGCAGAGGAGATGAGGCTCGGACAGGACCGAGTCACCTGGGAAGAGTTCACCAGACTCTTCAGAGAGATGTATATTCCCGCAGTAGCACGGTCAGAGCTCAGAGACAAGTTCCACCGCCTTATCCAAGGCAACATGACAGTGGAAGAGTACAATGCGGAATTTATTCGCCTGAGCCGCTTTGCCCCGACATTGATTTCGACGGAGGAAGAAAAAGCTGAGAAGTTCTTTGACGGGCTGAAGTTCGAGCTTCAGAGATTGATTGGATCGGTCGCACCTACATCTTATACCGACGTTCTCGCAGCAGCCCGACGCATGGAGGGCGTCACTAGAAGGGAGTCGACCCTGAAGAGGCATATCACATCAGCACCATCAAGGACAGGACATGGGGATTCAGTGAAGCGGACCCAGAGGAGTATGCCAGAGAGGACAGCGCATAGGGCCATATCTCTCCCTACTTGTCACCACTGCGGCAAGATAGGTCATATTGAGAGAGAATGCAGACGCAAGTTGGGACTCTGCCTAGCTTGCGGTTCCAACCAGCATCAGACCAGAGAGCGCATCGAGCGCAGAGAGGGAGCACCCAGATTAGCTTTGCCTGCACCACGACCAGCGTATCCAGCCGTAGGAGCACAGCAGGCAGGAGTTGGTGGAGTCAGACCACCAGCCCCAGGAGGGAATCAGCAGAGACCACCCCTGGCACCACAGGCAGCTTTATTTCAGCAGGCTCAGCAGCAGCGAGGCCAAGCACAGGGGCGAGGACAGGCATTCACTTTAGCTGTTGAGGAGGAGGCTACAGCAGGCGAGGTCATCGCAGGTACTATTCTAGTAGCTTCTTTACCAGCTGTAGCATTATTTGATTCTGGAGCATCGCATTCATTTATAGCAGCTAGCTTTGTAGCCACCCATAGAGTAGCTACCGCACCCCTTCCGAAAATGAAGAGAATTCTTACGGGAGGTGGAATTATTCCGGTTAGTGACGTCTGTAGATCATGTTCTGTAGTAGTTTATGGCCGAGAAATGCGAGCTCAATTTCTGATATTTTCTATGCTGGATTATGATGTCGTACTTGGTATGGACTGGTTAAGTCAGTACCATGCGACTCTTGATTGCCGACTTGGGCGGGTTATATTTAGACCGCCTGGACACCCAGAATTTGAGTTTCTTCGAGGAGCAGTAGAGCAAGGAGTTCAGCCTACTCTTAGGGTATTATCTGTAGAAGGGGAGATAGGTTACCCAAGAGTCATATCAGAATTTATGGATGTATTTCCTGATGATCTTCCAGGTTTACCGCCTGATCGGGAAATAGAATTCACAATAGACTTAACTCCAGGAGCAGAGCCTATCACTTCATCAGTATATCGGCTAGCACCTAAGGAGTTAGTGGAGTTAAAGGAACAGGTGGATGATCTTCTGGAGAAAGGTTTCATTCGGCCCAGTGTTTCACCTTGGGGAGCACCCATATTATTTGTGCCGAAGAAGGATAGAACAGTACGATTGTGCATTGATTACAGGGCACTAAATGCTGTAACCATCAAGAACAGGTATCCCTTACCACGCATCGATGATCTATTTGATCAATTGAGTGGCGCAAGGGTATTCTCGAAGCTTGACCTTAGATCCGGCTATCATCAGATCAAGGTAAGGAAGGAAGATATCCCGAAGACAGCTTTCAGGATGAAGTATGGGCATTATGAGTTCTTGGTGATGCCGTTTGGTTTAACCAACGCGCCAGCAGTGTTTATGAGCTTAATGAACAGAGTCTTCCATCAGTTCTTGGATAAATTCATGGTGGTGTTCATAGATGACATTCTCATATATTCCAAGAGCCCTGAAGAGCACGAGGAGCATCTCAGAATCGGGTTAGAGACCTTGAGACAGGAGAAGTTATATGCCAAACTCAGTAAGTGTGAGTTCTGTATGGACAAAGTGCCTTTCTTGGGACACATCATATCAGGAGAAGGACTTTCAGTGGATCCAGAGAAAGTTGCGGCAATAGAGACTTGGCCTACACCCACATCAGTTGCAGAGGTGAGAAGTTTTCTCGGACTCGCGGGATATTACCGAAGGTTTGTAGAAAAATTTTCAAGGATTGTAGAACCAATGACGAAGCTGACACGCAAAGACCAGGAGTTTATATGGACAGAAGACTGCTAGAAGGCCTTTAAAGAATTGAAGAGAAGATTAACAACAACACCTGTCTTGACTCTTCCTTCGGGGTCAGGAGGTTTTGTTGTTTACAGTGATGCATCAGGCAGTGGACTAGGATGTGTTTTGATGCAACATGGTAAAGTCATTTCTTATGCATCAAGACAGTTGAAGGTCCACGAGAAAAACTACCCAACACATGATCTGGAGCTAGCAGCAGTTATATTTACATTGAAGATATGCAGGCACTATCTTTATGGAGAGAGGGTAGAAATCTTTACTGATCACAAGAGTCTGAAGTATGTGTATACTCAGAAGGAGCTTAACATGAGGTAGAGACGCTGGCTGGAACTGATGGTAGATTTTGACATAGATCTGCAGTATCATCCGGAAAAGGCGAATGTGGTTGCAGACGCACTCAGCAGGAAGCCTACGGCTTATTTCTTGACGATGCAGCCCGTGTTATTGAGAGATTTATAGGAGCTATAGATAGAAGTGGTTTTACCGGGACAGAATGGCTTGATGGCTAACCTTGAGATTCAGTCATCACTCGTGGAGAAGATTAAGGAGGCATTGCCCACCGATGCTAGATTCCGAAGACTTAAAGAGAGGACAGAAGCCGGCATGCAGGCAGGACTTCGCATTCACGAAGACGGGACATTGAGGTTTGGAAATCGCCTGTATGTTCCAAATGGAGAATTGAGACAGGAGTTGATGACGGGAGCACATAGCTCTATGTACTCTGTTCACCCAGGAGGAACCAAGATGTATCGAGACTTGAGACAGTATTACTGGTGGCATGGAATGAAAAGAGAGATTGCGAGATTTGTGGCCAAATGCTTAGTATGTCAGCAAGTGAAGGCCGAGCATCAGAGGACTGCAGGTATGTTACAGCCGCTTCCTATACCAGAATGGAAGTGAGAGCATATTACGATGGATTTTGTCACAGGATTTCCAAGGAGCCCCAGCGGAAGAGATGCAGTTTGGTTTATCGTGGATAGACTCACTAAATCGGCACACTTCTTGCCATTTAGAGTTGGACAGTCCACAGAGGTACTAGCCGACATGTATATGCGACAAATCGTCAAATTACATGGAGTACCTGTTAGTATCGTATCGGATCGAGATTCGAGATTTACGTCTCATTTCTGGAGAAGCATGCAAGAGAGTTTGGGCACCAGACTCAAATTCAGCACGGCATACCACCCGCAGACAGATGGACAATCGGAGCGCACCATTCAGATCTTAGAGGATATGTTGCGATCATGTATGCTAGATTTCGGAGGATCTTGGGAAGATCATTTGCACTTAGTAGAGTTCTCCTACAATAACAGTTATCAGGCCAGCATTCAGATGGCACCATTCGAGGCATTATACGGAAGAAAGTGCAGATCGCCTATATGTTGGAGTGACGTTGGTGAACGTCAAATACTGGGTCCAGAATTGGTAACGCAGACAGTGGAAAAGGTGAAACAGATTCAGAATCATCTACGAGCAGCCCAGGACAGACAGAAGCATTGGGCAGATACGCACAGACGTCCCCTAGAGTTCAAAGAAGGAGAGCACGTGTTCTTGAGGATTTTGCCCACTCGAGGTACCATTAGATTCGGGAGCAGAGGCAAGTTGAGCCCAAGGTATATTGGGCCATTTGACATCCTAGAGCGTGTTGGTGAGGTGGCTTATCGTCTTGCACTACCTCCATCCCTAGAAGGAGTGCATGACGTATTCCACGTCTCACAGTTGCGAAGATACGTGACCGACCCAAGTCACGTAGTCGATCATTCAGAGATCGCAGTAGGCCCAAGCTTGAGATATGAGGAACAACCAGTTGGCATCCTCGACGTCAGTGAGAAGACATTACGGGGACAGGCAATCAGACTGATCCGTGTAGCATGGAAACATCATTCCCCTGGCGAATCGACTTGGGAACGAGAAGACAGTATGCGCCGGCGATACCCCCACTTGTTTGAGGAGGCCGTTGTAAACTAAGCAACCTTGAATTTCCATAACTTTTTCTTTAGTAGCTTATTCTTTGATTGCGAGGACGCAATCCTTTTAAGGATGGAAGATTGTAAACACCCTATTTTTCAGATTTTTTTTAATAAAAAAATTTCCAGGATTTTTCGGCAATTTGGATGAAGAACACAAGATGATAAGGAGTTAAGTAATTTTAAATACAGTTTAATGGGGTTAAAGTATTCTGGAAATAGTAATTTATTGTGTAAAATGGAAAACCGGACCTATGGTATTTTTCGGTGAATTATTTGGACCCCGGAAACGAGTTTTTTAAGCTTTAAAAGCTATTGGAGAGGTGAACCGAACCCTGCATACTGGGTCGGGTCGGATCTGAGTCAAACCCGACCCGGACCCAAACCCAAACCCAAGCCCAAACTGAACCCTAATTGCCGGATTTACTGTAGCCTATTTAAACCTCCACCTAGGTTTTCGTGAGCCACCCCGCCGCCGAGACTCCCGAGAACCTCGCCGTCGACGCCTCATTCCTTCCCTTAACTCCGTCCCGCTCCTCTGACCTAGAGCCGCTGTTTCCCCCAGATTCCACGACCAAGCCGCTGCTCCAGCCCTATCGTCGAACCCCTCGACGCCTTCCTCTACAGCCCTATCGTCGACCCTAGGCCCTCCGCCTCACAGCGACTCCGCCACCGCCCCAGCGACACGCCATCGTCGACCTGCCTGATTCATCGCCGCTCGACCACCCATCCAGCCCCGAGACCCCGCTGAACCTCCGTGCGACTCGACAGCAGCCCCAAGCCGCTGCCAACCTCGCCATAGCCATCAAGATCCCCTCTCCGCCGGTCGACCAGGACGCGAGCAACGGACACGGACAGGAGCTCGATCCGGACACGGTGACCAGGACTCGAGACCGCACCTCGGACACGTGGAATTCAGAACTCACGAGTCCCTGTTCAGGTACCGGTTTCTGCCTCATCGTAACACCATTTTCAATTCCGTCAGTTGCTATGCGTAGACTGTGTAACCCTCTCGGTGCCCGTGCAACTCGCTCGGTGCATCGCGTCCTGTGGTGATCGCACACCGCGATCCAAAAATAGAAAAAACAATACCCCATTTTACCCCGAAACTGAGTGCGCCCCGCCAAACGGGACGACTTGGTCACACGCGGTCCTTACCGAACCGTGCACGTCGTTGATACGGTCGTGTGGGATTTCGCGGAAGTAGATTCGGAGGTGCGTGCACCCCGGAATCAACGCGTATCCGCCGACGACACCCCGTATCCGACCTTTCTGGAACACACTGTAACTTTGTGTACACACGTCGGATTTAGACGAAACTTGCGCCATCGGATCCGTAGCAATACGCTGGTCCTGTGAGCCAAGTTTGGTTCGATTCTGAGAACGTTAACAAAATCACATATCGTAGGCCCCACAGGCTCCATTTGACAGGTGATTTTGTGATCGGCTCATCGGAATCTAATTCTGGAGGTTCCGTTGGGTTCGTATCATCGTTCCTGACTTATAGACATTGAGTTGGAGTAATTTGGAGACCTTTGACCCTGACGCGCTTTTCGGTGCAAAGCGGGCCTACATATGGAACTCGCTTTGGCCCGGAAATGACCTTTTTGCCCCTGTGTCCAAATTGGACGTAAGGACAGGCATTTCTAGCAGTTTGATACCTTCTGAGACTGTTGGTGATGTTTATTACAGCTTTTGGACTAGCACCTACCGGTTCCACCGATACCAGGACGACAGTGGATATTCAAACATCAGGCAAGTGTACCTTGCCAATCTCTGTAGTATTGATACCTATTTTCTTATCTCATTATATTATTGTGCATGCTTAACCTAGGACCGTTTGACATACTTAGCGTCCGATTATCAGTCGGGTGCCAACATCGTACGCGGTGTTGGGTAATGTCATCTAGATATGGACATACGTGACACTTTATCTTCTCGTAATTGTCTTACCAAGTACACTTTGACTCAGGACACTGATCATGAGACAGGATCTTCCCGAGATGTTCGAGGTGATACTGTATAGGACTTGGTATAGTTTCTATATTCTAGATACATTATGACTGTGCATTAGTTATGACCCCGCTGACATGGACGTGAGACGTTATGTTCATGATTTGTGTGGTTACTTTGGGTTGGGAGAGACACACAGACTACAGGCTGATTATATATATATACAGCCCTACTATTGTGAGGCCCAAGACTCTGAAGCCCGAGCTTGGCCCATTACTCATTACTACTGCTACTACCGGCTCCCCTACACAGAGCTTGTAGTATGCTTCAGCCTGAGTTCTAGTGCTGCTCTCATCTTACATATCACTTAGCTGGTTATTTAGTATTCCCTTATTGTTCCATCTATTGCTGGAGAGACCCACAGGCTACAGGTTGATTATGTTATGCCGGCTACTCAGTCTCCCGCTGAGCTAGACCACCTCTTGACACCCCTGCTACCGGCTCCCCATCACAGAGGTTGTAGTTGTTGCAACCTGAGTACTGTTGATATTCTCTCTTGCATTTTACACAGATGTTTACATACTTACCCTGCTTACTTCATTATTTGCTGCACTGTATTTATTTTGGGATGAGCTTTCTTGTACCTTGCTATGTCCCCTGAGGACCTGGATCCGGATTTTGTCCCCAGATTTTGCAGACGAGGTTTACCCCGAGGTATACGGGACCGCAGCAGGAGGAGCCGATCCAGGAGCTGTACCGCCATCCGAGGATGAGGTGTTGGCCGAAGACTTCCCTTGAGCATCCATGTTCATGCTCAGCTTTTATTATTTATTTCAGTCTTTTATTTTCTGGTCTGATGAACCTTTGTACTAGATATTTATCGGGTTGTTCTCCGAAGTACTTTGTGAGACTAGCTGATGATTTACATTCCTTATTGATTCTGTGGATCGTATTTTATATCTTGTGTGGATGAGATTAGTTGTGCCTTGATTGTCGTAGACTTGTTTCACAGCTTAAGTATGCCCTGATGGATCCATTAGATGGGGTTGTCCATCGGTGCATACTGCTGGCCATTGCCACGTGTCTAGTCCCACGGCATTTTGGGACTGGGGCGTGACAACGGGTCCCAAGGGAAACATGGTTTTAGGAGTAGGAATTGTTCTGGTGACTCCCGATAAACTCGTCACCTATTGAGCATATTCTCTTAGCGAACCCTGCTCTAATAATGTGGCAGAGTATAATGCTCTACTAATCGGGCTTCAAGTCATGAAAGAATTGTTTGTCGAATACCTGGAAGCTTTTGGTGATTCTCAGCTGATCGTCAATCAGGTCAGAGGAATATATGAAGTCTGTAATCCATACCTCATTCCTTATCACCGAGCAACGATCGAGATAGCCATGTCTTTTAAAGGATTCTTCATAGAGCATGTGCCTCGATCTCAAAATTTGGAAGCTGATGCTCTGGCCAGTCTAGCTGCAGATTTAGCTATTCCTATAAGAAGGCAGAATTCAGTGATCTTTCTTAACAGAGATCTATTCTGTGTGAAAAATAATTTTTACATAGAACGCAGCTAGGCTGTAAACACGGTTCCTCCTAAGAGAGACTGGAGAAGTCCCTTTATAGACTTTGTGTCGTACGAAATCTTACCAGAGGATCCTAAAGAAGCAGTATCCATCAAAATATGATCACTACGTTTCTATTTTGATGCTTCTTCACAAAGTCTATATCGCCGAACATACGATGGACTATTGTTACGGTGTCTCTCTGATGATGATGCAAAGCGGGTTATCCGAGAAGCCCATGACGGAGTATATGGAGCACATCAACCCGGTCCTAAGTTACAGGATCGTATCAGGAGGATGGGCTACTACTGGCCTACTATGATTGCAGATGCCGAAAAATATGCAAGGCAATGCAAAGCCTGTCAGGTTCATACGGATTTTATACATCAGCCTTCTGAGTACTTACATCCTACCATTGCATCATGGCCCTTTGAAGCCTGGGGTATGGATATCATTGGTATGATTCACCCGTCATCTTCTAGAGGACATCGGTTCATATTGGCTATCACCAATTATTTCTCTAAATGGGCGGAGGCGATCCCCTTTGCTGAGGTAAAGACATCCAACATGATCAGCTTTATCAAGCACCATGTAATTTATCACTTTGGCATACCCCGAAGGATAATTCATGACAACGGGCCTCAATTCATCAGCCAAGCATTTCACCGATTTTGTGATAAGAATCGAATACAAAATATGGCCTCTACGGCATATAATCCTGCTGCTAATGGTTTGGCGGAGGCCTTTAACAAAACCATCATCAAACTCTTGAAGAAGTTCATCTCTTCGAACAAAAAAGATTGGAATAAGAAGCTAGGAGAATGTCTCTGGGCATACCGTACAACGGTACGAACACCAACGGGTTGTACTCCATTCTCATTAGTCTACAGGTGTAAAGCAGTTCTCCCCATCGAAGTCCAAATTTCATCACTCAGAATAGCAGTGGCTAATGAGTTGACTCGGGAAAATAATGATCGATTAAGGCTTCAAGAGCTGGAAGGATTAGACGAGAAACGCCTTCAAGCTCAACAGCGTATTGCGTTCTACCAGGCACGCATCTCCAGAGCTTTTAATCAAAAAGTGAAGGAAAGAGTGTTCAAAGTTGGTGAGCTAGTTTTAGCTGTGAAGAGGCCAATGATCATTACGCACAAAAGTAAGGGTAAATTCCAGCCCAAATGGAAGGGCCCTTATATGATTGAATCAACGTTCTCAAACGGCGCTTACAGATTAGCCAAGCCTAATGGATATCTGATGATGGTTCCTATCAACGATAAATTCTTGAAGAAGTACTATGCTTAATCTTCCTTGCTTAAACGGAGTATGATGAAGATCTCATTCTGACGATACTACGTACAAAGACTGGTTGGATCATATTCTATCATGTTCTTATGACCTCTGAATAGATATGTTTAACTAATTTGGAACTTCAAAATCTATCACGTCCATATTACCTCTAATAGTGTTTTGTATACAAATTTAGTTGGATCATATTCTATCATGTCCATATAATCTCTTAATAGATATATCCAGCTAAAACTTATCGAAAGTATATCACATCCATATTACCTCTGATATCACTTTCATCCTAGTCTATCATTTATATTCTAAAAATGATGGGTCCACAAAGTCAGAAAAAGCATCTTTATTATCTCCGAGAAAAGCAAATTACAAAAGAAGCAAAAAAGTACATCATTGGGGAGAAGCAGTTAAATCGTGAATCTGTCGCGCCAAAGCAGCCATCTTCTCATTCCTGGAGTTCAAGATGTTAGCGCGAGCCCATTCCAGCCATGCCTTATCATCGCTCAAGCGAGATAGTTTGGACCGAGCATTAACAAAACTGGCGTAGATGACACCCGCATGTGCCAAGTTCCGCTGAGCTGTATCAGCTTGGCCCTTCAGCACATCATGAACTGCCGACGCCTTGAGAGCCCGCTCCCTTGCCTGAGCGAGTTCAGCTTCCAATTCTTGGACCCTCGCTTCATTTACCTCACATTTGGCCTCGCACTTAGCTAGCTGAGGAATAACCTCCACTAAGACAGCCTTCTCTTCATCCATCTTTTGCTGCTGTTCCTGGATGGATTTGTTTAGAGATTCTATTTGCTCAGCAAGTTCCGCAGTCAAGGAGTCGTACTCAGCCTGAACCAGATCATCGCCGCTGGCTCGAGAAAGTTGCAAATATTCGTTAATAGGTTATTCTAAACCATTAACTATTTGCTCTAGCGCATTAGCTCTTTCAGCATCGTTGAAATTTTTGATCGGTGCTATCGTAAGCTAGGAGGACGTCTGTAGAGCATCAAAGCCTAGGTTCTTCTCCAGCACCATGGATATCAACTCCTTCAAAGTGAGGTAAAATATGCTAGTATATTGTTTAACTAGCGTGGCGAAGATCGGATGTACGCTGGGAGTGGCTATAATACCGGTAAATCTTCCTCCAGAAATGACTGCAGAGGATGTCGCCACAGTCGTTGCTTCTACAGATAGCACGACAAAAGAAGAGACACCAGCAATAGTTGAAATTGCTGGCATACTCAACGAAGGAGGCACAATCGTGACAATGGGCTCATCCTCCTCCGGTGTTATTTGGACTGCTATTGGCGGGATAACATCTGAGAATGTTGCGAATGAAAGATCGGCAGCTTCAAAGCATACCTCTTCGATATCGAACACCGCCGTTTCATCAGCCGGATCCTCAACAAAGTCAGAGGTTGCGCCAACTCCGCCCTCCCCAGAGATGTCTTCACCTGAACAGAAGACAAGAGAAAGTTAATATAAATTTGATGTTAATTTTCCTAAAAGAAGGGTAAAGACAATATTTATCCATGGCCGATGGTATGTATGTTACGTCTGCGTCCTGTATAGCTAAATCATTTCTTAATGATGCAAAATAAGCTATCATACCTGGAGAAGAGGGTGCACCAACTGACACTTGCGGGTAGTCATCCCAGTCTTCACCCAGATCCACTCGAGGTTCATCGGGTGGAATCTTGCTGGAGATACTTACAAACAAAGGAATAGGCCCATTATTTGTCTGGATGAAGATATATTGATTATTAGTATGCTTGTCCTCGAAGGCGATCTCGAAGCACTGCCAGTAGCGGTGGTAGCGGCAGCAACCGCAAGCAAAGAATCTCCAGCGCTGTCAGCTGGAACTGTGGAGGTTCCCTTTCTAAAAGGCGAAGGACCTCTGATTAAAGAATCATCCCCAACAGGCTCACTCCTCGAGGCCCCCTTGGTGGAAACCCTTTTCGGACCTATGACCGTCTTCTTCTTGCAGGGAGGAAGGCTCTTTCGGACTGGAAGTCTTTCGTTTATTGGAGATAACGAGAGGCTCTGCTGGCGGAGCTATTACGCCTCTTGGTATTATCAACAAGAACTCGTCTGCACCATTAGGGTCTTCACCTTCATCAGATAAAACAGACGGTAGCTCTTCCCTTCCAGTGGACCTATGGGAGGGCATCCTAAAACATTCATGCACATCAAAATCATAATGGAAGGTGTTGATGGATGAATAAAACTGCGCGTACGAATGAAGAATGCATAACTCCATGGAGAGAGAAGTCGCAGGCACAGGAAAGGTTGCACCAGTACAACCCGTGATGAAATACCGCCATCCTCTGGCTCCATCAATAAGTCCACCTTTGGACTTGAAGCTGGTGATAGGATTCTCCACATGCAACTGGTCGTACCCAAATTGCCTGACGAATCGGCTGGGCAGATAAGGCTCCAAGTAGCAGTGGTCATCACTTCTGTACAGCAGGTAGCAAGGTCTAATACAGACCAACCAGTAAAAGGCTTCATGAGAAAGAATAGTCCTCCCATGGCCTGCATCCTGAAGTTTTGTCCCCTGTTGATTGATATGTACGGGGAGGATGGTACAGAAGAGCTTCCAACCGTGGGCAAAATTTAAGGCTCGCCGACAATCTATGACGCTCGCCACATTCCAAAGGAAATTCTTGTAATTCAACAAGAAGTTATTTCCCGAACCGCTGGCAGGGCCGAGAGACATCGCAATCCCATGCTTAATTTTGGTCGCACAACTTTTACGACATAATTACGAGAAAATGATGATTAATTAACCATTTTGTCCTGGCGTACGATTTTAACATGCCACACCAACCCATTGCTTCCAACTAAATCTATACTATGAGCCTAACTGGTCCTATTATGCACATGATACTCGAGTTACGTTATTCGAACCCCCACATGCTTCCAATATAATATTAAGTATAAAGTAAAAAATAGAATTTATGGATTTATTTAACTAATTTAATAGTCATTCACATTTAGTAAATATCTTTTGAATTGATATGAAATTGGTTGTAAATAATTATTGGAAGAAATATAAATTTCTTAGAATATTTTTCAAGTACCTAACTATTTTTGGAAATTTTCTATATATAATTATAAATAAAATAAGAAAAAGAATTAGTAAATAAATAAATAAAAAAAGAATAAAAAGAAAAGAAAAAAGAAAACATAACTAATCTACCTTACCCGCTAAGCTAACCTAGACCCCAACCCTCATAAGTCCCCCTTCTCATATATATGCTTACATATATATACATACAAACATTAGCAAGAAAAAAAAAAAGCTAATCCTAACAACTCCCTCCTTTTTTTGGCCGATCCCTTCCCTCTCCTTCACGTGTAAGAGCATCCCCCATTGTCATTTACCCCTCACAATATCATCTCCTTCACCAAAAATCCTCTCCTCTATTCCAAAGCTACACCTTTCATCATCCTTCCACCCAATCTCCATGAAACAACCATAAAGGCCCCACCATTACCATCAAACCCATCAAGAACCCATTTTTATCATCATCAATCCATCAAGAAGGGAGAAGCAAGGCAAGCACAAGCAAGAAGGTGCATTCTTGAACAAGAAGGGACACCGTCATCCAAACCTTCAAAGCTTTCGGATAAGGATTCAAACTTCCTTTCTCAAATTCTCATGGCATGACTCTCTTAGACTTATGTAAGTTTAATGTTCTACAATACTCCCTTGACATTTTTCCACCATAAAAAATTATGAGAAATTTTATGTTAGATTGATGATAGATTGGACAACAGTAGGGCTAGTTTTAGACTTTGTGACACGGTTCTTGGAGGTCTTGTTGTTAATTCTTAAAACTGAATTTAGTGGTGGTTTATTATTGTAAAATAAGTATTTTAAAATTATTCTATAGTATTTTTATCAAAATTCTAAACCCTAAAAATAAGGGTCACTAGCCTAGTTTTCGTGGGATTTTGTGGCATAGTTTTGCCCATAATTAGAGATTATTTTGGATGGAATAAAAGGTAATTATTTTCTAAGATTAAAATAGAATAAAATATGATATAAAATAATTTTTTATGAATATAAACCATACCCATTGACTGGCAATGCTCCGAACAAGTTTCGGACAAAACTAGTCAACTTAAAGTAGCCATAATCTTAAAATATGATTATTTTGTCAATTCTAGAATTTAATGGTTAAAAACTAATATAAATAAGGTTTAAATTAAGATTACATA
Organism: Iris macrosiphon; assembly: GCA_036927795.1. Taxonomy (NCBI): domain Eukaryota; kingdom Viridiplantae; phylum Streptophyta; class Magnoliopsida; order Asparagales; family Iridaceae; genus Iris; species Iris macrosiphon. Next base: position 22,707,850 of record JAYESA010000017.1, read on the forward strand.
ACTTATTATGATTTATGTTCATTTCCTTCAATTGGGGACTTAACCATGAATTTTGGAAGTCGTAAACTATGAAACTAGGTTCCGATACCTCGTAAAACGTATAAGTTGTTGTGTTAAAAATTTACATGTTAGGATGAGGTTGGACTTGGATATTAATGGTTTATAATAAATTATACAATTTAGTTGTGGTTACAAGATTCTTAATTAGATATTTAAAGTAAAAAATTATTGTTTAGGTCAATTGGATTCCGAATGAGTGGACGCGGGATCAACTTTGCAACTATATACTACAGACCAAGGCAAGTGTACCTTGCCAAACTTGCAGTAGATCCTATTATATTATCTGCTTGTGTTTCTTTCCATATATATATACTCTTGGGATGTACCTGTTCAACCTAGGACCGTGAGACGTTGCTTAGCGTCTGAACAAGATTCGGGTGTCGACGTCATACGCGGAGTCGTGTAACGTCACATAGAGAGTTGATTTCACGATCCTATTTTTACGTGCTTTCTTTACAAAGTACACCAGACTGTAGGACACTTGACCATTTTTTGTGACAGAATCTTTCTTGAGTTATTCATGGTAATTTTGTATAGGCTTACAGGATTCATGATATGAGACTTGCATATTATATAGATATCATTATGACTCTTTGTACTAGCAAGAGGTCATGATCTTGCGTGTTATGGATATGAGATATCGTGGACATGAGACATGAGGTTACATTGGGTGGGGAGAGACACACATGCTACAGGTTGATTATGTTTATATATATATATATATATATATATATATATATATATATATACACTATGTTACTGGAGGTGCTTTAGTCTCTGTACCAGAGCTTGGCACATTTATTGGCCCTACGAGATACTACTTGCTGCTATGGGATCCCCGACATAGAGCCTGTAGTGGTCTCAGCTTGAGTACTAGTGATACTCTCATTTGTATTTTCACTAAGCTGGTCACATAGCTTGCCCGAGGATCTGCTTTTACTTACCGTATTTTATTTGGCTTGAGTGTTTATTGTACCTTACTATGTCCCCTAAGGACCTGAATCCGGATTATGTCCCCAGATGTAGGCGATGAGAGCTACCTCTAGGTTTATGGGGCAGGTGTTGCTATTGGAGACGTACAAGTTGTAGAGGACGAGGTTGTTCCGGAGGACTTCTCTTTAGCACACAGTATTCTCACCCTTCATTTATTATGCTTAATTTTCTTAGATATTTGATCTTGTAGAGACTTCTGGATATTGTACTTGGAGTTATTTTCCTTTCCATTTTGATGACGGATTGTTCCCCGTGACATTATTTATATTACTTTGGTTGGACAGATCATTTTATATTATTGTGACTGTCTTTTTATGATTTCGAGGCTTATTGTCACTACCACATTTCCAGATAAGGGCATTTGTGTAATTTCACTATTTTGAATAAATATGTATTAATTTTATCTGCTGAGTTTTATAAACTATTTATATATTGTTAGTGGTTTTTGGTTTAGGTCAAACCCTAGAACGCATTAGGACAAACCCTAATGAGAAACCCTAATTTGAAAACCCAATTCTAGTGAAACCCTAGAATTTTAATTTTTGGTGGAACCTCAAACCCTAGAAGGGCTAAACCTGAGTTATTAGGTTCTACATGACCTAACCTGGGGGTTTAACCTAAAACTATACATTAGAAACCCTAACTTGGTTTATTATAAAAGGGAACCCTCTTTTTCTTCATGTAGAAAGAAGAAACCCTAGCCTCCATCAAGAGAGCCATCTCCCTCACCCCAAATTCGAGATCAAACCCTAGGGATCCCATCTTCCTCCTCCAAAGCAAGGAAAACAAGGAACTTGGGTCAAGGAACCTTGAGGAAGAAGAACTTTCATAGGGAAACCATCTCCCTATAGGTAAATCTGAATTTTTATTCTTTTATCTCTGTTTTCTGATGTTAATGCCATTAGGAAACCACCCTTGCTGTTAGATTTCGCTTTAGGGTTTAGAATTTGGGTTTTTAGGTGTCCCTACATTGGCTTCCCCATATTTCGTGAACCCTAACCCTTAGGTTTGCTTGTAGACTGATTTCACCCTCCTACGTGAAGATTCAGATCTCATTTAGAGGTTTCAATTGGGTTTTTAGAAGTTCTGTGTATGGGTTCGATTCCAGCACCCTAAGTGCTCGAAGAAATGTTCATTAAGGACTTATTTATCTAACTTATTCAATTTCTGCATATTTTTGTTATACCTATCTATATACATAAATATAATTGTGTGTTTGGGAGAATTTAACTGTGTAGTCAGGTGGAGTTTAGTATAGGATCTGTTCTAATGGCTGTGTCTATGTGTATCCAGATCAATACTTCCTGTGTGTGGCTGTGTTTCTCAGGGTACAGGGAGATCCTGATCAGTGTGTGTTTGTGAATAGGGGTTTTATTTGACTGTGTATTCAGTGTATCCAGATCTGGGTGTATTATCTGAAAACCAATGTGTAGCTGGGTATTCCCATCTAGTGTATCAGTATATATATTTGTATAAAAGAACTTATGTATCAGTGTCTGAGTGTGGGAGTGTTTCAGTGGTGAATCAATAGGTTGGAGTCGGGTTTAATGTGCCTGTGTGTATCGACAGTGGGGATAAGGTTTGAGTTGTTCTGAGCAGTTGAACTGTGAGCACTGTGCAGTCGGGTCTTCATAGTTTAGTATTTCAGAGGTATCTGAGTGCACTAGGGAAGTTCAGTATCTATGTTGGGTTATCAGCAGGGTGTAGATATCTGTGTATCTGTGTCCTTGTGCCAGTGTGTGAGTGAACCCAAGTATCTCAGTGTATATCTGTATGTGACTGTATGTGAGAACCTGTGTGTCTTGCCTAAGTGTGTCTAGGTATTAAGTGTGTAGCAGTGTGAGTTGTGTGTCAGTGTGTCTCAGCATTTAGGGCTATGAATCAGTGTATACCAGTGTCTCACTGAGGTGTGGGTATGGAATAGGAATTAAGTGACCCTGAGAGTGAGTATCAGTGAGGTGTGAGTGCTTGAATAGGGAATTTTGGCTATGTGAGTATCCTATTTGGTTGTATCTAGGTGTAGTTGACTAGTGTATCAGTAATTTGGTTTTGGCCATGCATGTGTAAGAATGAACCAATGTTCAGACCTACCTGGTTGATCCTACTAATGGCTTGTGGTTGTCTCAAGAGTATGGCTGTGTGTGTAGGTCTGGGCAACTTCAGAGAGTGTGTGGCTGTGTTATGTGTAAACATAGTGAACTGTAGGTGTGTGAGTGAGCAATATGTAGTGTGTAGCAGTATCTAACAGTGAGGAGTGCCTGTGAGTTTTTCCTGTGTTGTGCCTATGGGAATTATCTGAGTGAGAGGGAACCTTAGTGTGTGACAGAGTGTCTGTGTGTCAGCTAGCTAGGTGAGTGTGTTCTCAGTAAGGGAAAAACAGAACTGTGTATATGTGTATAGCAGTTATACCTGTGTCAGTGTGTTATGTATCAGTAGCTAGTTTAGCCATACCTGTGTAACCATAGGTTGTCTCAGAGGTTAGGCTATTTGATCCTACCTGTAGCTATATGCTTGTCTTAGAGTTAGAAAATTAGCTTAGTTAGTATCGTATTGTTTAATTAGCACTTGCTAGTTGTAATTAGTATTAGCAAGTAGTTAGTTGATATCAAAGTATTGATATGAATAGTATTGATCCTTGAGTTGGTATTAGGTAGTGTTATTAACTGTAAGCTATATAAGTATTATGTAATACCATATAGATAGTTATGTACTAATGTCTAGTATAGCTAGTAATGACTAGTTTAGTTAGGTTTTGTCCAACATGGACTATTAGGGTATATAAATGGACTAGTAGAACTGGTTAACCTAGTATGACTTAGTGCGACCAAGTTTGACTAGTACTGACCAGTAAATTCTAGTATGACCTAGAAGCCTCACACTTAATTATTTAAACCTGTTATTTCTTTAATTCAGTACCTGACATTTATATTCCACAAATAGGTCATTGTGATCTCACTTTGGACATCGATCCTCACCCTTTGCTCAGGACCACAGGCGAGTACATTCTCTGACAGTTTTCGTTTTGTTGATTACTTCTATAAATTGTAGTGTATTACATACTTGATTCCGATACTATGGATACACGGGTTAGCACCCTAGATCCCCATCATGAGGAGTCGTGATTGGAATCCATCGTGCTAGCTGGGGGATGGGGAACTATTAGTAGATTATGTGATCATATCCAAATCCTTTACATGCATCATAGCTCACCCCACTTCTCACGTTGGGTGCGGCCTGACCATCTTACATGCATCATAGCTGTTATATATGATTAACCTGACCACTACATGCATCATAGCTAACCATATGGTTAGCCTGACCTACAAGAATCATAGTTAATCATATATAACCAGCCTGATCAAGTCCCAAGCCGATCACATGATAAACTGATAATTCAAACACTTAGCTAGATGTCTATTTTATTCAAATTCACCTGTTCCAGCATTCACTACTTATTGTCTAGCATTCACTATTTATTGTTCATTGCTAGATGCTCTATTGCCTATTTCCATTTTCTCCAGTACTTTACATTTCCAGCATTTATTTTCCATCTTGTATTTCTTACACTGTTTATAGATTTTGTCAATTTAATGAAACTGCTGTTAGTGCTTGTGCTTCGCTCCAATCCTGACTGGATAACATTTTTCAGAGGACCTGGAGATCTTGTGCCCCACTTATTACGGCCCAGGATTAGAGGGTGATTTCACTCCAGAAACCCCAGAGGAGTTGCCTAGTCTAGAGGAAAATTTACCTGGCTGTTCTTAGATTATTTTTCTGTATTTATTGTTTTAGACTGAGACTGAGTTGTATTTATTATTTTGTGACTTTGTGAGGTCATTTAGACCCAGGATTTGAGTTGGACTTATTGTGGTTGGTTTTTATTAGAACTCTTTTCTATTCTCATCGTGCTATTATTTCTATTAGCTTGGGATTGAGTATATCATAGAACTGTGGATTATTATCATTTTCCTCCGTGCGGAGTTGAGACTATTGTCAGGATATATTATATGTTGAGACCTAAACAGCGTTCTACCGTCAATGCTGCGGCGTAGGCTGGACGTACCCACGACTCATGCCCAATTTTCGGGTGCGGGTCGTGACACGTTTTATTGGTGGCCCATACAGGTCTAGCTTCGCAAGTTGTGCGATATCGTGGTAGTGCGACAACTTAGTTGTACTACTACGAGCCTGTTTTAGGAATAAGAATTAGGTCGAGGATATGCTCAATCACAATTAGGAATTTTTGATTCTTATGATACTTCTCTTAATGATTTTTTTTTAGAAATTACTGTCCTTCCTTGATGATATCGTGTCTATTACCTTAATTGAATCTTTCAATCTGTCTTCAGGATGCCGCCGAAGACCAGGTCCCAGAGACTCGGAGCAGCAGCCTCAGAGAGGTCTGCCACTTCTCGCCCTGCCGGACAGACATCCGCAGCACCTCCTACATCTCCAGTACATGTGGGAGTGTCTGCAGCTTTCGGGGGTCCTCCACCACCTGTTCAGAGGGTCCCCACAGCTACGACGGAACCACCACCACCACCAGTTCAGTATCCAGGAGGTGTGCCCGTCGATGGGGCACAGATGTTCGCTTTGATTCAGGGCATGGTCGATGCCCAGAGGACGTCAGCAGAGGCCCAGAGAGTGCAGGCTGAGGCACATCAGGCCCAAACAGAGATGATGAGGGTGAACATGAAGAATGCTCACCAAGTGGCCCTCCAGGCTGTGGAGAGAGTTACTCAGCAGCAGCAGCGTCCTGGTCAGCACCACCAGAGGCCGGGCACCATTGTGGATTTCAAGAGGATGATGCCTCGGGAGTTCAAGGAGACAGAAGGGATACTCTACGCCGATGATTGGCTAGAGGACATCGAGAGGAACTTACGCTTGGCACAGCTTCCAGAGGCCCTCCAGATCGAGGCCGCTGGCAGCCAGATGTTCGACATTGCCTTAACGTGGTTTCGTACGGAGCCGAGACTCTTGCGCAGGGGACTCACTTGGGAGGATTTCAAGGAGCTCTTCAAGGAGAAGTTCTTTCCTGATGTTGCCCTGGGAGCTTTGGAGAGTCAGTTCCATGACTTAGCCCAAGGGAGCTCGTCCGTCGACGAGTATGCCGCAGAGTTTTCCCGTCTGAGCCGCTTCGCACCGTCGATGACTAGAGATCCGGGGGACAGGGCCCGGAAGTTCAGAAAGGGGCTGACAAGGGAGATCAAGTCTCGCACGTCGGGACGTCGCACAGCTACCTACGAGGGCATATTGATGGATGCCCAGATAGCCGAGGACGACTTGGGCCTCAAGCCCAAGAGGGGACGCGATGGTTCCGGAGGAGCAAACAGTAGTGCGGGACCGGGCAAGCGTCCACACTTTCAGCAGCAACAGCAGAGACCCTTTCAGCAGCAGCATCAGGCACCAGCCCGAGGGCAGGTCCAGCAGCAGCAACAGAGACAGAACCAGCCCGCCATCCAGTGTGCGTACTGCGGAAAGATGGGACATACTAGAGATATCTGCAGGAAGAGATTGGGCTCATGTCTATCCTGCGGATCGACGACACGCCAGCTGAAGGATTGCCCTACGATTCGTTCAGGTCAGGGTAGAGCAGCCGTCCAGAGAGGACCAGACAGGGTACCTACCGTACCAGGAGGCCAACAACAGAGGGGACCACTTCCACCACAACATCAGAAGTTTGCCCAGCACCAGCAGCAGAGAGGTGTACCCCAGGGGCGAGCGTACGCCATGGCAGTCGAGGAGATCGAGCCAGCAGGAGACTTGATCACAGGTTCGGTTCTTCTCGATTGTATTCCCGCATTTACCTTATTCGACTCTGGCGCTTCCCATAGTTTTGTGTCTGTATCTTATGCACTTCGACATCATTTAGACACAGAACCATTAGCTAGGACTTGCAAGATCATGACTGGTGGAGGTATTATCCTAGTCCGTGATCACTGCAAGGACTGGAGGGTGTCAGTAGGAGGCCGAGAGTTGAGCGTGAGCTTACTCGTCATGCCACTTCCGGGGTACGATATTGTACTCGGAATGGACTGGTTGAGTAGGCATCATGCTACTATAGATTGTTATAGAGGCAGAGTATTATTTAGACCACCAGGAGAGCCGGAGTTTGAGGTCGTCCGAGGAGCAGCAGAACAGAGCAGGAGCATATTTTGCGGAGCCAGGGCGGAAGAAGAGGAGTTGCCACATCCTCTGATAGCGGAGTTCCTGGATGTATTTCCAGAGGAGTTGCCTGGCTTACCGCCAGACAGAGATGTTAAATTCTCTATAGACTTGGTTCCAGGAGCAGAGCCCATTTCACAACATGTCTATAGAGTCAACAACAGTGAGCTGGCAGAACTGAAGAAGCAAGTGGAGGAGCTGCAGGACAAAGGCTTCATCAAATCCAGTTCATCACCATGGGGAGCTCCGATATTGTTCGTACCGAAGAAGGATGGCACGGTGCGCATGTGCATTGATTATAGAGCTTTGAACAATATTACTATCAAGAACAAGTACCCGCTGCCGAGGATAGATGATCTTTTCGATCAGTTGAGCGGGGCGAGGGTGTTTTCAAAGATTGATTTGAGGTCAGGCTATCACCAGGTGAAGGTGAAGAAAGAGGACACGCCAAAGACAGCTTTTCGGACCAGATACGGCCAGTTTGAGTTCATGGTGATGCCATTTGGTTTAACCAATGCACCGGCAGTATTTATGAACCTGATGAACAAGGTGTTCCACCAGTACCTTGACAAGTTCGTAGTGGTGTTCATCGACGATATTCTTGTGTATTCCAAGACCCCAGAGGAGCACGAAGAGCACCTGAGGTTGGTCTTAGAGACTCTCAGGAGGGAGCAGCTGTACGGGAAACTCTCTAAGTGTGAATTCTTCCTTGACAAGGTTAAATTTCTTGGGCATGTGGTATCGGGTGAAGGAATCTCGGTTAACCCACAGAAGATCGAGGCAGTGGAGTCGTGGGCTACCCCCAGTTCGGTAGCTGAGATCAGGAGTTTTCTCGGGCTAGCAGGATACTACAGGAGGTTTGTACAAGACTTCTCCAGAATTGCAGCGCCGATGACCCGACTGACTAGGAAGGATGTAGATTTTGTCTGGACGGAGGAGTGCCAGGCTGCATTTGATGAGCTGAAGAAGAGGTTGACGACAGCTCCAATTTTGACGTTGCCAGCAGGGACAGGTGGTTTCACCATCTACAGTGATGCTTCAGGGAAAGGGCTGGGATGTGTTCTCCAGCAGCACGGGAAGGTGATTGCCTATGCTTCCAGGCAGTTACGCCCTCATGAAAAGAACTACTCCACCCACGATTTGGAGTTAGCAGCAGTTATCTTCGCTCTAAAGCTGTGAAAACATTACCTGTATGGAGAGCGTGTGGAGATCTTTACAGACCACAAGAGCTTGAAGTACGTATTCGCACAGAAGGAGCTGAACATGAGGCAGAGGAGGTAGTTAGAGTTGATGAAGGACTTTGACATCTCATTGCAGTACCACCCAGGGAAGTCCAACGTAGTCGCCGATGCCTTGAGCAGGTATCCGATGGCTATGTACTTGACGACAGATAGACATTTGTTGGCTGATTTGGAGAGCTTGGAGATTGAGGTGTTAGTTCCCGGTACAGAGATTCAGATGTGGGGATTGCAGATACAGTCCGAGCTGATGGACAGGATCAGAGCGACGCAGTATGATGATGAGGCCTTGAGGAGTATCAGAGCACATGTTCAGGCAGGATTGTCGGACGACTTTACTATCGCAGAGGATGGCTCCTTACGACACGGCACGAGGATGTGTGTGCCGAGCGGGGAGTTGCGCGAGGAGGTTTTGCAGGAGGCACACCGCTCTCAGTACTCGATACATCCCGGTGCCAACAAGATGTATCGAGACTTGAGGGAGCACGTATGGTGGTATGGAATGAAGCGCGAGGTAGCACGCTTCGTATCTCGGTGTCTAGTGTGCCAGCAGGTAAAGGCAGACCGGCAGAGGCCAGGTGGTTTGCTTTAACCTTTACCGATCCCAGAGTGGAAATGGGAGCACGTGACCATGGATTTCGTTTCAGGGCTTCCACGTTCTCCAGGAGGGAAGGACGCCATTTGGATCATCGTAGACAGGTTGACCAAATCAGCCCATTTCTTACCTTTCAAGGTGGGCACGTCGACAGAGAGGCTAGCAGAGATGTACGTGCGTCAGATCGTTAGGCTTCATGGATTTCCGGTGAGCATCATCTCGGATCGGGATAGTCGTTTTACTTCCCACTTCTGGAGGAGTCTGCAGGCTAGCTTGGGCACTCAGCTCAAGTTCAGTACCGCATATCACCCCCAGACAGACGGGCAGTCTGAACAGACTATTCAGACTCTCGAGGATATGCTACGCACTTGTGTTCTAGATTTCGGAGGTTCTTGGGAGAATCATCTGCACCTGGTAGAGTTTGCTTACAACAACAGCTACCAGGCCAGCATCGAGATCTCACCATTTGAGGCTCTTTATGGACGGAGGTGTCGTACACCGTTATTTTGGGACGACGTTGGAGAGAGAGCCTTGCTAGGACCAGAAATGGTTGTGGATGCAGCAGAAAAGGTGAAACTCATCAGAGACAGACTGCGAGTGGCGCAGGACAGACAGCGGCATTGGGCCGACAGCCACCGTAGACCCCTTGAGTTTCAAGTATAGATTGTTAATTTTCTGGTTTGTGTTTGTTGTTTAGACTGCGTGTTGAGACTGTTTTGTTTTAGGTTGGCGATCTAGTATTCCTACGGATTTCTCCGACGTGTGGCACGATTCATTTTGGTGGAGGCGGGAAGCTTAGCCCACGTTACATCGGACCCTTCGGTATTCTTGCGAGGGTAGGTGCAGTAGCATATAGACTTGACTTGCCGCCTGCATTAGAAGGAGTGCATGATGTGTTCCACGTGTCACAGCTGAGACGGTACGTGGCAGACCCTAGTCACGTACTTGATCACTCGGAGATTGAGGTTGGTCCGACGCTCAGCTACCCTGAGCAGCCCGTAGAGATCTTGGACCGCAGAGAGAAGGTGTTGCGGAACCAAACTATTCCCTTGGTTCGTGTTGCATGGAGACATCACTCTCCAGGGGAGTCGACCTGGGAGAGAGAGAATGAAATGCGCGAGCAATACCCGTATGTCTTCTAGACTTGAGGTATATTTTCTTTTGATTTTATTCTTGTTCTAGTTCAGTCCAATTTCGAGGACGAAATTTCTTTTAGGAGGGTAGACTTGTCACTACCACATTTCCAGATAAGGGCATTTGTGTAATTTCACTATTTTGAATAAATATGTATTAATTTTATCTGCTGAGTTTTATAAACTATTTATATATTGTTAGTGGTTTTTGGTTTAGGTCAAACCCTAGAACGCATTAGGACAAACCCTAATGAGAAACCCTAATTTGAAAACCCAATTCTAGTGAAACCCTAGAATTTTAATTTTTGGTGGAACCTCAAACCCTAGAAGGGCTAAACCTGAGTTATTAGGTTCTACATAACCTAACCTGGGGGTTTAACCTAAAACTATACATTAGAAACCCTAACTTGGTTTATTATAAAAGGGAACCCTCTTTTTCTTCATGTAGAAAGAAGAAACCCTAGCCTCCATCAAGAGAGCCATCTCCCTCACCCCAAATTCGAGATCAAACCCTAGGGATCCCATCTTCCTCCTCCAAAGCAAGGAAAACAAGGAACTTGGATCAAGGAACCTTGAGGAAGAAGAACTTTCATAGGGAAACCATCTCCCTATAGGTAAATCTGAATTTTTATTCTTTTATCTCTGTTTTCTGATGTTAATGCCATTAGGAAACCACCCTTGCTGTTAGATTTCGCTTTAGGGTTTAGAATTTGGGTTTTTAGGTGTCCCTACATTGGCTTCCCCATATTTCGTGAACCCTAACCCTTAGGTTTGCTTGTAGACTGATTTCACCCTCCTACGTGAAGATTCAGATCTCATTTAGGGGTTTCAATTGGGTTTTTAGAAGTTCTGTGTATGGGTTCGATTCCAGCACCCTAAGTGCTCGAAGAAATGTTCATTAAGGACTTATTTATCTAACTTATTCAATTTCTGCATATTTTTGTTATACCTATCTATATACATAAATATAATTATGTGTTTGGGAGAATTTAACTGTGTAGTCGGGTGGAGTTTAGTATAGGATCTATTCTAATGGCTGTGTCTATGTGTCAATGTGTATCTAGATCAATACTTCCTGTGTGTGGCTGTGTTTCTCAGGGTACAGGGAGATCCTGATCAGTGTGTGTTTGTGAATAGGGGTTTTATTTGACTGTGTATTCAGTGTATCCAGATCTGGGTGTATTATCTGAAAACCAATGTGTAGCTGGGTATTCCCATCTAGTGTATCAGTATATATATTTGTATAAAAGAACTTATGTATCAGTGTCTGAGTGTAGGAGTGTTTCAGTGGTGAATCAATAGGTTGGAGTCGGGTTTAATGTGCCTGTGTGTATCGACAGTGGGGATAAGGTTTGAGTTGTTCTGAACAGTTGAACTGTGAGCACTGTGCAGTCGGGTCTTCATAGTTTAGTATTTCAGAGGTATCTGAGTGCACTAGGGAAGTTCAGTATCTATGTTGGGTTATCAGCAGGGTGTAGATATCTGTGTATCTGTGTCCTTGTGCCAGTGTGTGAGTGAACCCAAGTGTCTCAGTGTATATCTGTATGTGACTGTATGTGAGAACCTGTGTGTCTTGCCTATGTGTGTCTAGGTATTAAGTGTGTAGCAGTGTGAGTTGTGTGTCAGTGTGTCTCAGCATTTAGGGCTATGAATCAGTGTATACCAGTGTCCTAGTGAGGTGTGGGTGTGGAATAGGAATTAAGTGACCCTGAGAGTGAGTATCAGTGAGGTGTGAGTGCTTGAATAGGGAATTTTGGCTATGTGAGTATCCTATTTGGTTGTATCTAGGTGTAGTTGACTAGTGTATCAGTAATTTGGTTTTGGCCATGCATGTGTAAGAATGAACCAATGTTCAGACCTACCTGGTTGATCCTACTAATGGCTTGTGGTTGTCTCAAGAGTATGGCTGTGTGTGTAGGTCTGGGCAACTTCAGAGAGTGTGTGGCTGTGTTATGTGTAAACATAGTGAACTGTAGGTGTGTGAGTGAGCAATATGTAGTGTGTAGCAGAATCTAACAGTGAGGAGTGCCTGTGAGTTTTTCCAGTGTTGTGTCTATGGGAATTATCTGAGTGAGAGGGAACCTTAGTGTGTGACAGAGTGTCTGTGTGTCAGCTAGCTAGGTGAGTGTGTTCTCAGTAAGGGAAAAACAGAACTGTGTATATGTGTATAGCAGTGATACCTGTGTCAGTGTGTTATGTATCAGTAGCTAGTTTAGCCATACCTGTGTAACCATAGGTTGTCTCAGAGGTTAAGCTATTTGATCCTACCTGTAGCTATATGCTTGTCTTAGAGTTAGAAAATTAGCTTAGTTAGTATCGTATTGTTTAATTAGCACTTGCTAGTTGTAATTAGTATTAGTAAGTAGTTAGTTGATATCAAAGTATTGATATGAATAGTATTGATCCTTGAGTTGGTATTAGGTAGTGTTATTAACTGTAAGCTATATAAGTATTATGTAATACCATATAGATAGTTATGTACTAATGTCTAGTATAGCTAGTAATGACTAGTTTAGTTAGGTTTTGTCCAACATGGACTATTAGGGTATATAAATGGACTAGTAGACCTGGTTAACCTAGTATGACTTAGTGCGACCAAGTTTGACTAGTACTGACCAGTAAATTCTAGTATGACCTAGAAGCCTCACACTTAATTATTTAAACCTGTTATTTCTTTAATTCAGTACCTGACATTTATATTCCACAAATAGGTCATTGTGATCTCACTTTGGACATCGATCCTCACCCTTTGCTCAGGACCACAGGCGAGTACATTCTCTGACAGTTTTCATTTTGTTGATTACTTCTATAAATTGTAGTGTATTACATACTTGATTCCGACACTATGGATACACGGGTTAGCACCCTAGATCCCCATCATGAGGAGTCATGATTGGAATCCATCGTGCTAGCTGGGGGATAGGGAACTATTAGTAGATTATGTGATCATATCCAAATCCTTTACATGCATCATAGCTCACCCCACTTCTCACGTTGGGTGCGGCCTGACCATCTTACATGCATCATAGCTGTTATATATGATTAACCTGACCACTACATGCATCATAGCTAACCATATGGTTAGCCTGACCTACAAGAATCATAGTTAGTCATATATAACCAGCCTGATCAAGTCCCAAGCCGATCACATGATAAACTGATAATTCAAACACTTAGCTAGATGTCTATTTTATTCAGATTCACCTGTTCCAGCATTCACTACTTATTGTCTAGCATTCACTATTTATTGTTCATTGCTAGATGCTCTATTGCCTATTTCTATTTTCTCCAGTACTTTACATTTCCAGCATTTATTTTCCATCTTGTATTTCTTACACTGTTTATAGATTTTGTCAATTTAATGAAACTGCTGTTAGTGCTTGTGCTTCGCTCCAATCCTGACTGGATAACATTTTTCAGAGGACCTGGAGAGCTTGTGCCCCACTTATTACGGCCCAGGATTAGAGGGTGATTTCACTCCAGAAACCCCAGAGGAGTTGCCTAGTCTAGAGGAAAATTTACCTGGCTGTTCTTAGATTATTTTTCTGTATTTATTGTTTTAGACTGAGACTGAGTTGTATTTATTATTTTGTGACTTTGTGAGGTCATTTAGACCCAGGATTTGAGTTGGACTTATTGTGGTTGGTTTTTATTAGAACTCTTTTCTATTCTCATTGTGCTATTATTTCTATTAGCTTGGGATTGAGTATATCATAGAACTGTGAATTATTATCATTGTCCTCCGTGCGGAGTTGAGACTATTGTCAGGATATATTATATGTTGAGACCTAAACAGCGTTCTACCGCCGATGCTGCGGCGTAGGCTGGACGTACCCACGACTCATGCCCAATTTTCGGGTGCGAGTCGTGACACTTATTGTGGATGAGATTAGATATATAGACTGTGACATGTATTGTAGACCATTGCATTTGTATTACTGCTTAAGTGCACTCTAATGGGTCCATTAAATTGGTATTGTCCATTAGAGTTGTGCTGCTGGCCATTGCCACGTGGCTAGTCCCTTGGTATTTTAGGACTGGGGCGTGACAGTGTTAATACACTATTTATGAAATAGTGTATAACATAAGTTTTGGTCCAAAGACTTGCAACTTCTTACAGACATGTGCTTTAATCTGAAAAGCACGAAGACTTCACGAGAATGATTTAAACAACTTCTTAAACCAAGATTTTATAACTCAAATTTCTAATCGAACTACACTGGCACATAGAATGCTAGGGGTTGTCTTGGAAATGGAGAAGGTTAAGTCTCAGGCTAATGCTCAAGGGGAGATGAGAATATTGAGTATGAATTTGAGTGATTAGAAATTAAAAATCTTTTCTCAATTTATAGGGTTTTCTGAGACTGAATTCGGGCAGAGTTTGTTCCCTTTAACATTCAAAAAATCGAACGTTGGAGCCTTGAGAATAGGAAGTGGAGACTGACCAGGATTTTGGTTTTGGCAAACCGAATTTGGTCCGAGTTCGGTCAAGGACTGAGTTCGACCCGAGTTCGGTTAGCCTATTTCCAGAATGGACTAAGCTTGGGTTCAGCCTGCTTTTTGGTGGACTTGAGTTTGGGTGTTGGATTGGTTTATTTGAGTGGAGTTTGAGTTCAACTAGATACCAAGTGTGACTCGACTCACATTGGTCCTATACTCAAAGAAATAGCAAAATACATAAGAAATGTAAAAAAGACTCGACTCAAGCTTCTAGCAATCACCAATAAGAACAATTATCGTTTGTCGTAACGATGTTGAATTTTGTCTAATATAACATATTGTATCAAGTCATGATTTAGTTAACTATCAAGATCAAGTTGACTGAGACAAAACGAGGCCAATAGTTATTTGTTCCGGAAATCAGACTATTTTGTGGCATGACCCTTGGGTTAATCATAATAGTCTCACAGATATGAGGGATGGCACATTTACGAGCTAAGGGGATCCACTGAACATGTTAGTTGCCTTATTCAGGAGGGAGAGTAGAACCTTCAGGGTCGGTTGACAGAGGCGGCTCATGTGGTTAATATTCGGGCAGTAAAACTTGACAGGATAGACATAGAGGATTACTGGATTTGGGAGAAAATAGATAAAAGTACTTTCTGCTTTCGGAAACTTTTAAATCAAATCAAAAACAGGAATGCGATGGTGGATTGGGCAGAACTTGTTTGGACGAAAGGAGGAGCGGTCAAGAATTCTCTCTGTTTATATAAGATGATTCGTAATCGCTTACTCACTTTGGACCGTCTGAGCATATTTGGTGTGGACTCTCCGGATAAGAAATTTTGGTTGTGTGGGCATATGGATGAGTCCAGGGACTATCTTTTTTTTATTTTGTGACATTGTTTGGGAGATATGGAACAAATAACTAAGCTAATTTAGTCTTCCGGATATGCATAATAGGGATCTTTTGACATCCAGCGCAAAAAGGTTAAGGGCCTAAAGCGTACAAGCGACTGAGGCTTATTTTCGGGACGATGGTGTGGCATTTCTAGAGAAAACGAAACCAATGTATCTTTGAAGGACTGTCTTCCAGTATAATTACTATACAAAAAAAAATACAAGCTGATATAGACATCCTATACCCAAGATGAATGCATTTTGTGTCTTAATTAGGATCATAGTTTCGTAATGTTCTGATTTTCAATAAATTTTACCTTCTTCGAATAAATATATATATATATATATATATATATATATATATATATATATATATATATATATATATATATATATATATACCCTTGAAAACTTTAGTCAGCCTCAAGAATATGTTTGCTTACTCCACACATTGGAAGGCTTGCCATTGTTCCTTACTAATAGGAGTCAGCATTAGCAAGACGCCAATGAATTTTTTTTTAATATTTTTTTATGAGCACTATATTTCAAGAGATGATTGGCTTGCCATGGTTAGATCTTGGATTCCCTTAGACCTTTTCTTCTTTCTACTTTCTTACCTATGTCAAAACCACATTCTTTCTTTTCCTTTCAAGCGATGAATCTTAACATATATTGTAATTAATTGCAACACATGATGGAAATAATCTTCAAATAATTACTTCCCAAGATATTCCTTATTTACAACCTAAATAGAATTTTGGTATAACCTAACAATTTTTTGGCTAGGCAAAAGTTTTCCCAGGTGCCATTCGTAGATTGTTTAAGTTTAGATTTTCAATTTTATCTCCCAACAATTATATATAACAAGGTCAAGAATCCTTTTTCCTTTTGGTCAAAGCTATACATAAGTTTTTATTGTTTCCTTGGATGCAATATTTTGGTTAACATTAGAATACTTTATGGAAACCTCACTCTTTTTATCTGTCATGAAACTAACATGTAGGATTCATTATTGCTTTGATTATTATTATTACTATGATGGTGCCTATGACCATAAATATAACTTCCACTTTTTCATTACTTCGCAATCACTTGAATCAAATTTTTAACATTCTATTTAAACTACTTTAAGTTAATTCTATTCGTTGAAGTAGATACACTTCCTTCAATACTCACTATTCTCTTTTTTTAACATCCAAGTTATCCTTTTCTAAATATCTTGCTCCTAAAGTCTTCTAAACCATATGTTATTGCTCTTCGAAGCCATCATTAATCCATAAAATATCCATAAGATAATCATAACATGTATAGACTTAATGTATGGAACATTCAGTAGAACATCAAGAGGGTCAAAAGACTTTGATCATGACAACTTAGAGTAGAAAAGAATTAATTAAGAGTCCAAGGAATTAAATCGTGCTCTGATCCATTATGTCATACCTCAGTTCCATATAACTGAAAGTCGACACTGGTCTGTCAATAGAAATATCTCAGAAATAAACTCATCGTAGGAAAAAAAATAAGTAGAAAAGTTGATATATACATGATATATATAAAAAAATAATTCTCTTTACTGATAATTTATAACGACATTATGACACTTGTCTAAAAGAACAACTAGATTACAAAGAGTATATCTTATTACAATGAACGATGCCACAAGGTTTACAACTCGTAATATTCATATTAAAAATTTTAGGCCCCGTTTGGAATTTGTATTTTTCATTTAAAAATATTTGGTATTTGGAAAAGTCCGAAAAAAATGAGTAGGGAACCCTTTTCTTTCCTATATTTTCATTTTGTTGTCTGATTATTTTCTTTGACATTCAAATACAAAAGAAAAAAAATGCTTTTTTCAACTCTTAATTCGACAAACCAAATGCGACCTCAATATATCATTTAATGAACCATGTGCTATGATGTAATGTGAGAGCTTACCATGAACGGTGATCCCTACTAAAACATTCAATCTATACTACTATACAATAAGAAAAGTTTGAGGCTTCACCGTAAAAAAATTTATTCCGAAAATACTCTTATCTAAGTTTACTTTCATTAAATTTAATATGAATAGTTAGGTAATTATGTATAGAAAAAAGGTGGTTGTTGTTTGTTCTTTTCTAGTAGTAAAAAATAAAAAAAAATTAAGTAGTAAAACATTAAAAAATATTATTTATTCTAGTAATATATATATATATATATATATATATATATATATATAACATCCCCGATTTTTTACATTCCCAAGCATCTCCATGTTATCAACCGTCATTCAAATCAATGGTGGTGTTGATGGTGATGGTGGCAGTGGTATAGAGTCTAGGGTTAGGTATTGATGCTAGATTTGTTGGAGTGGGTGGGGTTCCCAAACTATTGGGAGAACACCCCGGAGTGCGACGAGCGCCGTCTTTGGTCAGAGAAGCTCGGGGAGGCAACGAGAGCCATTCGAGAGGTCGAAGAAGCTCGGGAAGAAGGAGAAGTAGATGATGTCCAGGGGGAGACAGAGTTCGGGCCGATCTCAATCCGAACTCGGTCCGAGTTCGGTTAGGGTGCTCCAGAAGCTCCAGAAAGCTGTTGTCTTCGTTTACTCGCAAATCACCGACTCGGCCGAATTCGGTCTGAGTACGGTTAGCGGGCTGGACAAAAATTCATAGGTATTTTATATACCGTTGGATCGTATCCTATGGTCCTGGATTTTTTGCAGTATTAGGAGGTATATATTAGGTTTTTCTAAACCCTAACCCTAATATATCATCTCAAGAAAGAGGATAAAAGGAGGCAAGAGTGCTATTGCAACTTTGGTAAGGAGAAAGAAGGATTAGAGGCCGTTTCGGAGGAGGAGATCAATTTTGGGTAATTTTTTATTGTCTTCTATCTTCGTGGTGTGATCTATTTTCTATTACCAAGTGTTGTGGTGATCCGGGTTGGATCAGGAGAAGCTTGTAGAGGGTGTATTCTCTTTATTTCATTAGTGGAGTTTCTTCAGGATTGGACTCCGATCGTCCCGTGATTTTTTCCGCAAGGGTTTTCCACGTCAAAATTCTCTGTGTCTGCGTGGATTATTTTTCTGTGGTTTGGCGTTTGCTTTGTGCGTTGTATTGCTCGGTTCTCTCGTAGGTACTCTCTGGTTTGGGCGAAGGTTTTCGCACTTCTTTTCCAATGGTGTGGTTAAGAGCAGGTTCTGGAATTTCAAAAGGGTGTCAGGAGTTGACAGGCAAACCAGTGAGGAGAGATGGACGCGAAGCTGGTGCGCATGGTAAACTTAAACGGTCCCAACTATCATTATTGGAGGAGCAAGATGAAGGATCTACTATTTGTCAAGAAGCTGCATCTGGCGGTATTTGATTCCAAGTGGCCCAGTGACAAATCCAAAGAGGACAAGAATTTCGAGCATATACAGGTATGCGAGTACATCAGGCAGTTCGTTGACAAGAACGTGTACAACCATATTGCCAGTATTGAACACGCGAGAACTAGAATCTTTGTATGCGAAGAAGACCGGGATAAATAAATTGTTCATAATCTGGATGATGATGGGTCTGCGGTACAAAGATGGGGCATCTATTACGGATCACTTGAGTGAGTTCCAGGGTATGGTTGACCATCTATCCTCGATGAGAGTCAAGTTAGGCGACGAGGTTCAGGGACTATGGCTGCTGTGTATATTGCCAGACTCGTGGGAGATCGTACGGATGTCTATGATCGCTTCTGCTCCGGAAGGCTTGGTCAGTCTGGAGTTTGCCAAGAGCAGGGTACTGAATGAAGAGATGCAGAGATATTCTCAGGGTACTTCATCCACATCTCACTCAGAGACGCTTGTTTCAGAAAGCCGCGAAAGGGATAAAAGCAGGGGTCCAGGAGGTGGCAGAGACAAAAGCAGGGAAAGGTCCAATGGTTGGTATAAGGACTCGGAGTGTTACCATTGTGACAAAAAGGGCCACATCAAGCGAAACTGTTTCACTTGGAAGAGAGAAAAGAAGGGCGACAAGGGAAAGCAAAGTTAGAACACTACAACGGCGGCTTCAACACATGGAGGCAACATGATCATTGTTGGTGATGAGGTAGTTATGAACCTCGTCTACGATAACAACTCTTGACTGGTGGACTCAGGTACTTCAGCGCACGTATCTCATAAGAGGGCACTATTTGCTACTTACACAACAGGCGACTGTGGAGTGTTGAAGATGGATAATGGAGATGTGTCGAAGGTGGTTGCCATTGGACATGTGCATTTGAGGACAAAGACGGGTGCAGTTCATGTTCTCAAAGATGTCCGTCATGTCCCTGATATCTGGTTCAACCTGGTGTCGGTTGAAAGGCTGGATGACGAGGGTTTCTTCAGTCTCTTCGAGAACAGTCAGTGGAAGCTTTCCAAAGGTTCGATGGTTATTGCCAGAGGAAGCAAGAGGTTAGAACTCTACTATATGGATGGGAGCGCACAAGGGAAACATGAGGTTAATGCAGCTACTGATGCGTCTACTGAGTTGTGGCACAGACGGCTCAGCCATATCAGCGAGTAGGGAATGAGCTACTTGATGAACAGGAAGGTGATTCCAGGGCTAAAGTATACAAAGATGGAAAAGTGCACGCTCTGTTTGGCAGAAAATCAAAATAGGGTGTCTTTCCAAAGTCACCCAAGTTCAAGGAAGCCGGCGTTGCTCGAGTTGATTCACTCGGATGTCTATGGTCCTATGAAGGTAAAATCCATTTGTGGCGCTTCTTATTTTGTAACATTTATTAATGACTATTCCATGAAGGTTTGGGTCTATACCATAAAGACCAAGGATCAGGTGCTACCTACTTTCAAAGAGTTTCAGGCCTCTGTTGAAAGGGAGACGGGCAAGAAGCTGCTATGTGTTCAGTCGAACAATGGCAACGAGTATATCGGTCACTTTGATGCTTATTGCAGAGAGCAAGGGATACAACACCAGAAGACTCTGCCAAAGACACCTCAGCTCAATGGTGTAGCGGAGCGGATGAATAGGACACTGATGGAGAGGGTACGATATTTGCTGTCAGAAGCAAACTTGTCGAGAAGCTATTAGGGTGAGACACTTTACACAGCTGGTTATGTTATTAATTTATCTCCTAGTGCTCCTTTACAGGGTGATGTGCCTGAAAAAGTATGGTACAACAAAGAACCGTCATACAATCACCTGCGAGTGTTTGGTTATAAGGCCTTTGTGCATGTACCGAAAGATGAGAGATCCAAACTTGAGCCAAAGACGAGGCGGTGCATCTTTGTCGGCTACGGTCGGGATGAGTTTGGCTATAAACTCTACGATCAAGTAGAAAAAAGCTCTACAGAAGCAGGGATGTGGTATTCGTCGAGGATCAGACCATGACCAACACTCAGAATTCTGAGATGCCTTTTGAGGCTGAGGAATTGCCTAAGTTAGAGTCATTTCGCTTCGAGCAGTTTCCAGAGGACATCGCAGAGGATCCAGTTATGGGGGATCCAGTACATGGAGTTGCTCCTAACCTTGATCATCAGCCTGTTGATGGTTGTCAGGGTGACCCTCAGGATAATGAGCATACTGAGGAGGCAGTTCCTGGAGGGGAGAAGGCTGTAGATATACAGCCAACACCAGTGGTTCCGTTGAGGAGGAGCGATAGAGAGCGTCGACCATCTACGAGATATTCACCGGGTGAGTATGTGCTACTGACTAACTGGGGAGAACCCAAAAGTTTCGAAGAGGCTATGAAAGACGAACACATACAGGAGTGGATGGAGGCCATGCAGGAGGAGATGAGTTCCTTGTACGATTACTCAACTTTGATATTTACGGACCATAAAAGTCTAAAATATATCCTATGACAATTATATGGAAGCATTATCTTTATGGAGAAAGGGTGGAAATATTTACGGACCATAAAAGTCTAAAATATATCTTCACTCAGAAAGAGCTAAACATGAGGCAAAGAAGGTGGCTGGAACTAATGAAAGACTTTGATATCACTCTTCAATATCACCCTGGGAAGGCAAATGTAGTTGCTGATGCTCTAAGCAGGTATCCTATGGCGATGTACTTGACTATGGATAGACACCTGCTGGAGGACTTGGAAAGTTTAGGTATTGAAGTAATTATCCCGGGAAAAGAAGGCCAAATGATGAACTTGCAGATTCAGTCTACCTTAATGGACAAGATCAAGGAGACTCAATTTTAGGACGAAGGCCTGCGAAGCCTTCGAGGTCAAGTGCAAGCTGGACTAGTAGAAGAATTCAGAATTCATGAAGATGGATCACTGAGGCATGACGATAGATTATGTGTACCTCAAGGAGACATAAGAGAAGAAATCATGCAAGAGGCGCACAGATCGCAATACTCTATACATCCAGGAGCCAACAAGATGTACAAGGACCTGAGGACGCATGTTTGGTGGCATGGCATGAAAAGAGAAGTAGCCAGGTTCGTATCTTGTTGTTTAGTGTGCCAGCAAGTCAAGGCAGAAAGACAAAGACCTGGAGGACTACTTCAACCCCTACCCATTCCGGAGTGGAAGTGGGAACATATCACAATGGATTTTGTTTCCGGACTTCCAAGGACACCTAGTGGTAAGGATGCAATCTGGGTGATAGTAGATCGACTGACCAAGTCTGCACATTTTCTACCTTTCAAAGTAGGGCTATCTACAGAGAAGCTGGCAGATTTATATATCAGACATATTGTTAGGCTGCATGGAGTTCCAGTAAGTATTGTCTCCGACAGAGATTCAAGATTCACCTCTCACTTCTGGAAGAGCTTACAAGCCAGTTTGGGGACTCAACTCAAATTCAGCACAGCTTATCATCCCCAAACCGATGGGCAATCGGAACGTACAATCCAGACCCTTGAAGATATGCTCCGTACATGTGTTCTGGATTTTGGAGGATCCTGGGAAGACTACCTACATCTGGTGGAGTTCTCTTATAATAACAGTTATCAAGCCAGCATCGAGATGACTCCATTTGAAGCTCTGTATGGACGAAGATGTCGTACCCCGCTATCATGGGACGACGTTGGAGAAAGAGCCCTGCTGGGACCAGAGATGGTGATCGATTCAGCTGAGAAGGTAAAGCAAATAAGGGACAGACTTCGAGTGGCTCAAGACAGGCAACGACATTGGACAAATAGCCACCGAAGGCCCTTAGAATTTGAGGTAATTAAATTTATGAAATTCAAGTCAATTTAAACAATTTTTATTATGGAACTAAGACTTGATTATGACTCTATTTTAAGGTTGGAGAGCTGGTATTCTTAAAGATTTCCCCGACACGTGGCACCATTAGGTTCGGAAGGAGTGGAAAACTCAGCCCAAGATTCATTGAACCTTTTGGCATTCAGGAGAAAATCGGGGAAGTGGCATACCGTCTGGCATTGCCACCCTCTCTGGAAGGAGTCCATAACGTCTTCCACGTGTCGCAGCTGAGGAAGTATGTGTCAGACCCCAGCCACATTTTGGATCACTCAGAGCTCGAAGTAGGCCCAAGTTTGACTTACCAAGAGCAACCCGTGGAGATACTGGATCGCTCGGAGAAAGTCCTACGGAACCAGGTTATCTCCCTGGTTCGCGTAGCTTGGAAGCATCATTCTTCCGGCGAATCCACCTGGGAGCGAGAAGACGAGATTAGAGAGCGATACCCCTATCTTTTAGAACCCTGAGGTGTATTTTATTTCTCGGCCTTTCTTTTCGTGCCTTGTAATTCTTAAATTTCGAGGACGAAATTTTTGTAAGTTGGGTAGGTTGTAAACCCCCAAAATTTTTAAATTATTAAATCTTGGATTTTTCCCAATTTTCTGGAATTTTCTGGGAATTTTCTGTAATTAAAATCAAGGTTTTCAATTAATAAATAATTTTTAATTGGCAATAAATAATATTAAAATATCATGAAAATAATATTTTTGGGTGTAAAATGAAAATTTGGACTTAGGATAATTTTTCTGGATTTATCGGGCCCCGACCCTATTTTTAAATCACCAAAAACTATTTTTTTTCTAAATTAATTAATTAATTACTATTATTATTATTATTATTGATTTTATATTCTATTTTTTTCCGTTTTTGGGCCCGGCCCGGCCCAGTGGGCCGAGCCCAGTAGCAGCCCAGCCCAGCCCCGCGTTAACGGGTCGGGCGGGTTGGCCTGACCGGATCCGCGCCCGACCCGGAACCCGCATCACTGTCACCCAGCCCCCCCCCCCCCCACGACCGAGAAACTCGCCGCCGCCGCGTTTTTCGGCCGGAGAACCGCTTCCCACGTCCGCCTCCTCCTCCGGATCTCCCGCCCACGTCGTCCCCGGCCGAGCCCCCTCGAGCCTCCTATAAATCCCCTCTGCTCCGCCCTTTTCCTCCCCCAGACCGAACCCTAACCCTAACCACCTAACTCCGGCGACCCCAACTGCCGTCCACCTCCCTGCGCCGCCCAGCGCAGCGCCGCCGTCCATAGCCCCTCCACCCTGCTCCTCTCTCCTCCCCGCCACAGACCCCGACTCCTCCCCGCTGTCGAGAGCCGCCCGTGTCCAACTCCCCCCCCCCGCCGCTCCGGTGCGTCGCCGCCCCTCTCCTGAGCCACCGCAGCCCCGGCCCGACCTCGCCAGCCTCCGGCGTGTCCTCCAGCAGCACCCGGACGCGGACACAGCACTGCCCTAGGTCGGACACAGAACAGGACACGTCCAGGACACGAGCTCGCGTGTCGGACACGGTTCAGATCCCCGATTTCTCAGTCCCCTTCAGGTACTCGTATCTTGCAACCCTGATCTCCATTTTCGATTCTGTAAATTCCTACGCGAAGCCTGTATGACCCTCTCGATGTCCGGATAAACTGTTCGGGACATCGCGTCCTGTGGTGATCGCACACCGCGATCCAAAAACAGGAAAAACCAGACCCTGTTTCACCCCCGGAACTGAGTACGCCCCGCCAAACGGGACGACTTGGTCACGTGCGGTCTTCACAGATCCGTGCGCACCGTCGATACGGACGTGTGAGACTTCGCAGAAGCTGATTCGGGTGTGCGTGCACACCGGAATCAACGCGTATCCGCAGACATCGCCCCGTATCCGGCTTTTCTGCAATTCACCCTAATTTTGTGCACACACGTCGGATCGAGACGAAACTTGCGCCATCGGACTCGTAGCGATACGCTGGTCCTGTGGGTCAAGTTTGGTTCGATTCTGAGAACGTTGACGAAATCGCGTGTCGCGGGCCCCATAGGCCCCGCTCGACGGGCGATTTTTTGTTCGGCTCATCGGAATCCAAATCTGGAAGTTCCGTTGGGTTCGTATCAGCGTTCCTGACCTGTTGACACTAAGTTTGGTGAATTTGGAGACCTTTGACCCTGACGCGTTTTTCGGTGCAAAGCGGGCCCACCGGCGGACCCTGTTTTGACCCGAAACTGCCGTTTTTGCCCTTGTCTCCAAATTGGACCCAAGGATAGGCGTTTCTAGCTATTTGACATCTTCTGAGAGTGATGGTAATATCTATTTCAGCTTTTGGACTCATCTCTAGACTTTTCCCCCAAGAACTTAATTAATCAGATCCAAACAACAGGCAAGTACCTGCACTTCAAGTTAAATCTATATATTGTGATAATTAATTTCCTGCTTTACTAGTTACCTTGATGATTACCCTTAGTGTTAGAAATGCTAGATTTTCATGTCTTGAATATTGGAATTCATGTCTTGTTTTTTATGTCGGGTGGGAGAATACTGAAAGGCATGTAGTTTACCCTTCCCCTTGCCGTGAATAATAGCTGTTGGTACACGACTGTCCATCAGCCGGATCTCGATTATTCGTGACTAATAGCCGTTCATGACGGTCGGATTAGCCTTATAAACCCCTACATGCCAACTAAGTATTCTAAAAACAAACACAAGTTTCATACAGATAACTTCTGGTCATGTTATATTCTTGCTGACTGTGTAGTTTCTTTTCCTGCTCGTTTACTTCTGTTTTCTCATATTCCTGTTTATAGTTTTGACTCTGAGATATTAACATTCTTTTATGCAATTTCCTTAACATGATATTCAATGTTTAATTGTCATAAATATTTAGTTTAACATTGTTGTGCACTGTGTACTTTGCTCCTTTCCTGACTGGATCTGTTGATTTAGGCGATGATGAGAATCTTGCCCCTACTTATTATGGTCCTTATGAGGGTACAGATGATACCTATGAGGAGCCAGAACCCACCCAGGAGACCCCTGCTGCAGAGTAGCTAGCAGTAGCTATCTTTTATTTTGTTTCTTATCTTATTTAATCGGGTTTGTCCCCGATTTCATTTGAAATTTCTGTATTAAACATTTGAATTGTTGTCACATTTATTTCAGTTGCAAATTTTAAGTTTCTATTCTCATTATTATCTTGCCTATGTTAATTGTGAATGAGTTAGACTAGTTTAGATGGATTGACCTAGACAGCGTACTACCGCCGACTCTGCGGCGTAGGCTGGACGTACCCACGTACTCGTGCCCGAACTTCCGGGTGCGGGTCGTGACAGTGGATGGAGGCCATGCAGGAGGAGATGAGTTCCTTGTACGACAACTCTACTTATGATCTGGTGCGGTTGCCAAAGGGCAAGAAGGCTTTGAAGAATCGATGGGTGTTCAGAGTGAAGCAGACAGATTATGCTATTCGCCCTCGATACAAAGCAAGGCTGGTAGCTAAAGGATATGGTCAGCAAAAAGGCATAGATTATGTTGAGATTTTTTTGTCATTCGTCAAGCAGTCATCTATTCGGGTGGTGCTAGCTTTGGCAGCAAGTTTTGACTTGAAGGTCGAGCAAATAGACATGAAGACGACATTCCTCCATGATGATCTTGAGGAGGAGTTGTACATGGAGCAGCCAGAAGGATTCTGTGAGAAGGGCAAGTCATATTTGGTTTGCCGGTTAAGAAAAAGCTTGTATGGTCTGAAACAAGCTCCGAGGGAGTGGTACAGGAAGCTTGAGTCATTTATGGGGGAGCATGGCTATGCACGGACGACGTCGGATCATTGTGCTTTTGTGAGATACTTTGCCAAGGATGATTTCATTATTTTGTTGCTTTATGTTGATGACATGTTGTTGGTGGGTCAGAATGCCACCAGGATAGCAAAGTTGAAGAGCCAACTAGGCGCAGCTTTCTCTATGAAGGATTTGGGTGCAGCGAAGACTATTATTAGGATGGAGATCAGTCGAGAGAGAGAGAGAGAGAGAGAGAGAGAGAGAGAGAGAGAGAGAGAGAGATTTTAAGCTGCTACACTTATCCCAAAAGAAGTACATTCATCGGGTACATCAGCGTTTCGGTAGGGATGGATCGAAGAAAGTGAGTAACCCGCTTGCGGCTCACTTTAAGTTCACTGAGGAGCAGAATCTATCTACCGGGGACAAGAAAGAAGATATGGAGCCGGATCCATATGCCTCAGCTATGGAAAGTCTTATGTATGCTATGGTATGTATGAGGCCAGACATTGCTCAAGCAGTCGGCACAGTTATCAGGTACATTTTCAATCCTAGAAGGGTATATTGGAGTGGGGTTAAGTGGATTCTACAATATCTTCAAGGCACTTCCGATTGGAGACTTTCATTTGGTGGTGACGAGCCGAAGCTGGTTGGGTATACTGACGCTGATATGGCTGGAGATGTAGACACGAGGCGATCGACTTTGGGCTATGTGATAATATTTTCTAGTGGAGCAGTATCATGGTAGTCGCATTTACAGAAGTGTGTTGCCTTGTCAATGACAGAGACAGAGTACATTGCGGCGACGAAGGCTTGTAAGAAGTTGATGTGGATGAAAAAGCTGTTGCAAAATATTGGGCTAAAGCAGGAGCAGTATCCTTTACTTTGCGATAGTCAGAGTATTATTCACCTCGTGAAGAACCAGACATTTCATAGCCGGTCCAAGCACATTGAGACTCGGTATCATTGGATACGGGATGTTGTTGATAAGAAGGAAGCGGCGTTTGAGAAGGTTCATATAGCTAACAACGGAGCAGATATGTTTACAAAGATTTTTCCAAGAGAAAAGTTTGAGTACTGCAGGCAAATCATCGGGATGACGATCCCCTCCACATAATTGTGAAAGAAAAGTTTTATTGGAGTGGGTGGGATTCCCAACCTATGTGAAGAACACCACGGAGTGCGACGATTGTCGTCTGTGGTCAGAGAAGCTCGGGGAGGCGACGAGAGCCATTCGAGAGGTCGAAGAAGCTCGGGAAGAAGGAGAAGCAGCTGATGTCCAGGGGGAGAAAGAGTTCGGGCCGAACTCGGTCCGAACTCGGTCTGAGTTTGGTCTGGGTGCTCCAGAAGCTCCAGAAAGCTGATGTCTTCGTTTACTCGCAAATCACCGACTCGGCCGAATTCGGTTCGAGTTCGGTCGGCATCTTGACGGAAATTCAGAGGTATTTTATATACCGTTGGATCGTATCCTACGGTCCAGGATTTGTTGCAGGATTAGGGGGTATATATTGTCACGCCCCGATCTTCCACAGACTAATCGGTCGTCCCCGCTAGGCGAGAATCATCGTGCCAGCGCTCCCACGGAATGATCACTTTGACCCATCTGGGCATGATGCCGCATGAGCGTGAGGCACACCCGTGCAAGGCCATGGTTCATTGGCTGGCGGTAAGAGTTCTAAGCCACAGAGTCACACAGATTGTCCGAGTGCAGCAAAAATCATAAACGCATAGGCGATTGATAACAGGTTCACTGAGTCGACAATAGCGGAAGCATTGAATAACACAAGTTGAAGTAGAACAAGCTCTTTTATTGATATAAACAAGTGTTACAGGCGACGCTTGACCGAGATTACAATTTGCTCAGATCTCTTTCTCTGAAACAGTAAAAGCGTGCCAAGTGGCTACAATTATGGAATGATTGTATAGGGGATGTTCAGGCAATGTTCCAATATTATGTCTTGTATATGTGCTTCAGTTCCGGACGTAGTGCTCCAAGGCTCCGGATTTGACTCCACGCCTTAGCACGCACGAAGGAGGCATCTACACCGAACGAGGTTCTTCCACACCCTGTAAACGATCTGGTGGGTTATCAGTACATTGAATGCACTGGTGGGGAGGCTACTCGCCCGCTCGACAAATCCAAACACGTAATAAAGGTTTCGTGCACCAACTATTATGTTGTCTTTCTAGTTGCCTTAGGATCAGTTTCATGGCAATATTGAATAACCTAATTCGTGTGGCAGTGTGCCGTGCGATATAAGAAAAAACACGGCGAGACTTACCAACTTACCATTTGTCATTTCTTGTCCAAGGCAAACCAATTAATTCAAGCACGAGCAGCATATATGAAAACCAAGGCAATAGCACATGCAACACAAGTGTTGTTATATCTTGATCATTCAGGTGTTCAGCTGTTCTTTGATGCGATGCAATAACTCACACGCGGATAGTCGCTAAGCGAGGATGACTTATCTATATGAACGTTTGTCGCTGGCATAGCCATAAAGGACGAGTTATAGTCGATGAACGAGGATGGTATGCAACGAAAGCACGTGAGGCACTACACACAATCCCGTCCGTACGTGAGACTATCGTGAAGTTCTATCCGGATCGGATCGACCCTGGTGCCTCAAAAATCATCTGTGGAACCTAATGACCTTGTTTCCAAGTTGTCCGCGACATGCAGGTCAGGGTCTTTCCAATTCCATAACTTGATATGATAATCCATGATTCTTGTTCTGAACCGAGCGTTTGCTCCACGAGCTGGGATTCTTGGATTCGTTGACATGATTATCGTTGAGAGGTAAACTTGATGTGATTATCATTCAGTTGTAACGTGACAGGATTCTCATTAAGTATTCAGTTGCCTTGATGCATGCCCCTGGTTCGGGATTGTCTTGGTGACCTAACAGTCCCGGATACTTGCAGGTTCAATTGCACAGAAGATCTATTTGATAGTCTCATGGCTAACTAGAATGCATGCATAATATGAATAACGTTAGACATTTGTAAGCAAACAAGCATGCGTTTCTAAGGAACTTAAGCAAACACTTTGGCTCGGGCCCGAAGGTAAACCAAAAGGTGAAACCGTAAGGGACTTCCCGAGCGACATGATCTAGGGTAGCATACGAGGGTCTGAATACAAGAAATATTTCATTTCCATGTTCTAACACAAGCAATACAAGTTGGAATTATTCCCTTAGCTAGGTGCGTTGTATTTTTATTAGCATGCAGGGGGTGATTCACCTAGCGACTAGCATGTATCGTTCCATATTTTAAGTGTGCTGGCTAAACAAAGACAAGTTCACCGTAGCCACCCACCTTAGCGATGATTCGCCTCGGTTGAGCGATACGTCGAGCAAGCCTCTGAAAGCCTAAGTCGAATTCCTGTAGGAACAAGTCTGGATATCCTTTGCCTAAAACGAGTATTCTCCGCCTGAGCAAAGCGGGTCGGGATATTGCACTTTTACCGTTTGAATCGGAAGTCCGCTTGAACGGAATGGGGTATTACATATATTAGGTTTTCCTAAACCCTAACCCTAAGATATCATCTCAAGAAAGAGGAGAAAAGGAGACAATAGTGCCATTGCAACTTTGGGAAGGAGAAAGAAAGATTGGAGGTCGTTCAGAGGAGGAGATCAATTTTGGGTAATTTTTCATTGTCTTCTATCTTCGTGGTGTGATCTATTTTATATTCCTAAGTGTTGTGGTAATCCGTGTTGGATTGGGAGGAGCTTGTAGAGGGTGTATTCTCTTTATTCTATTAGTAGAGGTTATTCAGGGTTGGACTTCGATCGTCCCGTGGTTTTTTCCGTAAGGATTTTTTACGTCAAAATTTTCTGTGTCTGTGTGGATTATTTTTCTGTGGTTTGGTGTTTGGTTTGTGCGTTGTATTGCTCGATTCTCTCGCATGTACTATCTAGTTTGGGAGAAGGTTTACGCACTTCTTTCCCAACAAGGCTGATATATATATATATATATATATATATATATATATATATATATATATATATATATATATATATATAGCAAGAGAGATAGGGTTGAGCTGCGGGTGAACGGGACCTTTTGTTTTTTGTTTTTTCTTATCTACTAGTATATGTTTATAATATATATGTTTATGTAACTATAAATACAAAAAAATAGATAAAATCATACAAATATATTTGTTCATCAAATAGATTCTAGGAGAAATTTATAATGCCTTATAACAATATATTTTGCACAAAATATATTTTGTCAATTATTTTGATTACTAATTATAACCAAATATTTATATAAGTTTACTAATTCGAAGAATTGTATATTTTTTCTAAAAATAACCAAAAATTTCCTTTAATATGTAATAAAATTTTAAGGGACTATCTTAGATTTTGTGAAGATGAAGTCCCGTAATTTTTGTGGTACTGAGGGTATCATATATGCGGATGAGTGGTTTGAAGACATTGAGATACTTCTTCGCGTCTTTCGACTACCTGATGATCTGAAGATTGAGGCAGTAGGACTTCAGCTTTGACATTCCTAGGACTTGTTTCAAAAATGAATCCAAACTTGCAGTGTCAAATCTTATTTCTTCTTCTTCTTCTTCTTCTTCTTCTTCTTCTTCCTCAGAATTTTGTAGTGTGTGGGGGTCGCACATAGCTCCTTCACATGAAAGCTACCTTGGTAGGACCTAGATGCATGCATGGGACTTTTACTTTGTCTCAGTACTTCAAGGCCAACACTTTATCATGACGCGCCAAGAATACCACTCACTCCAGTACGTAAAAGCTGCAAGTCTAACACAACAGTCCAGAAGATTGAATCATTAATGCAGAAATTTATATTGGCACATTGATCTAGGTTGTCGTTTAGTGACCAATACTGTTATTTCAGTCCAAGTACACCACCATTGCTGCTTTGCTAGAGTACGTCAATTGTGCTACTTCAGATAGAGTACGCTGTTGATGCTATCTCTTTCTGATTATGCAAATATTGATACTTTAGCAATAGTACATCAATGGTGTTGCCTCTCCCTGAGTGTGACCAACATTGATATCTCAGCAAGAGTACGTTGCTAATGCTATCTCTTACTGAGTACGCCAACATTCACAATACAACCAGAATACGCCAACGAGCCAATAGCTCTGCTTCTTCAACGACGGTACGCCAGCACGTTATTTTAGTCCAAAGTGCGCCAACAACGAACAGCTAGCAGTTTTGCTGACGTGTCTTTCATGCCAAAATTCTTGTTGAACGTGTATAATTAAGTACAACCACGACCTATAGGGAGCCACGTGTCAATCTAGCAGTGAATTGTACATCCACCATGTAGAACGTGGGTGACCAAACTTCCAAAAATACGCGTACAAATGAACAAACACAGTGTAGATCGTTCATTTGTACGCACACACACTCTTATAACCGTCTCTAGGCTGAACGGCTATAAATAATGAATCAATTCACTCTTCACAAAGGACGAATGAACGAACGAACGAACGAACGAACAAAGAGAGGAAGATAAAAACTTTTTTGGTGTTTGTGTTGCTCGAATTTCTCAGCCTTTAAGTTCTTAAGTGTTCGTGTGTACATCTCTTCTTTGGTGTCAAGTAGTCCAAGGAGTAGAATGATCGACTGCAGATCAGATCTCTATAGCTATACTTTCCCAGAATTATTATACTTTAGATTCTAGTATAGGATTTATTGTACTATTTTCTTTTCTTTCAAATTTGTAATACAAATGTTTGTCCAACTTTTTGTTTATGGCAAACAATGACTTAAACAATATCTAACGATTATAAAAATAAAAATTCTTAAATATATATATATATATATATATATATATATATATATATATATAATTTAATGAACCATGAACTTAGCTATAATTTGAGAGCTTACCATGAGCAGTGATGCCTATAAAAATATTTAATATATCATTTAATGAACCATAAGCTTAGTTGTAGAGTTTATTTTTGTTCACCCACAAATACTAGAATGTAGTTGTAATGTAAGAGCTTACCATAAGCTGTGATCCCTATAAAAATATTTAATATATCATTTAACGAACCATGAGCTTAGCTGTAATGTGAGAGCTTACCATGAGCTTACTTAAAAACATTTAATATATCATTTAATGAACCATGAGTTTAGTTTAAAACATTTAATATACCATTTAATGAACCATGAGCTTAGCTGTAAGAGCCTACCATGAGCTTATGGTTTCTAGGTAAAACATTCCTATCATAATATTTAATATATCATTTAATGAACAATGAGCTTATCTATAATGTGAGAGCCTACAGAGCTGTGGTCCCTAGTAAAACATTCCTATTAAAAATATTTAAAAAAATATTTGACTTAACTCCCACTTAATTTACCAATATATAAATGGTGAATAAGTCGTCCACTGAGAAAAGCAAATATGGTCATCTTTATTACTTGTAATCTTTTCTTCTGTAACCATTTACTTGAATGAGTACCAAAACTTGCATCTGAAGGATAAACAGTATCAGTGGAATAAAGTATATATATATATATATATATATATATATATATAGCGCGATCTAGAGCGAACGACTACTATATGTCTGTGATGTTGGATGCTTCCTGATATTGAGAATGGCCAGGTCATAGGAATCTTAAAATTTCGAGTCAACAACCGTAACTCAAACACTTAGTCCTAGCTCTTGCTCTTGGCCTAAGCCCAGTTATTCTCCGGAACCATGAGCTTAGTTGTAATGTGAGAGCATACCATGAGCAGTGATCCCTAGAAAAATATTTACGAAAAATTGCTGTCTGAGCAATAAATTTTATGATTATTACAAAAAAGCATAAAGTTTGAAATTTTTTCACATAGAGTATAGTATCGCCAAAAATTAGAACGTAAGTTATACTTATGTCCTATTTTTGTGCATAACTAACCCAAAATTTCTTAATTAAGATTTTTATTACCGGCCTCTGGTTGTTTAAGTTATTATCGTCCTCGTAAAACCTTGGAAAAAAATAAAAATAATAAAATAAAATACTCACGTCTAAACTTAGGAATAACTTACGTCCTATATTAGTGTTCGAGTAGTTAATTACATAATTAATTTAAACTTAATCAAGGATTAGAAATAAATAATGGTAGCTTTTAAAAAAAAGTTTAAAAACTAACGTCTAAAAATTAGGCTTAAGTTACTAACTTATGTCATTTTTAGTGCAAAAATTTTAAAAAAATTTGTAAATTTTTGGATTAAAAAAAAAAATTATAATTCGCACATAAAAATTAGACATAAGTAATTTTTCCAATATCCTCATGGCAGAGTTGGTCTAAGGCGCCAGATATTAAGGTTCTGGTCCGAAGGAGCGTGGGTTCAACGCCCACTCTCAGCAATTGTAATTTTTTTTTTCCTATTTATTAATTAATTTGTTAATATTAATTTTTTTCTTAATTTTTTTCTTTTAATCTAAGCCTCAGTCCTCCGGTCCTTCTTTCATTTATTTCTAAATTAATTTACAAATATTAATACTATTTTTTTTTTTAGAAATTTCTTTCTAATCTATGCCTTCTATCCTTGGTTGAAAATTTTAGAGTTCTTTGTATTTAACCGCACAATAATAATAATATTAGAAATAAATAAAAGAAGGCCTGAAGCAGATAGGTTTAGATTAGAAGAAATAAATTTCAAAAAAATTTAATATTAACAAATTAATTGATAAATAATTGAAAGGAGGATTGAAAAAATTGTTTAAAAATGGAGAAAATTTACAAAAGATTTTATTTGTTATGGATTATGATTGTGGGGTTAAATACAAAGAACTCTAATATTTTTCACCTAGGATAGAAGGCTTAGTTAGAAAAAAAATTTTAAAAAAAATAGTATTAATATTTGTAAATTAATTAAGAAATAAATGAAAGAATGACATAGACTTAGATTAGAAGAAAAAAATTTAAAAAAAATAATATTAACAAATTAATCAATAAACAAATGAAATTGAAAAAAAATTCAAAATAATTTCCAATTGTTGAGAGTGGGGATTTGAACCCACCACGCCCTTTCGAGGGCGAACCTTAATCTTGCGCCTTAGACCAAAATATACCTTATTTTTAGGCATGAGTTATAATATTTTTTTAATCCAAAATTAAGAATTTTTTTTAAATTTTTGCACTAAAAAATTGTGTAAGTTAGTAACTTACGTCTAATTTGTAGGCGTTAGTTTTTTTTTTTTTTTAAACCACGATTATTTATTTCTAATCCGAAATTAAATTTAAATTAATTAGGTAATTAACTACTCACGCATCAAAATATGACGTAAGTTAGTAACTTACGTCCTAATTTTAGACGTGAGTATTTTATTTTATTATTTTATTTTTTAATAAGGATTTACTCGAGCGATAATTACTCAAACAATTCGAACAAGGTTATAAAAATTTTATTTAAGAACTTTGGATTACTTATGCACTAAAATAGAACGTAAGTATAACTTAGGCCATATTTTCTGGGGATACTATGCTCTATGTAAAAATATTTCAAACTTTATATATTTTTTGCAATAAACAAAAGTTTATTGTTCTGACTGCAATTTTCGGAAACATTTACTATATCATTTAATGAACCATGAACTTCGCTGTAATGTAAGAGCCTACCATGTGCTATGGTCCCTAGGTAAAACATTCCTATCAAAATATTTAATATATCATTTAATGAACAATAAGCTTATCTCTAATGTGAGAGCCTACCGGGAGCTGTGGTCCCAAGTAAAACATCTCTATTAAAAATACTAGTATATACGCACGTGCGTTGCACGTATTTCATATTACTTGAAAAAAAAATAATAGTTTATTAAAAGAGCAAACCATAATTTCTTAATTTTATTATAGGTGGAAATATAATAGGTAGGAGCATGAAAGTTGGGAGAAATTAAATGACGGGAATAGGAAAGGTTCCTCTTATCTCTTGGTTCATGTGCCTACTTTACATGCATTCTTTATTAACTTTTGTTTTATTCTCCAAACTACCTACTTTGCATACATGCATATCTTTGTTTTATTAACTATCATTCCCCAAGTTGCCTCATGCATGCATACATACATTTAATACGTATTTAATTACTGTTTTTAATTACTTCGATATTCTTATCAACTTTAATACATATTGAAATGTAATGAAGGGTATTTTTGGAACGAAAAAATTTCACGGTGAAGCCTAGTTTTGGCATTATATAGTAGAATAGATTCAGGTAAAATTTTAACTTATCTTCCACTTAATTTATCATAATTAAGGATGCACCTCACAATTTTTTTATAATGTACAAGACCTTCAAATTTTGACGGAATCGGTCAAGAATTGACGGTAACCTATTTGTCCAAATTTTTGGACGAAATGTCACCTTTTTTTTTCCTTCCTCTTTTCTCTCATCCTCTCCTCCTCCCCACCCCCCTCCCCGCTCCCGCCGTTTGCCCCTGCCTCCGCTCCCCCTCCCTGCCACTGCCGCTGTCTGTCCTCTCCACCCTCGCCCCTCCTCTCCGCCTCTGCCCCCGCAGCAGCGCCGCAACAGCAATATAAGCAGCATCAGCAGTCTAGGCGAGCGCGCGATGATCGGCGCGGCTACGAGCGCGCAGCCAAGCGATGTGACAACGAGCAGTTGTTGCTGATGTTGCTGCTGCGGGGGCGCGGGCAGAAAGGGGTGCGGAGGTGGGGAAGGGGGGGAGGCGGCGGTGGCTGAGATGTGGGAGAGTGGGAGGGGAGGGGGGGTTGGGGGAGTTGGCTGCTGTGGCGGGAGGAGGAGGAGGAGGAGGAGGGGGGGGTGAGAAGGAAAAGTTTGAGGAAAATAAGAAAGGAACATTTTTGTCTAATTTTTTGGTTAAATGGATTGACAGCCAATTCTGAACGATTTCTGTCAAAATGAAAAATCTT
Organism: Iris macrosiphon; assembly: GCA_036927795.1. Lineage (NCBI taxonomy): Eukaryota > Viridiplantae > Streptophyta > Magnoliopsida > Asparagales > Iridaceae > Iris > Iris macrosiphon. The sequence goes on from JAYESA010000017.1 coordinate 22,744,171, forward strand.
GTATATTATAAAAAAAAATTGTGAAGTGTGCCTTTAATTATGATAAATTAGGTGGAGGATAGTCAAAAAATTTCTTGTACATACATTAATATATCATTTAATGAACAATGAGCTTAACTGTAATGTGAGATCTTACCATGAGTTGGTGGTCCCTAATAAAAATACCTTCCAACGAACATATTTATTAAATAGATATTCTTCACTAATATCTGTCAATCTTACTCGGTTGCAATTTGAATGAAATATCGTTCTTGTTTTGGTCCAAGATTCCTTTCATAATCATAGTGAACCATAATACCAAATCATACAAAACCAAAATGCATCAATATTTCTTTTAATTTACATAACAAACCATAACTCATGTTCTTTAAAAAAAAAAAAATCACATTTTCTGTCGATAAATTATATTAAGGAAACAACATTAGTTTCGAATTTATTATATTATGGTCTTCAAGACGTGCCGTTGAATATGGTGAAAAAAAGTGAGTTTGAGTTGTAAATTGTCCCCAACATATATGTCAAATATTTAATTAATTATTATTATTATTATTATTATTATTATTATTATTATTATATATATATATATATATATATATATATATATATATATATATATATATATATATATATACACACACACACACATGGGAGCGGATCAGAAGTCCGGTCCACGGAGCGATGCGGGAGCCCCATCGATCCCGACCGTTGGATCGATCGGGCACCACGCGGGCGCGCACGGGGGGCTCCTATCCGACGGACGAGGGAAGGGCAGGACTCGAGCGGGGCTCCGAGGACGAGTCTTTTGATCCGTCCCATATATATATATATATATATATATATATATATATATATATATTTGACACTCCTAAAATCTCATATTGTACTATTCTTCTAATTTTATTTATTCAAATTTTAAATCTGTTTCTACCTTAAATCTATCATTATTTTGTGACACTCCTATAATCTCCTCATGCACTCCTCTTCTAATATTATCCATTCAAATTCTAAATTTAATGTCACATTTAATGTAGAACATATTTGATATTTAAATGAATAAAATTAGAAAATGAGTGTAGGATGAGATTTTAGGAGTGTCAATAACGACTGGGTTGAGCTAAGACCTTAATATATATGGGCTGGGCTAGCTGAAATACTTGTTTTCCTAAAACTAAATTTTTTTGCATAATTGATCCCGTCAAACCAGACCTCCCTGATTCGAATCTATTGCACCGAAATGTGCGTACGATATTCTCTGGCGTGTGGGTTTTGATAAAACTTAAATTGTTGCGTGTGCACGACAAATTTTGTTTGTATCCGTCGAAAATTATCATATTGAAACTTTTCAAAAATTTACAATTACTTTGTGGATGTTCGTCGTGTCGCGACGTGACTTGCACCATTGGACTTGGAGCATTTGACTTATCATGTGTCCCAAGTTTCGTCGAATTTTGCGATAGTCGACCAGATCTTCATATCGCGGGTCCTATGATCCGATTCGACCAACATTTTTGTGATCGGCTAATCAAAATCCAATTCTGGATATACCGTTGAGCAGGGCCGGCCATGAGTTATTGGGGGTCCTAGGTGAACTTTCAAAATGGGGCCCCCATATATAATGTAAAAAAAAAAATTTGAACTATAACTAAATTAAAAAATTGATGCTACCAAGAATTGAATATAGGACCCTAGTGTGCAAGTCTAACATAATAACTACTACATCATAATTATTTTATGTTAAACGTGTCACGACCAGCACCCGGATATTCGGAAATGAGTACGTGGGTACGTCCAGCCTACGTCGCAGCATTGGCGATAGAACGTTGTCTAGACTATATCCCAAAAATAATCACAGTCCATGCAATAATATCTCAACTCCATAAGGAGAACAATGATATATAACAATGGCAATACTCAATCACAAGATCTAATGTCATGACCCGTACCCAAAAATTGGACATGAGTCGTGGGTACGTCCAGCCTACGCCACAGCATCTGCGGTAGAACGCTGTCTAGGTCAACAATACTATCTATCATATCTGACTAATATATATATAACCTGTCAATGATATCTCAACTCCATAAGGAAGATAGATGAATATAGAAATTATGTTAAAACAAATATTCAATCAAAATAATATTGTAAACCCACTGATTTTTTTTCAAAAATTTTAAAACAATTTTACACAATTTTTTGTAATTTTTTGGAATTAAAACTAAGATATTTTGAATTTAAATAATTTTTAAATGATGTTAATTAATATTAAAATATTATGAGAATAATATTTTTATGTGTAAAATGAAAAATTAGACATAGGATAATTTTTCGGGAATTTATTGGACCCCGGAAGCATTTTTAAAGACCTAGAAACTAAGTGGTAAATAAACCCTAATTAAACCCTGAAATAAATCCGGTTCAATTGAACCAAACCAAAGCGAACCAAGGAGAACCGAACCGAACCGAACCCAGCTCTTAACGGGTCGGGTCGGATCCGAATTGAACCCGACCTGGACCCGTTACCCGATCGGAACCCTAAACCTAATCCTAAACAATTTACTGTTCCGGCAACCCCTATTTAATCCCCTCTCCTCCCCCGCCTCGACGCCGGAACCCTAGCCACCGTCTCCTCCGCCCAGAACCGACCTGCAACGCCCTGCTTCGAACTTCTGCCACTGCCTTCCCTCCTCCTTCCTCAAGTCATCAGCCGACGACCTCGACGAACCCTAAACCCTCCACCGTCGAACTCCCAGCCGAGCTCCACCAACCCATCTCCGCCCCGCTCTGCCACGACCACCACCTCTTCCACGACCCTCCTTCCCCTCGTTGAGTCCTCCCCACCGGAGCTGCTCGCAGCCCCGATCTCCGGAGCAGTCGACCAGACCCCTCTGCGGTACCACCGACCGCTGCCATTAAACCGGAGCAGCCACACCGTTCTCCTCCCTGACCGGAGCCTCGACCTCGACTTCCTTCTTCCCTATCGGGCCGAGTTTCTCCGACCCCGAGCCACCGTGTCCGCCTCCGGCGCCATCCCTGAATACCTTTGCCCCGAGCCGCCTTCCTCCACGAGCAACCCCGACGAGTCTCCGTCTACAGAACCCTAACCCTAACCGGACACAGCACAGTGTCGTGTCGCATCTCCTCGCGGATACGAGAAAATCTCGTTCTACGTAGCCCCGTTCAGGAAACCCTTTCTCTCTCCTCGTTGTCCCGTTTTCTGTTCCGTCAGTTGTGATGCGTAGGCTGCGTGACCCTCTCGATGCCCGTGCAACCCGCTCGGTGCGTCGCGTCCTGTGGCGATCGCGAACCGCGATCCAAAAACAGGAAAAAACAATACCCTATTTTTCTCCGGAACTGAGTGCGCCCCGCCAAACGGGATGACTTGGTCGCGTGCGGTCTTCACCGAATGGTGCGCGCCGTTGATACGGACGTGCGGGATTTCGCAAAAATTGATTTGGATGTGCGTGCACACCGGAATCGACGCGTATCCGCCGACAATGCCCCGTATCGGCCTATTCTGGAATACGTTATAACTTTGTGTACACGCGTTGGATCAAAACAAAACTTGCGCCATCGGACTCGTAGCAATACGCTGGTTCTGTGACCCAAGTTTGGTTCGATTCTGAGAACGTTGACAAAATCGCGTATCGTCGGCCCCACGGCTCCACTTGACGGACGATTTTGTGAACGGCTAATTGGAATCCAGTTCTGGAAGTTTCGTTGGGTTCATATCATCATTCTGGACTTGTTGACACTAAGTTGGACAAATTTGGAGAACTTTGCTTCTGACACGTTTTTCGGTGTGAAGCGGCCCACATGTGGACTCCGCTTTGACCAAGAACTGTCATTTTTGCCCCTGTGTCCAAATTGGACTCAAGGATAGGTGTTTTTAGCTATTTGATATTTTCTGAATCTGATGGTGATGTCTATTTCAGCAACCGGAGGAGTACCTACAAATTCCACTGAGACCAGTGTAAACACCCTAAATTTTTCAGATATTTTTAAAATTAATTTATGGATTTATTATGCAATTTACATAGGACATGTAGTGAGTATATAATTTTTAATTGCCAAAAAACAACATTATAATGTAATGAAAATATGATTTTATGGTGTAAAATAGAAAACCGGACTTAGGGTAATTTTCTGGAATTTTATTGGGCCTCGGACCTATTTTTAAAAGCCTAAAAACTATTTTATAATTAATTAATTAATTACTGTTTATAATTATTATTATTTATACTGTTATTATTTTATTTTTATTTTCTGTCTTGGGCCCGGCCCGGCCCAGTGGGCCGAGCCCATGGATCTCAGCCCAGCCCTCACTCACCCTAGCGGGTCGGGCGGGTCGGCCAGACCCGGGTCCGCACCCGACCCGCATCTCCCTCATCCGCTCCCCTCCCACGTACGACCCCGCGCCGAGAAACCCGCCGCCCGCCGCGGGCCCGTCGGCCACGACCCCACGTCGCCTCCCCCTCCGACCTCTCCGCCACGACGCCCCGGTCTCAGCCCTCCCACAGCCCCTATTTATAGCCTTTCCTCCGCCCTCTCTTCCCCCAAACCCTAACCCTAACTACCCCGTCCGGCGAGCCCCGTCCGGCGACCCCGACCCCCTGCGACCCTCCGGCCTCCTCTCAACCCGCCGTCCACCTCCCTCGCAGCCGCCTGCGAGTTCCCCCCCCAGCCGCCGTGAGCCCGCACCGACGCCGGCCAGAACCCCTCCTCCTCTCTCCCCGCGGCTGCTGTTCTCCCCTCCGCCGGAGTCGCAGCCACCACGCCGACGATCCCCCGCCCGGCCGCAGCTCGCCCCGCCGAGTCCAGCCTTCTCCGGTGATCCCCCAGCCAGCAGGACACGCGGACACGCGGACACAGCTCCGACACAGGATTCGGACACGAACTCGCGTGTCGGACACAGTTCAAAAACCCAAGTTTTTCGGGTCCCTTCAGGTACTCATAACTTCCTGCTCGTAACCCCGATTTCGATTTCGTGAATTTCTACGCGAAGCCTGTATAACCCTCTCGGTGTCCGGATAAACTGTTCGGGGCATCGCGTCCTGTGGTGATCGCACACCGCGATCCAAAAACAGGAAAAACCAGACCCTGTTTCACCCCGGAACTGGGTACGCCCTGCCAAACGGGACGACTTGGTCGCGTGCGGTCTTCACAGATACGTGCGCCTCGTCGATACGGACGTGTGAGATTTCGCGGAAGTCGATTTGGGTGTGCGTGCACACCGGAATCAACGCGTATCCGCGAACATCGCCCCGTATCCGTACTTTTTGGAACGCGCCCTAACTTTGTGTACACATGTCGGATCAAAATGAAACTTGCGCCATCGGACTCGTAGCGATACGCTGGTCCTGTGACCCAAGTTTGGTTCGATTCTGAGAACGTTGACGATATCGCGTGTCGTGGGCCCCACAGGCCCCGCTCGACGGGCGATTTTGTGTTCGGCTCATCGGAATTCAATTCTGAAAGTTCCGTTGGGTTCGTATCATCGTTCCTGACCTGTTGACACTAAGTTTGGTGAATTTGGAGACCTTTGACCCTGACGCGTTTTTCGGTGCAAAGCGGGCCCGCATGTGGACCCCGTTTTGACCCGAAACTGCCGTTTCTGCCCTTGTCTCCAAATTGGACCCAAGGACAGGCATTTCTAGCTGATTGATATTTTCTGGATCTGATGGTGATGTTTGTTTCAGCAACCGGAGTACCGCCTGTAATTCTCGCCAAAGTCAGAACTGCAAACATAGCCGAAACCACAGGCAAGTGTACCTTGCCAAATCCTGCAGCTTGCTACCTAATTTCCTTGACTTGTTATACATCGGTGGACAAATAAAGCTTGCCAAATTGCATTAATTCCTGTTATAGAACTTGCCTGAATTCTTGTTTAAATACATATAAACTTGTTTCAACTGTTAAAACCTAGGACCGAGTGGCGTACTTAGCGACCGATTACCAGTCGGGTGCCAAATCCGTACGCGGAGTTGTGTAACATCACATAGAGATGGATATCGAGACCCGATAATTCTCGTACTTGTCTTATCAAGTACTCCAGAACCCAGGACACTTGACACTATTCATGAGACAGAGTCTTCCTGAGACATTCATGGTGATTCTGTATAGGATACAGGACTTGACAGAGATATTTTATAGACATTATGACTTGTTGCATTAGCTATAATCCCGCTGACATGGACATGAGATGTTATGGTCATGATATGCGTGATTACATTGGGGGGAAAGAGTCACACAGACTACAGGTTGATTTTTATATATTATGCCGGCGTCTTAGTCTCACTACGAGATAGACAACCACATGATATCACTGCTACCGGCTTCCCGACACAGAGCTTGTAGTAGTTTCAGCCTGAGTTCTAGTGCTGCTCTTATCTTGCATGTCACTTAGCTGGTTTACATATTTACCCTGCTGTTTCATTATTGCTGCTCTGCATATATGTTTGGCTCGTATTCTTCTGTACCTTGTTACGTCCCGCTGAGGACCTGGTTTTGTTCTCCAGTTATAGCAGAAGAGATCCATCCAGAGATACACCGCACAGGAGCACTTCCAGGAGCTGAAGCTATTGCTGGAGCTGAACCGAACACTGAAGACGAGATTGCACCAGAGGACTTCTCCTGAGCATTGGCCGTATGTAGTCAGTTATTTCTATTTCCAGTTGTTTATTTCCTGTCTATTTGTATCTGTTGTACCAAACATATTCTCGGAATGTTTCCCGAGGAAGTTATTGAGATTTGACAGTTATTTCTATTTGCATTACTCTGTTTGTGATTATCTGCTGTGGATGAGAATAGAATAACCCGTGACTTGTAACAATTGCCCTAATTCCTGTTAGACTACAGCTTAAGCATGCCCTGATGGATCCATTAAATTGGGTTGTCCATCGGTGCGTGCTGCTGGCCATTGCTCACGTGCTCAGTCCCTCGTCATTTTGGGACTGGGGCGTGACATGGTTTTTGTGGTGGCCCATGCAGGTCTTCGACTAAATTGTTCGGTTTTAACTCAGGGACCGAACAGGCCTGCAATAAGATAGGATAAGTTTTAGGATCTCATCCACTTGCTTGAAACCTTCTTGGTATCCCTATCGACTTCGAATTAATTCCTTGACTTGCATCCTGCCTTGATTCCTGTGCGCCTCTTATTGTTTATTTTGGTTGCAGGGTTATGGATTCACGAGCAAACGACGAGACTCCCATAACATCACCACGAGATGATGTGGTAACCAACGAAGATGAAGTAACACTAATGGGTGGAGGACAATCAGCTCAACAACATACCTCGAGAGTCCAGCACGATCCTATTCCACCAACGACGCCAGTTACTCCACCAATGCCCGTAATTCCACCAGGGCAGGCCATGGACGGACAGCAGATGGTTCAAATGGTCTGTGCAATAATGCAAGCACAACAAGAGGCTTTGAATCGCAGCTTAGTAACTGCACTGGAGCAGGCTAACCTACCAGCTCGACGGCCAACGATGGGCTCTATCACCGACTTTCGCCAACTGAAACCCCGTACATTCTCAGGCAAAGAAGAGCCCACTGAAGTTCATGAGTGGCTCACCAATACTCAACATCAACTAGAAGCAGCTGAGCTTCCAAAGGAACGTTGGATGACTGCCGTCAGAATGCAGTTGACGGATAATGCGCATCACTGGTGGCTATCTGAGGAAGCACGGCTCGGACCAGACCGAGTCACTTGGGAAGAGTTCTCTAGACTCTTTCAAGAGATGTACATTCCAGCTATCGCTCGATCAGAACTTCGGGATAAGTTCAATCACCTCACTCAGGATACTAAGACGGTGGAAGAGTACAACGCGGAGTTCATTCGTCTAAGTCATTTTGCTCCAACGTTGATCCCGACAGAAGAAGAGAAGGCCGAGAAATTCTTCGACGGACTAAACATTGAGCTACAGAAACTAATTGGATCCGTTGCACCTACTTCGTACTCGAACGTCCTTGCTACAGCGCGACGCATTGAGCGCGTCATCAGGAGAGAGACTAGTCTGAAACGGACTTCCACTTCAGCACTACAAGAAGAAGTTGCAAAAAGACCTCACGTACACCAGCCACCGGAAGCATCTCCACAGATAATACCTGTTTGTCCATATTGTCGCAAGCGAGGCCATACTGAAGACGAGTGCAGACGAAAGAAGAGATTATGCATAGTTTGTGGGTCCAGTCAGCATTTATTAAAGGAATGCCCTGAGCGTCGAGACAGAGCACCAAAGGGTAACCAGCAAGCGTTACCAATACCGAGGCCAGTCTATCCAGCATTAGGAGCACCGCAAACGAAAGTTCAAGGAGTCCTACCACCAGCTCCAGCAGGGTATCAGCCGAGGCCACCCTTGATACCCCAAGAACTACTCTTCCAGCAGGCTCAACAACAGAAGAATCGACTGCAAGGACGCGAGCAAGCCCTGACGATGACAGTGGAGAACGCGCAGACTCGTGGAGTAGCCAATGCGCGTAAGTGATTTATAGTTTCCGTTCTAGTCTTGTTGTAGTTCGTGCCCGTTGGTTCGTGACCTCAGCCCCAACCTAGTAATTTGCAACTTGTAATAATAACCTGGTTTTCATAAAAGTTATAGTTTTAACTAGATTTTCCTGGAAAGTGTAAACTTTCAATTTTTCAGGGAAACGGTATTTCCCTGAAGCCTCTTGTGATGTGTTTTCAAACGATGCCTGCGACCGTGTCATCTCTGCTGACCGGTTATTCTTTGATTGCGAGGACGCAATCCTCTTAAGGGGGGTAGATTGTAAACACCCTAAATTTTTTAGATATTTTTAAAATCAATTTATGGATTTATTATACAATTTACACAGGACATGTAGTGAGTATATAATTTTTAATTGCAAAAAACAACATTAAAATGTAATGAAAATATGATTTTATTGTGTAAAATAGAAAACCAGACTTAGGGTAATTTTCTGGGATTTTATTGGGCCTCGGACCTATTTTTAAAAGCCTAAAAACTATTTTATAATTAATTAATTAATTACTGTTTATAATTATTATTATTTATACTGTTATTATTTTATTTTTATTTTCTGTCTTGGGCCCGGCCCGGCCCAGTGGGCCGAGCCCATGGATCTCAGCCCAGCCCTCACTCACCCTAGCGGGTCGGGCGGGTCGGCCAGACCCGGGTCCGCACCCGACCCGCATCTCCCTCACCCGCTCCCCTCCCACGTACGACCCCGCGCCGAGAAACCCGCCGCCCGCCGCGGGCCCGTCGGCCACGACCCCACGTCGCCTCCCCCTCCGACCTCTCCGCCACGACGCCCCGGTCTCAGCCCTCCCACAGCCCCTATTTATAGCCTTTCCTCCGCCCTCTCTTCCCCCAAACCCTAACCCTAACTACCCCGTCCGGCGAGCCCCGTCCGGCGACCCCGACCCCCTGCGACCCTCCGGCCTCCTCTCAACCCGCCGTCCACCTCCCTCGCAGCCGCCTGCGAGTTCCCCCCCAGCCGCCGTGAGCCCGCACCGACGCCGGCCAGAACCCCTCCTCCTCTCTCCCCGCGGCTGCTGTTCTCCCCTCCGCCGGAGTCGCAGCCACCACGCCGACGATCCCCCTCCCGGCCGCAGCTCGCCCCGCCGAGTCCAGCCTTCTCCGGTGATCCCCCAGCCAGCAGGACACGCGGACACGCGGACACAGCTCCGACACAGGATTCGGACACGAACTCGCGTGTCGGACAGAGTTCAAAAACCCCAGTTTTTTGGGTCCCTTCAGGTACTCATAACTTCCTGCTCGTAACCCCAATTTCGATTCCGTGAATTTCTACGCGAAGCCTGTATAACCCTCTCGGTGTCCGGACAAACTGTTCGGGGCATCGCGTCCTGTGGTGATCGCACACCGCGATCAAAAAACAGGAAAAACCAGACCCTGTTTTACCCCGGAACTGGGTATGCCCCGCCAAACGGGACGACTTGGTCGCGCGCGGTCTTCACAGATACGTGCGCCTCGTCGATACGGACGTGTGAGATTTTGCGAAAGTCGATTTGGGTGTGCGTGCACACCGAAATCAACGCGTATCCGCGGACATCGTCCCGTATCTGTACTTTCTGGAACGTGCCCTAACTTTGTGTACACGCATCGGATCGAAACGAAACTTGCGCCATCGGACTCGTACCGATACGCTGGTCCTGTGACCCAAGTTTGGTTCGATTCTGAGAACGTTGACGAAATCGCGTGTCGTGGGCCCCACAGGCCCCGCTCGACGGGCGATTTTGTGTTCGGCTCATCGGAATTCAATTCTGAAAGTTCCGTTGGGTTCGTATCATCGTTTCTGACCTGTTGACACTAAGTTTGGTGAATTTGGAGACCTTTGACCCTGACGCATTTTTCGGTGCAAAGCGGGCCCGCATGTGGACCCCGTTTTGACCCGAAACTGCCGTTTCTGTCCTTGTCTCCAAATTGGACCCAAGGACAAGCATTTCTAGCTGATTGATATTTTTTAGATCTGATGGTGATGTTTGTTTCATCAACCGGAGTACCGCCTGCAATTCCCGCCAAAGTCAGAACTGCAAACATAGCCGGAACCACAGGCAAGTGTACCTTGCCAAATCCTGTAGCTTGCTACCTAATTTCCTTGACTTGTTATACATCGGTGGACAAATAAAGCTTGCCAAATTGCATTAATTCCTGTTATAGAACTTGCCTGAATTCTTGTTTAAATACATATAAACTTGTTTCAACTGTTAAAACCTAGGACCGAGTGGCGTACTTAGCGATCGATTACCAGTCGGGTGCCAACTCCGTACGCGGAGTTGTGTAACATCACATAGAGATGGATATCGAGACCCGATAATTCTCGTACTTGTCTTATCAAGTACTCCAGAACCCAGGACACTTGACACTATTCACGAGACAGAGTCTTCCTGAGACATTCATGGTGATTCTGTATAGGATACAGGACTTGACAGAGATATTTTATAGACATTATGACTTGTTGCATTAGCTATAATCCCGCTGACATGGACATAAGACGTTATGGTCATGATATGCGTGATTACATTGGGGGGGAAGAGTCACACAGACTACAGGTTGATTTTTATATATTATGCCGGGGTCTTAGTCTCACTACGAGATAGACAACCACATGATATCACTGCTACCGGCTCCCCGACACAGAGCTTGTAGTAGTTTCAGCCTGAGTTCTAGTGCTGCTCTTATCTTGCATGTCACTTAGCTGGTTTACATATTTACCCTGCTGTTTCATTATTGCTGCTCTGCATATATGTTTGGCTCGTATTCTTCTGTACCTTATTACGTCCCGCTGAGGACCTGGTTTTGTTCTCCAGTTATAGCAGAAGAGATCCATCCAGAGATACACCGCACAGGAGCACTTCCAGGAGCTGAAGCTATTGCTGGAGCTGAACCGAACACTGAAGACGAGATTGCACCAGAGGACTTCTCCTGAGCATTGGCCGTATGTAGTCAGTTATTTCTATTTCCAGTTGTTTATTTCCTGTCTATTTGTATCTGTTGTACCAGACATATTCTCGGAATGTTTCCCGAGGAAGTTATTGAGATTTGACAGTTATTTTTATTTGCATTACTCTGTCTGTGATTATCTGCTGTGGATGAGAATAGAATAACCCGTGACTTGTAATAATTGCCCTAATTCCTGTTAGACTACAGCTTAAGCATGCCCTGATGGATCCATTAAATTGGGTTGTCCATCGGTGCGTGCTGCTGGCCATTGCTCACGTGCTCAGTCCCTCGTCATTTTGGGACTGGGGCGTGACATGGTTTTTGTGGTGGCCCATGCAGGTCTTCGACTAAATTATTCGGTTTCAACTCAGGGACCGAACAGGCCTGCAATAAGATAGGATAAGTTTTAGGATCTCATCCACTTGCTTGAAACCTTCTTGGTATCCCTATCGACTTCGAATTAATTCTTTGACTTGCATCCTGCCTTGATTCCTGTGCGTCTCTTATTGTTTATTTTGGTTGCAGGGTTATGGATTCACGAGCAAACGACGAGACTCCCATAACATCACCACGAGATGATGTGGTAACCAACGAAGATGAAGTAACACTAATGGGTGGAGGACAATCAGCTCAACAACATACCTCGAGAGTCCAGCACGATCCTATTCCACCAACGACGCCAGTTACTCCACCAATGCCCGTAATTCCACCAGGGCAGGCCATGGACGGACAGCAGATGGTTCAAATGGTCTGTGCAATAATGCAAGCACAACAAGAGGCTCTGAATCGCAGCTTAGTAACTGCACTGGAGCAGGCTAACCTACCAGCTCGACGGCCAACGATGGGCTCTATCACCGACTTTCGCCAACTGAAGTCCCGTACATTCTCAGGCAAAGAAGAGCCCACTGAAGTTCATGAGTGGCTCACCAACACTCAACATCAACTAGAAGCAGCTGAGCTTCCAAAGGAACGTTGGATGACTGCCGTCAGAATGCAGTTGACGGATAATGCGCATCACTGGTGGCTATCTGAGGAAGCACGGCTCGGACCAGACCGAGTCACTTGGGAAGAGTTCTCTAGACTCTTTCAAGAGATGTACATTCCAGCTATCGCTCGATCAGAACTTCGGGATAAGTTCAATCACCTCACTTAGGATACTAAGACGGTGGAAGAGTACAACGCGAAGTTCATTCGTCTAAGTCGTTTCGCTCCAACGTTGATCCCGACAGAAGAAGAGAAGGCCGAGAAATTCTTCGACGGACTAAACATTGAGCTACAGAAACTAATTGGATCCGTTGCACCTACTTCGTACTCGGACGTCCTTGCTGCAGCGCGATGCATTGAGCGCGTCATCAGGAGAGAGACTAGTCTGAAACGGACTTCCACTTCAGCACTACAAGAAGAAGTTGCAAAAAGACCTCACCTACACCAGCCACCGGAAGCATCTCCACAGACAATACCTGTTTGTCCATATTGTCGCAAGCGAGACCATACTGAAGACGAGTGCAGACGAAAGAAGAGATTATGCATAGTTTGTGGGTCCAGTCAGCATTTATTAAAGGAATGCCCTGAGCGTCGAGACAGAGCACCAAAGGGTAACCAGCAAGCGTTACCAATACCGAGGCCAGTCTATCCAGCATTAGGAGCACCGCAAACGGAAGTTCAAGGAGTCCTACCACCAGCTCCAGCAGGGTATCAGCCAAGGCCACCCTTGATACCCCAAGAACTACTCTTCCAGCAGGCTCAACAACAGAAGAATCGACTGCAAGGACGCGAACAAGCCCTGACGATGACAGTGGAGAACGCGCAGACTCGTGGAGTAGCCAATGCGCGTAAGTGATTTATAGTTTTCGTTTCTAGTCTTGTTGTAGTTCGTACCCGTTGGTTCGTGACCTCAGCCCCAACCTAGTAATTTGCAACTTGTAATAATAACCTGGTTTTCATAAAAGTTATAGTTTTAACTAGATTTTCCTGGAAAGTGTAAACTTTCAATTTTTCAGGGAAACGGTATTTCCCTGAAGCCTCTTGTGATGTGTTTTCAAACGATGCCTGCGACCGTGTCATCTCTGCTGACCGGTTATTCTTTGATTGCGAGGGCGCAATCCTCTTAAGGGGGGTAGATTGTAAACACCCTAAATTTTTTAGATATTTTTAAAATCAATTTATGGATTTATTATGCAATTTACATAGGACATGTAGTGAGTATATAATTTTTAATTGCAAAAAAAAACATTAAAATGTAATGAAAATATGATTTTATGGTGTAAAATAGAAAACCGGACTTAGGGTAATTTTCTGGGATTTTATTGGGCCTCGAACCTATTTTTAAAAGCCTAAAAACTATTTTATAATTAATTAATTAATTACTGTTTATAATTATTATTATTTATACTGTTATTATTTTATTTTTATTTTCTGTCTTGGGCCCAGCCCTCACTCACCCTAGCGGGTCGGGCGGGTCGGCCAGACCCGGGTCCGCACCCGACCCGCATCTCCCTCACCCGCTCCCCTCCCATGTACGACCCCGCGCCGAGAAACCCGCCGCCCGCCGCGGGCCCGTCGGCCACGACCCCACGTCGCCTCCCCCTCCGACCTCTCCGCCACGACGCCCCGGTCTCAGCCCTCCCACAGCCCCTATTTATAGCCTTTCCTCCGCCCTCTCTTCCCCCAAACCCTAACCCTAACTACCCCGTCCGGCGATCCCCGTCCGACGACCCCGACCCCCTGCGACCCTCCGGCCTCCTCTCAACCCGCCGTCCACCTCCCTCGCAGCCGCCTGCGAGTTCCCCCCCCCCAGCCGCCGTGAGCCCGCACCGACGCCGGCCAGAACCCCTCCTCCTCTCTCCCCGCGGCTGCTGTTCTCCCCTCCGCCGGAGTCGCAGCCACCACGCCGACGATCCCCCGCCCGGCCACAGCTCGCCCCGCCGAGTTCAGCCTTCTCCGGGGATCCCCCAGCCAGCAGGACACGCGGACACGCGGATACAGCTCCGACACAGAATTCGGACACGAACTCGTGTGTCGGACACAGTTCAAAAACCCCAGTTTTTTGGGTCCCTTCAGGTACTCATAACTTCCTGCTCGTAACCCCGATTTTGATTCCGTGAATTTCTACGCGAAGCCTGTATAACCCTCTCGGTGTCCGGATAAACTGTTCGGGGCATCGCGTTCTGTGGTGATCGCACACCGCGATCCAAAAACAGGAAAAACCAGACCCTATTTCACCCCGGAACTGGGTACGCCCCGCCAAACGGGACGACTTGGTCGCGCGCGGTCTTCACAGATACGTGCGCCTCGTCGATACGGACATGTGGGATTTCGCGGAAGTCGATTTGGGTGTGCGTGCACACTGAAATCAACGCGTATCCGCGGACATCGCCCCGTATCCGTACTTTCTGGAACGCGCCCTAACTTTGTGTACACGCGTCGGATCGAAACGAAACTTGCGCCATCGGACTCGTAGCAATACGCTGGTCCTGTGACCCAAGTTTGGTTCGATTCTGAGAACGTTGACGAAATCGCGTGTCGTGGGCCCCACAGGCCCCGCTCGACGGGCGATTTTGTGTTCGGCTCATCGGAATTCAATTCTGAAAGTTCCGTTGGGTTTGTATCATCGTTCCTGACCTGTTGACACTAAATTTGGTGAATTTGGAGACCTTTGACCCTGACGCGTTTTTCGGTGCAAAGCGGGCCCACATGTGGACCCCGTTTTGACCCGAAACTGTCGTTTCTGCCCTTGTCTCCAAATTGGACCCAAGGATAGGCGTTTCTAGCTGATTGATATTTTTTGGATCTGATGGTGATGTTTGTTTCAGCAACCGGAGTACCGCCTGTAATTCCCGCCAAAGTCAGAACTGCAAACATAGCCGGAACCACAGGCAAGTGTACCTTGCCAAATCCTGCAGCTTGCTACCTAATTTCTTTGACTTGTTATACATCGGTGGACAAATAAAGCTTGCCAAATTGCATTAATTCCTGTTATAGAACTTGCCTGAATTCTTGTTTAAATACATATAAACTTGTTTCAACTGTTAAAACCTAGGACCGAGTGGCGTACTTAGCGACCGATTACCAGTCGGGTGCCAACTCCGTACGCGGAGTTGTGTAACATCACATAAAGATGGATATCGAGACCCGATAATTCTCGTACTTGTCTTATCAAGTACTCCAGAACCCAGGATACTTGACACTATTCATGAGACAGAGTCTTCCTGAGACATTCATGGTGATTCTATATAGGATACAGGACTTGACAGAGATATTTTATAGACATTATGACTTGTTGCATTAGCTATAATCCCGCTGACATGGACATGAGACGTTATGGTCATGATATGCGTGATTACATTGGGGGGGAAGAGTCACACAGACTACAGGTTGATTTTTATATATTATGCCGGCGTCTTAGTCTCACTACGAGATAGACAACCACATGATATCACTGCTACCGGCTCCCCGACACAGAGCTTGTAGTAGTTTCAGCCTGAGTTCTAGTGCTGCTCTTATCTTGCATGTCACTTAGCTGGTTTACATATTTACCCTGCTGTTTCATTATTGCTGCTCTGCATATATGTTTGGCTCGTATTCTTCTGTACCTTGTTACGTCCCGCTGAGGACCTGGTTTTGTTCTCCAGTTATAGCAGAAGAGATCCATCCAGAGATACACCGCACAGGAGCACTTCCAGGAGCTGAAGCTATTACTGGAGCTGAACCGAACACTGAAGACGAGATTGCACCAGAGGACTTCTCCTGAGCATTGGCCGTATGTAGTCAGTTATTTCTACTTCTAGTTGTTTATTTTCTGTCTATTTGTATCTATTGTACCAGACATATTCTCGGAATGTTTCCCGAGGAAGTTATTGAGATTTGACAGTTATTTCTATTTGCATTACTCTGTCTGTGATTATCTGCTGTGGATGAGAATAGAATAACCCGTGACTTGTAACAATTGCCCTAATTCCTGTTAGACTACAGCTTAAGCATGCCCTGATGGATCCATTAAATTGGGTTGTCCATCGGTGCGTGCTGCTGGCCATTGCTCACGTGCTCAGTCCCTCGTCATTTTGGGACTGGGGCGTGACAACCAGAGCTACAGTTGGAGTCAGAACCCCAAGCAAGTATACCTTGCCAAATCTTGCAGTTCTTGTTACATATTTTTTTGCCTTATTTATATTGTTGTTCATGCTTAAACCTAGGACCGTGTGACTTACTTAGCGTCCGATTAATAGTCGGGTGCCAACACCGTACGCGGAGTTGTGTAACATCACCTAGAGATGGATATCGTGACCCTTTACATTCTCGTACTTGTCTTATCAAGTACACCATAACCCAGGACACTTGACACTATTCATGAGACAGAATCTT
Source organism: Iris macrosiphon (assembly GCA_036927795.1). Lineage (NCBI taxonomy): Eukaryota > Viridiplantae > Streptophyta > Magnoliopsida > Asparagales > Iridaceae > Iris > Iris macrosiphon. The sequence continues at coordinate 22,760,976 of JAYESA010000017.1, forward strand.
CCTGAGATATTCATGGTGATTCTGTATAGGATACAGGATTGTGACATAGACATTATATTCTTAGATCTTATTATGACTTGCTGCATTAGTTTTGATCTTGCGTGTCATGGACATGAGACATGTGATTACATTGGGTGGAGAGAGACACACAGGCTACAAGTTGATTTCATATATATACTACATAGTAAATTACATAGTAAAATACATAGTAACTCTGCTACAGGCTCCCAGACACAGAGCTTGTAGTGGTCTCAGCCTGAGTTTTAGTGATGCTCTCAAATTGTATTTCACATAGATGGTTATATAGTTTATCCTATTGTTTCATTATTGCTGCACTGCATTATTTATTTTGGCTCGAGTTATTTTGTACCTTGCTATGTCCCCTGAGGACCTGGATCCGGATTATGTCCCCAGGATTAGCTGACGAGATCTATCCCGAGGTATACAGGACCGGAGCATTAGCAGAAGTAGGAACAGGTGCATACAGTGTAGCAGTACCGATTCTTGAGGATGAGGTGTTGGCTGAAGACTTTTCCTGAGTATCTGTGTTTCATACTCAGTATCTACTTTATTCAGACATTTATGCTTTGGTCTGTTGAACCATTTTATCGGATTCATTATCGGGTTGTTCCCCAAGTTTATGTTTTATTGAGATTGATCTTGTTTTATGATTCTGATATTGTTGTATTCATATCTGTGGATGAGATTAGTATATTTTGACTGATATTGTTGTTCTACAGCTTAAGTGTGCCCCGATGGATCCATTAAATTGGGTTTGTCCATCGGTGTGTGCTGTTGGCCATTGCCACGTGTCTAGTCCCTCGATATTTTGGGACTGGGCGTGACAATAATATATAACCTGTCAATGATATCTCAACTCCATAAGAAAGATAGATGAATATAGAAATTATGTTAAAATAAATACTCAATCACAATAATATATAAGAAAGATGAATGGCACGATAAAGATATGAAATGATATATCAAGATAAGTCTAAATATACAATGTTGTCACGCCCCAGTCCCAAAATACCGAGGGACCATACGCGTGATAATGGCCAGCAACACACACCGATGGACAAACCCAATTTAATGGATCCATCGGGGCATGCTTAAGCTGTAATATAAGAATAAGTAGGTCCAATGATACAAGTCACAGTCTAAGCTAATCTCATCCACAACAGATAATCACAAATCAAATGCCAGAATAATGCAAATAGGAATAACTAACAAATCTCAATAAAATGGTCTCGGAGAACAATCTGAGAACAAGTCTGATACATAAATGCAATAGACTGGAAAATAAAGGAACTGAAAATAGAAATAAATGAGTATATAAAGCCAATACTCAGGAGAAGTCCTCTGGTGTGATCTCGTCCTCGAAGGTCGGTACATCTCCTGTATCAGCTCCTGTATCTACTCCTACTGCGGTCCCGTATACCTCGGGATAGATCTCGTCCTGTAAATCCTGGGGACATAATCCGGATCCAGGTCCTCAGGGGACATAGCAAGGTACAAGAAAGCTCATGCCAAAATAAATGCAGTGTAGCAAATAATGAAATAAATAGGGTAAGTATGTAATCATCTGTGTGAAATACAAGAGAGAACATCAATAGTACTCAGGTTGAAACAACTACAAGCTCTGTGTAGGGGAGCCGGTAGTAGTGGTATCATGAGGTGGTCTAGCTCAGCGGAAGACTGAGTAGCCGGCATAATATAGTCAACCTGTAGCCTGTGGGTCTCTCCAGCAATAGATGGAACAAGAGGGGAGTACTAAATAACCAGCTAAGTGATATGCAAGATGAGAGCAGCACTAGAACTCAAGCTGACGCCGCTACAAGCTCTGTGTCGGGGAGCCGGGGGGTAGCAGCAGTAATAATGAGTAATGGGCCAAGCTCGGGCTTCAGAGTCTTGTGCCTCACAATAATAGGGGTGTATATATATGGTCAGCCTGTAGCCTGTGTGTCTCTCCCCACCCAATATAATCACACGTCTCATGTCCATGATGCCTCATGTCCATGTCACGTACGATCGTATCTAATTCACAAGTCAGATAATGTCTAGGGATATAATATCAATGTCAAGTCATGTATCCTATACAGAATCACCATGAATATCTCAGGAAGATCCTGTCTCATGAATAGTGTCAAGTGTCCTGGGTTATAGTGTACTTGATAAGACAAGTACGAGAATGTAAAGGGGTCAGGAATATCCATCTCTAGATGACAATACACAACACCGCGTACGGTGTTGGCACCCGACTAATAATCGGACGCTAAGCAAGTCACTCGGTCCTAGGTCAAGCATGCACAGCAATATAATGAATCAAGGAAAATGCAACAAGAAATATAAAGTTGGCAAGGTATACTTGTCCACTGATGTATAACTAAGTCAAGAAAATAAGTAGCAAAGCTGCATGTTTGGCAAGGTACACTTGCCTGGGGTCCTGGCTCCAACTATAGCTCTGGTCTCAGTGCGATCTGCAGCTACTACTCCGATTGCTGAAATAAACATCACCATTAGATTCAGAAAATATCAAATAGCTAGAAACGCCTGTCCTTAAGTCCAATTTGGACATAAGGGCAGAAATAACATTTCTGGGTCAAAGCGGGGTCCACATGTGGGCCACTTTGTACCGAAAAGCGTGTCAGGGTCAAAGTCTCCAAATTCATCAAACTTAGTGTCAACAGGTCAGGAACGATGATACGAACCCAACAGAACTTCCAGAATTAGATTTTGATGAGCCGATCACAAAATTACCCATCAAGTGGAGCTTGTGGGGCCCACGATACACGATTCTGTCAACGTTCTCAGAATCGGACCAAACTTGGGTCACAGGACCAGTGTATCGCTATGAGTCCGATGGCGCAAGTTTCGTCTCGATCCGACGTGTGTACACAAAGTTACAGCGTATTCCAGAACAGACGGATACGGGACGGTGTCCGCGGGTACGCGTTGGTTCCAGTGTGCACGCACATTCGAATCGACTTCTGCGAAATCCCACACGACCGTATCAACGTCGCGCATATTTCGATAAAGACCGCGTGCGACCAAGTCGTCCCGTTTGGCGGGGCGCACTCAGTTCCGGGGTAAAACAGGACATTATTTTTTCCTGTTTTGGATCGCGGTGTGCGATCACCACAGGACGCGACGCACCGAGCGAGTTGCACGGGCATCGAGGGGGTCACTCAGTCTACACGACACAACAGACGGAATAGAAATCAGATCAGCAAGGAGAGAGAAAAGAATACCTAAACAGGGCTCCGGAAACTGAATTTCTCTGTGTCCGTGTCGTGTCTGAGTCGTCCTTCATGTCCTGCGTCCGTGCTGCATTAGGGTTAGGGTTTCTGGTTGTGTCCGATTTAGGGCCGATGTGTCCGTGTCAACGACTGCTCGGCGGACACGACGGAGGGGCTGTTGCTCAGGCGACCGGGGGAGAGAGGAGGAGTTCCGTCGTGGTGGAGGGCTGTGCGAGCTCAGGCAGAGCGGAGGCTCTCGAGGGAGGAGGAGATCTGGTTCGTCGAGGTGCTGTTGAGGGGATGGTCGGTCGGGGCTACTCGCTGCTGCTGCGGGGTCGACTCGCCGGGGAGGGTCGAGGCGAGAGGAGGAGGAGGCTGTGCGATGGAGACGCGGCGGAGGGCTCGTCGGGGAAGACGGGTCGAGGAGAGGGCGGATCTCTGGTGAGGCTGTGGAGGTCGTCGGGTCTGGGCGGTGAGGAAGAGGGGATTAGAGGCGGAGCAGAGGCGAAGCAGAGGTGGAGGCGGAGCAGAGGGTTAGGGTTCCGGCAGCGGCTCGGGATCGACAGTTGGGGGATTGGAGTCGGGCTCACGGCTGCGGGCTGAGGGGGTTGGGGCCCAGGCGGAGAGGGGAGGAGGAGATCGGCGGCTGGGCGGTGCCCCACCGGAGACTCGCCGGAGAGGTCGGCCGGCGGTCGGTTAGTGTTAGGTTTAGAAAATTAGGGATTTGGGGGATTAGGGATATTTAGTAATTCTTTTATTTTCTTTTTCTTTTATTTTGTGGAGAAAACTAGGAGAAGTATGTTTTTATACATATGAAAATTGGACTAGGGTTTGATCTAGGATTTGGGCTGGGTCAACGCTCCTTGGGCTTGGCTTCGGCTCTTATGGGGATGTCGGACGTTGGCACGGGTTCAATTCGGTTTAATTCTACATCGGTTTCTAGGGCTTTTAAACGGGTTTCCGGAGTCCAATAAATCCGCAAAAAATTACCCTGTGTCCGATTTTCCATTTTACACTATAAAATATTACTTTCATAATATTTTAATAGTAATTAATTTCAATTAAAAATCATTTAATTATCAAAAGCCTAGGTTTTAATCTCAGAAAAATCCTAGAAAATTCCAGAAAATTGATAAAAACCAAATTAGAAATTCATGAAAATCAGGGGGCTTACAATCTACCCAACTTATAAAAATTTTGTCTTCGAAATTAAAATATGGTAGGTCTCTCTCTATCCAATCTCACTTGATTACATTCTAAAGGATTTCTCTCAAGTGAATATTGCGGTCTCTACCCAACTTAGAATTTACCCATCTATCATCTAAGGCTATCCATCTAATAAAGCTATGTCCCAACTTATTTAATAATGTTATTGAATCCTCAAGTCTTTAACACCAACATATCACCTATGGTATTCCCTCAATCACAACTAAAAGGGTCATCAACAATGCGACCGGCCTGAGGGGTACATCTAGTACTGTCTATATATCAATCTTATACCAAGTACGAGATTTTGTCTTTCCGAAATAAGGGAAGGCGAAGATCAATAATAAAGAGTTCAAGGGTGAGGTAATATAATAGAAGTATCAGGATCAAGGCGTTTAACGAATTCAAATGGGATTTGTCAAGACAATTGTGGATTAAAATCCTATTCTCGTAATCCTTGTTCGCATGCTCATATTAGTACAGTTATGTAGCTGATACAATATGCTCAGACATATCTAGAGGGCAAGTATACTAGTCAACTATATATCTCAATCCACGTGAAGTAGTCGTGCGAAGAGCGAACCAAAATGCACTAAGGTTGATCAGACCGTAATACATTGATTCTGAATAGACAATTCTATTAGTGTACATGTCCACTAATATATATGTCATGAACAAGCTCGATAAAGAATAAGCTTGTAAAACTAGGCCATAGAATAGCAGCATAAGTCAAGGTAGTACAATAATATAAGTACGCTAGATGATGATGAAAGGAGGTACAACTTAATTCAAGTTCACAAGGACAAACAAAATAAGCAATAACAAAAGACTCTACCATCTCTACAGTTATCAATTATAAAAATATTCTAGGTTATAAATTATTAGCAGTTCAAAACTACATAGGTTAAGGCTGAGGTCACGAACCAATAGGCACGAGATAAACAAATCGATAAACAGATAACTACGAACAATTTCACGCATTAGCTACTCCATGGGTCTGCACGTCTTCCAAAGTCATCGATGGAGCTTGTTCACGTTCTTGCAGTAGATTCCTCTGCTGCTGTTGAGCCTGTTGGAAGAGTGTTGCTTGTGGTGCCAAGGGTGGCCTCGGCTGATTCCCTCCGGGGGCTGGTAGTCTGACTCCTTCAACTCTCATTTGCGGTGCTTCCAATACTGGAGAGGCTGGCGTTGGTGCTGGTGACATTGGCGCTCTTTCTCGATGTTTGGGGCATTCCTTTAATAAATGCTGACTGGATCCGCAAGCTAAGCATAATTTTCTTTTGCGTCTGCACTCGTTCTCTATGTGGCCTCGCCTGCGACAATATGGACAGACAAGTATTTCTTGAGGAGGTGCTTCTGGTGGCTGGTGCATGTGAGACTTCCTTGCAATTTCTTCCTGTGGTGCTCCGACTGGTGCTGATATGGCTGGTTGATGAGTCATCAATGCTTTCTCTTGATACTGAGGACAATCCTTGGCTAAGTGTTGATTGGTTCTGCAAATCAAGCATAATCCTAACTTGCATCTGCACTCCTTCTCAATATGGCCTTTCTTGCCACAATAGTAACAAGTAGGAAGGAATGAGGCTCTGGGTGCTGCTCTTGGTGGTGGATTAATCTGTGGTTGCTTTGCAACTCTTTCTTGTTGTGCTTGGTCTGGTGCTGATGCATACGGCCGCTTCTGGTTGGACCCTATCCTTGTGTCGCACTCCATGGGTCTTGCTGTAGTAAGAACATTCTCGTCTAAGGTAGTTGCAGCGGGGCTGATTAACTTCCGTAACTCTGAGCTGAATCTATCGATGAACTTCTCCGCTTGGATCTGCTGAGCTTCTTCCTGAACCTTCTGATGGGCTTGCATCATCGCGTAGAATATTTGAAACATTTGTTGTTCGTCCATAGCCTGCCCTTGTGGAACGTTATGCATCGGTGGAGTAAACTGCGTCGATGGTGGAACGTCATCTTCCTGGATTCTCGAGGTATGCTGACTTGCTTGCTGTAATGATGGACCTTTACTAACTGGTGTCACTTCATCTTCGTTGGTTATCACAGCACCTTGTGGTGTTTTTGGATGAGTCTCGTCGCCAACTTGGGATTTATTTCTCTGCAACCAAAATAAACTATAAGGGCGCTCAGGAATCAAGGCAGGATACGAGTCAAGAAATTAATTTGAATCCGATATAGATATCAAGAACGTTTCAAGCAAGTGGATGAGATCCTAAAAACTTATCCTATTCTTAGTGCAGGCTTGCTCGGTCCCTAAGTTGAAACTGAACAATTTAGTCGTTGACCTGCATGGGCCACCACAAAAACCATGTCAAGTCCCAGTCCCAAAATATCGAGGGACCAGACGCGTGATAATGGCCAGCAACACACACCGATGGACAAACCCAATTTAATGGATCCATCGGGGCATGCTTAAGCTGTAATATAAGAATAAGTAGGTCCAAAGATACAAGTCACAGTCTAAGCTAATCTCATCCACAACAGATAATCACAGATCAAATGCCAGAATAATGTAAATAGGAATAACTAACAAATCTCAATAAAAGGGTCTCGGAGAACAATCCGAGAACAAGTCTGATACATAAATACAATAGACTGAAAAATAAAGGAACTGGAAATAGAAATAAATGAGTATATAAAGCCAATACTCAGGAGAAGTCCTCTGGTGTGATCTCGTCCTCGAAGGTCGGTACAGCTCATGTATCAGCTCTTGTATCTGCTCCTGCTGCGGTCCTATATACCTCGGGATAGATCTCGTCCTGTAAATCCTGGGGACATAATTCGGATCCAGGTCCTCAGGGGACATAGCAAGGTACAAGAAAGCTCATGCCAAAATAACTGCAGTGCAGCAAATAATGAAATAAATAGGGTAAGTATGTAATCATCTGTGTGAAATGCAAGAGAGAACATCAATAGTACTCAGGTTGAAACAACTACAAGCTCTGTGTAGGGGAGCCAGTAGTAGTGGTATCATGAGGTGGTCTAGCTCAGCGGGAGACTGAGTAGCCGGCATAATATAGTCAACCTGTAGCCTGTGGATCTCTCCAGCAATAGATGGAATAAGAGGGGAGTACTAAATAACCAGCTAAGTGATATGCAAGATGAGAGCAGCACTAGAACTCAGGCTGACGCCACTACAAACTCTGTGTCGGGGAGCCGGTAGCAGCAGTAATAATGAGTAATGGGCCAAGATCGGGCTTCAGAGTCTTGTGCCTCACAATAATAGGGGTGTATATATATGGTCAGCCTGTAGCCTGTGTGTCTCTCCCCACCCAATGTAATCATACGTCTCATGTCCATGATGCCTCATGTCCATGTCACGCACGATCGTATCTAATGCACAAGTCATATAATGTCTAGGGATATAATATCAATGTCAAGTCCTGTATCCTATACAGAATCACCATGAATATCTCAAGAAGATCCTGTCTCATGAATAGTGTCAAGTGTCCTGGGATATAGTGTACTTGATAAGACAAGTACGAGAATGTAAAAGGGTCACGAATATCCATCTCTAGATGACAATACACAACACCGCGTACGGTGTTGGCACCCGACTAATAATCGGACGCTAAGAAAGTCACTCGGTCCTAGGTCAAGCATGCACAGTAATATAATGAATCAAGGAAAATGTAATAAGAAATATAAAGTTTGCAAGGTATACTTGCCCACTGATGTATAACTAAGTCAAGGAAATAAGTAGCAAAGCTGCATGTTTGGCAAGGTACACTTGCCTGGGGTCCTAGCTCCAACTGTAGCTCTGGTCTCAGTACGATCTGCAGGTACTACTCTGATTGCTAAAATAAATATCACTATTAGATTCAAATAATATCAAATAGCTAGAAACGCCTGTCCTTAAGTCCAATTTGGACATAAGGGCAGAAATAACATTTCCGGGTCAAAGCGGGGTCCACATGTGGGCCACTTTGTACCGAAAAGTGTGTCAGGGTCAAAGGTCTCCAAATTCGTCAAACTTAGTGTCAACAGGTCAGGAACGATGATATGAACCCAACAGAACTTCCAGAATTGGATTCCGATGAGCCGATCACAAAATTGCCCATAAAGTGGAGCCTGTAGGGCCCACGATGTCATGCCCCGGTCCCGCAGGGCCGTTCGTCCTCGCTTTGGTCCTTACGGAACCGATCGTCCTCGCACGAGCATGATGCCGTGCAAGCCTAAAGTGTGCTTGCACAAGGCCAAAGCTTTGAAACAAGGGCAAGTAAGCTATTCAATATCTGAAGCAGCGGCACATAACATTGCAGAAAAGTGAAGAACACAATGGCATATGAAAATAGGCTCTTTTATTGATATTCACAAATGTTACAAGCGGCGCATGGCCGAGGTTACAATTCGCTCAAGCACTCTTCTCTCGATTACAATGATACCGTTCCATACATTATGTCCCTTTATACAAAGCAACTCAAAGCAGGCACAACTCGATGCGGCTCCAGGCATCGACTCCAGATTTCCGGTTCCTTGGGATGAGGCACGGCTATCGCTTTCTCGGACGAACGGGCACCTGAGAACAAGCAGACTGTTGGTGGGTCAGCACTTTATGCAAGTACTGGTGAGATAAAACAACTGAACAGAAGCTACACCCCCTGAAACTCACACTAAGTAATCATGTGGCAAAATGTTTCATTACTAGTGATCTTGCTAGTTTTACCTAAGTTCATTTTATGCAGTTCAGAACTACAGTCAGATTACATCTTTGAAAACATAACTTGAAAACAGTTTGCATATCGAAACTATAAGCATACGAATCGGGACAGTGCTCTATCGTGTAGTGTGCAGCATGTATTGTGCAACACAAGTCTAACTCTTAGGGGCAAAGCTTAACTAGCATACGGATCATATCGAATCGAGGCAACGTATCAAGTGGACTATCATTTAATCAAGCACACAAAATAGAACTATCAATTAGAGGTCGGTGCCCGAGAAACTCAGGATCGGTAGCGGTAATCCAGCTAACCAATGACTTCACATTCAGATCCTATTAGCAGCTGTGACTCATGGCTGCACATTACTGCCGAAGCAGCCGTAACCAAGGTTCAGCTCTGCACTAATAGTCATTGTCCGACCGATGCGAATGCATGCAACACTATCAGATAAATTCTACGATGCAGACAAAATGAACATGCGTGCTCATGCATAAACTCATATTTCTTACCCCATAGCCGAACGGTTATCCCTGCAGCAGACACACAAGTTAGTCACAATATGCACCTTATGAACAAACTTATAAATCCATCTTCTTCTGGTGTCACAAATGATAGGTATGCAAGAAGGTAAACCTAGCATGCGTCCTATCTATATGACGATCCATGGGTTTCCCCATTAATGAACAACAACACCCCCCAAGATCCCGTAGGACCGGAACATCAGGGTGCTCTCACAATCCCTTCCGGACCGACCGATTCCCAGTGTCCCAGGAACCGACCGAGAGACTATTACCTTGTGCACAAGTTGTCCGAGACCAATGCAACAATCACATTCACATTCACAAGCATATAAAAATCTAATAGCCACACCCCCCTGGAACCCGAAGGAACGGAACATCAGGGCGGACTATTAGACTATACTCTTCTTCTTATTCAAGCAAACACATCTTTTCACATATCTAATAGCACACCCCCCTGGAGCCCGAAGGCACGGAACATCAGGGTGCACTATTAGTCTATGTATATACGAATCAAAGGCAGCAGTTCGATATAGCAAAACAGACGAACGAAACATATTTTTGACAATCACGATTGATTCTTATTTAACATGCAAAAAAAACTATCTCTTTCTTTCTTAGCATATTCAGGGAACATATTTCAGGCATTTCGTTTACTTATCTTCTTAGCATGGCAAGAGTTCGTTTGAGCTGTGTCGGTGTAACTAAGCATGTAATATTTCTATCTTTCTCTTAGCATAGCGGTAGTTCATTATCATTTCTGACAAGCATTCATATTCTCTTAGTTAGGCAGCGTATTCATTTCAATGACAAGCTATGTGAGTTCTCTTATTAGCATGCTGAGTCGATTCTATCATTCTCTTATGAAAACATTCTTTTTAAGCAAACAAGCATTCAAAAACTCAGATTCATTATTAAGTCGTGCAAGAATCAGAGAATGCAGTTCTGCCCACTCACTTTGATTAATCGTTCGGGAACTCTCCGAGAAGACTTCCGTTCGAGCAAGCAAGGCGATCTCACTTGTACATAGCGTCGACGCGGAGCGGGGCGCTACATACTTACCCACCAACAAAGAGTTTCGTCCTCGAAACTCAAGAAGAAACTCACGAAAACACAGAGCAGCGATAGTCCTCATCCCTTACCATCCCAAATCAAAACTCTAGCAGTCATAACTCAATATAACTCTAGCCAATACAAATCAAAAATTATATCTCAAACAATTAAAATAAATCCAGAAAACTTTTGCCGACAACTTTGAGAATATTTACGGACTTATTGTATGGAACGTTCATTGCATCTCATATCAGGCACATCTCAGAGTTGGAAGCAACGGAATGGGCAAAGAATCGAGTCGCTCTGATACCATTATGTCACGCCCCGGTCCCGCAGGGCCGTTCGTCCTCGCTTTGGTCCCTACGGAACCGATCGTCCTCGCACGAGCGTGATACCGTGCAAGCCTAAAGTGCGCTTGCACAAGGCCAAAGCTTTGAAACAAGGGCAAGTAAGCTATTCAATATCTGAAGCAGCGGCACATAACATTGCAGAAAAGTGAAAAACACAATGGCATATGAAAATAGGCTCTTTTATTGATATTCACAAATGTTACAAGCGGCGCATGGCCGAGGTTACAATTCGCTCAAGCACTCTTCTCTCGATTATAATGATACCGTTCCATACATTATGTCCCTTTATACAAAGCAACTCAAAGCAGGCACAACTCGATGCGGCTCCAGGCATCGACTCGATATTTCTGGTTCCTTGGGATGAGGCACGGCTATCGCTTTCTCGGACGAACGGGCACCTGAGAACAAGCAGACTGTTGGTGGGTCAGCACTTTATGCAAGTACTGGTGAGATAAAACAACTGAACAGAAGCTACACCCCCTGAAACTCACACTAAGTAATCATGTGGCAAAACGTTTCATTACTAGTGATCTTGCTAGTTTTACCTAAGTTCATTTTATGCAGTTCAGAACTACAGTCAGATTACATCTTTGAAAACATAACTTGAAAACAGTTTGCATATCGAAACTATAAGCATACGAATCGGGACAGTGCTCTATCGTGTAGTGTGCAGCATGTATTGTGCAACACAAGTCTAACTCTTAGGGGCAAAGCTTAACTAGCATACGGATCATATCGAATCGAGGCAACGTATCAAGTGGACTATCATTTAATCAAGCACACAAAATAGAACTATCAATTAGAGGTCGGTGCCCGAGAAACTCAGGATCGGTAGCGGTAATCCAGCTAACCAATGACTTCACATTCAGATCCTATTAGCAGCTGTGACTCATGGCTGCACATTACTGCCGAAGCAGCCGTAACCAAGGTTCAGCTCTGCACTAATAGTCATTGTCCGACCGATGCGAATGCATGCAATACTATCAGATAAATTCTACGATGCAGACAAAATGAACATGCGTGCTCATGCATAAACTCATATTTCTTACCCCATAGCCGAACGGTTATCCCTGCAGCAGACACACAAGTTAGTCACAATATGCACCTTATGAACAAACTTATGAATCCATCTTCTTCTGGTGTCACAAATGATAGGTATGCAAGAAGGTAAACCTAGCATGCGCCCTATCTATATGACGATCCATGGGTTTTCCCATTAATGGACAACAACACCCCCCAAGATCCCGTAGGACCGGAACATCAGGGTGCTCTCACAATCCCTTCCGGACCGACCGATTCCCAGTGCCCCAGGAACCGACCGAGAGACTATTACCTTGTGCATAAGTTGTCCGAGACCAATGCAACAATCACATTCACATTCACAAGCATATAACAATCTAATAGCCACACCTCCCTGGAACCCGAAGGAACGGAACATCAGGGCGGACTATTAGACTATACTCTTCTTCTTATTCAAGAAAACACATCTTTTCACATATCTAATAGCACACCCCCTGGAACCCGAAGGCACGGAACATCAGGGTGCACTATTAGTCTATGTATATACGAATCAAAGGCAGCAGTTCGATATAGCAAAACAGACGAGCGAAACATATTTTTGATAAGCAAGATTGATTCTTATTTAACATGCAAAAAAAAAAACTCTCTTTCTTTCTTAGCATATTCAGGGAACATATTTCAGGCATTTCGTTTACTTATCTTCTTAGCATGGCAAGAGTTCGTTTGAGCTGTGTCGGTGTAACTAAGCATGTAATATTTCTATCTTTCTCTTAGCATAGCGGTAGTTCGTTATTATTTCTGACAAGCATTCATATTCTCTTAGTTAGGCAGCGTATTCGTTTCAATGACAAGCTATGTGAGTTCTCTTATTAGCATGCTGAGTCGATTCTATCATTCTCTTATGAAAACATTCTTTTTAAGCAAACAAGCATTCAAAAACTCAGATTCATTATTAAGTCGTGCAAGAATCAGAGAATGCAGTTTTGCCCACTCACTTTGATTAATCGTTCGGGAACTCTCCGAGAAGACTTCCGTTTGAGCAAGCAAGGCGATCTCACTTGTACATAGCGTCGACGCGGAGCGGGGCGCTATACACGATACACGATTCTGTCAACGTTCTCAAAATCAGACCAAACTTGGGTCACAGGACCAGTGTATCGCTACGAGTCCGATGGCATAAGTTTCGTCTCGATCCGACGTGTGTACACAAAGTTACAGCGTATTCCAGAACAGACGGATACGGGACGGTGTCCGCAGATACGCGTTGATTCCGGTGTGCACGTACATCCGAATCGACTTCTGCGAAATTCCACACGATCGTATCAACGTCGTGCACATTTCGGTAAAGACCGCGTGCGACCAAGTCATCCCGTTTGGCGGGGCGTACTTAGTTCCGGGGTGAAATAGGGCATTGTTTTTTCCTGTTTTGGATCACGGTGTACGATCACCACAGGACGCGACGCACCGAGTGAGTTGCACGGGCATCGAGGGGGTCACTCAGTCTACGCGATGCAATAGACAGAACAGAAATTGGATCAGCAAGGAGAGAGAAAAGAATACCTGAACAGGGCTCCGAAAACTAAATTTCTCTGTGTCCGTGTCGTGTCCGAGTCGTCCTTCGTGTCCTGCGTCTGTGCTGCGTTAGGGTTAGGGTTTCTGGTTGTGTCCGATTCAGGGCCGATGTTTTCGTGTCAACGGCTGCTCGGCGGACACGACGGAGGGGCTGTTGCTCAGGCGACCGGGGGAGAGAGGAGGAGTTCCGTCGTGGTGGAGGGCTGTGCGAGCTCAGGCGGAGCGGGGGCTCTCGAGGGAGGAGGAGATCTGGTTCATCGAGGTACTGTTGAGGGGATGGTCGGTCGGGGCTACTCGCTGCTGCTGCGGGGTCGACTCGCCGGGAAGGGTCGAGGCGAGAGGAGGAGGAGGCTGTGCGGTGGAGACGCGGTGGAGGGCTCGTCGGAGAAGACGGGTCGAGGAGGGCGGATCTCTGGGGAGGCTGTGGAGGTCGTCGGGTCTGGGCGGTGAGGAAGAGGGGATCGGAGGCAGAGCAGAGGCGGAGAAGAGGCGGAGGCGGAGCAGAGGGTCAGGGTTCCGGCGGTAGCTCGGGATCAACAGTTGGGGGGTTGGAGTCAGGCTCACGGCTGCGGGCTGAGGGGGTTGGGGCCCAGGCGAAGAGAGGAGGAGATCGGCGGCTGGGCGGTGCTCCGTCGGAGACTCGCCGGAGAGGTCGGCCGGCGGTCGGTTAGGGTTAGGTTTAAAAAATTAAGGATTTGGGGGATTAGGGATATTTAGTAATTCTTTTATTTTTTTTCTTTTTATTTTGTGGAGAAAACTAGGAGAAGTATGTATTTATACATACGAAAATTGGGCTAGGGTTTGACCTAGGATTTGGGCTGGGTCAACAAGTCTGTCTCTTTGTTGACGGTCGAGGAGGCCGATGCTACGGGTGTCGGGTTAGCAGGTCTATCTCTTTGTTCTTCTTCCTTTCATTTCCATTCCTTGTGGTATGCTTCATTACTACCTGTTAGACTTTCTTTGTGCTGTGGTAGATAGTGTAGTGACCCTGATTGAGACTGTGATAACACGGCCAGTAGGACCCTGATCTTGTATGTTGTTTAGGTAGAATTTCTTGACTGTGATTGTTGGGGGTTTGACCTAGAGGGAGTGTGATTGACTTTAAATTTCGAAGACAAAATTTTCTAAGGAGGATAGGCTTGTCACCACCCCATTTCCAGAGCAGGGTATTTTTTTATTTTTAATTTAGTTAATTGTGCATTATTTTTAATTAATTATATTTATATTTAATTAATGATTGTATTATATTTTTATTGATTATTTTAGGATTTTGGCTAGCCTGGACCCATGTCAGACCCTAGTGGACCCATGTCCGACCCAGCCCACACCCCTGTGAGACTTATTTTGGGTTTTAGAATATTTATTATATTTTTAGAAGGTTAGTGGGAGAGATTTGGAGCTAGTTTGAGTATTTTTGGAACCCGAAACCCGAAACCAAGTCATGTAGGGGCATTTTGGGCATTTGGAGACTTTGGAGACCTATTTTATTAGTGTTGGCCGACCCCCAACCCCATTCCCAGACCTTGGACAGCAGCAGCCCCCTCTCCCTTGGTTCTTCTTCCCCATTTTCATCTTCTTCTTTATTTCTTCTTCCTCTCTTCTTCTTTCTTCTTCCTTTCTTCTTCCCACATTCAAGTAAGTACTCCTATTTCTCTTCTTTCTTCTTCTATTCTCCATGGTTGCTAACCCTAACCCTACTTTTTCCCTCAACCTAGGTGGGTAGAGCCTAGATTTGGTGTTGGAGCTTAGATCTAGTGTGGGAGCTAGATTTGGTGGCTTGGAGCTTGAGGGAGGTGATTTATAGGGGTTGTGAGACTTTGGCCTTGGGATTCCAACTCCCAAGAGGTAAAACCTAACTTTCCCCTTGCTAATTATTTTTGTATAGTGTAATTAGTGTTGTAGAACCTTCCTAGACCCTAAGCCTACCCGTGGGAGGAATTTGGAACTAGTTTGGTAGAGTTTGGAGACTTTAACACTAGGTTTTGTGTCAATTTCGGGTGGAATCCGAATTTGGCCCAATTTTGGGTGATGCCCTAGGTTAGACGGACCTAGGTAGACGTTGTCAGGTGTCTTGAGGGTGAGTGCGTATCTCCGTTCGGACACGAGAAGCCGTGTCGCAGAAAAACGGGCATTTCGGGCAAAATTGGGACTTTTCGTCGTCGCCGATTCTAAGTACGTGCGTATTTCTGCCACGAACCTAGAATCGACGCGGGAACACATTTTCTAGGATCTAGGCTTCGTTTAGAGCGCGTGTATAAATTTTGGGCCGATTCTGAGTTCGTTTGGTGTGCGTTTCAAGAGGTTTTCCGAGCCGCGCACCACGTGTTCGTCGAAATGACCGAACGGCCATTTCTACTTGGTTTTCTCGTTTCGGACTTGTGTGCGCGTTGGGTTAGTATCGAAGAGTGTGTGCTAGAATTCTTGGGCTATATTTTATATATTTATAGGTGTTTGTGCGTGTCGGGGTCGTTGGGCGTGCGTGGTGGGGCTTTGTGGGCGTTGTGTGCGTTGTGCATTGTGTGTTGTGTTATGTGTATATATGTATATTTATATATATATTTATATGTATGTGTGTCCCTATATATATTTATAGATATGTGTTAGTGAGTGCTTGTGTGAGTGTGTTAGTGAGTGTGTGTGAGCGTGGGTTGGTGCTAGTGTATGTGTGTAGGTGAGTGTTTGTGTGAGTGGGAGTGAGTGTTTAGATATAGATATATATGCATATGAGTTTGAGTTTGTATGTATATATATGTATATATATTTATATATATATGTATGAGTGTTTGTGTGTGTGGTTGTGTGTTTGTGAGAGTGTGTGCTAGTGTGTGTGAGAGTGTGTGTGTGAGGGTGTGTGAGTGTGAGTGTGAGTGTGTGTGTGAGTGTGTGTGAGGATATATATATATATATATATGTATGTGTGTGAGTGTGTATATGTATATATAGATATATGTGTGTGTATATATATAGATGTGTGTTTATGTATATATATATAGATATATGTATATAATTATATGTGTGTGTGTGTGTCTGTGTATGTGTGATTGTGTGTGTGTGGTCATGTGTATGTGTGTGCTTGTGTCTGGGTACAGCAGAGCGAGACAACGGACTACACACAGCCACTGCAGCAGCCAGCAGAGCGAGACAGCGTCACGGCAGCAGCTCGCTCGAGCGAGGCAGCGCCGCGGCAGCAGCAGAAGCATCAACAGCAGGCTGCAGCAGAGCGCCGGGCGCAGCAGCGCCGCGGCAGCAGCGAAAGCGCGCCGCGGCAGCAGCTCGCTGCAGCGCGGCCTGCAGCAGCAGCAGCAGCAGCAGTTCCAGCACGCAGCAGCGCCGAGGCAGCGCCGTGGCAGCAGCTCGCTCGAGCGAGGCAGCGCTGCGGCCCAGCGCAGCAAGCGCGGCAACAGCAGCAGCCTCCTGCAGCAGCAGGAACAGCAGCAAGCGCAGCTTCGTGGCGAGCGCAACGCCGCATGGCGAGGCCTAGCAGGGTAGCGTAGCGAGGGATCTATAGATAGATTCATAAATAGATAGATAATAGATATATACATAGATAGATCCATTGATAGATGTGTATATATCAATAGATAGATAGCTAGATCTATAGTTAGATAGATATAGATTGTTAGATAGATAGATAACTAGGTAGATAGATAAGTTGATAGATAGATAGATAGTTAATTAGATACATAGATAGATAGAAATATCTATGGATAGATAGATAGCTATTAGATCTATGGATAAATAGGTAGTTAGTTAGATACCTAGATAGATGCATAAGATAGATAGATATATAGTTATATAGCTAGCTAGATAGATAGATTCATAGATAGGTAAATTAATAGATAGATAATTAGATAAATAGTTAGATAGGTAAATACTAGATATAGATAACTAGTTAGATAGTTAGATAGATAACTAGATAGGTAGATGGATAGGTAGAGGGGTAGCTAGATATATAGATCTATATGTATAGGTATATACATATAGTTAGGTAGATAGTTTAGATATCTAGATATAGATATACATATATATTTATGAGGAGGGTAAGGTAAGGTAAGGTAAGGTATTGGGTATAGGTATATAGGTATATGCCTATATGTATTAGATATTTATATTTTAGCCTAGAATATAGCTAGATATATATATGTTTATGCATAGTTAGTTAGCTAGAGGGGTAGTCGGGTTGAGTTTAGAGCGGTATCTCAATACCTTGAGATACCAAGGTATCTCAATACCTTGAGATAACCAAGGTATTGAGTTTCGAGCGGGGTATTTGAGCAATAGCCTAGGAATAGTATTGGAGTGATTTTTATATGCTTATGTGTATATATTTACGTGTGCTAGCATAGGTTTTAGAGGGTATAGGCGGGGTATATAGCGTAGGTTGAGGTATCGGATACCGAGGGTATCCCGGTATCTCAAGGAGGCGAGTTTGTGAGTTTTCTAGCTTAATGACCTCGGTTTGACCTAGAATTTCAGGAGCACCCTAGTTTGACCCAGACTTGACCGTAGTTGACTCGGTTGACCGCCAAAGTCAACTTTTGACCTAGTTTTGACCCAGAGTTGACTTTTTGGACCTAGAGTTGACTTTTTAACCCAGATTTCATCGGTTTGACCCGTTTGACCTAGAACGACCCTAGAAGCCTATTTTTAGTTATTTTATATCTGTTTAACTCATTAGAACCCTGTTTAATCTTATTTTTCGCATTAGGTCCTTGCGACACCGGTTCGGATCGCCAGTTGCTCAAGACGTCAGGCGAGTACATTCTCTGATAGTTTTCATTATCTGATGATTATTATGATTCAGCTTCTAGTATAGTATCATCTGATTATTCTGGCACAACACGGGACACTGACTGATATTTCTGGATTCATTTACTTGCGACACGTACATTTCATGTTTCTGGCCTCTATTTTGGAATCACTACTGGCATCACCTACAGGCATCACTACAGGCATCATTCATGTTCAGGCTGGACTCATCTTGATTTGCGTGTCGGGTCTTGGATCCACTTGTATTAGTCGGGGTGGGAAAATACTCGAGTAGACATGTAAACATTCCTATCTGGCATCATCAGGAATCACTCCCTCTGGTCTAATCTGGAATGATAGCAGTCGCGCACCCAGTGCACGGTGAGCCATACTTACCCCTAGCCGTTTATATGTCGAAATAAGTATTTCAAAGACACCGAGTTCATTCTTTATAGTCTGGATTCACTTGCATTCTTGTTGGTCTCACTTACATGTTTCTAGACTTGACTCACTACATATTTTTCATGCTGGACTCACTACACGTCCTTGTGCACGAACTTGATCTTAGCTTAGATTTCCTGTATCTTGTAGTTATTACTATCTTGCTCTGATATCCATGCATCTTTACCTTTATGCACCAATGACTTATATATTTCTTATTTCATACTTGCTTCTCTCTTCTTGCTACTTGCTATAACTGTTTTATAGTTTTTATCATTTAAATGGAACTGCTGTTAGAGATGTACTTGCTCCAGTCCTGACTGGACATATTTTTTAGAGTATCCGGAGGAGTGGTGTCCGACGTTTTATGGACCTGAGCCTGTCGATGGTGCAGACAGGGACCCTCTAGTTTAGGGGTGAGTTCCGGGTTGGTAGCCGGGATCACTAGGACCTTGTTGTTGTTTTTATTAGCTTTTAGCACCGGATTTGTCTTCAGTTTTGGATTGAGACCTTGTTTGTATATTATTTTGGATGATGTTGTATTGTTGTATATTTATTGATGTTGTGGTTGTTGTAGTAGTTGTTGTTGGTTAGACTTTGGAGTTGTTAGCCTTCTGTGTTATCTTATCGTGCTTAGATTCGTGATTGAGTATATCGTGATTATCATTATGATATTGCTCCTCGGTTTGGAGTTGAGATCTTGACAGGTTTATATATTGTTTGTGTGGTTGCCCTCCTTTCGGAGAGGTCATGGCCGATTTTTGTGTGAGATTATTATCTAGATAGTTGACCTAGACAGCGTTCTACCGCCGATGCTGCGGCGTAGGCTGGACGTACCCACGACTCATGCCCGATTTTCCGGGTGCGGGTCGTGACAGATGGTCCAATCCTTGTCCTTGTTTGGTTGTAAGGTTGGACTATTGTTCTAGCGATAGAGTATGAGCCAGAGTTATGACGCCCGACGTAGTAGCTAAGGCGTGTTGTGGATACAACATGCATAGATCATTGGGCGGGGAGGACGACTAGTAGGCGTATGGGACACCCACTTCCTTTACACTGCTGCCACACTCGGCCGAGTGATATGGACGATATATAGTATACTGCTGCTACGTTTTTTGGAGCGATATGGACGATATATACTACACTGCTGCCACGTTCTCCAGAGCGATATGGCCGATATACTATACTGCTGCCATGCTCTTCGGAGATAGACGTTATTACTGAGCGCCCTCCTATAGGGGCATATATGGCATATACTAGCCAGTTGTCACGATTGGTGAATTACGTCAGCATATGTCTAGCCTACACTTTTCCATACACCCAAAGTTGTCCTTAACTTGCATTTCACTTAGATGGTTAGGTCACCCTGAAGTTTTTATAGTATTTACTTTATGGCATGCTTTTATGTATCTTGTTATGTTCCTCTGAGGACCTGGTCCCTTTCCAGGTGTATTATTCATGCGTATTTGCAGGAGTGCATATCAGAACTGGCTACTTATATTGCGAGAGGTCTACTCTCCGAGCCTCATGATTGTTAGAGGTTGTATTTATATTAATTGTCTTTTTTATTCTTCATTCTAGTTCGACAATGGATTTGTTTCCATCCGATTGTCATCTTGAGATACCTTATATTGAGATCTACTTTATAGATACTAGTCATTTATTTATTATATGATTATGTGGATGAGATTTAGTTATGCTCTGAGATATATATGTTTACCACTTGTGAATTTTCATTTATATTACAACGTACGTGTGTTATGGTTTCCATATATTGGAGTGCCATATTCATACGGCTGGCATGCTTATGTGTCCTAGTCCTACGTATTTTTGGACTGGGCATGACATGTTTTTAGTGGTGGCCCATGCAGGTCAAGAGCATATTGTCTCGGTTACGTTACTGTACCGAGCAAGCCTGAAAATAGGATTAGAATATAGGATCTCATCCACTATTGACTATGATTTGCTCTCCTTCAAATCCCTTCTATTTGAATAACTGCATCCTGCTTTATTCCTGTACTTCCCTAATAGTTCCCTGAGTATAGCTCCCTCCTAGAATATAGAAGTCCCTGTTATTTTATGATAAGTAGGGTAACCTTCCTATTAAGAATACAACTAGAGTGTTGACACACCACTAAGTTTATAATATCTAGTGAACCCTATAATTCCTTATCTATAGATTGGTTTACCATTATCCCTTGATGTATTATGAAGACTTGAGAGTAGTATAGACACTACTAGAGTTAGCTAGAAGTTTTACCATAATGTTTGACCTTAGTTTTGAGGAACCAATAGAAAACCAAGATTGAATATTAGGACTGAACCTAACCTTCATAGTTAGATAGTATTAGAGAACTATAAACTTAGATCATTGTCTTATTATTAGTAGTCAACACCTTAGGAAGCCTAGAGGAATGTAATCAACACTCTTTTCTTGATCATACCTCGAACATAGCAACTAGGATACCACTCCCCTTTAGAAAACCATGATGTTATCTAGAGCCCTCTATTTTAATTTCACATATTGTTCCTCTGCGACCTTAACGTTCGCTAATTGCGCGACGACTAAATTATGTTCTTCTTTTCTTCATCTTTTAACTCGTGCCCCCTGAGACTTCTGATTATAGACCGAGTAATTTTATTCTATGTTAGGATATATAGTTTGCTAAGGTTATAGTTGTAATCTTGAAATTCCAATTTTATGCTTAGTAGTTAGAACCTGATAGTTGAGTTGTTCATTTAGACAGTGATCATTATCCTTTAGTCGTAGATCCCGTAATTTGTATCCAGATACAAGTTATATTCTATTTCACTAGAGAGCCAGTAACCCTTCCATTCTTAATGTCGACACTTGCTCTATAAGCGCTATGACTAAGACTTAAGGTGACAATTACCGACCTAATGCAATAGGATAATTTTTTCGTAAACCCCAATAAGAGTTTATGCTTTATTTACAAGGACAATATTATTTTGTAGATTTTCCTTAAGACTGTCATAGTATTAGATTATTATCTGGGTAGTATGCCTCGTAACCTAGTATCACATAGTCCTTGTGATCTATTAATGTAGTATAATTGAGCGACATTAACTATGTACTAGAATAAGACAATAGTGTTTATTCTGATGGTAGGACTTAAAGGCCCATACCCCTATTTTGTCGACTAGCAGCTTAGACAAGGTGTTAGTACTACAACTGTAGAGACTGTAGAGTCTTATTTTGTTTTGTTTGTGAACTTGAATTATTTGTACCTTATTTTATCATAATCTAGCGCATTTATATTTCTAAACTACCTCGACTTATGCTACTATTCTGTAGCCTAGTTTTACAAGCTTACTCTTTTATCGAGCTTGTTCACAACATATGTATTAGTGGATGCATACACTAATACGTTTTAGAATCAGTGTATTAAGGTCTAGCTAACCTTGGTGCGCTTGATTCACCCTTCGCATAACTACCTTACGTGGATTGAGATATATAGTGTCTAGTAGACAAATGTACTTGCCCTCTAGACATGCCTGAGCATATCGTATCAGTTACATAACTATACTGATACGAGCATGAGAATAAGAAATTATCAAATAGGATTTTAATCCACAACTGCCTTGACAAATCCCTTTTGAATTCTTTAATCGCCTTGATCTCCATACTTCTATTCTAGTACCTTTCTCTTGAACCCTTTATCATTGTTTTCCGTCTTCCCTTATTTCGGAAAGACGAAACCTCGTGCTTGGTATAAGTTTGATACATTGATAGTACTAGATATACCACATAGGCCAATCATATTACTAGATGACTATCTTTTATAATTGATTAAGGGCATATCATATATGATATATTTGGTGTTAAAGTTTGAGGATTTAATAGCCTGATTAAAATTTATGGATTTTTTTTGGTATAGCCTTGTGTGCTAGATGGGTAAATTCTAAGTTGGGTAGAAGTCGCATTGAACAACTTGAGGAGAATTTCTTTTAGATTATGATCAAACAAGACTAGATTGGGAGGTTCAAGTCACTTTAATATTAAGAAATTTTAAAAGAAGGATTATGATGATGAAGATTTAATGAAATTTGAAATCTCGATATTGAGGATCAAATATTTATACCTTGAGCGCATGATTTGAAGTTTGAATGTTGAAGATTGAATCATCGACTTAAACCTTAAGGATAAATATAGAATCCTAGGCTTGAACAATTGGTGAAGTTGAGATAAAATTTTATAAATGGATGATTTGAATTAAAAGTTAAATTTTGATTGCTGGATTTCCTATTGGAATTATTGGGGATGTGAATTAAATTTAAAGATTTGAAGGATACAAAATTCATAAGTGAACAATAGGAATAATATTGGACTAGAATTATTTTTTAGCGGAGATTATGATAATGGGAGATCGTGATGTAAAATTCATATGCGTATTTAATTCTTGAAGATGTTATATGGAATTAATTTAAATTTGGATATTGATAATTTGAAAAAGTGAGAAGAGATTACAATAGGTTGAATTTTGATTGGAACAGTGATTATCTTAACCTTGAAGTGATTGCGATGTATATGATTATGATTTTAATTATCACAAAGAGATTGCGATTTACTTGCCCTATGTACATGAAGGATTAATAAATTATGCCTTATTTTAATTTTGAGGATGACATATTTTTATGTTTGCTAGATTGTAAACCCCCTCATCCAAGATTAGACCTACTTGGCTTAGATAGTAAGACTAAGGCTAGTTTGAATCCAAGTAGAAATAGAACACAATATTTTTATTCCAACATTATATCACTTAGTGTACCTTACCGTGCTTCGATAATTGCACCACTACACTAGCCATTGCCTTCCTACAAATTTTATACCCTTATCCAAGACAGGTCCGCCTTCTATTATGACCTTTGCGTAACTTATAATGATGCTCTCTTGTGCTATATTTTAGTCGCATAATATTCGTCGCGAACGTTATTATTTAATCCTAAATAATACTACCTTGTATCCTTGTGCGTTCTAATTTAAATTGGAGACACAATCTTGACTCGATTCATATTAATCCAATTTTTATCTTTGTGCAACTTTTCAATTGTTGGGCACTTTTATGCAAAGTACGATAAGGGGTCCACACCATTGGACATGACACATGAAGAAACCTAATTCTCTTCCATATGAATCTTCTCCATAAATTTTTGGAATGTGCAGCGCAACATCGCCCCCTCATTTAAGCCTAGCCTTGTATTTTAAACAATGCAAATTATAGCCCCCCAAACATCCCTATGACGTTGGACTTAGTTTTAATTTCGAGGACAAAAGTTTTATAAGTTGGGTAGGATGTAAAATCCCAAATCCTATAACCCATATTTATTATTTTAATTATTAATTTAATTGTAGTATTTTTGAGCAACTTATGAGAAATAGATTTTTATTTAATTTTTATTTTAGGTGTTTGTGAATTTAGGAGATTTATGGAGCCATTATGAATTTTTCCTAATTTATTTCATGTAGGAGACCCTTTGGACAGTTGCTAGCTTAATAGTATACAATAATAAATTTTTAAAATTTTTCTAAATATATGTATATATATGTATATAGTTAATGTTTAGCATTTAAAATAGAAATAGAAAAATAAAAAAGAAGAAAGAAGAAGAAATAAAAAGGAAAGAAAAAGAATAAAGAAAGGAAAATAGAATTCCTTATTGGATCTACCCAACCCGTTAACCACTTAAACCCAAACCCTATATTCTAAAACCCACTATCCACCTTGAATCCCTACCCAACCCACTAAAGGAAAAATAAGCAACAGCCGTAGCCCTTATTTCCCCCCCCCCGCATTTTTGACCTAGCGCCCATCTCTCTCTTATATAAAATACTTTCCTCTTCACAAAACCCTAACCCTACCTCACCACTCCAGACCACGCCGCCTCCAGCCACTGCCGTCGACGCCCGCGCGAAGTTCGCGATTCCAGCGCATCGAGACAGAAATACACAGCGACGTACCTATGTTCAAGCTCTGTTTCCTGCGCCCCTGCTCGACCAAACTCGACCCCGTCTTCGCCGGTATGATCCTCACCTATCCCCCTTCCATAATTGTATGTTAGTTCATCTCGAACTATGCACAAACCTAGGTAAAAAATTGACGCCAAGTCGAGAAAAAACCTTGATATTTAAATCTCAAAAAAATCTGTTGCAACCACCCCTGTTCTCGGATTCGTATCTTCCACCACAGAGATCCGAATCCAATTTTTCTTATTGGTATGCGGAGACCATTTGACCTAGTTTAATTTTTGTTAATTAACATTAAATTATTAACTGTTGTATGTAGAATTAAATTTGTTGAAAACCCTAAAAACCCACTTTTTTCTGATTTCCAAAAGTTGTAAAACGGAGCGCGCCCGCCAAACGGGACTGCCCCGCCATGTACCAAGTGTACCAAATAGTGCGTGCAGTGTACCCAGACACGTGAGAGTTCACAGAAACTGATTCGGAAGCGTGTGCGCGTCAGAATCAGCCCGTATCCGCGGATAATCTCCCGTGTAGCAATATTCACAAAAATCCTGCGCATTTAGTGCTCGCTCATCAGAATGCGACGAAACTTATGCCACTAGACTCGTGGTATCGCGCTGGTCCTATGACCCAAGTTTTACGTAATTCTGAGACAGTTGACTAAGTCACCAATTGGCGAGCCCTACGGTTGACTTTTTGGGCAAATTTGTGTTCGGCACACCGGAATCCGCATCTGGACATACCGTTGAGTTCGTATTAACATTTAGAGTTTGTTTGACCTATAAATTATCCCATTTAGAGACCTTTACCCTTGGCACAATTTTTGATGCAAAGTGGCCCACATATGGAGCCCGTTTTGACCCAAAATTACCGGTTTGCCCCTGTGTCCAAATTGGACGAAAGGGGAGTGCTTTCTAGCTATTTTGCTTATTCTGGGAACGTTGGTGATATTTATTTTAGCATCTGAAGACGTTCATTCTGAGGCCGTAGTTTCTGACTCTTGGTGTTTGACATCTGGATATTACACTCTGCAGCTCTCTTGCCAAGCAAGTATACCTTGCCTTGTTGTACTGTTTAAATTTTATATTATTATTTGCATATTTATATTATATAACTGTGCGCATCCGAGAGAGACTCGGGTGCAGTCAACGGATGCGTTGACGTTAGGACAATGTCTGACCTAGTGTCTAGTAGACCTACATAAAGTTGTGGAGTTATTGGTATGACTCCCAGGCCTTGACATATTTCTTACACGTGTTGTGAGTCTCATGTAGGGTACGGACTTGCGTATGTGGTTGGCCACCTGTACGTGTAGGTCGTGCAACGGATAGCGTATAACTGCTAACAGTGATGCATGTTGAAGACTTAGCAGTTATTAGTAGGCGGAGCATAGACTATCGTGGTACGATGGTCTAATCCTTGTCCTTGTTTGGTTGTAAGGTTGGACTATTATTCTAGCGATAGAGTATGAGCCAGAGTTACGACGACCGGCGTAGTATCTAAGGCGTATTGTGGATACAACATGCATAGATCATTGGGCGGGGAGGACGACTAGTAGGCGTATGGGACACTCACTTCCTTTACATTGCTGCCACACTCGACGGAGTGATATGGACGATATATACTATACTGCTGCCATGTTCTTCGGAGCGATATGGACGATATATACTACACTGCTGCCACATTCTCTGGAGCGATATGGCCGATATACTATACTACTGCCATGCTCTTCGGAGATGGACGTTATTACTGAGCGCCCTCCTATGGGGGCATATGTGGCATATACTAGCCAGTTGTCACGATTGGTGAATTACATCAGCATATGTCTAGCCCACACTTTTCCATACACCCAAAGTTGTCCTCAAGTTGCATTTCACTTAGATGGTTAGGTCACCCTGGAGTTTTTACAGTATTTACTTTATGGCATACTTTTATGTATCTTGTTATGTCCCTCAGAGGACCTGGTCCTTTTCCAGGTGTATTGTTCATGCGTATTTGCAGGAGCACAGATCCGGACTGGCTACTTATATTGTGAGAGGTCTACTCTCCGAGCCTCGTGATTGTTAGAGGTTGTATTTATATTAATTGTCTTGTTTATTCTTCATTCTAGTTCGATAGTGAATTTGTTTCCATCCGACTGTCATCTTGAGATACCTTATATTGAGATCTAGTTCATAGAGACTAGTCATTTATTTATATATGATTCTGTGGATGAGATTTAGTTATGCTCTGATATATATATATGTTTACCCCTTGTGAATTGTCATTCATATTACAGCGTACGTGTGTAAAGGTTTCGATATATTGGAGTACTATATTCATACGGTTGGCATGCTTACGTGTCCTAGTCCTACGTATTTTCGGACTGGGGCATGATAATACACACACCCATATTTATAGCTAATACTAACCCAACTACTAGCACTAACACTTACACTAACTCCTGCAACTACACACACTTGTGTGTATCATACACACCAACACCAACTTCACCACCAACACTAACTGGCACATACACTAATCACAACATCAATACTAACACTTATACCATTAACACTGCATCTAATCTTCTTAATTGCTACTCAAAACAGTCCCTTTCTCCTTACCCAACTGCACTACCCATAGGTTTCTTTCCCCTGCATGCTCGAGCCCAATACTGCGTGCAGTATACTCGAGCATGCACCAATCCCCAATGGTCTGCAACCTACTGTCAGTCTCTCCAAGTCTGAAACAGACCTGGCCCTCTCCAAACACACATACAACACACCTACACTATTGTGCACTCAGACAAAGTCCCCATCATGTTGTGCAGTCTTCAAGCCAAACCTCCTACTGCTGCTCATACCTGATCTCTTTCCCCCAATTGCACAACATGTATCTCCTACTGCCCAGGTCTGATACCCGAGCTCCCTTTTACCATAATCTTGTTACATACATCCATTTGCACAATAATGTGTATAAACACTCTTTGAACCCACTACCTGCAATGCACCGGATACACTCACACTTAGATACATGTATTAGACATACCTCCCACAATCCTACTATCACTTGTATATATAGATATACAGATACCCCTCACACACATACAAACACTCACACTTATACATATATATAATTATATCTATACACACACACACACACACACACACACACACACACACACACACACACACACACACACACACACATATATATATATAGGCAATTCAACAAACAGTTGTAGTGCACCAATGAGATACTTCATGATACACTCAAGATACTACTTCAAAACATCATAAAATATCACTAAAACTATGAAAACACATCTAAAATAGTTAATAAAGTATAAATATAACAATAGACATTCCATCAAATACTTGGTGGTCTAAACTCATATTTCTCCCAATTTTGAGGCACAAATCAACACTCCAATAGAAGAAAATCATAGATCTAGAAAAATGAGGGCTCCTAATACCTAGATCTAGCCAAATAGAGTCAATTCCACCTATGAGAGGCTTCCTATAGGTCCAATGGGTGTTCTTAACCATACATAGAGTAGAAAATAGAGAATTGCCTAGGTTTTGAGTGACCTCCTTGAAGATCTTTGAATTTGGACACGAGGAAGATGAAGCGGACACGATCATCAACACTTGGACTCCTCTTCAAGCTTCCTCTAGAAATGACAAGATCCTTAGCCTCCTTGAAAAATAAAAATGAGAGGGATAGGATTTGTAATGGATTGATTAGGGTTTTCTTCACAATTTGTGGATGAATTAATTAAGAAAGCAAATGGAACAATAATGAATAATGAAGGCTTATATAGGCTTCCTCTTAGGGTTATGGTTAGGTTCAGGGATAGTTTGGTATGACTCAAAAGTCCCTCTCCATTCAATCATGAATATGATCCAACTAAACCATAGGATGTAATATTCTATTCTTGAGTAAATTGGGTTTAATGGACCTAATCTAGTCATAAACAACTAATGACTCAAATAGACTCAACCCAACTAGTCTAAACTCATTAGATAACCCAATAGTCATATAATTAATATATATAATATTCTAATATTCAAATAATGGTCAAATGACAAAAATACCCTTGCCAGGGAAATGTGGTGGTTACCATCCTACCTCCCTTAAAAAAATTTGTCCTCAAAATTTAAGATACCTCGCTCCTCTCTCTTGGCTTGTCATAACCTATTCATCACAAATTTTACTACGGTCAAACTCCCAACAATCATGGTCCATGGAAGTCCTATCTAAAATTACACAATATACAATTCTATTAAAAGAAATAACATACATGGTTATGGTCTAACTTGTCATCATATTGTAGTCTCAATCAGGGTATGTCGACATCGTCGAAAAGATCATAAAAATCAATAATCACCGACAACGGGTGGAAAGTTATGCAAACTTTTTATTGATTAAGAATTGATAAAGAGTACAATAGAATTACTACTACAAAAGAATCTAAGTATAAAAAGATCTGGGCAAGTGTGACGGGGGGAGATCGAGCACTACAACGACTCTTTTACTTTGTTGACGATCCGGGACCAAGGGGGTTGACGAGGCTTCAAGGCTTTTGTCTTCTCCTCCTCTCTTGCATGTGTCTCCTCTTTTTTGTAGGAAAACACCCATTATTTATAGCCTTTAGGAAGGAATTATGTAGGCGCATATACGTTGGCAGTATATTGGCGCATGGCATGGCAGGCGCATACTATGTAAAGGCTGCCATGTGGCAAGTCAAGATCTGGGATTGCTGATGCCCATAATACTCGTGACACATGTCATGCCCTAATTTTGATGGCTGTGATTGCACCTTGGGCATACTACCACTTGGAACATGGAGAACATTAAGGGAGTAGTGGCGCATGGCGATGCAGGCACATGGGAACACTAGAGGAAGTAATGGTCATCGAACGACACCGAATCATTGTGGCACATCGGGCTTGATCACTGTGGCATATGGCTTTTGATTAATGTTGGCGCAAGATAGAGATTTTCCATGCTTCTGTAAGGCCCCCTTCAAAGTTTTTGAACTTTAAACATTGTAAGTTTTTAAGTTCAGAATACTTTGAACAGGAGCATGGAAGGGATAGGCGCATGGACTACAACAACGCATATGTGAAGCATTCTTCCGTTTGGCACATCTGTTCACTTGGCGCATCGGATGTGTCTATTTATTTCAGCGCAGAGGGTTGCGTCTCTTTGTTCGAGCCCTGAGCTGTAGTGCCCGTCTTCTAGTGGGGCACTATAAAAGTCTTGTGGCTCGATTGACTCAGTCAAAATTGAGTATGGGGATAGTTTACGGGAGAATCGATCACGGACAATGCAATGAACCTTTCCAATTGATGGATCAACTTTTGTTGGAATGAGCCCAATAGCTTTTGTTGGATTTTTGGTTGGCTTTCTTGGATTTTCGATGCTTGGTTTTGATGAATGCATTTTCGTGATTGGTTTTCGATAATTGATTGTTTAGCCCATTTTTATTGATTGCATTCATTCATTCTAGAGAACTCTGAGAGAATTGAAGATGGTAGTCTAACCAAATATTGGTGCCAATGTAGATAGACGTGTGACCGGAGCCTGAGCGAACAAGAGCCTTTTCTCTCTCGACATTCTCTATTTGGTGAGTGGTTCTGTCCCTTCTTTTCTACTCCTTCATGCCAATAATCAATAATGTTCTCTTGTAACATTGCTAAGTCCAATGATCGATAAAGCCACTAATGACACAAGTTTTATACCACTATTATAAATTAATAGAATTGCATTGATAAGAAGAAAGTTCAATTATGTAACACATGGAAGGATATAATCATTGTGTCGTGGTTTGGTGCCATGACTTAGCGGTAAATTGGAGTCTATGGACTACCAATCGAATCAAATGAATAAGTATGCTGAAATAAGAATGGGGAAATATGCATTGTTGCTCTAGGTGTTTCAATACGTTACACTGCTATTTATGCCTATCATATAGTCGTAGATGCATTGTATGGTCATGGACAACTTATGCACAAGGTAGTAAATTTTCTCGAATGGAACCTGGGGTACTGGGGACCATTCTACCCGGGGAAAATAGTAGCGCTTTGGTAGCGCCGGGTATAAGAGAGACATTCATTGAGGCTTGCTACCTGCTTTGAATGGCGCATCGCACGCCCATCGAAGTCCTATATGGCATATCCATCGTGGTTCTATACCACAAATAACCCAGTGAGAATGAGTTGCATACTAATGATGTCTTATACAAGGGAGGTAAGAACAATCCTGTAAATTATATGGGAACGACCATTGTCCGGGGTAAGGATTCCATATGTGCAAAGCTTATATATATTTTACTGCATGAACTGTTGCTTATAAACTGTTGCCTATTGTAATATTGCGTTTATAATGTTGCCTATTTAACTGCTGTTTTAATTAAAAAGTATTGGTTTAGGTGAGTGGGCCAGTTCTGCTCATCAGTACAAGTTAAGTACTGACCTACGTCTCTGTGGACAAACCAGGTGACCGAGATATCGGGGGCGCTCAAGAAAATTAAAGCTTTTGTTGCAGTATTTTCAAGCTTCTTCCTATTTCCAAAGTATTTTAAAGATTTCTAGTAGCTGCTTTCAAGTTTCCAACAAGTAATAAAGGGGCATAATGTATGAGATAAGAACATTATTTCATGTCTGCCTATCAATCTTTCTTTTATGTAAGGCTATGTAAGCCATTTAGGCATTTCTATTTCGGTGCTAAAAAAATTGTACTTCGTTGCAATGAATTAATAAAAAAATTATTTTCTTCCTATACAAATATGTGTTTTATAATTTGCTGCTATGTTGTGGAACTAGTTACAAAAGATATTTTACATATGTGCACATTCTTGCCTTATACAAGTGCAACCCCAGACTTGTACGATATCATACCCAGCAAGGACGAACGGTTCTGGAGAACCGAATGCGAGGACGAATCGGTTCTGCGAAATTGGGGCATGAAAAGTTGGTATAAAAGCATGGTTTAAAGTTTCTCGTATTTCAAAAATTGGTTTTCAAGTAAAATTTTCAAACAATAATGATTTTCTCAGGTAATTTGCTTTTCGATAGTGCTGCATGAAATAATGTGCCATACAATAAGTTCATAAATATTTTATGAGTGCTAATGGAAGTTATTTCTTTTGCAGATGACTAAGGGTGATAGCGCCAAGGCGACATCGTCGTCTGACCTAATGGAAAAAGTAATCAAAATGTTAGAGGCACAAAGGAAGCAGAGCGATGAACATCATAAGATAATTGAGGCACATCATCGTGAGCTTCAAGCCCAGCTAACCAACCAGTTGTCACGCCCCGATCTCCCGCAGGCAATCGGCCGTTCCCGCTAGGCAGGAATCACCCTCGCCAGCGCTCCCGCAGAACGATCGCTTGACCCATCAGGGCGTGATGCCGCACGAGCGTGAACCGCGCCCGTGCAAGGCCGTGATTCATTGGCTGGAGGTAAGAGTTCTAAGCCACAGAGTCACACAGATTATCCGAGTGCAGCGGAGTCATGAACGCATAGCGATTTGGTAACAGGTTCACTGAGTCGGCAATATAGCGGAAGCATTGAAACACAAGTTTGAAGTAAAGTAACTCTTTTATTGATATGAACAAGTGTTACAGGCGGCGTATAGCCGAGATTACAAGTCGCTCAAGCCTCTCTCTCTGAAACAGTAACAGCGTGCCAAGTGGCTACTGTAGAATGATTATACAGGCGATGTCCAGGCGAGTTCGGGCTATGTTCCAACATTATGTCTTGTATATGTGCTTCTGTTCTGGACGCACCATTGCAAGGCTTCAGAGGAAACTCCTGGCCTTAGCACGCACGTTGGAGGCATCCGCACCGAACGAGGTTCTCCCGCACCCTGCATACAAACTGGTGGATTATCAGTACATTGAATGCACTGGTGTGGAAGCTACTTGCCCGCTCGACAAATCCAAACACGTAATACAAGTTTCGTGCACAACTATTAAGTTGTCTTTCTAGTTGCCTTAGGATCAGTTTCATGCAAGTATTGAATAGCCTAACGTGTCAGGCAGTGCGCCGTGCAACATGAGAGGAAACACGGCGAGACTTACCAACTTACCATCTCCTTCCCTGTCCAAGGCAAACATTGAGGCAAACATTGTTAATTCGAGCACGGGCAAGTATAAACATTCAGGAGGCAAAGCATATGCAAACACGAGGGTCGTTTTAACATGATCATTCAGGTGTTCAGTTATTTCTTAATACGATGCACTGACTCGCACGCGGATAGCCGCTAAGCGAGGATGACTTATCTATATGAACGTTTGTCGCTGGCATAGCCATAAAGGACCGTTTAGTCTTTGAACAAGGATGGTATGCAGCGAAGCACGTGAGGCGCTATACGCCATCCTGTCCGCACGTGAGACTATCATGAAGTTCTATCCGGATCGGATCGATCCCAGTGCCCCGGTGACCGCCCGTGGAACAAGATCCGAAGATCACCTTTTTTAAAAGTTGTTTGCGACATGCAGGTCAGGGTCGGTTTCAAATCTACAACTTGAATGATAATCCATGATTCATGATCTGAACGAGCATTTGCTTCCAAGAGCTGAGATTCGTTCATTACATGACGTGATTCTCGTTCAGATGTAGACTTGATGTGATTATTATTCAGTTGTCACGTTATAGGATTCACATTCAGTATTCATTACCCTGATGCGTGTCCCTGGTTCGGGGATTGCCTTGGAGACCCAACGGTCCCGGATACTTGCAGGTTCATTCAGGCACAGAACGACTACGTAGTAGTCTCCCAGGGTTTGGATGAAAATATGGCAACATTACAAGCAGACAAGCATGCGTTTCTAAGGAACATAAGCAGGCACGTTTGCTCGGACCCGAATGTAAGCCGAGAGATAAAACCGTTAGGGACTTAGCATGCGAGGGTCTGAACATTTATAAGCAGTATTTCATTTTCCATGTTCTAGCATAAGCAATACAAGTTGGGATTATTCCCTTAGCTAGGTGTGTTGGATTTATTAGCATGCAGGGGGTTATTCACCTAGCGACTAGCATGAATATTTCAGATTTTATGTGTGCTGGCTAAGCAAAGACAAGTTCACCGTAGCCACCCACCTTAGCGATGATTCGCCTCGGTAGAGCGATACGTCAAGCGAGCCTCTGAAAGCCTAAGACGAATACCTGTAGGGACAAGTCTGTATATTATTTGCTTCTTGATCGAGGCAAAGTGGGTCGGGACAGCTGCACTATTGCCGTTTGAGACGGCAGTCCGCTTGAGCAGAACGGGGTGTTACATCCTACCCAACTTAGAAAAAGTCTCGTCCTCGAGACTTACTAAGGACAAGCAGTAATCTAGGGTTAAGGCAATCCTAGACAAGTCGTTATACTTGTTCATTTGGATATTCACTTGCACAAGCTTTAAAATCAGCATATCGCTTAGACTGGATTGTGCGCACTTTCGAAGTGCACTTCTAGCGTGAACACGTCAACCAGCTTAGTGATAGCAAAGTCTTAGCACTCGAGTTTCACCTTTTCTTAAGTCTTGGATGGTGCACTAGTTTAAGGCGTCCCTCAAATAGATGCATTCAACCAAACTTAGAGTTAGTGAAAATCGGACAAGCTACTAGCGATACTCTCAATGGTCCGC
Source organism: Iris macrosiphon (assembly GCA_036927795.1). Taxonomy (NCBI): domain Eukaryota; kingdom Viridiplantae; phylum Streptophyta; class Magnoliopsida; order Asparagales; family Iridaceae; genus Iris; species Iris macrosiphon. Next base: position 22,795,396 of record JAYESA010000017.1, read on the forward strand.
ACAGGTTGGCACAAAGGCCACTCGCAGCATACAACCAGACAAGCAATCATATCAATCAAAACGTATTTTGAAAGTATTTAGACTTATTGTTGGAACATTCCATCGAGGCATTGAGAGAGAGAGAGCGTGCACATAACCCAAGAACGAGCTTTCAAAATAGAGATATCGAATCAAAGTCCAAAGGTGTAGAAGCCAGGCTCTGATACTACTATGTCATGCCCCGATCTCCCGCAGGCAATCGGCCATTCCCGCTAGGCGGGAATCACCCTCGCCAGCGCTCCCGCGGAACGATCGCTTGACCCATCCGGGCGTGATACCACACGAGCGTGAACCGCGTCCGTGCAAGGCCGTGATTCATTGGCTGGCGGTAAGAGTTCTAAGCCAGAGAGTCACACAGATTGTCCGAGTACAGCGGAGTCATGAACGTATAAAAATTTGGTAACAGGTTCACTGAGTCGGCAATATAGCGAAAGCATTGAAACACAAGTTTAAAGTAAAGCAACTCTTTTATTGATATGAACAAGTGTTACAGGCGACGTATAGCCGAGATTACAAGTCGCTCAAGCCTCTCTCTCTGAAACAGTAACAGCGTGCCAAGTGGCTACAATTGTGGAATGATTGTACAGGCGATATCCAGGTGAGTTCGAGCTATGTTCCAACATTATGTCTTGTATATGTGCTTCTGTTCCGGACGCACCATTGCAAGGCTTCAGAGGAAACTCCTGGCCTTAGCACGCACGTTGGAGGCATCCGCACTGAACGAGGTTCTCCCGCACCCTGCATACAAACTGGTGGATTATCAGTACATTGAATGCACTGGTGGAGAAGCTACTCGCCCGCTCGACAAATCCAAACACGTAATATAAGTTTCGTGCACAACTATTAAGTTGTCTTTCTAGTTGCCTTAGGATCAGTTTCATGAAAGTATTGAATAGCCTAACGTGTCGGGCAGTGCGCCGTACAACATGAGAGAAAATATGGCAAGACTTACCAACTTACCATCTCCTTCCCTGTCCAAGGCAAACATTGAGGCAAACATTGTTAATTCGAGCACGGGCAAGTATAAACATTCAGGAGGCAAAGCATATGCAAACACGAGGGTCGTTTTAACATGATCGTTCAGGTGTTCAGTTGTTTCTTAATGTGATACAATGACTCGCATGCGGATAGCCGCTAAGCGAGGATGACTTATCTATATGAACGTTTGTCGCTGGCATAGCCATAAAGGACCGTTTAGTCTTTGAACAAGGATGGTATGCAGCAAAGCACGTGAGGCGCTACACGCCATCCTGTCCGTACGTGAGACTATCGTGAAGTTCCATCCGGATCGGATCGGTCCCAGTGCCCCGGTGACCGCTCGTGGAACAAGATCCGAAGATCACCTTTTTATAAGTTGTCCGCGATATGCAGGTCAGGGTCGGTTTCAAATCCACAACTTGAATGATAATCCATGATTCATGATCTGAACGAGCGTTTGCTTCCAAGAGCTGAGATTCGTTCGTTACATGACGTGATTCTCGTTCAGATGTAGACTTGATGTGATTATTATTCAGTTGTCACGTTATAGGATTCACGTTCAATATTCATTACCTGCTGTGTGCCCCTGGGTCGGGGATTGCCTTGGAGACCCAACGGTCCCGGATACTTGCAGGTTCATTCAGGCATGGAACGACTACGTAGTAGTCTCCCGGGGTTTGGATGAAAACATGGCAACATTACAAGCAGACAAGCATGCGTTTCTAAGGAACATAAGCAGGCACGTTTGCTCGGACCCAAAGGTAAGCTGAGAGATAAAACCGTTAGGGACTTAGCATGCGAGGGTCTGAACATTTATAAGCAGTATTTCATTTTCCATGTTCTAGCATAAGCAATACAAGTTGGGATTATTCCCTTAGCTAGGTGCGTTAGATTTATTAGCATGCAGGGGGTTATTCACCTAGCGACTAGCATAAATATTCCAGATTTTATATGTGCTGGCTAAGCAAAGACAAGTTCACCGTAGCTACCCACCTTAGCGATGATTCGCCTCGGTAGAGCGATACGTCAAGCGAGCCTCTGAAAGCCTAAGTCGGATACTTGTAGGGACAAGTCTGGATATTATTTGCTTCTTGATCGAGGCAAAGCGGGTCGGGACAACTGCACTATTGCCGTTTGAGACGGCAGTCCGCTTGAGCGGAACGGGGTGTTATACCAGTTTCAAGCATAATTCGATGTGCAACAGCAGCAAGTTGACAACTTGTCACAACTGGTGGCTACATTAACTGAGAATAACAATGAGATTTTAGTAGATGCCATAAAAGAGACAGTAGTAGTAGAAGTAGAGGAGACATAACAGCCTCCAAGAAGGTGACCATCATTCAAGTTTTCTGAATTCAAAAGTTGTAATCCGCTTGAGTTCAATGGCAAGGCAAAACCAGAGGAAGTAATGGGCTTCCTAAAGACTTTAGAGGGCATCTTCCGTATGTTAGATGTACAAGGCCCCAAAAGAGTAGATTGTGCGGCTGTGCAGCTACGTCTCAAAGTAGAAAACTGGTGGGAGTCGAAGAGAAAAGCATTATGTGGTGCCAACCAAGAAGCAAAAGTCTCTTGGGAGACATTTAAGCAAGCATTAATCGCACGGTTTATTCCACCAGCTATCCGTCAGAGGAAAAAAAAGAGTTCATAGTGCTCGAACAGGGCAATATGTCCGTCAGCGACTATGAAATAGAGTACTTAAAGTGATCCAAGTTCGGCGGCTACATGATACCGAATGATGAGGCAAAGCGACAACAATTTATTGAAGGTCTGAATGAAGGCTTACAGCGTGATGTACTCAACCAAAAGTGTGCGATGTACCGAGAAGCCTATGAAGCGGCTCTCGAGATAGAAAAATTATATCCTCGAGGGGCGACACAGCACAACCGTGGGAACATCTACAAACGACCTATGGCAGCAAACAGGTCTGATGCTTCCAAGCATCAAAATATAAATGACAACAAGGGACCCTATAAGAGAACCATATTATAACAGGTGCAAGCGGATTGGACACCGTCAAGACGAGTGTCGGGCTAAAAGTTTTGAGTATGGAAGTTTGGATCACAAGGCTGCGTGGTAAAATAGTGGAGGAAGAAATCAGAATCACGATCAATATATCACTCAGAATCGTGATCAACAGTATAATCAGAATCGTGGACAAGCGCCACGAGCTCCACAGACAGCAGCTGCAAATGCTCAGGACCTACAACCAGGAGGACATGGTAGAGTATTTGCACAGACTCAAGAAGAAGTGCTTGCCTCAAACACTGTCATAACAGGTATATTGCTTTACATAGAAATACTTGCTCGTGTACTATTTGACTCTGGTGCTACACATAGCTTCATATTATTTGCATTTGCTAATGAACATAAATTTTGTAAGACACCGCTAGATATGAATCTTAGTCTCAACACTCCGTGCAGAATAGATTTGCCTACAAGTTTAATTTGCAGGGATGGTTATCTTTGCATTGGAGGAAAGTATGTGTCCTTGTATTCAATTATCCTGGACATCTCCAATTACTATCATCTTAGGCATGGATTGGCTCGGAGCGTGCAATATGATAATTGACTGTGCGGAGAAGAGAGTTATGTTTTGCATTCTTGGCAAGGCAGAGTTCTCTTATTTATGTAGTCTGTCAGCTAAAACAGTGATGGTGGTATCAGCAATGACGGCAAGACGTATGCTATATTCGGGGTATGAAGGGTACCTTGCTTCTGTACGGGATACTTTGATGAAGGGCGCAGACTCGAGAGAGACTGAAGTTGTAGCAGAATTCCCCAACGTATTTCAAGAGGAGATACCTGGAATGCCTCCAGACCGAGAAAATAAGTTTAGTATTGACACATTTTCAGATACTCGGCCGATATCAAAAGCTCTATATCGGATTGCTCTTACTGAATTGAAGGAACTGAAGTCACAACTACAAGAGTTACTAGATCGTGGCTACATTCGTCCCGGTATTTCACCTTGGGGAGCCTCAGTTCTGTTAGTGAAGAAGAAAGACGGCACAATGCCTCTTTGCATTGATTATCGGGAATTAAACAAAGCGACAGTCTGGAACAAGTATCTGTTGCTAACAATTGATGATTTGTTTGATCAACTTTAAGGCGCAATAGTATTTTCAAAGATTGATCTTCGTTCAGGGTATCACCAGTTGAAGATCAAACCATAGGATATTCCAAAGTCGACTTTTCGTACAAGATATGGACACTACGACTTTTTGGTTATGCCTTTTGGTTTGACCAATGCTCCAGCTTCTTTCATGGATATGATTAATCGAGTATTCCGACCCTTCTTAGACAAGTTCGTTGTCGTGTTCATCAATGATATCTTAATCGACTCTATAGATAGAGAAACTCACGTTGAAAATTTAAGGACCGTACTACAAACTCTTCGTGAAAATCAGTTATATGCAAAGTTAAGCAAGTATGAGTTCTGAATGAGCAGTGTGGCTTTTCTTGGGCATATTATTTCATCATAGGGAGTATCAGTTGACCCGAAGAAGATAAAGGCAGTGGTGTATTGGAAATAACCTACATCGACTAGTGATATCAGAAGTTTTCTCGGCTTGGTTGGCTACTATCGGAGATTCGTAAAGAAATTCGCGAAGATTGCGTCGCCTCAGACTCGCCTCACCTAAAAGGGAATAGTATTCAAATGGACAGACGACTGTTAGAGCAGTTTTTAGGACTAAAGTAGCGACTCATCTCAGCTCCAATTCTTACTCTTCCAGATGGACATGAGGGAGTTCAGATCTATAATGATGCATCTCGGCTCGGATTGGGATGTGTACTTATGCAGCATAAAAAAGTAATCTCCTATGCCTCAAGATAGCTGAAACAACATGAAAAGAATTACCCGACACATGATTTAGAACTTGCGGCAATTGTGTTCACGTTAAAATTGTGGTGACACCATCTTTATGGAGTATCCTACGAGATCTTCACGGATCATAAAAGACTTAAGTACATATTCATGCATAAGGAATTAAACTTGAGGCAACGACGTTGGCTGGAACTGATAAAGGATTATAACTTAACGATTGCTTATACACCGAGAAAAGAAAATGTTGTAGCCGATGCAAGAGTCAAAAATTTATCGGATCATTATCTGTGTCAAGCAGGTTACTTCGAGAGTTGGAAGAAATGGGCATTAAATACAAAGTTCATATACCGGGAGCGCAGTTGGCTCAATTGCAGTTAGAACCAAACTTGCTCGAAAAGATCAAATCTGCGCAAAATGATGACCTATTCCTGCAGAATAGGTCATCCTTTATGTGTACGTAAGGATGATGAACATTGTGGCTTGAGGGCAGATTATGTGTACGTAAGGATGATGAACTCAGGAAAGAAATACTGACTGAGGCTCATTATGCTAAGTACACCTTGCATCCAGGAAGCACCAAAATGTACAAGAATTCGCGCACATTATTTTGGTGGCATGTTATGAAGAAAGATATGGCATTATTCGTGTCACGATGTCTGGATTGTCAATATATGAAGGTAGAACACCAGCGACCTGGCGGAGAGTTGCAGAACCTCGCCATTCTGGAATGGAAGTAGGAGGATAGCTCAATGGATTTCATAGTGGGCTTACCAAAGACGTCAAAGGAAAATAATGCGATTTGGGTCATCATGGATAGGCTGACCAAGTCGGATCATTTTATTGCAATCAAAAATACATGGAGCGCTAACCGTTTGGCTCAAATTTACTTAGATCAGATTGTCTAGTTACATGGAGTTCCAGTCTTAATTGTGTAAGATAGGGATGGACGATTCTTGTCTCGATTCTGGAAAAAACTTCAAGCGGCAAAGGGTACCAAGTTTTATTTTATCTCGACATACCATTTACAGACTGATGGACAGACCAAGAGATTAAACCAAATCCTAGAAGATATGTTGCGACTGTGTGTGCTAGATTTGAAAGCAAGTTGGGATACCTATCTATCGCTGGCAGAGTTCGCTTATAAAAACAGTTATCAGATGAGTATTCAGATGGCCCTGTATGAAGGACTATATGGACGCAAGTGTCAATCACCGATATGTTGGGAGGAAGTCAGTGAACCATAAGTACTCAGATTGAAACTTATTGAACAAGCCATCAAGAAAGTTCACATAGTGCGGTAAAATATTCTAGTTGCTTAAAGTCGTCAGAAAAGCTACGCAGATGTACATAGGCAACCTTTATAATTGATGTAGGGTGACCATGTGTTCCTAAAGGTGATACCTATGTGAGGTATGATGCGGTTCAGCGTCAAAGGGAAGCTGAGTCCACGGTTTGTCGGACCTTTTGAGATTCTAGATAGGGTGGCACCAGTGGCTTATCGACTTGCACTACCTCCTCTTTTGCGAAAGTGCACGATGTCTTCCATGTTTCCCAACTAAGGAGATACGTGCATGACCCAAGTCACATAGTGAACTTCGATCAGCTTGAGCTGAGTGCCGACCTATCTTACTCGGAAGAACCTGTTCAAATCCTAGACAGGAAAGAGAAGACCCAATGGAATCGATTAGAAGCTTTGGTTCGTGTGTTGTGGCAGAATCATGCAGTTGGGGATTCGACATGGGAGATTGAGGAAGGGATGCAAAAGTAGTACCCTTCCTTATTCGATAACCTAAAGGTAGAATCTTTGTTTTAAGTTTCGAGGACGAAAAATTTTCTTAGTGGTATATTATGCAATATCCCGCTTCTGGCGGTGCACCATATAAGGCTTGTGGCTCGATTGACTCAGTCAAAATTAAGTATGGGAAAACTTTACGCCAGAATCGATTACGAAAAATACAATGAACCTTTCCAATTGATGGATCGACTTTTGTTGGAATGAGTCCAATTGCTTTTATTAAATTTTTGGTTGGCTTTATTGGATTTTTGCTGCTTGGTTTTGATGAATGCATTTTCGTGATTGGTTTTTGATGATTGATTGTTTAGCCCATTTTTATCGATTGTATGCATTTATTCTAGAGAACTCTGAGAGAAATGAAGATGATAGTCTAAAAAAATATTGGTACCAATGCAGATAGACGCGTGACCGGAGCCTGAGCGAACAAGAGTCTTTTTTCTCTCGATATTCTCAATTTGGTGAGCGGTTCTTTCCCTTCTTCTCTACTCCTTCATGCCAATAATCAATAATGTTCTCTTATAACCTTGCTAAGTCCAATAATCGATAAAGCCACTAATGCCACAAGTATCATACCACTATTATAAATCAATGGAATTGTATTGACAAGAGAAAAGTTCAATTATGTAACACAGGAAAGGATGTAATCATTATGTCATGGTTTGGTGCCATAACTTAGCGGTAAACTAGAGTCTACGGACTACTAATTGAATCAAATGAATAATGTAATGCCCCAGTCCCAAAATACTTAGGACTAGAAATACGTAACATGCCAGCTACGCATTCGACCAGACTCCGGTCCGACTCGAATACGTATAAGCTGTATTATAATGGTCACTATCTAAATAATTAAGTAAATATAAATATATATGTCTCAATCCACAATAAACATAATACATAAGAATGATCTACATGTGCTAAAGTCGGCCGCCAAGTAACACACAAACTCGAATAGACTCGAAAAAAATATGAGTCTATAAAACTAGGCTACATCAGCAGATAATTAAACAATATGAATAAATAACCATAACTCCGATAGAAATGATATAAGTACCTGGTACCAATGCCTGCAAGACAAGCAACTCCATCTGTAACTCCAAAGGCTCCATAACCGTCTATGCTACAAAAATTGGCAGGAGACCAGGTCCTCAGAGGGACATAACAAGGTACAAGAAACAACATGCCAAAAGTAAAACAGTATAATGCCACATACTCAAGGGTAAACTACTGTAATCATCTAAGTGATATACAGGTGAGAGCATTACTCGTACTCAGGCTAAAACCACTACAGGCTCTGGGTCAGGGAGCCCATAGCTGCAAGTAGTATCAAGACTCAGTATAGGTGCCAAAGATCCGAGACAGAGTCCAAGGCACCTCTAGTAGTATCATGACTCCAGTATATGTGACACAACACCTCTAGAAGTATAGTATATATATCAATAATCAGCCTGTAGTATGGTGTGTCTCTCCCTACCTAATGTAGCCTCACGTCTCATGTCCATAACGTCTCATGTCCATAACATGCAAGATCATGAACTCTAGCTAGTGCAACGAGTCATAATAATATCCATATAATATGCAAGTCTCATATCACGAATCTTGTAAGCCGATACAGAATTACCATGAATAACTCAAAATAGATTCTCACATAAAATAGTGTCAAGTGTCCTAGGGTATGGCGTACTTGGTAAAGCAAGCACGTAAAAATAGGATCGTGGAATCAACTCTCTAATTGATGTTGCACGACTCCGCGTACGACGTCGACACCCGAATTTTGTTCGGACACTAAGCAATGTCTCACGGTCCTAGGGTAAACACACACATCACACATATCAAATAACTATAATAACTAAATAAGATAATAAAGGCAAGGAACTGTGATACATCATGGCATGGTACACTTGCCTGGGTTCTGAACTCCGTCAACTACTCCTGGGAAAGTGTAATCTGCACGTACACCTAAGGATGCTGAAACAAATATCACCAATATTCTCAGAATACTTGAAATAGCTAGGATTGACTACCCATAAGTTTAATTTGGATACAAGGGCAGAATTGACAGTTTTGGGTCAAAACGAGGTCCACATGGGACCCACTTCGCACCGTAAAATGTGCCAAAGACAAAGTTTACCAAATTCGTCAAACTTAGTGTCTACGAGTCCAAAATGAGGATACGAACTCCACGAAATGTCTGAAACTGGATTCCGATGTGCCAATCATAAAATCGTCCGTCATGTGGAACTGTGGGGCCCACAAAATGATGTTTTGTCAACGCTCTCAGAATCGTACCAAACTTGGGCCACAGGACCAGCATAACACTACGAATCCAATGGCACAAGTTTTATTGTGAAACGAAAAGCACACATGAAGTTATGACGAGTGTCAAAACAGGCCGATATGGTACTTTTCAACGGTTACGCCTTAATTTCGGTGTACACGCACATCCAAATCAAGTTCCGCAAAATCCTACATGTTCGCGTTGACGATATGTGTCTTTCGGTAAAATCCTCATACGACGAAGTCGTCTCGTTTGGCGGAACGCATCCCATATCAGAGATTTTTTGTATTTTAAAAACAAGTTTTTTGTCGTTTTTGAACCATAATAATTTAATCATTAAAGCAAACTAACAAAAACTAAAAGAAAAGTAAAAATCTTGGTTTTATTCTGAAGAAGTTATTTTAATTATATTTTGGAAATATTAACGAGTTGGTAGAAAATTGGACATGAACAGGGGTACTTGGACTGAATTTCTGAACTGTTTTCGAACAATTTTTCGGCCAACTTTCGGTCGATTTTTCGATCAAACCCGGGTGCCTAAATTAGTTTCACTTGAAGAAAATCCTAGAGGGTTAGATTGTGAACATACCAGCGAAGATGGGACACAAATTGGACGAGCTAGAAGGGCGAAGGCTGTGCGCGAAGGGGGGCCGTAACTGCTACTGTTGTCGCTGCTGCTACTACTGCTGTCGTTGCTGCTGCCGACCGCGCGGCTGCTGCGGCGGCGCTCCGGCGCTGCGGCGGTCGGCGGTCGACGGCGCTCCGGCGAAGGTGGTGGAGGCGTGGTAGATGGGTTTGAGTTTGGGTTTGTGTTGATGTATACATATATATGCATGTATATATATAAAGGGGGGAGGAGGTTGTTGTACGTGGGTTGGGTAGATTAGGTTTCGAGTTTGGATTAATGGGTAGGGTTAATAGGTTAATGGGTTTAGGGTTTTGGTTTATTTCTTTTTGTTTTGTTTTCTTTCGTTTTATTTATTTATATATATATATATATGTGTGTGTATGGCCATTTAAAATAGTTTTCGACCTCAATAAATTCCATAAAAATTATACAATATACTAAATAGTTGTACACCCAAAAATATATTTTTTGCATAATATTAATAATTAATTAATTACACATAATTATAAATCCATGAATATTATATATTATAATTAGCTAAAAATAAATAATTTTTTTTTCTTAATCACAATAATTTTAGAATACCAATATTAATAAATTTAGAAAATTAAATTCTAAAAATCAGGGTGCTTACAATCTATCCAACTTATAAAAATTTCGTCCTCGAAATTAAAAATAAACATATTAGAAAAGATTTTAGTTAAGCAAGGTTGCACCAAAGATGGGGACGCTGTTACCAAATGGAGTCCTAGTTTGACGTCGCATTCTAAGAATAAGGGTACGCTTAATCAAGGCTCTACCCAACTTATAAGAATGAAGTTGGCTGTAGGAACTATAGTCACGATCATATTTCTAAAGATTTTTAGAAAGTCTAACTTCAAGGAGGGATTCAAGATGGTAAGAATTTTGTGACCATTGTCACAGCTTATTAAAGAAAATATATATACTATCATGGCATTAATTAGTCAATAACTCTATAAAAAAAGTTTTACCAGTTATCCTTGCTTCTAATTAGGTCATGAGTCTATAAGATAATAGGAATTACCATAGCCAAATACAACTAGGGTGAGATGGTACCAAGAAGTTGTTCATTGCATATCATGGATGCCGATGAATGGTTCAGCAATAAGCGTAAAAAGGTAAAATAACTCATCAAGGTATTTTGTATTGTGTAAAGAATACAAGGGGTTCAATTTAATACAACACAAGTGTCATAGATGTAGGTTGGCATGAATATGATACTGATATATCAGTGGTTGGGATATTTGGGTTGCCTATGTATAATTTAATTCAATTGCAACGAAGTTGGATATAGGGTTTAGAAGGGGATATGCCACAAATATTGTGGGGTCTATATGGAGCATGGGTGTATATATTTGGAAGTAACAGTTGTGTCATCAGCGAGTAGGTTCCAGTTAGGCTCATGAATGTTAAGGTTGCCGAAAGAATTGAGTCGGTGTTGAGTATTAAAATTGTCCACAACGAAAAAATGATATCTATGTGTCAGTTATGTGTACAATTGTGTCGCGAATGTCGTGTGACTAAAACAAAACATGGGAAGGCCAGTTTGTGAGTGATAGTCATGTCATAGGTGTAGAGTGACTAGTCTAGGTCATAAGGGAGAAGTTGTGTTATGCCCCAGTCCCAAAATACGTAGGACTAAGAATACGTAACATGCCAGCCGTATATATACGAAAACTCCAATGTGTTGGAAGATCGTAACACATACGTACGCTGTACATGAAAATCAAATCCACAAGTGGTAATATACTGTCAATAAGTTGCATGCAATCTATATCTCATCCACAACACAAATAAAGAAATAGGAATAAATAACTAAATCTCAAATATGAAGTATCAAAGAATGATAGTCGGATGAAAACAAATCTACTGTAAATCGACTATACTAAAAACTACTAAATGAGAGAAGAGATCAAACTCTAATATAAGATAAATGTCAATAAAAGAAATAGCAACTAGAATATCCATCAGCTGCGATGGATCAAAGATACTCTGAAGGTAAGACCTCCTCAATCTGGTATAAAGCGTCAGGTCCGGGTTCGTACTCCTGCGGATACTCCTGCAAGTCTATACCTGGAAAGGGACCAGGTCCTCAGAGGGACGTAACAAGATACAAAAGGTACATGCCATAAAGTACTGAAAAATAAACATCCAAAGGGGCGCCTAACCATCTATGTGAATGCAGTTTGAGAACAACTTTACAACACGTAGGCTATCTCGCTAAAATATGATTGGCATGATTCTCTTGGAGATTCAGGGGCCTACAAAGTATGACGTCTTTTGAACCTCAGAGGCCGCCTGATAATAATATAGTATATAGTGGGCATCATGGCCGCGCATCTCCGGCGGAGCGTACGGGTTACACATGGAAAGTGCAATGGAGCCCAAACGCCTTACTTGTTATTCTCTCCATCCTGTGCTCTAAGCATGTCACATCCATGACACGATAATACCTCTAAATAACTGTCAGGTCCTCTAGCATGCAATTTCTATCAGTAGTTACCCTATCCGTCGTACGTCCTATATGTACTGGTGGCCAGCCGAATACACAAGTCCGTGTCCTTCATGAGACTTACTCTAGTGTATTAACAGTGTCCTGGCCGATGAAACATAAGGATGCCTCATGATAATAGGGTGGTCTCATAAATAAGGTCAACATGCATATATATAATAAAAATAGAATACGACGCCACAGTCGTTGCACCCAAGTTATTCTTGGACGCGCAGTTTATATAGCAGTTAAAATATATGAACTAAATAGAAAAAAATAAAATGCATGCATCATATGGAATATAAATAACAGTACAATGGTAAGGTATACTTGCCTGGCAAAAAATCTGTAAAATGTAAGTGTCCAGACGTCAAGTACACAGGATCAGGAACTAAGGCCTCCGAATAAACGTCTCCGGATACTGAAATAAATATCACCAACATTTCTGAAATCAGCGAGATAGCTAGAAAACACTACCCTTTCATCCAATTTGGACACAGGGGCAAAACGGTAATTTTGGATCAAAGTGGGTTCACATGTGGTCCACTTTGCACCGAAAAGCGTGTCAGGGGTTAAGGTCTCTAAATGGGACAAATTATAGGTCAAACAAATTCTAAACGTCAGTACAAACTCAATGGTATGTCCAATTTTGGATTCCGGTGAGTCAAACACAAATTTGCCCAAAAAGTCAACCGTAGGGCCCACAAATCGGTGACTTGGTCAACTGTCTCAGAATCGTGTGAAACTTGGGTCACAGGACCAACGTGATATCACGAATCCAATGGCGCAAGTTTTGTCGTATTTTGATGAGCGTAAACTAAATGGTGCGATATTTTACAAAAGTTGTGATACGAGAACTTTTTACGGATACAGGTTGATTTCTACGTGCACACACGTCCAAATCAGTATCCGCAAAAGCCCACACGTCAGGACATACCATACACGCCTTTCGGTATAATTGGTACGCGATGGGGCGGTCCCGTTTGGCGGGGCGCGCTCCGTATCACAATTTTTAAACGTTTTAAGAACAAGTTTTTCATAATTTTTTACCCAGTTTAATTCTGCATATAACACCAAATAAAATAATGTAATTAACAGAAAATAATCTCGGTTATATGGTCTTCACAGAAAAAAGAAAAATTTAAGTTTGGATGTCTGTGGTAGAAAATATTGGTCTCTAACATGGGTGGTCGCAATAGTTTTCTGCAGTTAAAAAGTTATAGTTTTTCTTCAACTTGGTCCCGATTTTTACCTAGAGTTTAACGTTGTTCGATGTGAACTAATTAACAGAGTTGGAAGGGGGACAGGTCATGAACATACCGGTGAAGAAGGATCAGAGTTTGATCGCGAGATGAAACGGGAAACTGTACGGAAAGAAGGGTACGTTGCAGTCAAATCCTGTCGTGGCGCTCGCGCGGTTGACGCGGACGCGATGGCGGCTGCGGTTGCTCCTGTCGGTGGCGCGGTGCTGGGCTGGAGTCGGGGTCGGCGCAGGTCATGGAGTATAGATTTAGGGTTAGGGTTTTTCTTTAATATGATATATATATATAAGGGAAGAGGAGGAAGCGGGGGGAGGGGTCTCGTTTGGCCGCGCGGGTTCTGGACCTGACTCGCGGGGGGTTAGGGGTTAAGGACTTAGTGATTAGGATTTTAGAATTAGGGTATTAGATTTAGGATTAGTATTAAGGTTTTCTTTTTTTTCTTTTTTTTCTTTTCTTTTATTAATAATACTCTTATTACTATTTGTTTATATATGTATATATGGTATCAAAATTTCAAAAAATTATATTAGTACGTAAAAATAATCTTTCACCCTTCTACAAAGATTTCCTAAATAAAATAAAATAAAATAATAGCCTTGCTCCATAAATTTTCTAGGTGAATATTTACCTAGTAATTAAAATTCAATAAATTATATTTTCTAACATATAGAATTAAAATAATTAAATTGAATGATTAATTAAATAATTATAATATATTTAAAAATAGGGGGTTTTACATTCTACCCAACTTATAAATTTTTTTTCCTTAAAATTAAAACTAAGCCACGATAGAAAATCAAGGATGGTATATGGTAGAAATGAACAAGGTGAATTCATACCTTGATCTACGAACAGATATGGAAAACATTTGTGCATGTCTTCCTCGCGCTCCCAAGTGGATTCTCTTGGCGCGTGATGCTTCCATGCCATGCAGACCAAGGGAATAGACTGATTCCTTAACACTTTCTCTCGACGATCACGGATCCCACGGGTTGCTCTTAGTATGACAAGCTTGGCCCAGTGGTGATCTCAGAGTGGTCGAGAACATGACTGATGTCTGCAACATATCTTCTAAGTTATGACACGTGGAACACATCATGTACTCCCTCAAGTGAAGGTGGTCGCGCAAGTCGATACGCTACTTCTTCCACTCTCTCTAGCACGTCAAATGGACCAATATACCTTGGGCTCAACTTGCCACGCCCTCCGAATCGAATGGTGCCTCTGGTAGGTGATATCCTCAAGAAGACATGATCTCCCTCTTTAAACTCTAAGGGACGATGATGAAGGTCTGCCCACTGCTTCTGCCTGTCTTGTATTGCTCGCAAGTGCCCTTGTATCTTCTTCACTGCCTCCACGGTGTTGACTACCAACTCTGGTCCCAGAATCTGGCGTTCTCCCACTTCACTCCAATACACGGGAGACCTATACTTTCTTCCATATAATGCTTCAAACGGAGCCATCTGGATGCTCGCTTGATAGCTATTATTGTAAAAAAACTCCATAAGATGTAGGTCGTCCTCCCATGATCATCCAAAATCTAAGATATAAGCCCTCAACATATCCTTCAGTGTCTGAATAGTATGTTCGGACTGCCCATCTGTCTGCGGGTGATAAGATGTATTGAACTTCAGATGAGTCCCAATACTCTCTTGCATGCTTCTCCAAAAAGTTCCTCTGTGTCGTCAAGAAGTAAGCTTCTGGTTTCCGGCTTAACGCGTCTGCTACTATGTTAGCCTTGCCTGGGTGATAGTGCAGCTCTATCTCAAAATCTTTCATCAACTCAAGCCACCGACGTTGCCTCATATTTAGCTCCTTCTATATGAAGACATACTTAAGGCTTTTGTGGTTGTATAGATCTCCACTCGTTCCTTATATAGGTAATGTCTCCATAGTTTCAGAGCAAAAACAACGGCTGCAAGCTCTAAGTCATGAGTTTTATAATTCTTATCATGTACTCGTAATTGTCTAGATGTATATGCAATCACCTTGCCATGCTGCATCAACATGCATCCCAAGCCTTTTTCTGATGCGTCACTCTAAATCACATAACCTCCTGATCCTGGTGAAATAGTCAATATTGGCGCTGTGGTCGGTCGCTTATTCAACTCCTCGAAAGCGGCTTGACACTCGTCGGTCCATATGAACTCTTGATTCTTGCATGTCAATCGAGTTATAGGTGCTGCTGTCGTTGAGAAGTTCTCCACAAACCGTCGGTAATATCTTGCAAGTCCAAGGAAACTTTTCACCTCCGATGCTGATTTAGGAACCGGCCATGTCTCGACTGCCGAGATTTTTTACGGATCAACAGAAATACCATATCCCGTAATGACATACCCAAGAAACGAGACTCTGTCCAAGAAAAATTTATATTTACTGACCTTCGCATATAAC
Source organism: Iris macrosiphon (assembly GCA_036927795.1). Classification (NCBI taxonomy): domain Eukaryota; kingdom Viridiplantae; phylum Streptophyta; class Magnoliopsida; order Asparagales; family Iridaceae; genus Iris; species Iris macrosiphon. Next base: position 22,811,105 of record JAYESA010000017.1, read on the forward strand.
TGCTCTCTCCTCAAGGTCTCTAGGACGATGCACAGGTGCTTCTCGTGCTCCTCGTGGCTCTTCGAATAGATAAGTATGTCATCTATGAAGACGACTACGTACTGGTCCAATACTGATAGAATACTCGATTTATTAAGTCCATAAAGATAGCTGAAGCATTGGTCAACCCAAATGGCATGACCAGAAACTCGTAGTGTCCATATCTTATCCTGAATGCGGTCTTCGGAATATCCGACTTCCATACCTTCACCTGGTGATATCCCGATCTCAAGTCTATCTTTGAAATCACCTTGGCTCCACTAAGCTGATCAAATAAGTCATCAATGCGTGGTAATGGGTATTTATTCTTTACGGTCATGGCATTTAAGGCTTTGTAGTCGATGCACATACGTATCGACCCATCCTTCTTTGGTACAAACAGTACTAGTGCTCCCCAGGGTGATACACTTAGTCGGATGAAACCTTTCTCCTCTAATTCTTTCAACTGTGCCTTCAGCTCATCTATCTACTTTTTCTCCAATCTATAAATATGTGACCTATAGGTGCCGCTCCCGGTGTCAATTTAATTGAGAATTCTACGTCTCTGTCTGGTGGTAGTCCTGGCAATTCCTCTGGAAAGACATATTGAAACTCTAAAATAATGAGGTGATAAACAACGTCGCCCATAGCAAATTGCACACTATCAAGGACTTCTTTGGATCCTCGTGCAAACTCAAATTCAGGCTGGCCTGGTACCTTAAAAAGAATGCTTCCTCCAAAATAGTCGAAGAAAGCGTGGTACTTGGTTAGCCAGTCCATTCCAAGCACAATATCAAAAGTTGGCATAGGGAGGACTAAGAGTCAGGCATTTATCTCTCTACCATGAATCACTACCGGACACGATCTACAAATCTGAATAACAGGTACAACTCCTCCTCCGATGATAATTCTAACACAACTAGGTAAATATATAGTAGCAATATTGTGTTTGGCAATAAAATTAGAAGATATGACCGAGTGGGTGGCTCCCGTATCAAATAATATCACAGCAGGAAAAGTAAAAGCAAGAGTAATACCTGCTATAAAATTAATCTCCTGCTCCATGTCATCCACTTCTAGTGCAAAAACTTGTCCATTCCTCTGTGGTTGTCCATGTCTGGCCCTCGTGAATTGATCCTCCTGAGTAGGTAGTGGTTATCCTCGCTAAAATCCTCTGGCTGCTGGGGGTCGAGGTGCTCCTGGTCTTGTCATCTGCTGAACTGGCTTTGGCGCTGGAAGTGCTAGCCTTTGTATTGGCGGTAGAAGCGTTAGTGTCTGCTGCATTGTACAGTCTCTCGCCATATGCTGTCTGAAACCACACCTCATACATTGTCCCAAACGAGTCCGACAGTCTCTCAAAATGTGCCCGCGTTTCCCACAATAATTGTAGTGGGGCTTCTCCGAATTTTGGTACGGTCCTGCTCTGTATTGATGCTATGTTGCTGTGCCAAAGGATGGCTGATAGGCCCTCCTTGCTGTATCCTTGCTGGTCCTTGCTGTGTCTTCAGTTGACCTTCTTTTGCCCTGATGATGGTCTCTTGTAACCTAGCTTCTGTCAATAATTTGGCATAAGAGATCCGGGACTGTGAGCTAGTGTAGTGTTGGAGCTCCTGAATCAGTCCGCGGTAAAACCTCTTAGCCTTCTCCAAGTCATTCGATATCAGGGCAGCGCCATATTTACTAAGGCGACTAAACTCTACATCATACTCATCAACTATCTTGTTCCTTTGCTCCAGATGAAGAAACTGATTGTACAACGCATCCCTTACAGTGTCCGGGAAGTACTTTCTCTCAAAGAACTCCAAGAATTATTTTGAAGTCTGATACGTACCCAACTGGCGCTCCATTGTTTCCCACTAGTGATGGGCTTTACCATCCATAGATATGTAGGTATCTGTGATGCTTCTAATAACTTCTGAGTGTGGGTAATCTGGTTTGTAGTCTCCTATGGGCTCTCAGTGCCTTTATACGGCTTGGGACCCATCTGTATAAAGTCCTTGACTGAACCAACTATAGCTCGCGATACTGGTACTAGTGCCTGAGCTGGTACAGTAGCCTGTGCAGCCATTCTCTCAAGTGCTGCCAAAAATTCTTGCCTCTGTTCTGCCGCTTGCTGCCTCTACTCTACAGCTAGTGCGACTGTCTGTTGTCTCTGTTCCTGCATCATCATATGGAAGAATTGGAACAGCTGTGTCTGGCCATCCTGTGGTGTCGGTGAAGTCAAAAAAGTCCCATTAGGCGATAGGGAAAGATCAGATGGATTTGGATTGTGAGTCTGTCCATCCGTCCCCGGAAGTCTAGGAATCGTTGATGCCTCTCCTTGAGTTTGGCCATTGACTCCTGAAGATGTATCGCTATCGGCGGCAGTACATCCACTACGCATATCCATCTCTCTGCAAGAGGTGGGTGAAATGATTAGAAGGAGTACATGAATCAAACAGGATGCAAGCATTTAAATAGGATAGTTGAAATAAAGGATGAGTTTTAGTTAAGCGTGGATGAGATCCTATATTCTACTCCTATACGCAGGCTTGATCGGTATAGTAACGTAACCGAGACAATATATTCTAGACCTGCATGGGCCACTACAAAAATATGTCACGCCCCAATCCTAAAATACGTAGGACTAGGAATACGTAACATGCCAGCCATATGTATACGAAAACTCCAATATATTGGAAGATCGTAACACACACGTACGCTATACATGAATATTAAATCCACACGTGGTAATATACTGTCAACAAGTCGTACGCAATCTATATCTCATCCACAGCACAAATAAAAAAATAGAAATAAATAATTGAATCTCAAATATGAAGTATCAAAGAATGATAGTCGGATGGAAACAAATCTACTACAAATCGACTATACTAAAAACTACTAAATGAGAGAAGTGATCAAACTCTAATATAAGATAAATGTCAATAAAAAAAATAGCAACTAGAATATCCATCAGCTACGATGGATCAAAGATACTCTGAAGGTAAGACCTCATCAATCTGGTATGAAGCGTCAGGTCCAGGTTCGTACTCCTGTGGATACTCCTGCAAGTCTATACCTGGAAAGGGACTAGGTCCTCAGAGGGATATAACAAGATAAAAAAGGTACATGCCATAAAGTACTGAAAAATAAATATCCAAAGGGGCGCGTAACCATCTATGTGAATGCAGTTCGAAAATAACTTTCCAACACGTAGGCTATCTGGTTAAAATAGGATTGGCATGATTCTCTTGGAGATTCAGGGGCCTACAAAGCATAATATCTTTTGAACCTCAGAGGCTGCCTGATAATAATATAGTATATAGTGGGCATCATGACCGCGCATCTCCGGCGGAGCGTACGGGGTACACAAGGAAAGTACAAAAGAGCCCAAACGCCTTACTTGTTGTTCTCCCTACCCCATGCTCTAACCATATCACATCCATGATACGATAATACCTCTAAATAACTACCAGGTCCTCTAGCATGCAATTTCTATCCATCGAACGTCATATACGTACCGGTGGCCAGCCGAATACGCAAGTCCGTGTCCTACATGAGACTCACTCTCGTGTAATAGCAGTGTCCTGGCCGATGAAACATAAGGATGCCTCATGATAATGGGGTGGTCTCATAAACAAGGTCAACATGCATATATATAATAAAAACAGAATACGATGCCACCGTCGTTGTACCCAAGTTATTCTTGGACGCGCAGTTTATATAGCAGTTAAAATATATGAACTAAATAGATAAAAATAAAATGCATGCATCATATAGAATATAAATAACAGTACAATGGCAAGGTATAATAATCTGGCAAGAAATCTGTATATTGTAAGTGTCCAGACGTCAAGTACACAAGATCATGAACTAAGGCCTCCGAATAAACGTCTCCGGATACTGAAATAAATATCACCAACATTTCCAGAATCAGCGAGATAGCTAGAAAATAGTACCCTTTCGTCCAATTTGGACACAGGAGCAAAACGGTAATTTTGGGTCAAAGCAGGTCCACCTGTGGTCCACTTTGCACCAAAAAGTGTGCCAGAGATTAAGATCTCTAAATGGGATAAATTATAGGTCAAATAAATTCTAAACGTCAGTACGAACTCAACGGTATGTCCAATTTTGGATTTCGGTGAGTCAAACACCAATTCGCCCAAAAAGTCAACCATAGGGCCCGTAAATAGGTGACTTGATCAACTGTCTCAGAATTATGTAAAACTTGGATCACAGGACTAGCATGATACCACGAATCCAATGGCCAAGTTTTGTCGCATTCCGATGAGCGTACACTAAATGGTGCGGTATTTTACAAAAGTTATGATACAGAGACTTTTCACGAATACGGGTTAATTCTGACGCGCACACACGTCCAAATCAGTATCCACGAAAGCCCACACGTCAGGACATATTATATGCGTCTTTAAGTGCAATTGGTATGCGACGGGCGGTCCCGTTTGGCGGAACGCGCTCCGTATCGTAATTTTTGAAGGTTTTAAGAACAAGTTTTTCATAATTTTTTACCCAGTTCAATTATGTATATAATATCAAATAAAATAATATAATTGACAGAAAATAATCTCGGTTATATGTTCTTCACATAGCAAAAAGAAAATTTAAGTTTGGATGTCTGTGGTGGAAGATATTGGTCTCTAAACATGGGTGGTCGCAATAGTTTTCTGTAGTTAAAAAGTTATGGGTTTTCTCCAACTTGGTCCCGATTTTTATCTAGAGTTTAACATTGCTTGATGGGAACTAATTAACAGAGTTGGAAGGGAGATAGGTCATAAACATACCAGTGAAGACGGATCGGAGTTTGGTAGCGAGATAAAATGGATAACTGCACGGAAAGAAGGGTACATTGCAGTCAAATCCTGTTGCGGCGCTCGCGTGGTTGACGCGGACGCGGTGGCGGCTGCGGTTGCTCTAGTCGGCGGCATGGTGCTGGGCTGGAGTCGGGATCGACGCAGGTCATGGAGTATAGATTTAGGGTTACGGTTTTTCTTTAATATGATGTATATATATATATATATATATATATATATATATATATATATATATATATATATATATATATATATATATATATATATATATATATATATATATATATAAGGGAAGAGAAGGAAGCGGGAGGGGGGGAGGTCTCGTTTGGCCGCGCGGGTTCTGGAGCTGACTCGTGGGGGTTATGGGTTAAGGACTTAGTGATTAGGATTTGAGAATTAGGGTATTAGATTTAGGATTAGTATTAAGGTTTTTTTTTTCTTTTTTTTTTCCTTTCTTTTCTTTTATTAATAATACTCTTATTACTATTTGTTTATATATGTATATATGGTATCAAAATTTCAGAAATATATATTAGTACGTAAAAATAATATTTCACCCTTCTACAAAGATTTTCTAAATAAAATAAAATAAAATAATAGCCTTGCTCCATAATTTTTCTAGGTGAATATTTATATAGTAATTAAAATTCAATAAATTCTATTTTCTAACATATGAAATTAAAATAAATAAATTGAATAATTAATTAAATAATTATAATACATTTAAAATTAGGGGGTTTTACAAGTTGTTGGAAAGGAAAGTATAGTGTTGTGCTCCAAATATCTTAGCCACAACAAAGGGTATCAAGGATACAAAATTTAAATAGATAATTTAATCCGTTTGAGATTAACCTAATTAACACCAAAATAAATTTAAATTTACCTTAAATTTCTAGAAATAATCCTACAGTAAAACTAGGGGCTACGATCTACCCAACTTATAAAAATTTAAGTTGGTATTAAAACTAAGGTCATGGTCTACATGGTTGAATAAGGCACGATTAGGCAGATATTTGGAGAATTGAGTCATGGTGACTAGATCAAGGGGATTAGAGTAGAAAAAAAACTGATACATATGGTGATATGAATATTAACACAAGGAGTGGTACCAACTAAGGGATTAATTTTGTAATTAAGGCAGAACTAGGGAAAGAGAAATGATCTACTCATTTTTAATAATTAGAAGGATCGTTATTGCAATAATACGAGGCCATATATGCAACACAAGATAAGAATTTAATAGGAATGATAGGAATGCAGTTGAGGGGGGTAATACAACTAATCCTTAAACTTAATACTATATTCAATTCTCATGCTAACAATCTATACTAGCTCTAGCATATAGGAATAACCTATCTATCTACCCTACTAAGGGTAACCATCTTCTCCAAACTTTATATCCAGCATGTCTTCTTCCGCCTTGACAAGGATCTACTTCTGGAGGAAACATTGCGCAAGAACGTCCATCTCTCTGAAATAGGGAGAGATGATAAAAAATAATAAAGATGTCAAGGGAATGAACGAGTACAATTATGAAGTCCAAGGGCTATAATCAAATGCTAAGAAATTGTCAAATCAGTTGTGGATTAAGATAATAATACTGCTAATCCTTATTACAGGCTCGCTTGGTACCGAAAAGTAACCGAAATGATTTAATCAGGACCTGCATGGGCCACCACAAAAATATGTCATGCCACAGTCCCAAAATACGTAGGACTAGGAATACGTAACATGCCAGCTACGCATTCGACTAGACTCCGGTCTGACTCGAATACATATTAGTTGTATTATATTGGTCAAAATCTAAATAATCAAGTAAATATAAATATCTATGCCTCAATCCACAATAAACAGAATATACAAGAATGAGTTACATGTGCTAAAGTCGGCCGCCCAGTAACACACAAACTCGAATAAACTCGAGAAAGAAATATGAGTCCATAAAACTAGGCTACATCAACAGATAATTAAACAATATAAATAAATAACCATAACTCCAGAAGAAATGATATAAGTACCTGATACCAATGCCTGCAAGACAAGCAACTCCATCAGCAACTCCAAAGGCTCCATAACCGTCTATGCTGTAAAAATTGGTAGGGGACCAGGTCCTCAGAGGGACGTAACAAGGTACAAGAAACAACATACCAAAAGTAAAACATTATAATGCCACATACTCAAGGATAAACTACTGTAACCATCTAAGTAATATGCACGTGAGAGCATTACTCGTACTCAGGCTGAAACCACTACAGGCTTTGTGTCGGGGAGCCCATAGCAGCAAGTAGTATCAAGACTCAGTATAGGTGCCAAAGATCTGAGACAGAGTACAAGGCACCTCTAGTAGTATCATGACTCCAGTATATGTGCCACAGCACCTCTAGAAGTATAGTATATATATCAATAATCAGTCTGTAGTATGGTATGTCTCTTCCCACCTAATGTAACCTCACGTCTCATGGCCACAATATCTCATGTCCATAACACGCAAGATCATAACCTCTAGCTAGTGCAATGAGTCATAATAATATCTATAAAATATGCAAGTCTCATATTACGAATCTTGTAAGCCTATACAGAATTACCATGAATAACACAAGAAAGATTATGTCACATGAAATAGTGTCAAGTATCCTAGGGTATGGCGTACTTGGTAAAGTAAGCACGTAAAAATATGATCGTGGAATCAACTCTCTGAGTGACGTTGCACGACTCCGGGTATGGCGTCGAAACCCGAATCTTGTTCGGACACTAAGAAACGTCTCACGGTCCTAGGGTAAATGTCACAACCGTATTTTCTAGGAAAGAATATTTTGGTCATTTTATAATTAATTAAATATTATGCATGTTAAATATTTATTTATTGTATTATTTATTTATTGTTAGCATGTTAGATTTATTTTTGGACTTGTGTTAGTGGACCTAACTAGTTTATATTAGATCCATGGACCAACATTTAATTCTAGTTAGAATTGAGCCCAATAATAAGCCAAATTATTATGAGGTTGATTAATTAAGTTAAACCCATTAGACTAGAATATTTTCTCCTTAATTAATTTTTTGTAAGAGGCCCCAAGGGGTATTTTAGACTTTACACAGTAGCTTGAGGGAGGTGGCAAGTGAGGACTATATAAAGGGGATAAAAACTTTCTCTCTCTTCATTTTTTATTCCAAATCTAGATCTATCAACCAAATTTTATCAAATCCCTACCAAATTTCTCCCCAATTCCTTTCTAAATCACCATTGGAGGATAGTAGAGCAAGGATCTAGAAGAAGAAAGCAAGGATCTACAAAGAGGAACAAGGATCTACAAGTTGAAGGCCAATTTTATCTAATTTGGAGGTTGCATTGGGAATCCATCTTCCAATAGGTACAATTCAATTTTTTCTCCCTTATTAGGTTCTAAATCTAAGATTTAACCATGAAAAATTACCCTATCTGCATAGGCTACCCATAGGAATTGGAATTAGGTTCCTATGAGGCCTATAGAGAAAGTTATGGTACTTTTTGTGTCAATTTTGGAAGAATTTCGAGATTGACACTTGTTGTGTTTGTCAATTGGTCATATAGACCAAATTGACATGTGTTTGTTTGTTTATGGCTAGTATCGTGTCCATAATTGGATATATGTAGGCCGTATCCCGTCATTTTGGTGATACGTGTTGATTTGGGAGTTTTTCTCCGACACGGGACTTTGTGCATGTCATATTTTGACACGGACATGTAGATATGTAATTGACTCTTCGTATTATTTATATTTATTATTTTAGACTTGATCGTGTCCTTCGAGGTACATTTGGTTGTGTAGTAGACTCGTATCACGAGCGTATCATAGATCTAGTGTGATACGGGTGCGGTACACTCCACGTGCTTGCTTCATTGCTTTTCAATTCAATTGACTTGTGCATAACTATTAATATGATCTATTAGATATGATATATATTGCTATAAGTGTATGTATTTATGTTATATCATATAGTTATGTATATATAGCTATGTGATTGTGTGTTTATATATGTATATTGATATCTATGTGCATCTATATGTAAATGTGTATGCATAGTTCTATATATATATATATATGTGAAGTGTGATATATTTATATATACATGGATATTTATCTATATGTATATGTGTTATGTTCATATGTATATATGTATTAGATATGTATAGATGTATGTTGGTGGTGTTTGTATATATATACTTAGAGAGGGGCATATATGTAGTGTATGTGTTTATATATATATATATATATATATATATATATATATATATATATATATATATATGTATGGTTATGTTTGTATGTGTATATATGTATGGGTGAGTGTATATATAGGATGATACATATTGATATCTATATAGATTATTATATGTAGATGACTACATATGTATGTGTTTGTGTGTGTTTATGTGTGTAAGTGGAGGGTTCGTCTATATATGTATATAGTTATATGTATTGATATATGATTCATAAGTGTTTGAGTGTATGTGTGTATGTTATATAGATATGTATATGTATATGTGTATAGTTATATACTTGTGTGTGTATATATATATAGAGATATAGGTGTAGTTGTGTGTGTGTGTGCAGTCAGTGTAGTAGGCAGCACAACGCAGTGAGGCGTGTAGCAGTAGCGCGCAGCGAGGCGTGGTACACAGCAGGCTGCTACAGAGCATCGTAGCAGTCTGCAGAAGCAGCAGCAGCATAGCACGAGGTGCGCGGCTGCAGCGAGAAGTAACGCGATGCACAACAGGCTCCAGCAGCAACAACGCGCTGCAGCAACAGTTCAGTAGAAGCAGCGTTACAACAGAGAGCAGCAGCAGCAGCAGCAGTTTCAGAGTGCAGCAACAACAGCTTGTTCAGCATATCAGCAGCCAGTTGCAGCAAGGTGCAGTCTCAGGCAGTATCAAGGTTTGGATAGGTGTGTTTAGTTAACTAGTTAGGGGTTTCAGTCGGTGAGGTTAGATATGGGTAATGGTTTAGCTAGTAGGTTAATGTTAGCAATTAGATTGTTGATAGTTAGTAGATTTGGTTAGTAGTTCAGTTTAGTAGTTAGTAGATATAGCTAGTAGTATAATAGTTAGTTAAATGCTTTGATAGTAGAATAGTTGGCCTAGTAGCTATTGTAGTATATGTATCTATGTATGTAAGTTATTGTTAAGTACTATATGTATATATGTAGTATTATAGGGTAAGTTAGTAGATGTGTATCATATGTTATTAGTTAGTATCTATGTATTAGTATGTAATATATTTCATAGTTAGTATATGTGCATATAGTTTAGTTTATGGATATTAGCTATATGAATGAGGTTTTGAATTACATTGGGATACCAAGGTAATGTCAAGGTAATTGGGCGATACTCAAGGTATTGGGTTTGAGTATCGGGAGGGGTGTGTAGGTAGTGTGATACGCTTTGGTTCAAAGCCATGGTATGCTATTTGCATTAGTTAACTAAGGTACTATATGTATTGCCTTGTGTATATATAAATTACTATTTTTATATTAAAAACTTGCTTATCCTATGATACGACTTTTTGTGTCTCTTAGTATCTTAGAATAGCTAGTGTGGCCTAGATGCATAGTATATAGACCCAATATCTTAGAGATGGACTCATACAACCTAGAAATAGCTAGTTTGACCAAGTTTTACTAGTTTGGCATAGAGTTGATAGTTTGACTGTTTTGACTTAGAAATAGCTTTATGACCTAGAAGTTGACTAGTTTAATTTATTTTTATTTCCAAAACCTTGTGTTAATGCAATATTTTATATATAGGTCTGTGACACCAGTTCGGACATTATTTCTCGTTATTTGCTTTGGACCAAAGGCGAGTACATTTTTTGATAGTTTCTATTATTTGATTACTACTATAATTCAAGTATTTAGAGATTATTGACACGATGGTACACGGATTGGTATTGTTATTGGATCATTAGTCATGAGATGTTACCTTGATTATTGAGATGGTATCGGATACTGTCCTTGTTGGTATTGGATAACATTGAATATTGTAGATTAAAAATTGGATAAATTGGCTAGTAACGTGTCATGATTTGATCTATCGTATCAGTCGGGGCAGGAAAAATACCAACTAAATATGTGATCAAGAAACTATCGACTAGTAGTGTAATCATTGGCTACTAACTAACCATGCACTTCACGTATGGTTGAGTTAGCTCCTTAATGTAATCATTTAATCTCCCAGGCCGATCACATATTTAGTTAGTATCTCAAAATACATAGTATATTGCAGATTTCATATTCAGTTCATTGATTACCTTATTCTATTTCTGACATTATAGTTCATTCCTTCATTCTTGTACGCATTGATTATATTTTTATTGCTAGTATTGCCTATTCTTTAATTACTCTTGATCATCAGTTATATTCTTATCGTAGATAACATCATCTATTTTACTGCTTTATAGTTTTTGTCAATTAATTGGAACTGCTATTGAGTTGTACTTCGCTCAATTCCTGACTGGAAAATATTTTTCAGAGGTTCCGGGAGATTGGTGTCCGACATACTATAGACCTCGACCTATAGATGGTGCAGACTTAGACCCACTAGTTTTGGTGTGACTGCTGGGAGATCTAGTTGGAATCACTTGTTAGCATAGTTAGTTCTCTTTAGTAATTTGGTACCGGATTTGTTTTCGGCTTATATTTAAGATTTGGTTATTATTTCTATTATTGTTGTTGTTATATTTATTTAGTTTGTATAGTTATGTTAGACTTCTTTAATATCTTATCGTGCTATAAAATTATGATTGAGTATTATGTTGAATTAAGTTTATTACACTCTTCTTGGAGTTGAGATATTATTGGAAGTTTATACATTATTGTGAGATAATTAGATAGTATAGTTGACCAAGACAACGTTCTACCGCTGATGCTACGGCGTAGGCTGGGCATTATTTTTGACTTGTATCCCTATACCAGGTGCAGGTCATGACAGTAAACACACACATCACACATATCAAATAACTATAATAACTAAATAAGATAATAAAGGCAAGGAACTATGATACATCATGGCAAGGTACACTTGCCTGGGTTTTGAACTCCGTCAATTGCTCCTGGGAAAATAGAATCTACACGTACACCTCCGGATACTGAAACAAACATCACCAATATTTTCAGAATACTTGAAATAGCTAGGATTGACTACCCATAAGTCCAATTTGGACACAGGGACAGAATTGGCAATTTTGGGTCAAAGCGAGGTCCACATGTGGCCTATTTCGCACCAAAAAATGTGCCAAAGACAAAGTTCTCCAAATTCGTCAAACTTAGTGTCTATGAGTCCAGAAAGAGGACATAACCTCCACGAAATGTCCGAAACTAAATTTTGATGTGCTGATCACGAAATCGTCCGTCATGTAGAACCGTGGGGCCCACAAAATGATGTTTCATCAACGCTCTCAGAATCGAACCAAACATGAGTCACAGGACCAACATAACGCTGTGAATCCAATGGTACAAGTTTTATTATGAAACGACAAGCACACACGAAGTTATTGCGAGTGTCAGAACAGGCCGATACGATACTTTTCGACGGATGTGCGTTGATTCTGGTGTCACGCACATCCAAATCAAGTTTCACAAAAGCTCACACGTCCGCGTTGACGATACACGCCTTTCGGTAAAATCCTCATACGACGAAGTCACCTTATTTGGCTGGACGCACCCCGTATCGGAGATTTTGGGTATTTTAAAAATAAGTTTTTGGTCGTTTTAGAACCAGAATAATTTAACCATTAAAGCAAACTAATAAAAACTAAAAGAGCAATAAAAATCTTAGTTATATTGTGAAGAAGTCCTTTCAATTATATTTTGAAAATAATTAACGAATTGGTAGAAAATTGGACATGAACAGGGGTACTTGGACTGAATTTCTTAACTGTTTTGAAGAGTTTTTTGGCCAACTTCCGGTCAATTTTTTGATCAAACCCAGGTGCCTAAATTTGTTCCACTTGAAGAAAATCCTAGAGGGTTTGGTTGTGAACATACTAGCAAAGATGAGACATAAATCGGACGAGCGAGGAGGACAGAGGCTGTGCGTGAAGGGGGGCCGCAACTGCTACTGTTGCCGCTGCTGCTGCTGTAGCTGTCGACCGCGTGGCTGCGGCGGTCGACGGTCGACAGTGCTCCGGCGGAGGTGGTGGAGGCGTGAGTGATGGGTTAGGGTTAGGGTTAGGGTTTGGGTTTGTGTTGATGTATACATATATATGCATGTATATATATAGAGGGGGAAGGAGGTTGTTGTACGTGGGTTGGGTAGATTAGGTTTCGGGTTTGGGTTAATAAGTTTAAGGTTTTGGTTTATTTTTTTTCTTTTCTTTTATTTTATTTATATATATATATATATATATATATATGTGTGTGTGTGTGTGTGTGTGTGTGTGTGTGTGTGTGTGTGTGTGTGTGTGTGTGTATGGCCATTTAAAAATAGTTTTAGACCTTAATAAATTCCAGAAAAATTATACAATACAATAATAATTGTTGTACACCCAAAAATATATTTTCTGCATAATATTAATAATTAATTAATTAGACATAATTATAAATCCATGAATATTATATATTATAATTAGTTAAAAATAAATGAAATTTTTTTCTTAATCATAATAATTTTATAATACCAATATTAATAAATTTAGAAAATTAAATTCTAAAAATCAGGGTGCTTACAAATAAGTATGTTGAAATAAGAATGGAGAAATACGGACACGTGTCGGACACAACTCGAACCCCGGTTTTTTGGGTCCCCTTCAGGTACTTGTAACTTTTTGCTCGTAGCTCCATTTTCGATTTCGCAAATTACGTTGCGAAGCCTGTATGACCCTCTCGGTGCCTGGACAAACCGCTCGGGGCATCGCGTCCTGTGGCAATCGCACACCGCGATCCAAAAATAGGAAAAAACCAGACCCTGTTTCACCCCGGAACTGAGTACGCCCCGCCAAATGGGACGACTTGGTCGCACGCGGTCTTCACAGATACGTGCGCATCGTTGATACGGACGTGTGGGATTTTGCGGAAGTCGATTCGGGTGTGCGTGCACACCGGGATCAACGCGTATCCGCGAACATCGCCCCGTATCCGACTTTTCTGCAATTCACCCTAACTTTGTGCACACATGTCGGATCAAGACGAAACTTGCGCTATCGGACTCGTAGCGATACTCTGGTCCTGTGGGTCAAGTTTGGTTCGATTCTGAGAACGTTGACGAAATCACGTGTCGTGGGCCCCACAAGCCCCGATCGACGGGCGATTTTGTGATCGGCTCATCGGAATCCAATTCTGGAGGTTCCGTTGGGTTCGTATCAGCGTTCCTGACCTGTTGACACTAAGTTTGGTGAATTTGGAGACCTTTGACCCTGACGCATTTTTTGGTGCAAAGCGGGCCCACCGATGGACCCCGTTTTGGCCCAAAACTGTCGTTTTTGCCCTTGTCTCCAAATTGGACCCAAGGACAGGCATTTCTAGCTGATTGATATTTTCTAGATCTGATGGTGATGTTTGTTTCAGCAATCGGAGTACCGTCTGCGAATCCAACTGAAGTCAGAACTGCAAACATAGCCGGAACCACAGGCAAGTGTACCTTGCCAAAACTTGCAGCTTGCTACCTATTTCCTGGACTTGGTTATACATCAGTGGGCAAGTAAAGCTTGCCAATTCTCAGATATTTCTGGTTATAGTATTTTACTTGATTTCTTGTGGATTTAAATGTAAACTTGTTTTAACTGCTTAACCTAGGAAACGTGTGACGTACCTAGTGTCCGATCATAGTCGGGTGCCAACACCATACACGGTGTTGGGTACGTCATTTAGAGATGGATATTCGATACCCTTACTCTTGGTACTTGTCCTATCAAGTACACCTGAACCCAGGACACTTGACACTATTCATGAGACAGAATCCTCTTGAGATATTCACGATGATTCTGTATAGGATACAGGTTGTGACATGGACAGTTTGTTCCTAGATACTATATGACTGCTGCATTAGTTATGATCTTGCGTGTCATGGACATGAGACGTGTGATTACATTGGGTGGGGAGAGACACACAGGCTACAGGCTATTTTTATATATATATACTATTAGTGTGAGGTCGTAGACTATCCAGCAGAGCTAGACCCTTTACGTGTTATTACTGCTACCCGGCTCCCCGATACAGAGCTGGTAGTGGCTCAGCCTGAGTTTTAGTGATGCTCTCAACTTGTATTTATCACTTAGCTGGTTACATAGTTTACCCTGCTGTTCATTTATTGCTGCACTGCTTATATTTTGGCTTGTATTATCTGTACCTTGTTATGTCCCCTGAGGACCTGGAATGGACTATGTCCCCAGGTATAGCTGAAGAGATCCATCCAGAGATACCCCATACCAGAGCACTTCCAGGAGCTGTACCAGGACCTGAAGACGAGCTCCCACCAGAAGACTTCTCCTGAGCATTGGCCGTATGTAGTCATTTATTTCTATTTCCAGTTGATTATTTCCTGTCCATTTGCATATGTTATACCAGACATATTCTCGGATTGTTTCCCGAGATATTTATTGAGATTTGCTTATTTATTCTATTATATTATTTCTAGCAGTTACTTTGTGTTTATCTGTTGTGGATGAGAATAGATTAGTCTGTGACCTGTATCATTGCTCTATTTCCTGTTAGACTACAGCTTAAGCATGCCCTGATGGATCCATTAAATTGGGTTGTCCATCGGTGCGTGCTGCTGGCCATTGCTCACATCTCCCGTCCCTCGGCATTTTGGGACTGGGGCGTGACATGGTTTTTGTGGTGGCCCATGCAGGTCATCGACTAAATTGTTCGATTTCAACTTAGGGACCGAACAGGCCTGCAATAAGATAGGATAAGTTTTAGGATCTCATCCACTTGCTTGAATCGTTCTTGATATCTATTCGAATTAATTTATTGACTTGCATCCTGCCTTAATTCCTGTGCGCCTCTTATCGTTTATTTTGAACGCAGGGAAATAGATCCACCAGCCAGCAACGAGGCCCAGGCAGAAACACCACAAACCGTTGTGGTTACCCAAGAAGACGATGTGGTACCAGTCGGTGAAGGCCAATCATCACAAGGCAGTCAAGCAAGTCAGCCTGTCTCAATAATCCATCAAGATGACGTTCCACCCTCAACGCAGCCTACTCCACCGATGCCTTCCTTCCTACTGGGACCGCCTATGGACGAACAGCAGATGTTCCGTATATTCTACTTAATGATGCAAGCCTATCAGAGGGTGCAACAAGAAGCTCAACAAAACCAATCGGAGAACTCCATCGATAGAACTAGCTCAGAGTCACGGGGGCCAAATAGTTCAAATATAACTACCTTCGATGAGGACATTCTTACTGCAGCAAGACCTGTGGAGTGCACCCCAAGGATCGAGTCCAGCCAGAAGCAGCCGTATGCGTCAGCACCAGACCAATCACAACAAGAAAGAGCTGCAAAGCGGCCACAGATACATCCACTACTAAGAACAGCATCAGGAGCCTCATTCCTTCCTACTTGTCACTACTGTGGCAAGGTAGGCCACCTCGCTAAGGAATGCCGACGCAGACTGGGACAATGTCTATCTTGTGGATCTAAGAAGCATGCGGTAAGGGATTGCCCAGAACGTCGAGAGAAACCAGTGGTGATTCGCCAACCAGCCACATCAACACCAGCCGGAACACCACAGGAAGGAACCCCAAAGAAGTCTCAGCTGCACCAGCCACCCGAAGCATCTCCGCAGGTACTGCCTACCTGTCAACATTGTCATAAACAAGGCCACCTTGAGAGCGGGTGCAGACGTAAGTTGGGATTATGCCTGATTTGCGGAACCAATGAACACTTAGCCAAGGATTGTCCCCAACATCGGGAGAAAGCATTGACAAATCTTCAACCCGCCATATCAGCACCAGCTGGAGCACCACCGACAGGAACTGCAAGGGAGTCTCACGTACACCAACCACCAGAAGCATCTCCATCGGCAATACCTGTCTGTCCATATTATCACCGGCGAGGCCACGCTGAGGATGAGTGCAGACGAAAGAAGAGATTATGCATAGCTTGCGGATCCAGTCAGTATTTATTCAAAGAATGCCCTGAGCGTCGAGACAGAGCACCAACAGGTAACCAGCAAGTGTTACCAGCACCACGGTCAACCTCTCCACCATTGCAAGCTTCACCAATACCGAGACCACTCTTGGCACCTTAGGCAACCCTCTTCCAGCAGGCTCAACAGCAGCAGAGGAATCAACTGCAAGGACACGGCCAAGCTCCAGCGAAGACCGTGGAGAACGTGCAGACTCGTGGAGTTGCTAATGCGCGTAAGTGATTTGTAGTTATCCGTTTCTAGTCTTGTTATAGCTCGTGCCCGTTGGTTCGTGACCTCAGCCCCAACCTAGTAATTTGCAACTTGTTAATAATAACCTGGTTTTCATAAAAGTTGTAATTTTCTTGCTTTAACTAGATTTCTCTGGAAGTGCATAACTTTCATTGTTAGGGAAACGGTATTTCCCTGAGTATCTTGTGATGTATTTTCAAACGATGCTTACGACCGCGTCATCTCTGTTGACCGGTTATTCTTTGATTGCAAGGACACAATCCGCTTAAGGGAGGTAGATTGTAAACCCCCTGATTTTTCAAAAATTTTCAAAACTGGATTTTTCACAATTTTCTGAAATTTTCTGGGAATTTTCTGTAATTTAAAAATAGGGTTTTAATTATTAAATGATTTTTAAATGATATTAAACAGTATTAAAATATTATGAAAATAATATTTTTGGGTGTAAAATGAAAAACTGGACTTAGGGCAATTTTTTCTGGAATTTATTGGGCCCCGGACCTATTTTAAAACACCAAAAATCTATTTATTTAATTAATTATTTAATTAATTAATTACTGATTATTTACTATTATTATTATTATTATTATCATTATTTTTATATAAACTCGGCCCGGCCCACTGGGCCCAAACCCAGCCCTGGCCCAAACCCGGCCCAGCTCCCTAGCGGGTCGGGTCGGATCCGCCAGACCCGACCCGGACCCGCTAACCCGGTTTTTCCTCACCCCGTGCCCGAGTCTTCCGCCGCCCATCGCGCCGCCCGCCGCGTCCTCCGCTCCTCTCCGCCCGGACCACCACCCACGTCTCGCCACACCGCCCCGTCTGCCCCATCTCTCCGCCTCCTCCGCCCGCTCGACCCTATATAATCTCCCCTTCCCCGTTCACTTCTCCGGCCACCGACCCACGGAGCGCCACCCACCGCCGTCGCCCTCACCACCGACCACCTCGACCACCGCCGCGATGCTGCACCGCCGCTGTGCCATCCCAGCCACCCCGCCGTCCTCCTCTTCCCTCCACCGCAGTCGACAGCAGCAGCAGCAGCCAGAAGCAGCGGCGCCGCCTCCGGCCGCCGCAGCGCCGACGAGCCCGGCCGCCGCCTCGCCACGCTGCCACCGGCCCCCTCCGCCTCAGCTTGGCCGCCCAACCGCCGCCCTCCGCCGCATCAGAGCCGGAACCCTAACCCTAATTCTGGCCCTATATCCGACACGTGTCGGACACAACTCGAACCCCGGTTTTTCGGGTCCCCTTCAGGTACTTGTAACTTTTTGCTCGTTGCTCCGTTTTTGATTCCGCAAATTGCGTTGCGAAGCCTGTATGACCCTCTCGGTGCCCGGATAAACCGCTCGGGGCATCGCGTCCTGTGGCGATCGCACACCGCGATCCAAAAACAGGAAAAAACCAGACCCTGTTTTACCCCGGAACTGAGTACGCCCCGCCAAACGGGACGACTTGGTCGTGCGCGGTCTTCACAGATACGTTCGCGTCGTTGATACGGACGTGTGGGATTTCATGAAAGTCGATTCGGGTGTGCGTGCACACCGGGATCAACGCGTATCCGCGGACATCGCCCCGTATCCGACTTTTCTGCAATTTACCCTAACTTCGTGCACACACGTCGGATCGAGACAAAACTTGCGCCATCGGACTCGTAGCGATACGCTGGTCCTGTGGGTCAAGTTTGGTTCGATTCTGAGAACGTTGACAAAATCGCGTGTCGTGGGCCCCACAGGCCCCGCTCGTCGGGCGATTTTATGATCGGCTCATCGGAATCTAATTCTGGAAGTTCCGTTGGATTCGTATCAGCGTTCCTGACCTGTTGACACTAAGTTTGGTGAATTTGGAGACCTTTGACCCTGATGCATTTTTCGGTGCAAAGCGGGCCCACCGGTGGACCCCGTTTTGGCCCGAAACTGCCGTTTTTGCCTTTGTCTCCAAATTGGACCCAAGGACAGGCGTTTTTAGCTGATTGATATTTTCTAGATCTGATGGTGATGTTTGTTTCAACAACCGGAGTATCGCCTGCGAATCCAACCGAAGTTAGCACTGCAAACATAGCCGGAACCACAGGCAAGTGTACCTTGCCAAAACTTGCAGCTTGCTACCTATTTCCTGGACTTGGTTATACATCAGTGGGCAAGTAAAGCTTGCCAATTCTCAGATATTTCTGGTTATAGTATTTTACTTGATTTCTTGTGGATTTAAATGTAAACTTGTTTTAACTGCTTAACCTAGGAAACGTGTGACGTACCTAGTGTCCGATCATAGTCGGGTGCCAACACCGTACGCGATGTTGGGTACGTCATTTAGAGATGGATATTTGGTACCCTTACTCTTGGTACTTGTCCTATCAAGTACACCCGAACCCAGGACACTTGACACTATTCATGAGACAGAATCCTCTTGAGATATTCACGATGATTCTGTATAGGATACAGGTTGTGACATGGATAGTTTGTTCCTAGATACTATATGACTGCTGCATTAGTTATGATCTTGCATGTCATGGACATGAGATGTGTGATTAAATTGGGTGGGGAGAGACACACAGGCTACAGGCTGTTTTCATATATATATACTATTAGTGTGAGGTCGTAGACTCTCCAGCAGAGCTAGACCCTTTATGTGTTATTACTGCTACCGGCTCCCCGACACAGAGCTGGTAGTGGCTCAGCCTGAGTTCTAGTGATGCTCTCAACTTGTATTTATCACTTAGCTGGTTACATAGTTTACCCTGCTGTTCATTTATTGCTGCACTGCTTATATTTTGGCTTGTATTATCTGTACCTTGTTATGTCCCCTGAGGACCTGGAATGGACTATGTCCCCAGGTATAGCTGAAGAGATCCATCCAGAGATACCCCGTACCAGAGCACTTCCAGGAGTTGTACCAGGACCTGAAGACGAGCTCGCACCAGAAGACTTCTCCTGAGCATTGGCCGTATGTAGTCATTTATTTCTATTTCCAGTTGATTATTTCCTGTCCATTTGCATCTGTTGTACCAGACATATTCTCGGATTGTTTTCCGAGATATTTATTGAGATTTGCTTATTTATTCTATTACATTATTTCTGGCAGTTACTCTGTGTTTATCTGTTCTGGATGAGAATAGATTAGTCTGTGACCTGTATCATTGCTCTATTTCCTGTTAGACTACAGCTTAAGCATGCCCTGATGGATCTATTAAATTGGATTGTCCATCGGTGCGTGCTGCTGACCATTGCGCACGTCTCCCGTCCCTCGGCATTTTGGGACTTGGGCGTGACTTTATAGCCGTCGCCTGGGTAGTCGAGCAGTACTTTTTGTCAGGAGTCCAGGCGTCAGGTTTATTGCATGATCTGACAGGTTCATTTCGAAGAATACGAAGCGTTCCTCGTACACTTCAATGCTGCATTGAAAGCTGATGAGTTTTATACCATAAAGGCGATGAAGTACCCTGTTTACGCTGGAGCAGCCTGGACACACTGTATTACGCGGATGGTCCTTGAGCCTATATTTTACGCCGTGCTCAGCAAAAATGCTCTGTTGCACATTTGATGGCTCTGAGGTCCTTTGTTTACGCTGCTCTGCATCTACATACTGCGTAGAGCTATCCTGCGTATTTTTCATGCTTCTACAAGACCCCCTTCAAAGCTTTTAAATTCTTCGTAATTTGAAACGCTTTGAATGAAGCATGACCCATTCCTCGTAACTCGAAATGCTCTGAATGGAGCCCGAAATGGTCAAGCCTGATACGTTCTTTCATGGCTGACTTTATGGCGGAGTTATTCGGGATCAGTGTGATCTCTCTCGCCTATAAAAAGGCTGAGGAGTTAACCTGTTCTTCCCATATTTCCTTTACCACACAGAGATGATGGCCGGAGTTCGTCGGGTCGACTTGAGGAAGAAGGAGATCATGCTCTTCCAGCATGTAAGGAGCTGAAAAAGATGGCATCTTCGAGCAAATATTCTCTGTAATGATGGATCATTGAAGGATATCATAGCCTCCTTTGCTCGGGATAATCAGCAACTTTGTATGGTGGTTCTTCGGGAGAGAAGAAGGGTCACATTTTGCCATGCTGCCTACAAGTGGCACCTTCTCCCATTACCTCCGGAGACGGGAGCAGACAAACTGTAACTACCGTCCTCGAGTGGCATTTGGTTATAGGAAAGCAGATTTACCCTGCTTTCCTTCTGTTGGAGGATGGGTCTATGCCTAGTTTTGTATCCTCCCGCCACTGATCATCTTCTTGTTTATCGATTGTGGATGTCGATGAACTGCCATGGAAGAAGAGAAAGATCTCCACCAATGCGAGAACCTGGCAGAACAGATTCTGGGTGCGATCTTTAAATAAAAATAAGAAACCCTTGGTAGACGGGATTTCCCTCATATGTAACCACGAAAATGGAGAAAAAACCCTTGTAGACTGGATTTCCCTCATATGTAATCGTGATTTCAATAAGATCGTCTTCTTCTTTGCATATGATCATCTTACCATACTTTGCTTGTTGTGAAGTCTGAATATGTGTAGCTTCGACACGTCTGATTCTTTACGTCGACTCTGTTAGAAAGAGTGCCAGGTCCTGTCCTATCTTTTATGCATAACTAGGGATGCGTAGAAAGCCGCTTAGCATTCGAGTGTTCGAACTGTCCTGCTATTTAGGAGTGAAGAACCGCGTAGAATTCTGAACTGTTACTTCTGATAGACAGAATTCTTTGTTCAGACATCATCTTCAAGAATAATTTCTCGAAAATTCCTTGGAATAGGGCAAGAAATGGCTGTCAAAAACTGAGTTGCCATCTTGAATTATAGATAAAATATTCAGACTGGAGTCTGGATGAACTTTGAATCGACCCATGCAGAAGAGCATTTCTTAATGTTGAACTCTGTATGCTTCGGGTACTTGGGATATCTTGAGGTCAAGAGGGAGTATCTTCTGTGTGAAATCCCGCAATTGACTACCTTTGATAACTGTTCAGATGTACTGTACTGGCCCGCGTATCTTTCAGATGTGCGAAAAGTCATAGAGCATGAAATCATAAGTTTGCAGCCTCTGAGTGTAAACTAAATGCCACCGAGCGTGAAATTATAGACTTGTAGTTCCTGAGCGTGAAGTCGTAGGTTTTTAGCCTCTCGAGCATAAAAGCTATCGAGCACAAAGGCATCCGGGCATAAAACTGTAGACTTGTAGCATTTGAACGTAAAATCGTAGATTTGTAGCTGTCGAGCGTAGAAAGCTCCTTAGCGTAGAACTGTAGATTTGTAGCTGCTGAAAAGAAAATCTTCCGAGCGTGAAATTGTGGATCTGTTACCTCTGAGCGTAAACTAAACGCCACTGAGCGTGAGACCATAGATTTGTAGCTGCTGAGCGTGAAGTCGTAGGTTTGTAGCCTCTCGAGCGTAAAAGCTACCGAGCACAAAGGCATCTGGGCGTAAAACCATAGACTTATAGCCTGTGAGCGTAAAATCGTAGATCTGTAGCTGTCGAGCGTAGAAAGCTCCTTAGCGTAAAAACCACGAATCTGCGTTGCGCGAAAACTTTTCGAATTTGCTGACTGTCCGCCTTCTCTGAGTAATAGGCTGACGTAGTACCCAATCATAACTGAATATTAATTAGGAGATTTGGTTCGGGATCCGAGGAGTCCATCCGAACTCTATATATATCCCAAGTTTCTGAGAGAAAAACTTTTTACCCGTCTTCTGTGAGAGAAAGCTTTCAACTGTTCGAGTTTTTTTTCGTTTCTTCTCCGAGTCTTCAAAGTTTTCAGTAATGGCCTCGAAGCAAACTTCCTCCACTAAGGGAAAGAAGGTTGACTTTTCTTCTCGTTCTTCTGCTCAAGCGAGAGCGTCTTCGGGCGGGCAAGGCGAACTTCATTCTGAGCGAAGTATCCCGCCGACGAGCAGTGCACCCGGCCTCAAAGGTATAGCTTTTGGGATGAGAAAGACGACTGAAAATCCTTCGCACACGTTGTACGTGACCGTGCTAGGTCGTCTTCTGTACTGATAGCCTCTTTGAGGAAGATGATGCACAGAGACGTTTCATCTTTTACGTCCACATTTCTAATGTGTCAGCGCAAAAACTCCAAATTTTCGCAGTCGGACGTAAAAGCTTTGACAGTCGAAAGTTGGGGTATAAAATTTGAGTTTTACGCTTCTGGATAAAAATTCTGGCATAATAACTCAATTTTATCAGTCTGGCATAAAGCACAGACCGTATACTGCCATTCTTGAATTTTTACGTTTAGGAAATGGATTCCAGCGTAAAAGCTCAAGTTTCCACAGTCTTGGCGTAAAGCACAGACTGTTAATTTTTGGCATATGCTGTAAGATCTGCAATATCTATTTGTAGGGACTGATGCATTTTTCTTGCACTCTTACAGTTGACTTGCATGCGTCTCCGCTAGCCGAGGTGATGGGTTCTGCCGCCGGGATGCTGCACTCCAACTATCTGGAGGATCTATCACACGTGACATTTCCTATCTCTGGGCCCCAGTATCCCGAAGGAAGGGAAATTTTGATATCGGCTCAGGGCGAGCGAACGCTGCTAAACTTGATCAACGGAGAGCCCCTAACGTACATAGACGGGGACCAGTACCTGAAGCCAGCTTTCCTCTTTGGGGACATGATCGACAAGCAGTCCCAGACGAAGCCCAAGAAAGAGCTCTGGGTTTTCCCCATCGAGAACTTGGCTTTGTATCTGTCCAAGATGCCGAGAGACTATCCCATCTCGGCTTTCTTCCATGCTACACATCCCAGGAGGATGTCGTGGGCGTTGACTCCCGATCTTCACGGCAGGCCGGGGCAGAACTTTCATCTGAAAGGAGCTCACTAGGGGTCATTTGTCAGCCGGCCTACCAGCTCTGTGACATTTTTCAGGGGACTGTACCCGGGCAGTGTCCTGAGTGAAGACAGTTTAGTGATCCAGCCGGTGCAATTACCGACTTTCTGTAATGATTTTATAGGGCACGGGGGAGTATACCCTAAGGTGAACCCTCGGTGCGGTGGGTGGATCACCCCTATAAATCTTTGATTGGCTCGTTTAGTTGATTGGGCCCTGAAGTATTTTCAGACCGAGTTGGAGAACATTGGTCTGTTTGCAGCTGTGAGTGCCACTAGTGTTAGGTTACCTTCCAACCCTAACCTATTTCTAGCACTGATAGAGCGATATATTTCGCTCATCGGGACTTTTGCCACTCCACTGGGGGAGTTGGGATTGGCCCTCCACGAGATGGCAGAGGTCTCGAGACTGTCGATGGGGGATACTCAGTATGAAGAGTATGTTCCTACGAACTGGGAGCTGGAAGATTCAGACCCTCGGGTAGTGGAAGTGTACCAGGAGCTGATGTGCCACTACCTTGCTTGCACCACTTTTTATGGTGAGCCCTCAGATTTGGCTCACATTAATAGATGGACGTCCTACCTCTTCTTTCACCGGTCTAGGACTGCTAAGCCAGAGAAGGTATTGGAGGGCAAGGATCTGCTTGTGAATCCTCTGAGCGTGCTTAATGCTCAGGTAGTTGACGATCTCATGGTAGACGCTGGTGCTCTGGACCGGCTCCTCGACGAAGGGACGGGAAAGTATCCTGTAGGCACTAAGACCTATAGTTATTTGAGGCGTTGTCGCAGGCCTCTGTCCAGGGAAGCTCAACTGGCTGGCTTCCTCTTCATATGGCTGCGTCGAGTAGTAGTGCCCGGCATCGCATCTGCGGACCGCATTCACCGCAACATGCTATGGCCTACAGTACGTCTGGTGTTCGGGGCAAGACTGGGCTTGCTCCCTGCCATGGTGTGCCGTATACAAGCTGGCCTGAGGGCTATGACTGACAGGCTGCTTGCCGATAAAACTCGGCGTGACAGCTTTCCCAGGGTAGAATTACCATACCTGTATTTGATGGGATGGTTAACTCTCTATAACCCCAGGGTTATGTCTCTCGGGTCTGGCAGTAGCCCGGAGACTAGCTTTTTGTTGAACGACCAGAAGTCTTCCTGGAATGTGAACACAATTATAGACTGTCGGCGGGCGCTGGGCCTTAGTCACAGCTGGAAGCTCTTCTGCACTGTCCCCTCTGTACAACATAATCAATCGGGGATTAGGCTTGAGGACTCAGGTAGAGAGAAAACCAATCTTTCTTCTGAAGCTTTTAATTGGTTGGTCTGCATTAGGCCTTCCCATTTGTTGTACAAAATTGAAGATCATTGCTTCTTGGAGCCCTACCTGCCTAGTCGGTTTGCCAGGCAGTTCGGGTATGATCAGTTGCACGTGGGCAACGCCGTTACTAGCTTCCGGTCCAGGGGTGGACTCATTGATGGAGCGAGAGGCTGGCGATACTTCCTCATGGGTTACACTGGAGCAATTTTTACTGTGCCGGTCATTACCCTCTCCACGGAGCTGCGCATCCTGCACTCGTATGCCCAGTTCTATGTGGCAACGAACACCTTCCATCGCGATTTTGATATGCATAAAAGTTTCAGGGTGCCGTCTTCCAAGTCTGGGGGAAGAGTCGAAGTCCCCTCGGTTTCTTCCGACGAGGGTGAGGAATCCGTTAGTCCAGATGAGCCTCTGTTGGTGGTATCGAGGGGTGAAGTACCTCTGCCTGCAGGGGCTTTGGTAATCTCCGGGAAGCGAAGGGCTCCTGCTCTGAAGGAGACTTTCCCTCGCAAGAGGAAGAAGAAGATGGTTAATCGTCCTCTCCGGATTCCTGGTATTGATGCTCCTGGAAGTGAGTCTGCATCTCCCCATATCGGGGATGATTCTTCGATTGGGGGATCCTCACCTTTTAGAGAGGGACCCTCTACAGTTCCGGCTAGTGGTGCCGGAGAATCTCTGCTGGAGGCTGCCGTCGCTGCTACTGCTTCAGGTAGTGGAACGAGGTCGCCTTCGGGGCCAAGTATAACAAGACTCTATATACCTTTATGCGGATCGGCATCGAAAGGGACCCCCGCCGTGCCTGTAAGCTCACCTGGCGAGATTCCAGCCGATGAGCCTCGGTTGGAATTTGACGAGGACTAGGAAGACTATTTGCCAGTGTCAGTTAGCAGACCCCTTTCTCCAGGTATGACAGCTTGCTTAGCATCATTAAGAAATGATTTAGCTGTACAGGCTGCAGATGCGACATATATGCCGTCTGCCATGGGTAAATGACGTCTGCACGCCTCCTTTTAGAAAAGTTAATATCGTTTCGATACTAACTTCCTTTAGCCTTCTTTTCAGGGGAAGACCTCTTCGGGGACGGCAGTGTAGACGCTCTCTTCGGCTCTGTGTCAGGTCCTGGCAGCGACACGGAGGTGGCTGATTTTGAAGAGGAAAAATCTTCTGGTGCCGGCTCGCCTGTCGACAAAATTTTGATATCTCAAGAGGAGGACGAGCCTGTCATTGTGACAATGCGTCCTTCGAGTACGCTGGTATCTTCGTCCGGTGTTGGCGCTTCTTCTTTCGTCGTACCACCTGTTGAGGCGATGGCCATGGCAACATCGTCCTCGATTGTTCTTGGAGGGGGACTCGCCAATATCGAGGCCACTCCCGGCGTCAATTCGGATCTAGCCGCGCTGACCGAGCAGTACACTGGCATCTTCTATACCACTTTGAAAACGTTAATATCAATGGTGTTGGCGAAGAATTTAGGCTTTGCGTCGCTAAAGAGGTCCTCTCGGTTTTCGATAGAGGCGGTCAGGAAATTCGGCGACAGTGGGGTAGCTGACACCCTGAAGGCGATAGTTAATGGTCTGGAGCAGCCCATTAACGAATATTTGTAGCTAGCTCGAGGCAACATTGAAGCTCTGGTCCAGGCTAGATACGACTCCTTGACTGCGCATCTTGTTAAAAAGATGGAAGGTCTGAATAAATTCATCCAGACTAATCAACAGGAGATGGATGAAGGAAAAGTCATCTTGGAGGAGACTATTGCTCTTCAAACAAAATGCTAGGCTGAGCATGACGGAAATGTAGCGAGGGTCCGCAAACTGGAGACAAAGCTTGCTCAGGCAAATGAGTGGGCTTCTCAGTCGTCGGAAGGTCTAGATTTGGCGAATGGCCGACTGGTCATAGCACAACTGAACTTGGCGAGTACAGGAGTCGCCCGTGCTGGTTTCCTTCGGGCCAGAACCGAACTGTCCCTCCTGCTAGATGACGAGGCACGGCTGGAACGGGTCCGCACTGATGTCTTGGATTCCAGGGCTGAGAAGATGGCTGTACTGGCGCAGTAGCTTCGCGACCTGACCGCTCCCCCTTGATGATGTACTTTTGCTTTTTTGCTTTTTAATGTACTTTCGCTCTTTTGGGGGAATAATAAAGAGGCTTTCATCTGACTTTGTGGACCCATCATTTCGGAATGTAAATGACAGGTTGGGGCGAAAGTGATATCAGAGGTAATATGGACGTGATATACTCTCGGTAAGCTTTAGTAGGGCATATCTATTCAGAGGTAATATGAACATGATAGAATATGCTTGGACTAAAGTTTCATTTTTGGAAGTAGTTTTGTCAGAATGAGGTTTTCGCCATATTCTACTTGAGCAGAGGAGGTTAAGCATGGTACCTTTTCAAGAATTTGCCATTGATAGGAGCCATTAACAGGTCTCCATTAGGCCGGGCTAACGTGTAAGCGCCGTTTAAGAACGTCGTCTCGATCACATAAGGGCCTTCCCATTTGGGCTAGAATTTGCCCTTATTTCTGTAAGTAAGAATCATCGGCCTTCTTACGGCTAAAACTAGCTCGCCGACTTTGAACACCCTTTCCTTCACTTTTTGATTAAAAGCCCTGGAAATGCGTGCTTGGTAGAGTGCGATGCGCTGTTGAGCTTGGAGGTATTTCTCGTCTAATCCTTCTAGCTCTTGAAGCCTTAACAGGTTATTCTTTTCTTGAGTCTGCTCATTAGCCACGGCTATCGTGAGTGACAGAATTTGGATCTCGATGGGAAGAACTGCTTTGCTTCTATAAACTAATGTGAATGGGGTACAACCTGTCGGTGCTCGTACCATTGTGCGGTATGCCCAGAGATACTCTCCCAGCTTCTCATTCCAATCCCTCTTGTTCGAAGAGATGAACTTTTTCAAGAGCTTGATAATGGTTTTGTTGAAAGCTTCCGCCAAACCATTAGTAGCAGGATTATACGCCGTAGAGGCGACATTTTATATCCGATTTTTATCGCAAAATCGATAAAATGCTTGGCTGATGAATTGAGGTCCATTGTCATGGATTATCCTTCGTGGTATCCCGAAGCGATAAATAACGCGATGCTTGATGAAGCTGATCACATTAAATGCCTTTACCTCAGTAAGGGGAATCGCCTCTGCCCATTTGAAGAAGTAATCCGTGATTGCCCGTATGAACCGGTGACCTCTGGAAGAAGACAGGTGAATAGGACCAATGATATCCATACCTTATGCTTCGAAAGGCCAGGACGCAACCATTGGATGTAGATACTCAGGAGGTTGATAGATAAAGTCGGCATGGACTTGACAAGCTCTGCATTGCCTTGCATACTTTATTGCATCTGTGATCATAGGAGGCCAGTAATAGCCCATTCTCCTGATGCAATCCTGTAGCTTAGGACTGGGTTGATGCGCTTCGTATATGCCATCGTGGGCTTCACGGATAATCCGCTGTGCTTCATCACCAGAGAGACATCGTAATAATAGTCCGTCATAAGACCGGCGATATAGACATTGTAAAGATGCGTCAAAATAGAAGCGCAATGATCGTCTCTTGATGGATACTGCTTCTTTAGGATCCTCTGGCAAGATTTCGTATGCTACAAAATCTATAAAGGGACTTCTCCAATCTCTCTCTCTGGAAGATCTGTGTCCACCGCGTAGCTGTGTTCTATGTGAAAGTTATTTCTCACACAGAATAAATCTCTGTTAAGAAAGATTATCGAATTCTGCCTTCTTATAGGGGTTGCTAAATCTGCAGCTAGACTGGCTAGGGCATCAGCTTCCAGATTCTGAGATCGAGGTACGTGCTCCAGGAAGAATCCTTTGAAGGTCATGGCTATCTTGACCGTTGCTCGGTGATAGGGGATGAGGTCTAGATTCCGGACTTCATATATTCCTCTGACTTGATTGACGATTAGTAGAGAATCACCGAAAGCTTCCAGAGATTCGACGCCCAATTCCTTAGCGACTTGGAGCCCGATTAGTAGAGCGTTATACTCTGCTATATTGTTGGAACAGGGCTCGCTAAGAGAATATGCTCGGTAGATGACGAGCTTATCAGGAGTAACCAGGATAATTCCTACTCCCAAAACCACGTTTCCCCTGGGACCAGTCTTGGAGGCACCATCGAAGAACAGTTGCCATGCATCACTTTCCATTACAGAATTACATTCTGCAACTTCGTCGGGGATGTCCTCGTACAATTTGGAGGACTCCGGGATCGGATGAGCGGCTAGGAAGTTAGCCAATGCTTGGCCTTTGACGAACTTTTGAGGGACGTACACCATGTCATATGGTGTTAATAACATCGCTCAAGTCGTGAGTCAGGAATTAAGAACACTTGGCTTGTTCATTAGTACCCGAAGAGGATTGATCCTGGAGATAATATGAATGGTTTGGCCTGTGACCTAGTATCGTATTTTCTGAATAGCGAACATCAGAGCCAAGCATTCTTTCTCCACTGGATTGTACCGGTGTACGGCTCCGACCATCATCCTGCTGAGGTAGTAGATAGCCTGCTCATGACCCATATCGTTCTTTTGTGCGAGAAGAGCTCCTAGAGAATGATCCATCACTCGAACATACAACAAAAATGGTCTTCTTATGATGGGAGGCACCAGAACCGGGGGACTAGTGAGGTAGCATTTGATATCTTCGAACGCTTGCTGACAGGCTTCGTCCTATACGAAGGATACACCTTTCTTTATGAGACGAGAAAAGGGCTGGCATCTCCCGGAGAGGTTGGATATGAATATCCGGATATAAGCCAGACGACCTTGAAATCCCCTAAGTTCCCTCAGATTGTGGGGCGGTCGCATTTCTAAGATGGCCTTGACTTTATCAGTGTCCACTTGAATACCTTTGGCGGTGATGACAAATACCAGAAATTTGCCACTAGATACCCCCAGAAAGGACTTTGTAGGGTTCATTTTGAGTTAATGTTGGCGCATCAATTCAAATACTGTCTTCAAGTCTCGGATGTGATTATCCTTGAGGCAGCTTTTGATAGCAACATCGTCCACGTAACACTCCACTATTTTGCGTAAATGTTCATGGAATATGTTACTCATAGCCCGTTGGTACGTAGCCCCGGCATTCTTCAATCCGAAGGGCATGACCGTATAGCAATATACCCCCAATGGTGTCTGTAAGGAAGTATGCTTCTCGTCTTCAGGATGCATCTTGATCTGATTGTATCCTGAAAATCCGTCCATGAAAGACATACGTTCAAAACCGCATGTATTGTCAATCATGACGTCTGTGATGGGAAGAGAAAACTCGTCCTTAGGGCAGGCTGCGTTCAGATCTTGGTAATCGATGCAGACCCGTACCTTCCTATTTTTCTTCATGACCGGGACAACATTGGCGACCCAGTCGGGATGTTGTTCTTCACGGATGAAGCTGCAGGCTATCAGCTTTTTGATTTCAGCTTCAATGGCGTCCATCATATCCGGGCGGAACCGACGCTGGTGCTGCTTCACAGGCTTTGAGTCGGGCAATATATTGAGCTTATGAGTATCCAACTTTGGATCAAGGCCTGGCATGTCCTCATAATTCTATGCAAAGACGTTGATATATTTTTTTATCAGCTGGATAACTTCTTTCTTTTCAGTTGGAGAAAGATTGTTACTGATAAATATCGGCTTTGGCGAAAGTTCATCCCCAACGTCAATCTGGATAACTTTATCTTCGGTAGGAGGTTCTTTCTGCTCGAAGCGGAACTCCCACTGCATATCCATTTGCTGAGTCCAAGCGTCATTCTTAAATAGTTCGAATTCTTGTTCGTCTGATTCGAAGGAATCCGTCACTACCATATTTGCTGATAATGTTCGCTCGAGAGCGTGAAATGAGTCGGAGGGCGACGAGCCGTCTTGAAAAGAGGAAAAGGTATCCTCGTTTGACTCAGAAGTTGCAAAGGAGATGGCATACCTAACCCGAAACAAGTTTGTTGGTAGTGGGGATCGCTGAGCAGCGGTCTTCGTCTGCCTTTCCCGTAGTTGAAACCTGGTTTCAGCTTCAAGTTGTAACCCATACTTTGTATAATCTTCAAAGCTTGCGGGCTGTACCTGTGAACTTGTATTTTACCAGCATCGTCATCGAAGGAATCTTCTTGTATAGTCCGTTCGTTGCATACGCAGCCGAAGACTATTGAATGCTGACCATTGCGGGTAGGTGGAACAATAAAGATAGAATCCTCATGTGGTCCATATGTCGTGACGACATTGGATGATGACGCTACTTCCCACACGTACGGATGATAGGAATCTATAGCTGCCAAAAATTTTTGTGCTATAGGCTCTATATCATCATGGGGGAAGGATCCCTGATTTGGAATCCGAGCGTCGATATACTGAAAAAGATGTCCTTTATTATTATCAGAAACCATATTCCTGGCTGCATTTACATCACTTGGCTGCCCATTGCGCCGAAGGTTGATGACCAAGGGTGGAGGCTTCTGGTTCAAAGTGATCACTAGAGGACCACCCCCTGTTCCTGACCTGGTCTTATTCAGGTGGATAGCCATAGGCTCTGTGGCTCTCGGACGAGTAGTCCGTCCCTTCACCTTGATTGACAAAGGTTGCTCTTCAGGCTCCCGGAGGGATTCCTTCTCTACTTCGATTGACACCTCTTCCATGCAGTCTTGAGAGTACAACACGGCATCAGAGTAGTATGATTCTACTCCTTTGAATGGATTTAGGTCAGCAATCTCCGTTCGTACTATTCCTCGGACGTCTACATATTTAAAGTATTGATGTAGAGTCGAAGGAACGATGTTGTGGTCGTGGATCCGTGGTCTACCCAGCAGGATATTGTAGGACACCTCTGAATCAATGACGTAGCATGTAGCCACCGATCTGAGGTTGCCAATTTGGATCCTCAGGCAAATTTTCCCTAATGGCTTACTTCTTTCGGCGTTGAAACCCACGATCGTAGTGGTGGTGTAAGCCAATTCGCTGGTATGAATCCTCAGCGGTCTGAGCAGACTATTAGGAATGATGCTGATTGAGGATCCCAGATCTATGTGAATCCGGTCGACCTCCATGGAACCGATGTACCCGGTGTAATAGAGGGGTCTGTCATGCCTGTTATATTTTAACAGCATGTCATCTTGAGTGAAAGTGATTTTTGGGACCACCTCCATCACACTGTGGCATTGAGAACATGCCACGGGTTCTTCATCAGGGGACTTGAGCTGGGTCAAGTATGCATCCGCCCTTATCAATGCTTCACTCAGGGCTTGACGAGTGTCCTGAGAGAGCCTGAGTAGCTCGAAGATGGACAGGCTGGCTAGTGTATTAGCCAGTTGGGCCAGGATGTCGAAGTTGTATGGCTTCTCTAAACCTTTGTTTGGAATTTTTTTTCACAGGTTTATCGAAGCGCACTTTTTTTTGCTTCCCTTTGTCGCCGAAGTTGTTCTTGAAGGACCAGCCTCTGGTACGGCAGGCTCTGGTTCTGAAGGCTTGGCAGCTGAAGCGTCTGCCGGTGCATCTTCCTGACTCGCTCCGTAGTCCTTGAGGTAGGCTTTCCCTGAGCGGGTTCCAGTAGACAAGACCTCGTCTTTTGATGCCAAATGTACCGTAATCATGTGACACGGTTTGTGCTTTGTGTTCTTTTTAGACTTAGCCTTAGCCGCTTGAGTCTCTTTCTCGATCTCTGGCACCAGATCTGGATGAACCCACATAGTCTCGCCTCGCTGAGTAGTTAGCGGTAGCAGGTCATGATTTTGACCTCTAGCTGGAGGGAGGTTAACGATGTTCATCGTCGTCCGTGAAATAGGCGTAACACCGTCCGGGACTTCTTGGGGAGGCAGATTGCCGAATTACAGGAATATCATGTTGGTCGTGACCGTCTTCTCGCTGTTGCGTAGAGTGATGGCTTTAGCATCGATCAGCTCCTGGATCTTCCTTTTTAATATATAACACACCTTTGTGGGGTGGTGTATGTACCTACGGAAGATGCAGTACTTGGGGTTGTTGGTACTGCCGGCCTCGTTGGGCCGTCTCACCTCAGGAAGGATAATCTTGCCTCTTTTGACGAGACATTCGAATATGCTTGGAATATCGTCGTCGTCGAAAGAGTATACTTCAATGGGCCTGGAAGTCCCAGGTTTCGTCTGCGTGGTAGCCACCGTCTTCTGCCTGGACGTGTTGATCGCCAAAGCTTCTTTACCCTTGGCACCACGAGGATGGTCAATGTTGGAGGATGACCTCTTGCCTTTATCAGAGGCCGAGATCATGATGACATTATCGTGCGCCTTCTGACTATTGTCCTCCGTAGCTACCGCTGAGATGATGAACGAGGGCCAATCACGGAACTGATATGGTCCTGTGAACTCTGAGATCACGGGAAGAAGGTTCTTCCTGCAGATGTCCACCAATGCTGAGTTTGGGACTCCTTGAGGCATTTGTAGAGTGGCTTAACGAAAATGTTCGATGAAAGTACGAACATTTTCTTTTTCCCTCTGCCTGACTTCGATGAGAGAGGACATAGACATGTCCATTCCTCCCTCGTAGAATCGCGTAAAGAATAAAGCCTTAAAGTCTTCAAAGAAAGTAATGCAGTTGTCCGCCAGGCTGCGGTACCACTGGTAAGCTACTCCCGAGAGGCAGCCCTTGAACACCCGAGTGAGGAGGGCGTCATTCCCTTGTAACAACACCGTCATCATGCTGAAGTAGTTCATGTATTGACTTGGCGATGTTTTTCCCTCGAACAAAGCCATAGTCTGTGGTTTGTATCTAGGAGAGAAAGGGACCTCTTCCCAGATAGCTGGGTAAGGTTGGTTGATTCCCAATTTCTTGAGTTGGTCTTTGTGCTTGAGGTAATCAAATTGGGCTTTCAACTCCCGTACTGCCTGCATCGGATCTTCAGCCGGTAGCGGGACCACGGAGTAATGAGGAACCGGTTGTATTACGATTCCAACAGGAGGTAATACATTGTCCGAGTGAGGAAGCGGAGGAACAACTGACTCTTGATCTAGAGCAGGCTCTTGGATCATGTTGGATGGTGGTAAGTCTACCCCAACACGTATCTGAGTTGGAGGGCCCGATGCTTGAGCCATGGCAGCTGCGTGTTGAGTCAGCATCATCTGGTGCATGTTCTCCATCATGTATTGTATCTCCTTCAGAGACGTCTCTAGTGTAGTGATGCGTTGCTCAGCACTCCCGGACGGAGAAGCTTCCTCGTGTCCATCTCCAATGGCATAAACTCCCATCTCCCTGGGTGTTATTGAAAGATTAGTATAAGTCTCTATAGAAGATGACTCTATACTTTCGGCGTCTGATTCGGGAGACTGGCGACCCCCAGCATCGGAATCAGAAGAGTATGAAGCCGGTTGTTGTGACCTCAAACGAGTGTTTTGGAAGACCCCAGCTTCGGTGTTCCTAAGGAGCATGTTGAATCTCCTTCGGCTCAAAGTTCTAGAGGGATGACGTCTTGAGCCCGACCCTCCTCTAGGTATGTGTGAAGCCATGTTCACCGATGCATGCGTGTGCTCTTCTTCCTGGAAAGATGAAGAGTAGCTCAACCGGTCGAAAACCGACCGTTTTGCTTCAAAACAGCAACAATTAATTACAATCTTATGACTATTACAATAGTGCTCGTTAGGAGGCGTAATAGATATGCTGGAAGATCCCCTCTCCTTGCGCTTCTGGATCAGGTAATTGCGCAGGTCAGGAGGATTTACAGAAGGAGAAGATAATGGCTTGTTCCTTCTGTTTACATCAGTGAGCATGCAAGTGTTGGGAACCATAGTTTTCCCTGTGCCACCTATATACAACAGGTTGGCCATCTAAGTGGCGAATAATCCCCGAGGAGGGTGTCTTCCCGCAAATTGAGCCTTCTTTACGCTGAGGGGCTTCTCCTGGCATAATTTGGAGCTCTTTTCTGGTTGGCGTAAAGCTGAGGATGTCCTCACTCGCTTCTGCTCTCCTCAGTAGAGGGGTTTTGACCATCAGCTTCTCGCGTAATCCGGAGGGCAGGCAGATTGTCCCCTCGTTGGCGTAAAGGCCGAGAAGTTGAGTAGTCCGCCGCTTGCTTTCCTTTGCATAGATTGCAGGGATCATCTGCTCTTCCGTGGAAGACAGATGCATTTTTGCGCGCGGAGCGCATTTGGGATTCCTGATTTGGCGCTGAGGCATTATTAGAAATTTTGTCTATTCCGCCAGGGACGGGAGACTGACTTTTACGCGCAGAACGCGGATTATACTTCTGAGTTAGCGCTGAGGCATTGCCAGAAGTTTTGTCGGTCCTGTCAGAGATAGGCGACTGAATTTTACACGCAAGGCGCGGATTATACTTCTGGGTTAGCGCTAAAGCATTGCCAAAAGTTTTGTCGGTCCTGGCAGAGACAGGCGACTGAATTTTACGCGCAAGGTGCGGATTATACTTCTGGGTTAGCGCCGAGGCATTGCCAGAAGTTTTGTCGGTCTTGCTAGAGACAGGCGACTGAATTTTACGCGCAAGGCACGGAGGGAGCAACGCTACAACCTCATTGGTCGGAGAGATCGGAGAGATCAAAGAGTCCACAGGAATGGTAGAGGATGTCTTGGGCATCCAGACCTTACGCAGCTTCCTGTTGTTGTGGATAGAGAGGTAGTGAGAGCTACCCCCTGCTCGAAGCATGTCTTCGTAGGCAGACTGGTCGAACTGGACGACCAGTGTCTTCTTCATGAATCCTACGGATATCGTATCATGTTGAGCAATAGCTTCCTCATCAGAAGAGAAAGATGTCCCCAGCAGAGTCGCCATCTTGTTTAGAATAATAAACGAGAAAAGATTTGATAATGTGGAAAATGAGGTCTTATACGAAAATCCGCCCTTCTTTTATGTTTACAAACAAGATTGTACAATTTAATCCTATACGAGGATGTCTGAGTACAATTTATTTAATCTGGGTAAATATTGTTATAGGTGTCTGATCTGCAGTCGATCACTTTAGCCCTTGGACCACACGATGGTGAAGAAGTGCCGTGGAAGACAGAAAGCAGCTTCGCAGGTTGCTAAAGAGGGTGGATGCCCGATGCCAAGGTCGTCGATCCCTTCTCTTTGCCTGAGCTCTGGATTCTCCTCTCTCTCTTGACCTCCAATCTCTTTGACCGTTGGATCTGATACTGGATCTCTTGATCAGTTTTCTCCTAATTTCTTTCACATTTTCCTCTGTTGATAGAGGTCTCTATTTATAGAGTTTTTAGTGACAGTGACCATACAGTCAGTGTAAAAACCGAGTAGTGGAAAGTACAGCACCCTTTTACACAACGGTTTAAAATAACCAATGCCTGCGTATAAATGACCTTTTGAGTGAGCATGTGACGCGTGTCCAACTAAGGGGACAAAACGCGTA
Organism: Iris macrosiphon; assembly: GCA_036927795.1. Classification (NCBI taxonomy): domain Eukaryota; kingdom Viridiplantae; phylum Streptophyta; class Magnoliopsida; order Asparagales; family Iridaceae; genus Iris; species Iris macrosiphon. The sequence continues at coordinate 22,847,769 of JAYESA010000017.1, forward strand.
TATCTGCTGCAAAGATCACGACGTAGAAGCCACGTAGGTAGTTATCCCTTGTGTAGAAGAGGTTGGCGTAGAAGCCAATGACTGTCACCATAGCATAGAAGCCAAATAGTTATCAAACCGGCATAGAAGCCGAATAGGCGTAGAAGTCGAGTAGGCGTAGAAGCCGAATAGGCATAGAAGTCGAGTGGTCATAGAGGCCTAGTAGGCATAGAAGCCGAGTGGTCATAGAGGTCGAGCAGGCATAGAAGCCGAGTAGGCGCAGAAGCCGAGCAGGGATAGAAGTCGAATAGGCGTAGAAGCCGAGCAGGCGTAGAAGCCGAGTAGGCGTAGAAGCCGAGTACGCGTAGAAGCCGAGATGATGTGGACGTCATAGCCGAAATTACGGCTCTTGGAGATATAATCAAATCTCTTGCATTAAATGCTGAGATCTGCCCCCATCCTGTGCATTAAATACAGATGCTTGTCTTTAAGATTTGCCATCATTCCGCGCATTAAATGCAGATATATGCCTCGAATCCTGTACGAAGAGCAACTGCTGACGTGGCGGTCTGTTTATCTTCTGCGGAGCGTAGGAAGCTCTCGTTCGCCTGTGTAGAACTGGGCAGCATACTCCCTTATATGCGTAAGAGCAGCCTACGCAAAGGGGATGTCACTAAACGACGGTTCAGTGATATTTAATCAAATCTCCTGCATTAAATGCGGAGATCCACCATTATCTTGCACATTAAATGCAGAGGAGTATTTTAAAGGCCTGCCACCCTTCTGTGCTTCAAGTGCCGAGACGTACCTTGGGTATCTATCAGTATTCGACACTTTCAAATGTAGAGACGTGCCTCGAGCAACTGTCATTGCTCTGTGCATTAAATGCAGAGACGTGCCACGAGCCCTGTACAAAGTGCAGCTTTTGATGTGGCAGGCTGTTTGTCTTCTGCGGAGCGTAAACAGCTTACATATGCCTGTGTAAAACAAGGCGGCGTATTCCTTCGTATTCGTAGAAGCGGTTTACGCAAGGGAAATGGTGGTAAATGACAGCCTGGGTTGCAGTGCCGCGCCATCATTATATCCGTCGCCTGGGTAGTCGAGCAGTACTTTTTGTCAGGAGTACAGGCGTCAGGTTCATTGTATGATCTGACAGGTTCATTTCGAAGAATACGAAGCATTCCTCGTACACTTCAATGCTGCATTGAAAGCTGATGAGTTTTATGCCATAAAGGCGATGAAGCACCCTGTTTACGCTGGAGCAGCTTGGACACACTGCATTACGCGGTGGTCCATGAGCCTATATTTCATGCCGTGCTCAGCAGAAAAGCTCTATTGCATATTTGATGGCTCTGAGGTCCTCTATTTACGCTGCTCTGTATCTACATGCTGCGTAGAGCTATCCTGCGTATTTTTTATGCTTCTACAACCCCCTAACCCTACAAAATACCAAACACCACTTTCTACACCATTTTTCCATCATTTTATATATTTTTGAAAATACCCAAAATTAAGGGGCTTATTTGCAAATGTGGTATTACGTGTCATCCCCTCATTGGTCCAAGCCAATGAAGAAGCCTCCCTCTCTCTCTCTTGACCGGTCCAACCCCACCCCTCTCTCTCCTTTGTGTGAACAAAATCCTCCATATTAAATTTTAGCCATCCATTCAAAATGGGGACTCATCCTCACCACACATTCCTCACACCCCTCCTATTTAATCCCTCCTCACTTCACTCTTCCCCATGCTGGCCCTAATCCCAACACATTGGAAACCACCCTACTCTCTCTCCTCTCTCTTTCTATTACTCACAGCTGAATTCTCCTCCCTTTCTCTTCTACTTCTTCTTCTTCCTTCTCATCCTCTCCTTCTTTAACCCCACCCGACCGGCCTTCCCTACCCCAGTCCAGCTCAGCCGGCCCTACAACTCTGGCGAGTCACTCCACTGCCGCAAAATCTCTAACACCCCCACGATCCACCATCACCTCTGCCTTGCTGTAGCCGCCTCCTTCCACTCCGACTAACACCCACCCGACTGCACGAACCACCACCACAACCACCTTTCCTCCACCTTGTAATCGACTCCACCCGACCGGCCTCCCCTACTCTGACTGCTACCACCCAACCAACTACCACAGCGGTCACCCACTCAGGCGAGGACCACCACAACCACCTTCCCTCCACTCCGGCTGACACCTACCCGACTGCACGAACCTCCTTCCCACGACCGGCCTCGACCACCCGCATCTCCAGTACCACCCCCGCTGTACACCCTCGGCCAAGCTTCTCCGGCCTCTAGTCGATCAACCACCGTACCTCTCCTCCACCACCGTGTCTACACCTCAACCCCGTTGCCAAGCCATTCTCCGGCCACCCGCTGTCGATCATCATCATCAACATCATCACCATCAACACCCACACTACCACGACCTTCCCCTCCTGCCGAGCTGCACCACCACAGCCTACATTGGCTAGCACCACCACCATATCGCAGAGGTAAACTCTCCCCCATCTCCTGGTATTATAGCATTGTGTATTTGTTAGGTATAACTTAGTTAGTATAGGGTTTATGTATGTATTACGATATTTAGGGTTTTGTATATGCATAAGTTTTAGGGTTTTGTTACATTTTAATATATGCAATGGATGGTTAAATGCTAGATGTGAATATTAGGGTTTGGTGTATTTTTTTGTTACATACATAATAATAAATTTATTTAGGGGCAGGTTATTGATTGTGAAATAGTGTGTAATATCAAACCATTAGTCACTCATTGAGGATTGATAAATAATATTGAATTAAATTGAGGAGTAGTTTTTAATAAGGAATGGTAATGATTGTATATATTTGAGGGTTTAATAAATAACTAGTAATTTATTCGAGGATGATGTTTAAAATATGTGGGATTACGTCTCTGAAGACCAGAGAAATATCTGAGGAATGAACATACGTGAACTACTGAACATCATGATGAATATAGTAAGATTGAGGATTTGTTTGCTAATTTTATACAGGAGATTAATCGGATTAGATGTAACCTACTTTAGTCAACCTTGGTCAACCCTCTAGCTTAGTATCTATGTGAGTTGTAACAGAGAATGAAACATATGCTAGACGTGTGTCACCTCTTATTTTAGCATCGTGATAGTTTATTGATTGAGCTTGTATCTCGTCTCTAGGTACTATGGGACCTGCAAACTTGGACATTGTACCGAAGCCCCATCTTTAGCATCCGGATCCAGGCATGTGTACCTTGCCACCTGTATTGTAGTTACCAGATATTTATTGATTTAATTTATGAATTATGCACATTCTTGATTAGAATCGTTACTTCATGTCAGGGTCACAATTAGGTGCAAAAGTTCGTTGGTAACGTCTGGTAACGAGTGATAGATGTTCGCAATACCTTGATGTACTCACTTGGTTACATCATTACCCTAGGACACATTCAGATACTATCATGACCGAAATCTGGGAGGACCTTAGGGTCGTGTTGGTTAATAGTTACTTTAGTATGACGAAACTGCTAGATAGAGGTTCAGGTTCAGCGCACAATCGTTGACCGCTTAGGAAGGGAAAGACATTTACTAGACGTTTGGGCTTCTCTGAACAAGCTCTATATATATATATGTTCTATTTTTGTAGTATTCCTGTATCTGGATTAGTGGTATCACCCGTGTGACTCTTTTCCCGGAGCTACGGTACGTCCCGTATGTTTCCGTGTCCGGAGCTACGGTTTTATTTTGGACAGCCCACCTGTCGAACATTGTCTTTAAACTGTGTCGCACTTAGTAAGTTATGCTAGATTACACTGGCGTTGCACTTGTTTCATTCTGTTTTACTTGGCATATTAAATTTTTGTACCTTGTTACGTCCCTCTGAGGACCTGGTTCCCTTCCAGGCTTAGGCGAGGAGGATTACCCGAAGGAGTACGGATCGGGTGCATATCCAGCAGCAGGACCCATTGCAGAGGACGAGATTATCCCCGAGGACTTCGTCTGATCCCTGGTAGTGACATTATCCCTGGGACGGTATTACTATCTAGATTTCAGATACCGTTCCTAGTTATCTTAATGCTTTCTTCATTCCAGTATTTGTACTAGCGGATTTGTTCCCGTGTAACTTTTCTAGTATTTGTACTATGATACATTTCTCATGGCATTTCCCTTCTGTACATTAGTAGTTATGATTACCTCTATGTGCTCTTATATCTGTTGCCTGTGGATGAGATTTAGTTTCACTATTTATATGTTATCTGTTAGATTTTATAATTATACTTTACAGCTTAGGTGCACTCCGTCAGGTCCATTAGATTGGGATGCCCGTGAAGTATGCTGCTGGCCATTGCCACGTGGCTCAGTTCCTTATATTTAGAACTGGGGCATGACAAGGTTTTTGTGGTAGCCCATGCAGGTCCAATTTAAATCTTCTTGGTCACCTGACTGTGCCAAACGAGCCTGCAAATTAGGAATAAATAATCGAAATCTCATCTACGTATTTGAGTCCTTCATATGACACCTCTATTTTGATTTCTTTTGCCAAAATACATCTTGTTTAAATTCCTCAGTGCTGATCTTAAGCATGACTTCTTTTCAGAGTTATGAATCTCCGTAGCGGACGTATCGCACAACCGGGCGATGTCCCCCGTGACGTAGGATCATCCGGGGAACCAAAACTGGGGCATATTCTTCTATTGACCCAGCTCCCTAGGGACAGTCATCTGGGCAGCCAGAGGTGCCTTCGGACGGGCACACGACTCCGCATCAGGCAGGTCATGAGGACCAGAGGACCCCGAGACAGAAGGAGCAGCAGTTGCCCCTACCACCTCTATTACCTCTACAGATGCCCTATATGCCTTTCCCAACATGGCAACCTATAAACGGGCCTCAGATGTTTTAGATGGTCTACGCGATGATGCAGGCCCAGCAGTAGGTCCAGCAGCAGGCTCAGCAGCAGGCCCAGCAGCGCCAGGCTGAGACTTTGAGGGAGAGTATTGTGACGGCCTTGGGACAAGCGTCACCACCAGCACACCAGTCGACGATGGGATCTGTCATAGACTTTCGTCATATGATACCACTTCCTTTTGCTGGCACGAAAGAGCCAATAGAGGTTCATGCATGGTTCACCAGCATTCAGCACCAGCTGGAGGCCACTGATCTCCCTCAGCACAGATGTATGAATGCCGTTAGGATGCAGCTGATAGACAACGCTCATTACTGGTGACTCTCAGAAGAGGAGCATTTGGGAACCGATCGGGTCACATAAGAGGAGTTCTCTAGGCTCTTCCAGGAGATGTATATACCTTTTACTACCCGAGCAGAACTTTGGGATAGATTCCTGAACCATAGGTAGGGCAGTATGACTATAGAGGAATACAATGCAGAGTTTCTCCGCCTGAGCAGATTTGCACCATACTTGATCCCGACCGAGGAGACGGAGGCTGAGAAATTCTATTAAGGCCTGAGTTTTGAGACGCAGAGATTTATCGGGTCTATAGCTCCCACCTCCTACTCCGAGGTGTTATTAGCAGCACGACGCCAGGACTGCATCAACAAGATGGAGGCCAGCCTGAAGCTCTCCTGTGCATCATTATCCTCAGTTCGAACCCCACAGGGAGGACCTACGAAGCGTCCACTGGTACAGCAGCAGAGAGAAGAACCCCTGCAGGGAGCAGTGATTCCCACATGTTATTACTGCGGCGAGAAGGGACATTTATTGAGGGACTGTCGAAGGAGGCTGGGCGTATGTCTGAGATGTGGGTCAGACCAGCATGCAGTTCGAGATTGCCCAGACCAAAGGGCCCCAGTACAGATGGTTCATCGGCCAGCCTTGCCAATACCGAGGCCTTATCAGCAGCCTCCCAGACCGAGGCCGCCTTACGCAGGAGCTGGAGCACTGCGACCATCAGCACCAGGAGGAAATCAGAGGAGGCCACCCTTGGCCGCACAGGCAGATCGATTCCAGTAGGCTTGACATCAGCCGAGGGCACCAGCACCGAGACATGGTCAGGCCTATGAGATGACTATAGAGGAGGTGGAGACAGGCGGAGAAGTGATCGCAGGTACTATCTTAGTAGCTTCATTACCAGCAGTAGAATTATTTGATTCTGGTGCCACACACTCTTTCATAGCTACTAGTTTTGTGGCCACCCATAGAATAGCAACTGCAACCCTTCCGAAGATCAAGAGTATTCTTACGGGAGGTGGAATAGTACTAGTTAGCGACACTTATAGATCATGTTCAGTAGTTGTTTGCGGGCGAGAGATGCGTGACCGATTTCTGGTCTTCTCCATGCCGGACAATAACATTGTCCTAGGCATGGATTGATTGAGCCAATACCATGCAACGATAGATTGCCGTCGTGGTTGCATCATATTTAGACCCCCAGATCACCCTGAGTTTGAGTTTCTTCGAGGATCCCGAGAGCATGGTGTCCAACCTACCTTAGCGACACATATTACAAAAGATGAACCGATATACCCTCACTTTATATCAGAGTTTGAGGATGTGTTCCCAGAGGATCTTCCAGGCCTGCCACTTGACAGAGAGATAGAGTTCACTATAGAGTTGACTCCCGGAGCCGAGCCAGTTACTTCCCCCGTCTACAGACTACCATCGAAGGAGTTGGTTGAGTTGAAAGTCCAGGTAGATGATCTCTTAGATAAGGATTTCATTCGGGCTAGTGTTTCTCCATGGGGAGCACCCATATTATTTGTGCCAAAAAAGGATAGGACGGTATGTTTTTGTATCGATTATAGGGCGTTAAATGCTGTAACGATAAAGAACAAGTACCCACTGCCGCGTATCGATGATTTATTTGATCAGCTTAGTGGCGCATGTGTATTCTCAAAGATCGATCTCAGATCCGGCTATCATCAGATCAAGGTACGGAGAGAGGACGTTCCAAAGATGGATTTTCAGACGAAGTACGGGCACTATGAGTTTCTAGTCATGCCGCTTGGTTTAGCTAATGCGCCGCAGTATTTATGAGTCTGATGAATAATCTTTTCCACCAGAACTTAGATAAGTTCATGGTGGTATTTATAGACGACATCTTGGTATATTCCAAGATCTAGGAGGAGCACGAGAGACATCTCAGGATCGTATTAGAGACGCTGAAGCAGGAGAGGTTGTATGCCAAGCTCAACAAATATGAATTCTGTTTGGATAGAGTACCATTCCTGGGACACATAATCACCGGAGATGGACTATCAGTTGACCCAGAGAAGATCGCTGCAGTAGAGACGTGGCCTACCACTACATCAGTTACAGAGATTAGGAGTTTTCTCGGACTTTTCGGATATTATCGAAGGTTCGTAAAAAAAAATTCGAGGATTGCTGCGCCTATGACGCGACTGACACGTAAAGGCGAGGAGTTTATCTGGACCGAGGAGTGTCAAACGACTTTCGATGAGCTGAAGAAGCGTCTGACATCAGCACCAATTTTGACACTTCCTTCAGGATCGGGAGAATTTGTAGTGTATAGTGATGCGTCTGTGAGCGAATTAGGATGTGTACTGATGCAACACGGCAAGGTGATAGCCTACGCATCGAGACAGGTGAGAGTTTATGAGAAGAACTATCTGACGCACGATCTAGAGCTAGCTGCAGTGATATTTGCACTAAAGCTATGGCGGCACTACCTTTATGGAAAGCATATTGATATTTACACAGATCACAAAAGTCTGAAGTATGTCTACACTCAGAAGGAGCTCAACATGAGACAGAGGCGATGGCTAGAGTTGATGACAGATTATGATATCGAGTTGCAGTACCACCTTGGCAAGGCGAATGTAGTAGCAGCTGCCTTAAGCAGAAAGCCCATGGCATACTTTTTAATGACTCAGCGGCAATTATTAAAGGAACTTCAGGAGCTCGGGATAGATATTGTACTGCCAGGCATGGATGAAAAGATGGACAGTCTCGAGGTTCAGTCTATATTGGTAGAGAGGATCAAGGCAGCCATGCCTACTGATTCGAGATTTCGACGACTGTGAGAGAGGACAGAGGCCGACATGCAGACGGGACTCAGGATTCCTGAAGACGGAATATTAAGGTGTGGAGATTGCCTATATGTTTCGAGTGGCAAGCTACACCAGAAGTTGATGACCGAGGCTCATAGCTTGATTTATTCTATTCATCCCAGGGGTACGAAGATGTACCAAGATTTGAGAGAATATTAGTGGTGGCATGGGATGAAGAGAGAGATTGCAAGATTCGTGGAACGATGTTTGGTCTGTCAGTAAGTCAAGACTGAACATCAGAGGAGTGCAGGACTATTGCAGCCGCTTCCTATTCCCGAGTGAAAGTGGGAATACATTACCATGGACTTTGTCACAGGATTCCTGAGGAGCCCTAGTAGGAAGGATACAGTTTGGGTTGTCATAGACCGACTCACCAAGTCTGCACATTTCTTGCCCTTCACAGTTGGGCAGTCCACGAAGATATTAGCTGACATGTATATGAGACAGATAGTACGACTACATGGAGTGCCTGTCAGCATTGTATCAGATCGTGATTCCAGATTCACGTCATATTTTTGGCAGAGTATGCAGGAGAGTCTAGGAACTCATCTCAAGTTCAGCACTATATATCATCCACAGAATGATGGTCACTCAGAGCGCACGATTCAGATACTAGAGGATATGTTGAGAGCGTGCATGATCAACTTTGGAGGATCTTGGGAGGACCATCTACACTTGGTGGAATTCTCCTACAACAACAGCTACCAGGCCAGCATACAAATGGCACCATATGAGGTACTGTACGGCAGGAAGTGTAGGTCACCAGTATATTGGAGTAACGTGGGAGAACGTCAGATACTTGGTCGAGAGTTGGTGACACAGACAGTAGAAAAAGTAAAATAGATTCAGAGCCACCTGCGTGCAGTACAGGATAGACAGAAGCATTGGATAGATGCACACCGCAGACCTTTGGAGTTCAAGGAAGGTGGCCATGTATTTTTGAAGATATTGCCTACTCGTGGTACCATCAGATTCGGAGGCAGAGGCAAGCTGAGTCCGAGGTACATCGGGCCTTTTGACATCTTGGAACGAATTGGCGAAGTGGCTTATCGTCTTGCATTGCCTCCATCGTTAGAAGTAGTGCATGGCATATTTCATGTATCGCAGTTGAGGAGGTACGTGGCAAACCCTAGCCACATGCTTGATTATTCGGAGATTATAGTCGGACTCGGTTTATCGTATGCAGAGCAGCAAGTGGGAATACTTGATCGCAGTGAGAAGATTTTGAGGGGTCAGACTATTCGACTGGTCAGGGTTGCATGGAAGCATCATTCGCCAGGCGAGTCCACTTGGGAGTGCGAGGATTCCATTCGGCAACATTTTTCGTATTTATTTGAGGATCGAGGTACGAATTTACGTATTGTATTTGATTACCAGTTTACTTTTAAATTCTCGTAGCTATTATTCCTGCTTACTTTTAATTTCGGGGACAAAATTTTTTTAAGTTGGGAAGGATGTAAACTCCCTCAAAATTTTAATTTAGGTAGACCAGAATTAGTTAGAAATATTGTTGTAGCGTCAGAGTAATTGAGGTTTAAAAATTAGTTGTAGTTGTTTAATTCATTATTTATAACCCTTGGTGCACCCTACCGTTGTTGCAATATTCGTAGCCTAACATTAGCCCAAAAATTCCAACTAATTATTGCACTCTTGACTTAACAAGCCAACTTAGGCACTGGACTTTTTCATCACTCAAAATCACAATCCCTTGTGCTCTAATTTATTTGCACAACTTCCCGTATCCAAAACCCGTTCTTTAATCCTGTGTCGCATACCTTTGTCGTTGCAATCAATTTTGAGATACCAACTCAACCCGTTTAGCCGGACCAATTAAAGGGTCCAAGACTGACACCAAGCCTACACCTTTTATGACCTTTGTGTCACTCCAAATTGAGACCCTATGTGCCCCTATTTAACTTAAGAGCACATAATATTTTATTTTAATTAAATTGGGGATACCAACTTTGACTAATCTCAACTTAACCCCTATTTAATCCAATACCCCATTAATTAAGTCCATGCAAAACACACAATACCCCATCACACTACAAAATACTAAATACCACTTCCCACACCATTTTTCTATTATTTTATATGTTTGTACAAATATTCAAAATTAAGGGGCTTATTTGTAAATGTGTTATTAGGTGTCATCTCCTCATTGGTCCAAGCCAATGAAGAAGCCTCCCTCTCCCTTTCTTAACCAGTCCAACCCTACCCCTCTCTCTCATTTGTGTGAACAAAATCCTCCATATTAAATTTGAGCCATCCATCGAAATTGGGGACTCATCCTCACCACACATTCCTCACACCCCTCCTATTTAATCCCTCCTCACTTTACTCTTTCCCATGTCGTCCCTAATCCCAATATATTAGAAACCACCCCCTCCCTCTCTCTCCTCCCTCTTCCGATTACTCACAGCTGAATTCATCTCCCTTTCTCTTCTTCTTCTTCTTCCTCCTCCTCTCCTTCTTCAACCCCACCCGACCGGCCTCCCCTACCCCAGCCCAGCTAGCCCTGTAACTCCGGCGAGTCACTCCACCGCCGTAGAACCTCCAGCACCCCATGATCCACCATCACCTCTGCCTTGCTGTAGCCGCCTCCCTCTACTCCGGCTGACACCCACCCGACTGCATGAACCACCACCACAACCACCTTTCCTCCATCTTGAAGTCGACTCCATCCGACCGGCCTCCCCTACTCTGACTGCTACCATCCAACCAACCACCACAGCGGTCACCCACTCCGACGAGGACCACCACGACCACCTTCTCTCCACTCCGGCTGACACCCACCCGACTGCACGAACCTCCTTCTATCGATCATCATCATCAACATTATCACCATCAACCCCCACACCACCATGACCTTCCCCTCCAGCCGAGCTCTACCACCACAGCCTACACCGGCCAACACCACTACCACATCGTCGAGGTAAACTCTCCCCCATCTCTTGGTATTATAGCATTGTGTATTTGTTAGGTATAACTTAGTTAGTATAGGGTTCATGTATGTATTGAGATATTTAGGGTTTTGTATATGCATGAGTTTTAGGATTTTGTTACATTTTAATATATGCAATGGATGGTTAAATGCTAGATGTGAATCTTAGGATTTGGTGTATTTTTTTGTTACATACATAATAATGAATTTATTTAGGAGCTGGTTAATAATTGTAAAATAGTGTGTAATATCAAACCATTAGTCACTCATTGAGGATTGATAAATAATATTGAATTAAATTGAGGAGTAGTTTTTAATGAGGAATGGTAATGATTGTATATATTTGAGGGTTTAATAAATAATTAGTAGTTTATTTGAGGATGGTGTTTAAATTATGCGGGATAACGTCTGTGAAGACCAGGGAAAATCTGAGGACTGAACATACGTGAAATACTGAACATCGTGATGAATATAGTAAGATTGAGGATTTGTTTGATGATTTTATACAGAAGATTAATCGGATGTGATGTAACCTACTTTAGTCAACCTTGGTCAACCCTCTATCTTAGTGTCTATGTGAGTTATAACAGAGATTGAAATATATGATAAACATGTGTCACCTCTTATTTTAGCATCGTGATAGTCTATTGATTGAGCTTGTACGTCGTCTCTAGGTACTACGGGACCCGCGGACTTGGACGTTGTACCGGAGCCCCATCTTCAGCATCTGGATCCAGGCAAATGTACTTGCCACCCTCTATTTTAGTTACCAGATATTTATTGATTTAATTTATGCATTATGCGTGTTCTTTATTAGAATTGTTACTTCGCGTTCGGGTCACAACCGGGTGCAGACGTTAGTCGATAACGTCTGGTAACGAGTGATAAATGTTCGCAATACCTTGATGTACACACTTTGTTACATCATTATCCTAGGACACATTCAGATACTGTCATCATGTCAGGTTTTCTGTATCCTGATACTGACATTATGACCGGAATCTGGGACGATCTTAGGGTCGTGTTGGTTGATAGTTACTTCAGTATTACGAGACTGCTAAATAGAGGTTCAGGTTCAGCGCACAATTGTTGACCGCTTGAGAAGGAGAAGACAGTTACTAGACGTTTGGGCTCCTCTGCACGCGCTATATATATATATATATATATATATATATATATATATATATATATATATATATATATGTTCTATTTTTGTAGTATTCTTGTATCTGGATTAGTGGTATCACTCGTGTGACTCTTTGCCTAGAGCTGCGGTACGTCCCCTGTGTTTTCATGTCCGGAGCTACGGTTTTATTTTGGACAGCCCACGCATCAAACATTGTCTTTAAACTGTGTCTCACTTAGTTGGTTATGCTAGATTACACCGGCGTTGCACCTGTTTCATTCTGTTATACTTGGCATGTTGTCTTTTTTGTACCTTGTTACGTCCCTATGAGGACCTGGTTCCTTTTCAGGCTTAGGCAAGGAGGATTACCCGGAGGAGTACAGACCGGGTGCATATCTAGCAGTAGGACCCATTGCAGAGGACGAGATCATCCCAGAGGACTTCGTTTGATCTCTGGTAATGACATTATCCCTGGTACGGTATTACTATCTAGATTTCAGATATTATTCCTAGTTATCTTAATGCTTTCTTCATTCCAGTATTTTTACTAGCGGATTTGTTCCCGTGTGACTCTTCTAGTATTTGCACAATGATACATTTATTATGATATTTCCCTTCTGCACATTAGTAGTTATGATTACCTCTATGTGCTCTTATATCTGTTGCCTGTGGATGAGATTTAAATTCACTATATCTGTTGCCAGCTTAGGTGCACACCGTCGGGTCCATTAGATTGGGATGCCCACCAAAGTGTGCTGCTGGCCATTGCCACGTGGCTCAGTTCCTTATATTTGGAACTGCGGTGTGACAACATGGGTGATGCTGTCTTCGGGCACTCATTTGAGGCATGCGTCGGGAAGCTATGTGCGACTATACTTCACCAGTTTATTCACCTCTGCATGGTAATAGTTGCACTTTTATATACTGGATTTGGCGACTGTGTGCCTCTCCCCTAAGCACAGGGATGGCTTGACTGTCGTGATAGTGGTGCATGTCCTTATGGATGCGCACCCTCTGACATTTTATTTTCTTTGCCAATATTCTAACTTTCTTTATACTAGTCTTGTAGGGGCTTTCTCGGATTGCTCGATTCCTGATGGAGCATGAAAGAATATCATAATTGTTGTTGTTCATGATGAACAAGCACATTCCATTGAGGATTATCTGTGATTGTCCAACCTAGCTCACTATAGCTTCTCTTCGTATGCGGCCAGGATGTGATGGCCGGATCTCTGGTCGAGTCCTGACGGCCCATCTGAGTGGCAATGGCGGGGCTAGTCATCCCAACCGGGACTCCTAGTCACGTCCTTTCATACGATAGAGTTGAGTCTGTAGAGACTTGGCTCTGTGTTGCAAGCTCCTTTGTTATCCATAATTATGGATTCTTTTCCATATATTATAGCCTGCACTGAGGAGTTTGCTAAAGTGATAACCCAGAATGCGTTGAGCTGCCGGCTTTTACACACGTTGGTACCAAAAATAGCACAGAGGGGTCTCCTTCTTTGCAAATGTACTCATGAACTTGAATATTAATGATAAATCCTTAAATGTAATGGACTTCCATATGTACTCATGACCTTGAATATTAATAAAAAAAATTGCCTTATTTCTTGTTTAGAACTCTTCTTTTTGCAGTGGATATCTCGGCTATGAGTATTATATCAAAGGTAATATAGACGTGGTATAACATCATAACGGGGATAACGCTAAGCCCTATCAGAGTTAGTATGAACGTGATAGGTTAAAGTAGTACCATTAAGGAGGTTCGATAGAGAAATCATCTTTGATGGAAGGGATACTATGGTGTAGAACCGATAGTCAAGCAAGTTTGCTGGGTATGATTGTGGTAAAGCATTTTTGTGGAAGGAAAAGGAAATAAGCCAGAGTTAATACGAAAATTGCTATTTTCTTTTGACAGGGAACATGGGCAGCTCATGGTTCAGAGGTAATATGGACGTGAACCATTTACTTTTATAGGAATTTTATGGAGGTAACAACAAAATAGACGAGTTAGAGGTAGTATGGACGTGACTCTCTTATTTTTGATGTAAATGATGGCTTCTAGTTTAGAGGTGATATGGACATGAACTATTTGCGTTGAGAAAGTTTTATGGATCCATTACCCATTGCGTTTTTGGAAACTCTGAATACGGATAACTGATTTGGCTGTATGCTACGAATAGAAACAATTGGCTGGGGGGAATACCAATCATGAATATTACACTTTTATGTCCCTCTGCTAAGATTAGTAATGACATACACTTTTTTTTTACTGCTGCCTAACTTAGGCATTGTATTTTTTAGGAACTTTCCATTGATGGGCATCATGGGCAAGTCACCGTTAGGCTTAGCCGGCTTGTATGCACCATTGGAGTAGACCATCTCCACCACGAAGGTACCTTTCCACTTGGGTTAGAATTTTCTTGCCTTCTTATGAGTCATGATCATCGATCTTTTTACGGTTAGGATGAGATCGCTGGACTGGAATGTCCTTTCCTTTAACTTTTTTTTAAAGGCCCCAGAGAGTCGTGCTTGATATAGCTCAATGCGCTGTTGAGCCAAGAGGTATTTTTTGTCAAGTGCCTCCAACTCTTATAGACGTCGATAATATTTATCTTCGGCAGTTAGCTGGTAGGTGAGGGCTACCCGGAGAGAAGGAATTTGGGTATCTAGTGGAAGTACAACCTTACTTCCGTAGACTAAGAAGAACGACGTACTTCCAGTTGGAGTTTTGACCGTTGTGCGAGAGGTCCGTAGACACTCGTCGAGCTTCACATTCCAGTCGCATTTGTTGGCAAAAATGAAATTTTTGAGGAGCTTGATGATGGTCTTATTAAATCATTGGCTAATCCATTTGCTACTGGATTATAGGCAATTGAAGTAACATTTTGAATTCAATTTTTATCATAAAATTGGAAGAAAGCATGGCTTACGAATTATGGACCATTGTCATAAATGATCCGACGAGGCAAGCCGAAGCGGTAGATAACGTGATGTTTAAGAAAACTGATCAAGTTTGACATTTTTACCTCAGCGAGCGGAACGACTTTCACCCATTTGGAGAAGTAGTCAAGTATAGCCAGGATGAACCAGTGCCCCTTAGACGAAGGTGGACTAATTGATCCTATGATGTCCGTATCCTAGGCTTCGATCGACCAAGATGCAACTGTCGGGTGTAGGAACTCTGAGTGTTGGTTAATAAAGTCGGCCTGGATTTGACACATCATGCCCTTCCTCGCATAATTAACGGTATCTGCCACCATCGTTGGCCAATAATAGCCCGTACGTCAGAGACAATCTTGAAGGTTAGGTCCAGGCTGGTGAGCACCACAAACACCGTCATGAGCTTCTCGGATAGCTTATTTTACTTTTGTGTCTGATAGACATCGTAATAGGATCCCGTCATAGAAGCAATGGTATAGCATCTTAGTGGTTGTGTCGTAGTAGAACTGGAGGGAACGCCTCTTAACGGAAGTGACCTCCTTCGAGTCGTTTGGAAGGATTCCTTAGATAGCGTAGTCTATAACGGGAGCCTCCAATCTTTGGCATTAGTATCTGCATCCATGGAGTAGTTTCGATTCAAGCATAAGTTGTTCCTTGGGTAGACCAACTCCTAACCGACAACCGTGACCAATAGGTAAGTCTTTATTGGGACTGCCAAGGACACGACGAGGCCGACGATTGCATCAGCTTTAATATTTTGCAGTTATGGTACATGTTCTATGAATAACTCTGTAAAGGTGGCAATCATATCAACAGCTGCCTGGTGATAGGGGAGCAGGTCCTTATGACGGACTTTATATTCGTCATGGACTTGACTGACTATCAGTTTGGAATCACCAAAGGCTTTCAGTTAATCACCTCTAATTGTTTAGCTAACTGGAGACTAATGATGAGGGCATTATATTTTACCACATTGTTGGAATATGGCTCTGTAAGCGAGTATGCATGATGGATAACCAGGTCGTAGGGAGATATTAGCACTATCCCGACTCCGGCGAAGATATTATCATAGGCTCTTTTCTGGAAGCACCGTCGAAGAACATTCACAAAACTGAACTTCCTTTCATAACAGTATTGGAATCTAAGACATCGTCAGAAATTTTGTCGTAGAGTTTTGAAGTCTCTGGCACCGGATGAGCTGCCTTAAAATCGGCCAATGCTTGGCCTTTAACAGCGTTTTGCGGGACGAACACCTTGTCATAGGGTGACAGTAGGATTTTCTATATGGCTAGGCGAGAGTTAAGTGCCCCGGGATTGGTCATGAGGACTCTGAGGGGGTTCACTCAAGAGATCACGTGGGTGGTTTGCCCTGTAAAGTAATGGCGAGTCTTCTGAACGGTGAACACCAGAACAAGACATTCTTTCTTGACCAGATTGTACCTATGTTCGGCATCAATCATTGTTCTGCTAAGATAATAAATAACTTATTTGTAGCCTTCATAGCCATTTTGAGCAAGAAGACCGACGAAGGAATGATCCATTGCACAGACATAAAGTAAGAACGGCTTTCCCACGACTGGGGCCACCGACACAGGGAGTTCGTGAGGTACTTCTTAATATCATCGAATACTTGTTGAAATTCTTCCATAAAGGTGAAAGAAACTTCCTTCTTCATGAATTGGGTGAAGGGTCGGCATCATCCCGAGAGGTTGCCTATGAATCTCCTGATGTATGCCAGCCATCCCTGCAGACCGTGAAGCTCTCACATGTTCTTCGGAGGATGCATATCTAGGATGGCTTTAGTCTTTTCAGGGTCGATATGAATACCCTTTGAGGTTATGATAAAGCAGAGAAAGCTAGATACCCCTACGAATGACTTAGTAGGGTTCATCTTGAGTTGATGCATCCTCATTAGATCAAATACAGTCTTCAGATCTTGGAGATGATTATCTTGAAAGCATCTCTTGACATCAATGTCATCAACATAATATTCAACTGTCTTATGCAGGTAATCACGAAAGACGGTGCTCATAGCTCTCTGATATGTTATACCCGTATTTTTTAGGCCAAAGGGCATCACGGTGTAACGGTACACCCCTATTGGCGTCCGAAAGGATGTGTGCTTCTCATCATCCAAAAATATCTTTATCTGGTTGTAGCCTAAAAAACCATCCATGAAGGACATACGCTCGAAGCTGCAAGTGTTGTTGACCATTAGGTCTGTGATTGTGAGAGAGAATTCTTCCTTTGGGCAAGCCGCATTCAAATAACGAAAGTCGATGTAGACTCAAATTTTATCATTCTTTTTTATAATGGGGACGATGTTTGCTACATAATCCAGATATTGTTCTTCGAGAATAAATCCACTTGCTATCATCTTATTTACTTCAGCTTCAATGGCATTCACAATGTCTGAACGAAATTGTCGTTGTTGCTATTTTACTGGCTTGGCGTCAGGCCGGATATTGAACTTGTGCATAGCGATCAGTGGATCCAAACCTGGCATATACTCGTAGTTCCATGTGAAGACGTTAATGTATTCCCTTACCAGCTGGATACGGGATTCTTGTTCTTCTGTTGAGAGATTCTTACTGATGAAGATAGGCTTAGAAGCAACATCATCGCCCAAATTAACTTATACCACCTCTTCTTTCGTATGAGGTTTTCGCTGCTTGAACTGTAATATCCACAGAGATTCCAGCTTTTGAGCCCATGGTTCTGCTTCAAAGAGATTGATAGGGTCCTCGTTGTCTTCCTCTGGATCTGCTGATACCATGTTGACGGACAACACTTATTTGAGCACGTCTACTGTGCTAACGTTAGAGTCCCAAGCGGAAGATTATGAAGAGTGATATTGTGTTTCGTCTTCATCTCTCGAGTCTTTAGGAGTTGTTTAATGTGTAATATATCCCAAACCATGACCGGTACGCTGGTAATACATCTCAGGTTTACCCTTGGGGAAAAGTGATACAATGGTAAGCGTCATCCTTTGTCATAATATAGGCACTGGTCGCTCTTTAGGTATTATCACATTTTCTAGAGAATACACTTAGTTTGTATGTTGTAGCGGTAAAATTACATCCTACCATTTTTTGGCTCTGGATCTTTGGAGAGAAAGTCCCAACGACCCTCAATTTTTCGGAAAATGATGGGTTTGTCCCCTTTCTTTCTTGCTGGAATAAAAAATAGGGGTTTTGGGTAAGGTGGATCTAGTTTACTGCGTATGCAGTTGCTACTTGCATATGTAGGTGTAAATCTAGACCATACTCTAAAGAATAGGCGGCACCCTAATGAGCGACCATGGAGCAATTAAAATAGAGGCCTTTATTGAGGAAACATGGTATCTCCTCCAAAGGGATTATGTCATTGAGGGAGGGTAAATCGGCAGATGTCGCGACGTACTCTTCTATTTCATCTTCTTTGGTGGCTGTCAGTGACACTGACGATTATGGAGTTCTCATGCGGAGCTTGACTACTAGCTGCCCTAGGTTTCTTGTGGCAAGGGGATCTTTGCCTTGCACACATCTCTATCCTTCGAGTTTGACTACCAAGCATTCAGGCACCTTTTTACGAAGGTTGACAACAAGGGGAGTAGCTTTTTGGGGCGGGCGTCCCTTGAGACAGACCCTCAGAGGTTCACTTGAAGCTGTAATGGTATCGACTTCATCGTTGGTGTTGTTACCTTCTTCATCTTGGTGGATTGGCTTGTACAAGATCGAGTTGGAGTAGTACGTCTCGATCCTTTTGAAAGGATCTACATCGGCAAATTCTGTCTTGACGATGTCGTCGTCGCTGACGCACTTTAAGCACTATGAAAGAGTAGATGGAACGATCATATACTCGTGTATCCATGGACTCCCTAGCAGGAAATTATAGGAAACATCCATATCGATGACGTAGCAAGTCACCATCGTTCAGAGATTACCGATTTGGCACTTTAAAAGAATCTTGTCGAGTGGGTAGCTTCTTCCAACGTTAAAGCCGCTGATAGTAGTGTGTGTTGGTGGCTGACAAACGATGCATCGGAATCCCCGAAGTCCGTAGCAGGCTTCGTGGGATAATGTTGAGAGGTAAGCTGGGATCGATATGCATCTGGTCTACCTTAATGGCTCCGATGTACCGTATGTAATACAGGGAACGATCGTGCCTATTATTTTTAGTAGCATGTCCTACTGAGAGAATGAAATATTCGGGATCGCCTTCATCACACTATTATAGTGAGGGCATGTTGTGGGATTCTCAGCCGGCGGCATGACTTAGGCCAGATAAGAGTCAATGTTTAGCAGCGCCTCACTTATAGCTTCACGAGTCTTCTTAGAGAGACGAAGGAGCTAAAAAAGTGATAGTTTTGTAGGAGTGTTTGCCAGTTGTGACAAAATATCGAAGTTGTAGAGCTTCTCTAGCCCTTGACCTATGTCTTTTCGCAGAGGCTTATCATATTGATTTTCCTTCTGCTTTTGGCTGTCCACTGCGGGAGGTTGGGATGGACCCAGATTGGATATAGCCGTTGCCAAGGGTGTAGCCACCAGAGGTATAATATCATCAGGAGCATTGTAGCCGCGTTGATAGGCCAAGCTTGACCTGGTCGCACCAGCGAGAACTTCATATATTGATGGAGAGACCATGTGGAAGGACTTGGTCTTCTTCCCCTTGGAATTCGAAACAAGAGACACTGACGGCTGTGTCATGTCCGGGATAAGTTCTGGGTGGACCCATATGACTTCTCCTCTTGGAGTAGCGAGAGGAACCAACCTGTCTGCTCGGGCCGGGGGAGGTTAACAACCTCCATGATTGTCCTTGGTATGGGGACGACACCATCCTGGGCCTCTATTGTCAAAAAAGTGCTAAACTGGAGGGACATCATATTTGCAGTGACTGTCTTGTCTTCATAGTCCAAAGAGAGAGCTTTGGAGTCGATCAGTCAATGTGTTTACCTTTTTAATATGTAACAATCACGTGTGGCATGATGGATATATCGATGGTATTGGCAATATTTGGGGTTGTTAATCTTGTCTGCTTTATCGGGACATTTGATGTCGGGTAGCTTGAGTTAGTTGCCCTTCATCAATACTTCAAAGATTTCTATGACATCATCTTCATTAAAGGAATAAGTCTTATGTACTCTTGGCGGCTCCGTTGGCTTAGTGACGGGTGTGGTCGGACTCTTGGATAGCTTAACTGCCAGTACATGCTTTTCTTTGTTACCATGGCTATTTTTAGAAGTTAAAGGATGTTTTTCCTTGTCTTCAGTATTAGGAGCTTGGAATCCCAATAAACGGACGTCTTTTGCACTTTTCTCTATGGCAATGACACTTATGATAAATATCGTCCAATTGCTGAATGGACCAGGGGCTGTCCAGAGTTTCATCATGGGCAGGAGGTTCTTTCGACATATGTCCATCAGCGATGATTCGTAGATGCCAGGGGCAATTTCAGTGCCACCTGTTGAAAATATTCAATGTATATTTGTGCACGTTCTCTGTCTCCTAAGGTGATGTCCATGAGAGAGGACATAGTCATATCCATCCGTCATTCATAGAACAGGGCAAGAAAAAGGGACTTGAGGTCCTTGAAGGATAAAATTCACTTGTCTAGGAGACTGCAGAACCATTTGAACGCAAATCCGGATAGTGCTTTGACGAACAGGTTTATGAGTAAGGCGTCATTCTGAAGTAGGTGACCTGTCGTAGATTGGAATTATCTCATGTATTCACAGGTTGATGTCTTCCCTTCAAATATAGTAGAGATAGTAGCTTATACTTGGGAGGGTACACCATGTTATCCCAGTCGAGAGGATAGGGTTGCTGAATCCCAAGCCCCTGGAGCCTGTATTGATTATCCCGAGCATCAATGCTGGCACGCAACTTCTTAAGAGTCTCTTGGATATCAACTATAAGAAGAGAGAATAAAGCACGAGGTGCGGTCTGGTTGCTCACGACATGAGGGGCCTGCTCAGGCATGCCAAATTCTTTATTGGTCCCTTGGTCTTTGGTTCGTTCGTACCGGGGCCTGTGGCTGTATTAAGACCAAATTTTCTTTGAGTTCCAGCATCGAGTGAGTTAGAGTATGTATTGAAGTACTGGGAGCCTACATCATGGTCTCGAGTGCCTCAAGGGGTTTTTGGTTACTGGATTCTGCACCATGCTCGTCCCTTGCCATGTATACTGTCATTATATTGGATGAGTTAGACAAGAAGGTGGACGCCTCACTTTTTGGCTTCGATACTTAAGTCTCACTTTCCTCTGGTAGCTTAGGCAATATTGTATCACTTTCACCACTGGAAGGATTGCTACCCCCAGTCTCAGTTACTGGCTTATCCTGGGAAGTATGGCTACCCCCATCTAGGTTGTCATCTGTGCACAGAGACCCACTGTCCTCTTTGAAGGATGGATTGTCGTGGAACACCAGGGGACTGCTACCCCCCAGCTCCGGTTGCAGCTTCATTCGGGACGGTATGGCTCCCCCCAGCCTTTGTTCTTGAGTGAGTGCCTTGAAACACCCCCACAGTAGGGACTTGTTTGTTGCTCTTTGGACAGCTTCACAGTTGGTTGACCGACACCCTTAGGTTAGGTGAGATTTTCTTTGAGATCTTCTTCATGGGTGGAGACCTCCATATTGAGCAACAGGAAGCGACTGGCAATTCCTCCTCTTTATGGAGTTGTTTCCTAGGATGCTGTCGAGACGGTGCCACAGAATACAACCGTTGAAACACAGGTTTTCTAGTTGGAGGGACTGACGCCACGGTGTAGCAGCAGTTTATGATGATGTTGGTATCTTCGAGGGGACACGTCATGCGGGAGGGTTGCTTCTTTCCCCTTATGCTTGTGATTAATCACATTACGTAAATCAGACGATGGAATTTTAACTCCTACCCCCATTTCTTGTGCTCGGGAAACCCTTATGTATGGAGGTGAGAGTGGAGTATTTGCTTCCTGGCCTAATTCTTCTACAGAGACTGCAACTAGATCATTGATGGAAGACTTGAGGTGAGATGGACCCACTTCATGCGCGCAGCCAAACTGGACGCATGGGTCTATCATCTCGATGTTTGTTCTTTGACTTAGTTTCAATGCAACTGCGGCATCCAAGTAGGTTTGGAAAGGCTCTAAAGGTCGACCCACATCCGGCGCATGAGCGCCTAGGTCTACCCTATAGAGTCTTCCATTTGCAGCGCGCATAATGACCAACGGCGCATGCTTTTGGGAGCTGGTGGCACAGCCCCTTGAGCGTGCATGGCTCAGGATATTTTGGGCTTCCTCGATCCAATGCCCATAGGCACATAATACAGGGAATCTAGATTAGGACTGTACGAGTCCTTGTTGACAGCCTTGCTTGGAGGAGACTTCATGCGCCCATGATCAACGCACTTTTTTCTACGCTGACGGCGCTGCCCACACGCGTCTTAAGATTCAACACTGTTTATCTCAAGAGCAACTCCGGAGATGGAGATATGATGCGTGCCAACTTCTTGTGCAACTGCGATGGAGGTTTATGGCGCTTCTGGAACATATTTTGGGTCTAGCGCGACAGCTTTGGCAACCCAAATCCTACTAGCTTTGTGAGGTATTACGGGACTCATTGAAGAACTCGACTTGTTGGTTGAGTACAGGTCAACCACATGTGCATATACTGCGGGGGTTTATAATGCATCGAGTACCAACTTCGGGGGTAGCACAGCGGACTTAGCGCTCCGGATTTTACGAGTCTTGCGAAGTCCGGCGAGTCTCGTTGTAGACCTTGGTTTGTCCAGCATGTCTTCGAATGCCTGTTGGTCAAAGGGAAAGACCAACATCCTTTGAGTCGAACCTAACTTGGTCACCTCCGATTGCATCACCAGCTTCTCGTTGGAGGAGAAGCTCTTCCCCAGCAGAGTCGCCATTTTTGTCGACATAGTTGAAAAGATCATAAAAATCAATAATCACCGACAACGGGTGGAAAGTTATGCAAAATTTTTATTGATTGTGAATTGACAAAAAGTACAATAAAATTCCTATTACAAAAGAATCTAAGTATAAAAAGATCTGGGCAAGTATGACGGGGGTTACTTATCGGGGGAGATCGAGCACTAAAGCGGCTCCTTTACTCCGTTGACGATCTAGGACCAAGGGGGTTGATGAGGCTTTAAGGCTTTTGTCTTCTCCTTCTCTCTTTCATGTGTCTCCTCTTTTTTCTTGGGAAAACACCCATTATTTAAAGCCTTTAGGAAGGCATTATTTAGGCGCATGTACGTGGGCTGCATATTGGCGCATGGCATGGCAGGCACATACTATATTAAGGCTGCCACGTGGCAAGTCAAGATATGGGGTTGCTGATGTCCATAATACTCGTGACACATGTCATGCCCTAATTTTGATGGCTGTGATTGCACCTTGCGCATGGAGAACACTGAGGGAGTAGTGGTGCATGGTGTTACGGGCATATGGGAACAGTAGAGGAAGTAATGGTCAACACTTGGCACCAGATCATTGTGGCACATCGGGCTTGATCACTGCGGCACATGGCCTTTGATTACTGTTGGCGCATGGTAGAGATTTTCCATGCTTCTACAGGGTGTACTACTAACTACACTAACTATGTAACAGAAGCAACTATAAGGTACTAAAGAAGTAATCAAATCAAATATATGGAAAATGACATGAAGAAGAACAAAACTTTCTAACCCATCACCTATAGCATCGGCCTCCTCGACCGTCATCGCAAATGCCCCGCCCAGCAGGGGTAGCTCCCTTTGTGGGTGCTAAGCAAACTACGGTGCCATAGGTAGCCTAATGGGACACGACTATTCTCACTGTATGGAATACCTACACTCCTACTCTCCATGATACTCCCTTATATATCCTACCTCAATATCACACTGATACACCCAACTAACATTATCACCCACAATAAAACTCACCGATACTAGACTAACACACTCACATATAACTCATCTTAGTCTTGATACACTCTGATCACTTCCTCACTCTAGGTACCCTTGGTACAGACACAAACTCTATAGTTATACTAGACACATGCACTTATCATTCTAGGATTCAGCTACTAACTATACTCTAACACCTATCTTAGAAATATTGTTACAAGGATACTATACTATGGGTTATTTACAGGATTATACACTAATACCTAATGCTCAAATATCCATCCAAGACTACTCTCAGGCTCACAGGCTACATTTTGAAAATTAACACTAATACTAAATTAGTCACCAACCTACCTACAGGTTACCAAACTACTCCATTATCTAAAGAAGCTGCCTCAGGAACTAATGAAGGTAAAACTCTATAAAGAACTGAACTAGAGGAATTAAAGATATCTCTATCCTAAGAGTTATGGAACATAATTCAATAATAATAATACTGAATGGTAGAGACAATATGTTAAGAACTAATTTAAGATACAATCTGATAATTATATATGCCCATCTAAAACTATGTTACCCAGAATCCTCGCCACGCCAGTAAGCATAGATGCAATAAATTATAGAGTCCGTAACTAAGGTACATACCTCTAGAATCATGATATCTAAAATTTTTGCTCTGCTGCTAGATTGGCTGTAAAAACTCTAAATTCCATAAACAAAAAAATATATCCAAAATCAGGCTCTATGTCTTTGCCATGCCATCTAATATGGCTGAGATAAACTCTAGATTCCATAACTAAGGCTGACAGTTACATTTCTCACTGTCCTTATCAAATATGTCATCAGAATATACCTTAATTCAGTCCAAAAAATTTATCTCGATACAAGGATCAAATTCAACAACAAACATGTGAAGGTGAACAAAAATACGGAGATCAGGTTTCGAAATAGAATTTATATTAAGATTTTCAAGGGTCGTCCCAGTAATCTCTCAAGGAATCCTAATTTGTGATTGAGTATTCTCTCATCCTAATATCCTATCAATCATATTTTATTGCAGGCTCCCAGCAGTACATCTAAGCCAAATTACTACCACGATATCGCACTAATTACGAAGATGAGGCCTGCGTGGGCCACCATAAAAATGTGTCATGACCCGTACATAAAAATTGGGCATGAGTCGTGGGTACGTCCAACCTATGCTGCAGCATTGACGGTAGAATGATGTCTATGTCAACAATACTATCTATCACATCTCATAAATATATATAACCAGTCAATGATATCTCAACTTCATAAGGGGGACAAGGTGAATATATAAATTATGTTAAAACCAATACTCAATCACAATAATCTATAAGGAAGATGAATGACAGGATAAAGATATGAAATAATATATCAAGAGAAGTCTAAATATACAATGTCAACTCAAACAATTAATCTATGAGTCTAACTATCTCAATCTCAATATAAATCTCAGAAATAATAACAACTCAATGTATCGAAAGATGAAAACAAATCCAGTATAATATAAGCTAAACTAGCTATGTCACTATTGGTGTCTCCTCTATGGGAAGTGGCTCCTTCCGAGGCTCCGGAATATACCCATCGTCTACTCCCAGTCTGTCACGCCCCAGTCCCAAAAATACGTAGAACTAGGACACGTAAGCATGCCAGCCGTATGGATATGGCAACTCCAATATATGGAAACCAAAATCCATACGTACGCTGTAATATGAATATCAAATCCACAAGTGGTATAAACATATGTCACAAGTTACAGGGTATAATCTAAATCTCATCCACGAAAATCAAATATAAATAAATAACCAGTATCTATGAAACTAGATCTCAATATAAGTATCTAAGGATGATAGTTGGGTGGAAACAAATCTACTACCGACTCGAATATAAGAGCAATTACAATATAAGTACACCACAACAAACACAATATAAGTATACCAGCTAGCCATCACAGACTCGAAGAGAAGACATCCTCGAAGAATAAGTAACCATCTGAATCTGCGCTCCTGTGAATACTCAAGAACAGATACACCTGGAAGGGCCAGGTCCTCAAAGGGACATAACAAGATACATAAAAGCATGCCAATAAAGTACTGAAATAAATATCCAATGGTCGCCTAACCATCTATGTGAATGCAGTTTGAGAACAACTTTCCCAACGCGTGGGCTATCTGGCTAAAATAGGATTGGCATGGTTCTCTTGGAGATCCAGGGGCCTACAAAGGTACGTCGTCTTTTGAACGCCGGAGGACTTCCTGATAATATATAATATATAGTGGTCATCATGACCGCGCATCTCCGGTGGAGCATATGGGTTACACAAGGAAAGTGCAACGGAGCCCACACGCCTTACTTATTGTTCTCCCCACCCCATGCTCTAAGCATGTCACATCCATGATACGATAATACCTCTAATAACTGCCAAGTCTACTAGCATGCAAAGTTTCTAACAGCAGTTATTCCTAATGCACGGCCCATACATACAGGAGGCCAGACCTGCCATGCAGTCCATGATCTATATGAGACTCACACTCGTGTAACAACTGTGTCACGGACAATGAACCTAATGGTGCTACCTGATGATAGGATAGTCTCATAAACAAGGTCAATGCAAATACATAAGTAAAAATATATCGCGATGACACCGTCACGCGCATTTTATATAACAGTTAAAATATATGAGCTAAAGACAGAAAATAAAGATGCATGCAACATATGGAATAAGAATAACAGTACAATGGCAAGGTATACTTGCCTGGCAAGAAGCTGCAAAATATACCAATAACCTGCTCCAGAAGTCGCACAGAACAACTCCAATATCCTATGTACATATAATATAATACAATAAAATCATTAGTCATTATACTAGCACATACACAACCATATTTATACTGGCTCAGGGGGTACACTAGGGGTGGCACTAGTTATCTAACACGGTCAATTATGCGTTGAATTACGCGGGTGTCGCGTCTTCAAGTACTGTACACAATCAGTCAGTCAACTGACAGGTATCTACGCCAGTACGTTAATGTACGCATGGAAGAAAATTTATAAGTTCTTAGGGTCAACATGGTCAAGGTAAGTACGGGATAGTCCACGGTGTCCTAGGGTCATACGGTCTAAATATATATAGTCATAATTATCAATTAGCATTTACTTAATTATATAATACATATATATATCCATATAATTATATAATAATCTAACCAGAAATTTATTTACATACCTATTTGAATAAATATATTAAATATGTACATAAATATATACCAATTAATAACATGCTAATGAATAACTAAATATATATATACTAGATATATTTGTATATACCAGATTGAATAATATTCGCGTACGCGAACGTGCACGAACGCGAGTTGGGTTCTCCGACTCAGGGTCTAATGTAATCTGACTGTGGTAACTAAATGCTAATGTCCTGCTGGCACACACATGTACACTCATAAAAGAAGAAGACAGATAGGTTCGTGCCTCAGGGTATGCGTACAGGTATGATGATGACGACGAAGGTATGACGATTGACGATGGTGGATTGATGATGATGTTGATGATTGAAAGTGATGATGATGGTAGTTATGGTGATGGTGAAGATGATGATGATGACGATGATGAGACGACGATGAAGTGATGATGATGATGATAATGATGATGGATTGAGATGGTGATGATGGGTTGATGGGGATGGTAATGTAGATGGTGTTAACGAGATGATGATGGTGATGACGATGAGGAGGAGAAGAGTAGGGAGGATGGTGATAACATGGATGATGGGATGATGATGATGAAGAGGTGTTAATGAGATATTAATGGGGATGTGTTTATATTGATGGTGGTGGTATTGATATGATGATGATGACTGTGGCCTGCTGACCGGAGCCCAGCCAGGGGAGAGAGGAGATCCGGCCAGGGGGAGAGGAGAGGTCCGACAATGGGAGGAGGAGGACAGGGACTCAGGGAGGTGAGCATGGAGGCCAGGGAGGAAGATGGCAATGGGGTGGTGGTTGTTGTGGATGATCGGGAGGAGGAAGTTGAAGAGGTGGTGGTGGTGGTTGTGTTTGCCGGTGGTCGAGTTCACCGGGAAAGATGAGTCGAGAGGAGACGACGGGAAAGTCGGGGAAGATAACGGAAGATGGCGGGGATGGGTGTTTCGTGGTCGTGAGGAGTCGAGGGAGCGGAGAAGGCGAGTGTAGCGGCACTCAGCTTAGGCATCGGGTCGTCGACGGTGTGCAGGTGGTGCTGCGGGTCATTGCTCGATCGGGGAAGATCACCGGAGGAAGAAGGGAAGAGCAGCGGCCTGTGGTGGCTGGGAGCAATAAGGCGGTGGTGGTGATGTTCTGGGTGAGTCGGGGACGATGACCGGAGCCTGGGTCATCAAGGGAGGAAGTCGACAGCGGGGTCGGGTCAGTCCGGCATCGGTGCAGCGGCTCTCAGGCGGCGCTGGGGGAGAACTGGGAAGTGCAGCGGGGTCTCCGGCGGTCGAGGGCGATGCTACTGGGTCTGCTCCGGCGGGATGGCTCGCCGGAGGAAGGACGGGGAAGGAGAACAGTAGATGGGGGCATGGGATGTCGGCTGGGGGTTTG
The DNA here is from genome assembly GCA_036927795.1 of Iris macrosiphon. Lineage (NCBI taxonomy): Eukaryota > Viridiplantae > Streptophyta > Magnoliopsida > Asparagales > Iridaceae > Iris > Iris macrosiphon. Next base: position 22,876,261 of record JAYESA010000017.1, read on the forward strand.
CATAGGGTTTGGTGAATCAATGAAAGAAAGGAGAAAAAGTTGTATAAATGCATAAAATTTGGGTTTGGGGGTTTGAACTAGGACAATGTGGGCTTGGTCAACTCTCCTTGGAGTGGGCCTTGGTCTTACATGAGGGTGTCGGGGCTATAATTTACATGGTTTAAAATACAAGGATGGGGTTTAAATGAGGGGGCGATGCTGTACGTTTGTACATTCCGAAAACTATGGTAGAAAATAACCTAGGATCATTTTCTGCCAAAAATTTGCATACCGACGGTATATTGGAGTATACATATTTTATATAAATGTTGCTCTCTGTCATTTGGATCGGCAAACCAATGGTATACTGATCTATACCGATGTTATACTGGTTCATCATAGTTGGCAATCCAATGGTCGGATTCGGTGTATTAAATGATCCCAATGGTCATATATTTAGTCTTTATTTTGGCAGAACGTTATACCGGCGGTATACTATAGTATACCAGCAGTATACCGACTGTGGGCTGAAAGTTGCATTATTGCTCTTTTTTGTGCCTTTGTATAAATAGCCTTGAACCCCTTCATTCAAGGTTGTTCCTTTGAGCCTAAAAATTTCCAGTCTACCAAAGGTCATACACAAAAACTCCAACACTTTCATTTGTCTATCCATAAATTGTGTTAGAGTGTTCTAGAGTTATAAAAGTTATATCTTTATATTTATTGTAAGAAGATCAAAAAAATCTTGTAAAAGGTTGAAGTGTGCAAGCCTTCGGTCAAAGCTTGTGTGAAATCAAAGAGCCTTCGGATCAAAGCTCTTGTGTAAAAAAGTTTATGAGTTTTCGGATCAAAGCTCGTGTTGTAACTATTTGTGATAATAGTGGATTTAAGCCAAACAAGAGTTTTCGGGGCTGGAGTGCCTCGAAGAGGATAGCAAGATACATCGGGTGTCAGTATTCTAATAGCTTTATTTCTTGCACACTTATTTTTAAATTGTCTATTATAAATCATTTATGCTTGATTTATTAGCTAGACCCTATTCACCCTCCTTTAGGGTTCCTATAATTCATATTAGAGCAAGGACTCTATTTCTTTTGGCTTAACATTCTTAGAGTAGATCCTTAATATCTACGGCATCCTATTCCTCCTCCGATAAAGAGGGTTCTATTTCTAGTAGCATAGACAATCATGTTTCTTTTAAATGCAAGAAATACTCTAAGTGAAAATGTCACTACCATATTTTCAGATTAGGACATTATTGTAATTTTCCTATTTAATTTAATTATGTAAATAATGTTTGTGATGAGTTTTATTAAATAAATTATGAGGTGTTCTTAATATTAGGTTTAGTTTAAACCCTAAAAACCTATTAGGTCTAACCTTGTGACCAAACCCTAATTGGTATTCTAGTTTTTAGTGAAACCCTAATTGGCATTTTTTAGTTTTAGATTTAAAACCATAGAAATGACTAAACCCTAATTAATTTAATTCTTCATGACTAAACATGAAGGGTTAATTAAACCCTTGCATTTGAAACCCTAACCCTAGCCCTATATAATGAAGGGAAGCCTCCCTCAAGCTTCTTCCTTCATAAAGAAAGCCCTAAACCTAGCCTCCATTAGAAAAATCATTCCTTCCCCAAATTTCAGAATTTAAAAACCCTAGAAGTCCATTTCCTCCTCCATCAAAAGGAATCAAGGAGCTTGGACCAAGAAAGCTTGAAGAAGAGGACCTACATTGGGAAACTATCTCCCAATAGGTGAGGATCCGAATTTTAAACCCATTTTAATTCTGTTTTTCTTTATTGTTTGGCCATTAGGAGCCCATCATTTGGTTTAGGTTTCGTATTTGGGGTTTCTCCATGAAAACCTAGTTGGTTCTAGGGTTTGGTGTTCATACGTTGGTTTTCCCCTATTTTTGTGAACCCTAATCCTAGGGGTTTGTATGTAGACATGATTACATCTCCAACGTGTAGGTTTGATTTCGATTTTTAGGGCTTTGGTTGAGGATTCATGGATTCTTAATGTGAAACCCGATTTTAGCCCCTTAGGTGTTTATAGGAATGCCCCTTAGGGATTTACCTATCTAATGTATTCTAATTACTGCATGTTTTAATATACCAATCTATACACTAAGATATATTTGCATAGGTGTATAGATAGGTTGTGATTTGGGGGTTTTCCTGTGCAGTCGGGTTTTGTGGTGAACTATGTGTTTTCACAGTGGGAACAAGAGTTGGGTTGTTCTGTGCTGAGTCGGGTTCCAGGTTTTAAGTATCAATAACAGTGTGGGTTATTTGGTGTAGCAGTGTCTTAATATATCAGACACTGTGGGGAGATTCTGTGTATGGTCGGGCTGTGTCGTGTCTGTGGGAGTCAGTGTATATCAGTGAGTAATAGTGTATCAGTGTTGAGTTCTTGTGTATCAAGTTGATTTAGTGAATGTTTGGTGTACAAATTGTCAGTGAGGTGTGAGTGTTTTGAATAGGGAATTTTGGCTACTTGAGTATCCTATTTGGTTGTATCTAGGTGTAGTTGACTAGTGTATCAGTAAATAGGTATAGAGGATCAGTGAGAAGTTCAGTTCAATGTGCATGTGTATGTGCATGGGTATGTGACTGTGTGTGTGCTCCTGTGTGTAGTGAACTAATATAGGAACTGTGAGTACTTGGTCAGTGTAAATTGTCAGTGTGAGTTCAGTTCACATGTATCAGGTGTCAGGTATTGGAGTTTTGGATTGAATTGTAGGTGCAGTGGTGACTGCATAGTAGATCACTGTGGAGGTAAAACTGTGAGAACAGTTCAGTAAGGGTAGATGTCTGTGTGTGTGTGTGCCAGTACCTTGTGCACACAGTGTCTATCAGTCTTATAGAGTTGTGTCAGTATGTGGGAAATTGGTTTGACTCAAGGGTTTAGCCATGTGTGTAGGTCTGGACAACTTCAGTGAGTGAACTGAGTATCAGTGAGTTCACTGTGTGTGTGCCTGTGAGACATATGTCTGTGTGTATCAGTGAGGGTAGGGTGTACCCAGATTTCTTTTTCAGTGTCCCAGTGTCTGTTCTTGTGCACACAGTGTCAGTTGACCCATGTATTTTAATTACGGCTGCAGGTACCCGAACGAATACAAATGACTATTCCAGTGTATCAGAATACATAAACAAATGTATTAGGCAAGAGAGGGTGTGTGTGTGCATCAATATGGGAATGTGAGTGACAGTGTAATGATGCACCTTTATTAGCTTAGTTAGCATTGTATTATTTAATTAGCACTTGCTAGTTATATTTAGTATTAGTAATTAGTTTATTTGGTATCAAGTATTGATATGATTAGTACTAGTTTCTTGAGTTGGTATTAGGTAGTGATTTAACTTGTAAGCTGTATATAAGTATTAATATACTAACTAGACTCTAGTATATAAGTATTATGTAATATCATATAGATAGTTATGTACTAATGTCTAGTATAACTAGTAATGACTAGTTTAGTTAGGTTTTGTCCAATATGGACTATTATGATATATAAATGGACAAGTATTAACCAAGTTAACCTAGTATTGACCAGTAAACCTCAGAATTGACCTAGAGGCTTCGCATTTAATTAGTTAAATATATTATTTCCCTTAATTCATTATTTTGACATTGATATTCCACAATTAGGTCACTGTGATTTCATCTTGGACATCGATCCTCGCACCTTCCTCGGGACCACAGGCGAGTACATTCTCTGACAGTTTTTGCTTTTGTTAATTAATTCTATAATTCTAGTTGTACTATATACTTGACTCTGACACTGTGGATTCATATATTATCATTGTCCTCCTTATGGAGTTGAGACTATTGACAGGATGAGTTATGTTTGAGACCTAGACAGCGTTCTACCGCCGATGCTGCGGCGTAGGCTGGACATACCCACGGCTCATGACCAAATTCCGGGTGTAGGTCGTGACACGTTTTTTAGTGGTGGCCCTTGCAGGTCTAGATTCGTATTTAGAGCGATATCGTAGTGGTGCTCGCTTAGAGTATTGCTACGAGCCTATTTTAGGAAATAAGATTTAGGCCGAGGATATGCTCAATCACAATTAGAAAATTTTTGATTCTTATAATGCTACTCTTAATGATTATTTTCTTTAGAATTTTTACTGTCCTTCCTTGATGATATCGTGTCTATTGCCTTAATTGAATTTGTCAATCTGTCTTTAGGATGCCGCCGAAGACCAGGTCCTTGAGACTCGGAGCAGCAGCTTCAGAGAGGTCTGCCACCTCTCGCCCTGTTGGACAGACACCCGCAGCACCTCCTACGTCTCCTGTGCATGTGGGAGTGTCTGCACTGTTCGGGGGTCCTCCTCCCCCACCTGTTCAGAGGGTTCCCACAGCTGTGACTAAGCCTCTTCCACCACCACCGAATCAATTTCCAGGAGGTGTGTCCATCGATGGGGCACAGATGTTCGTATTGATCCAGGGCATGGTTGATACCCAGAGGATGTCAACAGAGGCCCAGAGGGTGCAGGCGGAGGCACACCAGGCCCAGACCGAGATGATGAGGGTGAGCATGGAGAATTCTCATCAGGTGGCTCTCCAGGCTGTGGAGAGAGTCGCCCAGCAGCAACATCCTGGCCAGTACCACTGGAGGCCGGGCACTATTGTGGACTTCAAGAGGATGATGCCTCGAGAGTTCAAAGGTACTGAGGGAATACTCTACGCCGACGATTGGCTAGAGGACATCGAGAGGAACTTGCGCTTGGCGCAGCTTCCGGAGGCTCTTTAGATCGAGGCCACCGGCAGCCAGATGTTCGACATCGCCCTGACGTGGTTTCGCCCTGAGCCGAGACTCCTTGTCGGGGGACACACCTGGGAGGCTTTCAGGTAGCTCTTCAAGGAGAAGTTCTTTCCTGATGTTTCCCTAGGAGCCTTGGAGAGTCAGTTCCATGACTTGGTCCAAGGGAGCATATCTGGCGATGAGTACGCCGCAGAGTTTTACCGCCTGAGCCGTTTCGCGCCATCGATGATTAGAGATCCAGGAGACAGGGCCCGGAAGTTCAGAAAGGGGATGGCAAAGGAGATCAAGTCTCTCACATCGGGACATCGTACTGCTACCTTCGAGGGCATATTGATGGATGCCCAGATAGCTGAGGATGACTTGGACCTCAGGCCCAAGAGGGGATGCGATGCTTCAATAGGAGCAAACAGTAGTGCAGGACCGGGCAAGCATCCACACTTCCAGCAGCAGCAGAGGCCATATCAGCAGCAGCTTCATCAGCACCAGGCACCAGCCCGAGGACAGGCCCAGCACCAGCAGCAGAGGCAGACTCAGCCCGCCATCCAGTGTGCGTACTGCGGGAAGGCAGGACACACTAGAGAGATCTGCAGGAAGAGGTTGGGGACATATTTGTCCTACCGATCGACAACACATCAGCTGAGGGATTGCCCCACCGTACAGACTCGTCCAGGTCAGGGTGGAGCAGCCGCCCAGAGGGGACCAGCCAGGGTACCTACCGTACCAGGAGGCCAGCAGAGGGGACCTCCGCTTCCACCGTAGCAGCAGAGGTTTGGTCAGCACCAGCAGCAGAGAGGTGCACCCCAGGGGTGAGCATACGCCATGGCAGTCGAGGAGGTCAAGCCAGCAGGAGACTTGATTACAGGTTCAGTTCTTCTCGATTGCATTCCAGCATTTACATTATTCGACTCGGGCGCTTCCCATAGTTTCGTGTCTGTATCTTATGTTCTTCAATATCATTTAGAGATAGAACCATTAGCTAGGACTTGCAAGATCATGACTGGTGGAGGTATTATCCTAGTCCGTGATCATTGCAAGGACCGAAGAGTATCAGTGGGAGGCCGAGAGTTGAGCGTGCGCTTACTCGTCATGCCACTTCCGGGATACGATATTGTACTCGGAATAGACTGGTTGAGTATGCATCATGCTACTATAGATTGCCATGGAGGTAGAGTATTATTTTGACCACCAGGAGAGCCAGAGTTCGAGGTCGCCAGAGGAGCAACAGAGCAGAGCAGGAGCACATTTTATGGAGCCAGGATGGAAAAAGAGGAGTTGCCACATCCTCTGATAGCGGAGTTCCTAGATATGTTTCCAGAGGAGTTGCCAGGCTTGCCGCCAGACAGAGATGTTGAATTCTCTATAGACTTGGTGCCAGAAGCGGAGCCCATTTCATAATATGTCTATAGAGTCAACAACAGTGAGCTAGCAGAATTGAAGAATCAAGTTGAGGAGCTACAGGACAAAGGCTTCATCAAATCTAGTTCATCACCATAGGGAGCTCCGGTATTGTTCGTGCCAAAGAAGGACGGCACGGTATGCATGTGCATCGATTATAGAGCTTCACTATCAAGAACAAATACCCGCTGCCGAGGATAGATGATATTTTCGATCAGTTGAGCGGGGCGAAGGTATTTTCGAAGATAGATTTGAGGTCAGGCTATCACCAGGTGAAGGTGAAGAGAGAAGACACGCCAAAGACAGCCTTTCGGACCAGATACGGCCAGTTTGAGTTCATGGTAATGCCATTTGGTTTAACTAATGCACCGACAGTATTCATAAACCTGATGAACAAGGTGTTCCACCAGTACCTTAATAAGTTCGTGGTGGTGTTCATCGACGATATTCTTGTGTATTTCAAGACCCCGGAGGAGCACGAAGAGCACCTGAGGTTGGTCTTAGAGACTCTCAGGAAGGAGGAGCTATACGGGAAACTCTCAAAGTGTGAATTCTTCCTTGACAAGGTTGAATTTCTTGGGTATGTGGTGATGGGTGACGGAATCTCGGTTAACCCGAAGAAGATCGAGGCAGTGGAGTCGTAGGCTACCCCCCGTTCGGTAGCTGAGATCAGGAGTTTTCTCGTGCTAGCAGGATACTACAGGAGGTTTGTACAAGACTTCTCCAGGATTGCAGCGTCGATGACCAGGCTGACCAGGAAAGATGTGGATTTTGTCTGGACGAAGGATTGCCAGGCCGCATTTGATGAGCTGAAGAAGAGATTGACGACAGCTCCAGTTTTGACGTTGCCAGCGGGGACAGGTGGATTCACTATCTACAGTGATGCTTCAGGGAAGGGTCTAGGTTGCATTCTTCAGTAGCACGGGAAGGTAATTGCCTATGCTTCCAGGCAGTTACGCCCTCATGAAAAGAACTACCCCACCCATGATTTGGAGTTAGCAGCAGTTATCTTCGCTCTAAAGCTGTGGAAACATTACCTGTACGGAGAGCGTGTGGAGATCTTCACAGACCAAAAGAGCTTGAAGTACGTGTTCACACAGAAGGAGCTGAACATGAGGCAGAGAAGGTGGTTGGAGTTGATGAAGGACTTCGATATCTCATTGCAGTACCATCCAGGGAAGGCCAACATAGTCGCCGATGCCTTGAGCAGGTATCCGATGGCTATGTACTTGACGACAAATAGACATTTGTTGGCTGACCTGGAAGGCTTGGGAATTTAGGTGCTAGTTCCCGGTGATGAGATTCATATATAGGAATTACAGATACAGTCCGAGCTGATGGACAGGATCAGAGCTGCACAGTATGATGATGAGGCTCTGAGGAGTATCAGGGCACAGGTTCGGACAGGATTGTCAGATGACTTTACTATCGCAGATGATGGGTCTTTACGGCACGGCACGAGGATGTGTGTGCTGAGCGGGGATCTGCGCGAGGAGGTTTTGCAGGAGGCACACCGCTCTTAGTACTCGATGCATCCCGGTGCCAACAAAATTTATCGAGACTTGAGGGAGCACGTATGGTGGTATGAAATGAAGCGCAAGGTAGCATGTTTCGTATCCCGGTGTCTAGTGTGCCAGCAGGTAAAGGCCGATCGACAGAGACCAGGTGGATTGCTTCAACCTTTATCTATCCTAGAGTGGAAGTGCGAGCACGTGACCATGGATTTTGTTTCAGAGCTTTCGCGTTCTCCAAGAGGGAAGGACGCGATTTGGGTCATCGTGGATAGGTTGACCAAATCAGCCCACTTCTTACCTTTCAAGGTGGGCACGCCGACAGAGAGGCTAGCAGAGATGTACGTGCGGCAGATTGTCAGACTTTATGGAGTTCCTGTGAGCATCGTCTCGGATCGGGATAGTCGTTTCACTTTCCACTTCTGGAGGAGTCTGCAGGCTAGCTTGGGCACTCAGCTCAAGTTCAGTACCGCATACCACCCCCAGACAGACGGGCGGTCTGAAAGGACTATTTAGACTCTCGAGGATATGCTATGCACTTGCGTTCTAGATCTCAGAGGTTCTTGGAAGAATCATCTACACCTGGTAGAGTTTGCTTACAACAACAGCTACCAGGCCAGCATCGAGATATCGCCATTCGAGGCTCTTTATGGACGAAGGTGTCATACACCGTTATCTTGGGATAACGTCGGAGAGAGAGCCTTGCTAGGACCAAAAATGGTCGTAGTGCAGCAAAAAAAGTAAAACTCATCAGAGACAGACTGCGAGTGGCGCAGGACAGACAGCGGCATTGGGCCGACAGCCACCGTAGACACCTTGAGTTTCAAGTATAGATTATTATTTTTTGGATTGTGATTATTTTGTTTAGACTGTATGTTGAGACTATTTTGTTCTAGGTTGGCGATCTAGTGTTCCTACGAATTTCTTCGACGCGGGGCACGATTTATTTTGGTGGAGGCGGGAAGCTTAGTCTACGCTACATCGGACCCTTCGGTATTATTGCGAGGGTCGGTACAGTGGCGTATAGACTAGACTTTCTACCTGCACTAGAGGGAGTGCATGACGTGTTCCACGTGTCGCAGCTGAGGCGGTATGTGGCAAACCCTAGTCACGTACTAGATCACTCGGAGATCGAGGTTGGTCCGACTCTCAACTACCCTGAGCAGTCCGTAGAGATCTTGGATCGCAGAGAGAAGGTGTTGCAGAATCAGACTATTCCTTTGGTTCATGTTGCATGGAGACATCACTCTCCAGGGGAGTTGACCTGGGAGAGAGAGGACGAAATGCACGAGCAATACCCGTATCTCTTCGAGACCTGAGGTATAATTCCTTATCTTTTTTCGTTCTTGTTCTAGTTCAATCCAATTTCGAGAACAAAATTTTTTTTAGGAGGGTAGACTTGTCACTACCATATTTCCAAATTAGGACATTATTGTAATTTCCCTATTTAATTTAATTATGTAAATAATATGTGTGATGAGTTTTATTAAATAAATTATGAGGTGGTCTTAATGTTAGGTTTTAGTTTAAACCCTAAAAACCCATTAGGTCTAACCTTGTGACCAAACCCTAATTGGTATTCTAGTTTTTAGTAAAACCCTAATTGGCATTTTTTAGTTTTAGATTTAAAATCCTAGAAATGACTAAACCCTAATTAATTTAATTCTTCATGACTAAACATGAAAGGTTAATTAAAACCTTGCATTTAAAATCCTAACCCTAGCCCTATATAATGAAGGGAAGCCTCCCTCAAGCTTCTTCCTTCATGAAGAAAGCCCTAAACCTAGCCTCCATTAGAAAAACCATTCCTTCCCCAAATTTCAGAATTTAAAAACCCTAGAAGTCCATTTCCTTCTCCATCAAAAGGAATCAAGGAGCTTGGACCAAGAAGGCTTGAAGAAGAGGACCTACATTGGGAAACCATCTCCCAATATATGAGGATCCAAATTTTAAACCCATTTTAATTCTATTTTTCTTTATT